>OX451741.1:276338944-277538944 GCA_948472305.1 Vicia faba
TGTTGCCTTCAAATAATTGGGCCATATTGCATGTTAGGTTTCTTTGAGTAAAAACAAACAATCAAATGATCATAGTCCCTCGATGACGCTTTCGAAAAGTTGCCTAAAATGATCAAGTCCCCTTTCAAAGAGAAATTTCCCAAAGACATTTAACACTATTGCAACTATGGTCTAAACGATGACCCGCGCCCGTCCCTTTCACCTCCTAACACAAGATTGTCCACCAAATGCAATGGTGGAACAAAATTGTTAAAAGGGTTAAAAACATAACAAAAATCTTTGAGAACTTTAGGGTAGATAGCTCTTAAGTACTTGTCAATTTGCAAAAGAAAACACTTGCCTATTTTTAAACCACACTTCACAAACACTTTCAAAACAAACTTTCAAAAAAAAAACCTTGAAACATCTTTTCAAAAGACTAAACACCTTTTGTAAAACATTCGAGTAAAGAATTGTTACAAGGGTAGCCTATACAAGGCATCTTTTTTTAAAACATTTTTCAAAACCACACACCAAGCACCATTTCAAACAAATGAAAACCAAGACAAGTTGATCTAAGCAAGTACCTAAGAGCCCATGGATAACCATGGATAGAAAGGGTGCTAATACCTTCCCTTTCTATAATCTACTCCCCGAACCCAAGAAAAATCTCAAAGGTTTTTGCTGTGCTTTTTAAACCTTTCCTTAGGATAAAATAAAAAGTCGGTGGCGACTCTTGCTCAACCGAAACATTTGCGAAAACAAACGCAAAACCATAGTCAGTTCTCCCACCGTATCACAGAGGGGGTATGCCCCAGCTGTTCAAACGAAATTGAAGTCACTCTTTTTAATGATTTTAAGGATTTCCTCCATCTCTTGTTGGGAGGCTTCAACAGCAGTCTTTCTTGGTGCCTCCGTCCGGGCAGGCAAATCGGTAGCAACTTCTTTGCCACGAGCATCAGAGGACTCGGCGACAGTAGTAGACACAGGAACTTGATTTGAAACATGCACACTTGCGGGTGTGATGATAAGAGGTTTTCAGATAACTGGTGGTGCAACGTTAGGCGAGAAAAGCCTGCCACTGCGAGTAATCTTGGCGATACCAGTGATGTTACTGATACTGGTACCGGTGTTGAACTCCTGCTTCACTCCAAGCACATACACGTCTGCCCCATAGTGCCATGGGACAGCCTTGTCAGATTCATAGGGGAGGGGCCCCGGAACAGTAATGGTAATGGGTGCAACAGACATAATTTGGACTGGCTTCCTCGGGGGAGCCTTGGTAGGATTGTTGAAAATTGTGACGACAGATACTTCTTCAGCGGAAACAAGCAGAACAACAGTTTTCTTGAACAGAATTTCTTTGCTATCCATCAGTCTTTGGATGCCTGATTTCAGCAGTGGACAACCGGTAGGGATAACAGCACACGGGAGGCAACCCTTGCTACAACCCGGAAATAAACCGGCTAGCAGTAGGTTCCTCTTAACAGTCAATAAAGGGGTAGCAACATCATTCACCGAAACAGCATACAAATCTTCCTCAATGGCATTTACTCTATGCTGGGGCATAGGAGCAGTTACAACATTTGGCCTCTCAGGCGCCTCAAACTGAATTTCCTTCGCATCGATAAGGTCTTGAACCTTATTTCTCAGGGCCCAGCAATCATCAGTAGTATGCCCGGGGCTATCAGAATGATAAGCACAACAGGCATTTGGGTTATACTTAGGAGATGCAGTATTCACGACCTTCAGAGCCTCTTTGATGGTCACCAAGTTGGTTGATAACAGTTGCGGTAAGATTTGTGACAAGGTCATACTCAGCCGAGTGTATTGCCTCTTGGGCCTCTCACCCCTTTGTTGATTGTACTGCTGAGGAGCAGCAACAGGTTTTGAAATTACCAAGGCATTGACGGCTTGGCGGCTTTCTGGCTTGACTTGTCTTCTAGGACCATATACGGCACTAACTTCCTTCTTGAAAGGCCTCTTCTCAGTACTTGCGGAAGCGCCTTTCTGTATCTTTCCTGACCTGATGCCAGCTTCTATCCTTTCACCCGTCAGGATCAAATCCGTAAACCCAGCGGAGGAATTACCAACCAGATGATTGAAGAATGGACCAGACAAGGTCCCTAGAAACATGTCAACCAGCTCACGGTCAATCAATGGAGGCTGCACCCTGCCAGCCAAATCTCTCCATTTTTGCGCATATTCTTTGAACCCTTCGCCCGTTCCTAGAGACATACCCTGAAGTTGGGTACGCGTAGGAGCGAGGTCAGAATTATATTGATATTGTCTATAAAATGCGGTAGCCAAATCTTCCCAATGTCGGATACTGGTTCCATCTAGCTGATAGAACCACTCAAGTTGTGACCCCGAAAGGCTATCTTGGAAGAAGTGGATCCAAAGATTTTTGTCCGCTGTGTAAGGTTGGATCTTCCTTACGTACGATCTGAGATGCAGTTTTGGACAGGAAGCCTCGTCGTATTTGGCAAAGGCAGGCGCCTTGAACTTGTGTGGGATTACCACCCCAGAAGATAACCCTAAATCTCCGAAATCCAGCCCCGACACATTTTGAATCTCCATGGCACTCAAGCGGTCCTCTAATTGCTTGTATCTGTCAGCAGCGGGAGGTTATTGTTCGTCATTGTAATCCGTCTCGTTGTCAGAGACTGCAGGACTAGGAGCCCCTCCCCCTTGGGGACTTTCTTTCTCTGCAGAGGAAGTAGTTGGATCAGCCTCATTATGGAGTGTGTTCCCAAACCTGCGTCCAGTATTGAACAACGCATTCCTCTTTTTCTTCTTCTTCTTTAGGAGCAGAGCCTTCAACTCTTGTTGACCTTGGGCCAGGCTCATGACCATCTCTTGAAACTGGGCACTCTGGGCCTGGAGGGCCTTGATTGCTTGCTCACTGGATGTTTCTGGATTCATGATGACTGTTCAAAATAAACAGCGAAGAAGATTAAGCAACCTGTAGAAAAAGGGGTACCTGTTATGCACATGATGCATGAGATGCTATCTATGCAATGCATTCAAGGATTTTAGAAATTCACAATTGTTGCAGACAAAAAGAACGCACGTCATATTAATAAGAAGAAATTTGTTAGTACATAAGTGCCCCATGGGCCAAATATTACAAAAATAACTTCTCAAGGTAAAAAGACGTTGCGCATCCTCTTTGGTGCAATGTAGGTGTTAAGGGCCTCTTGCTCATGGAGTCGGCGGGTGAGCTCTAGAACCTTCTTCTCGCTGGCGTAGAAGCTGGCTTCAAAAGTGTTTCGTTCCTCCTTGAGTTGGATCCAACTCTTCTGCATCTCCTCCCACGATGTAGGCATGTCAGGATGTAGGATGGTGTAGGGAACCTCTCCTTCCTTGACGGGCTCTTTAATCACAGGGAGAACATGAGGATAAGGCATCATTAGACTCTGGGCTCGGGCTCGTACCCACTTGAGATAAGGCTCAAGAGGGATGGAGTTCTTTTTCCCCAGTGTCTTTCTATCAACCTTGTTGGGCCTCCCCCAAGCTCTGATGAATCTTTGGCGAAGTCCTTGCGCATCGTTGTCGAAGTCAAAAACTAGGTCAGGAATCAACATGTCGTGAGGGCCATCCCTCCGTGCATATCCAAATTGCCTCAAAGCTAGGCAAGGGTTGTAGGTGATACCTCCTCTGATTCCAAGTAAAGGAACATTAGGAAACTCTCCACAACGATCGACGATGATGACATTTTCTCTGGACCGAGAACACCAATGTACATCAGAGTGAGTAAGAGTTATCAACCGTTGGGACCACCTTGAGCCTTGGTCATTCTTCAAGACAGATTGTGGAAGGTGCGAAATAAACCACCTTGCAAGGAGAGGAGTACAGCACATGAGAACACCCCTCTTTCTCATTGTTCGTGTGTAAAATGAGTGAAGGGTGTCCCCAAGTAATGTTGGTATTGGATTTCTGGACAAGAAGATCTTGACGGCGTCGACCTCTACAAGCTGGTCAGGATCTGGGAACAAGACCAACCCATAGATAAGGAGTGCCACAATTTCTTCAAAGGCTTGTAGGTCCAATGAATTCCAACATTCTTGTGCCTTCTCAAACAAGAATTTTGCTAAGAAACCTTTGACGCCGCTTCTAGTTTCCCAATGCCCCTTGATGTCAGAAGGCTGTAGATGTAATGCTCGAGCAACATCTTCAGGCTTTGGTTCCTTTTCCGTACCGTTGAAAGGTAGTTGATTAAGGATAGGAATTCTCAGGAGTTGAGAAAACTCCTCCAAAGTGGGCACCAACTGGTAGTCGGGGAAAGTGAAACAGTGGTGAAGAGGGTCAAAGAACTGGAATAGCACTTTCATCATATCCTTTTCAATGTTGGTGTTGACTAAGCTGAGCAGTCTACCATGTCTTTCACTGAAGGATGAGCTTTCCGGAATCCTTGAGGTGAGCTCCTTGAGTTGAGGAGAGATTCTCACAAGGTTGACTTGGATGGTTTTTCTGCGAGGAATTTCCATGACCTACAAAACAAGAACAAAGATGAAGATCTAAACCCTTGAAGTGGTTAGTGGATGCATATGATGCTTCATGATGTTCATGATGTATGCACAAGTATATGTACAAGCAATTCACACCAAACCCTAGTTTCAGGCTTGCATGGGGTTTCATAGGTAAGTACCCTCTTGAGTGTAGTTGGCTTAAAAACCTGTCCTATAAATAGTAACCAGGTTCTAAGGAGCTCAATATCATTGGATTGTTATCATTGTTCATTGTTTTGGTTTAGCCACTTAACTAGCGACCAAAATATTCCGAGAAAACAACCCTCAATGAGTGTAGTATCGAGTATCTACCAACTTCGGACTGCACCAAAGCCGGTCATCTCACTACCCCTAATAAAAGGCCAAGATGGTCAAGTAAGGTTCTAGGTCATTAGTGCTTAGTGACATCACTCAGCGGCCCCGTACTCTCCTTGATTGAACTTACTCTCCTTGATTGAACTCAAGGGTTACCGGTACTCACAAATATGTCGCACTAATATAGCTATTGCTTCGACCGTGTCGGTATACCCCGCACAGTTTCCACAACGTATTGCTATCTATGAATGTTTCCCAAAAATCCGGGTGTAGGATTGTAAACCCAAACAAGAGAGCCAAGATATAAAGCAATCAAGACAAACAATTAGTCATGCAAGAGGGTGATCTAAGCCCTAAGGTTACTCCACTTTTAAATTTATCCCCAGCAGAGTCGCCAGTTCTGTGATACGGTGGGAGAACTGACTAGAGTTTTTGCGTTTGTTTTCGCAAATGTTTCGGTTGAGCAAGAGTCGCCACCGACTTTTTATTTTATCCTAAGGAAAGGTTTAAAAAGCACAGCAAAAACCTTTGAGATGTTTTCTTGGGTTCGGGGAGTAGATTATAGAAAGGGAAGGTATTAGCACCCTTTCTATCCATGGTTATCCATGGGCTCTTAGTTACTTGCTTAGATCAACTTGCCTTGGTTTCCAATTGTTTGAAATGGTGCTTTGTGTGTGTGGGTTTGAAAAATGCTTTAAAAAGAAGCCAATGTGGTGGCAACCATTGTAATGATCCATGTTGGGATGTATACAAAGGTGTATGTCTTTTGAAAAGGTTTTCAATGTTTTTTTTTTAAAGTTGTTTTGAAAGTGTAGTGAGGTGTGGTTTGAAAATAGGCAAGTGTTTTGTTTTGCAAGTTTGATTCAAGTAACTAAGAGCTTGTCTACTCTTAAATTTCTCAAAGATTTCTCCTATGTTTTTTAACCCTTTTAACAATTTTGTTCCACCATTGCATTTGGTGGACAATCTTGTGTTAGGATGTAAAAGGGACGGGCGCAGGTCATCGTTTAGACCATAATTGCAATGGTGCCAAGTATCTTTGGGCAATTTTTCCTTGGAGGGACTTGATCATTTTTTAGGCAACTTTCGAAAGCGTCATCGAGGGACTATGATCATTGGAATTGTATTTGTTTTGCCCAAAGAGACCTAACATGCAATATGGCCCATTATTGAAGGCAACAAGTGGAATACCCTAGGGGTGCAAGTGTGATTAGTGTTGTCCATTTTCATGCTTGTTTATCTTGAAATTAGGTCAAACTATTTTGGTTAATTGATTTGCATACAAACCCTAATTCTAACATGGCATAATTAGAAAGCATTAAAATGCGAAAAATAAAGTTCCTAAGTTATTACAACACAATATATGGGAAGGGGGGTACAAATGTTCAAATGGGGGTATTTTGACAAGGAATTTAAACCTAGACTATTACATCAAATTGGGAATTATACAAATTATTTAATATACAACAATTAAATAAAAATGGAATAAATATGCAAGATGCAAAAAAAATGTTTTTTTATATGTATGAAAAAAGTGTTTTTTATATGTCAAATAAACAAAATAAAAAGTATTATTTTTTGGAGTTTTTATGTATTTAGGGCAAAACCCAAATTTATGAATTAAAAGGTATTAATTATTTAATATATACAATATTTGTTAGTTATGTACAAAAATAAATAAATAAAAGAGAAGTATATTTGTCAAAAAGGTATTTTTAATGTTAAATATTAATAAAAATAAAAATGTATATATTTTGTATTTTTTAACCTAAATATACTAATATATGTATGTATTTGTATTATTTACTAAATATATATTATATATATAAAATAATAATATTTAATATTTTTTTAAAAAAAGTATATTCTATGTAAAATGTTTTCAAGAGGTAATAAAAAATAAAATCAGAAAATAAACATGTTTGCATTATTTTTTAGTATTTTTTAAATAAAAGTATATCTAGGTATTTATTTATGTACAAACATTATTTTAAACAAATAAATGCCTAATAAATTCAAAAATGGTGTGAAAAATATTTTTTATATTTTTAATATTATGAGAAAAATAAATAAGTCAGAACAAAAAAGAAAAGGTCAAAAAAACATAAAAAATAAGCATAATGGGCCAAGAGGGGTTTAAAAGTAAAACTATGGTGCAAATAAGAAAAGTGAAACAGGCCCAGCCCAAAGACCCTGTCATCTTCAACCTCCAGCATTTCTGTTCAAACAAAACACGCGTTTGCTATCTCCAGATTCCTTGATCTTTTGCCAAATCTTCCAACATGAAACCTGTAGAGCTTGAAGCCACGATTCCAAACATATAAAGAAATCAATCTAACTCTCAGAAATGAGAGAGAATTTCTTCTCCCCCAATTCCTGACCTAGTTTTTGTTCCATGTTCAGACATCAAATTCTCATAGCACATGTAACATAAATGAAAACTAATTATATGGGCATGTTCAGGGCTATGAATGTGACATAATTTCTTCACAAACCTAAAGCTAAAAATGCCTGGATAGAGAGATACGAGTTCATGAACTTACCTGTTCAGTTGGAATCATATCTGGTGATGGAGGTGTTTTCAATGCAAGGTGATGATTGGTACAACTTCCTTGATGTCCAGGGATGCTATTCCAAGTTTTACTTTGCTTGGAAACCAAGAGAATCGTGCTATGGTACCTCAACTGCAAAACAGAAAAATGAAAATGGTGATGTTAGCTAGGGATGTTACAGGTCGTGTTTGAGGCTTGGAATAGTTTCAAGGGATGATGTGGGATATGTTTGAAGTGGTTTTAGCAAGAATGCATGAATGGATGGTGTTATGGAACTCAATCTGCAGCAGGTGCCCAGTTTTGGGCAGTTCTATGGTGTTTTGAGGTTTGATGAGGTTTGGAAGGTGTTTAGCTCGTGTTTCAGGTCAGGGTGATTGTTTAGGATGTGCTCAAGAAGTTTGTCTAAGCTTGTGGTTGCAGCAAAGCCAGTTGGTCTAAGTTATGGCAAGTTTCTTCTATCTTAAGCAACAAAATGTCCACTTGAGTTTTTGACTGATAGAGGCCCCCCTAATATGCTGCATACCTTGGCCTTGATCAGTGTAATTAGTTCATAGACTTGTGCCAAAAGGATCTGCCTTGTACTTGCTTGGATTTGCATTTGACATAAAGTTTAACTTTTCAAAAATGGCAAAAATGCTTTATCTAATTAAGGCTTAATCTAACATGTAATGTCCAAATGCACAAAATAATGCTAACACACAATGGATTGGAATTTAATTATTGAGTGCAAATGGGATTAGAGGCCTGTAACTAGCTTATGCATGCTGATTTGAAAAGTTGCCCAAGTTATGAACATGTAAATTGGCCAAGAACAAAGTGAGTTTTTCCCAACTTGCCAAATTCGATTCTCCCTAACCATGTGGTTGTTTGATAAGTTCTTGGACATTTTGGAAAGCTTGGAATGTTTACTACAATCCATCTTTGAAATGCAAATTGAAATTCCAAGTGGAAGCATGTGATAAATGGTCTTGAAGTTAGGCAAAAATCCTGCCTAAAATGGTTCAAAATTTCTCTAAGTTAAGAATGGTTTGGTACCCTTGTTCCAAAAATTGTAACTTGAGCTACAAGCTTCTTTTGGGAAAACTTTGTGAATAAAAGTTGTAGATTTTGCAATGGAATACAACTTTCATGTTTTGACTTTTCCTTGAATCCAAATGAATCTTGGTGAGAAAGTGGGACAAAGTTAGGAAAAAATTAGGGTTTTTTTCATACCTTAGAAAAATTCTAAGTTATGAAAAATCTTCATTTCAAACCCTAATTTGCAATTCTTGATTTCTTGATGAACAAGTTTCATGATTTGGCATGTTTTGATGAAAAATGAATCTTGACACTTGATTTTGACCAAAAAGTCAAAGTTTGACTTTTTAGTATACAGTCAAAATTGATCAATTGACTGGGAAATTCAACTGTCAATCTTGTGCATTTGGGATCTTTTGAACTTGTTGAGTATGTAAAGACAATTCCATGGGGTCCTTGAGTCCATATGTTAGTTTGGTTTGCCATTGGCTAGGTCAAACAGTCAAAAATTGCCTTTGTGCAGTCAAAACCCTAAAAATGACCATTTTGCCCTTTTGGTGATCTGATCAAATTTCTTGTGGAATTGTGATCCAAACATGATCAAATGGTCCATGTGAGTTCATAATGTTGATGCGGGTCAATTTTCATGAGATTTGACTGTCAATTGGCCACAGTTGACTTTTTCCCCAATACAGCTGATTTCTAGGTCAACTGTCCAATTGACTGGGCAAAATTTGGAATCAAGACTTGAAACTTGGTATGGATAAACTTGGGAGTCCAACATGAAGCATGAAAGTCATCTTAGGCATTTTAGGTCAAAATATCTTTGTGCAAACACAAACCCTAATTTGGGTCAACAGTGCAAGGAGAAATCTTGAGCAGAGGAAACCTTAACTGGATCTTGAGCTCTAAGGGTCTTGTGAGGAGAAAATGTTGAGGAAATGGGAGGGCAAATTTTGGGGTACAACAAATGTCATCATCATTGATCGTTGTGGGGAATTCCCTAATGTCCCATTACTTGGCATTAGGGGAGGCATTACCTACAACCCCTGTCTAGCTTTGAGACAATTTGGATATGCTCGGAGGGATGGCCCTCATGACATGTTGATCCCTGACCTAGTTTTTGACTTCGACAACGATGCGCAAGGGCTTCGAAAAAGGTTCATCAGAGCTTGGAGGATGCCCAACAAGGTGGATAGTAAGACACTGGGGCACAAGAATTCCATCCCTCTTGAGCCTTACCTCAAGTGGGTACGAACACGCGCCCAGAGTCTTATGATGCCTTACCCTCACATTCTCCCCGTGATTAAAGATCTTGTTAGGGAAGGGGAGGTTCCATACACCCTCCTACATCCAGACATGCCAACATCATTGGAAGAATTGCAAAAGAGTTGGATCCAACTCAAAGAAGAATGGAACACTTTTGAAGTCAGCTTCTATGCCAGTGAGAAGAAGGTTTTGGAGCTTACCCGCTGACTTCATGAAGAGGAGACTCTTAACACTTACATCGTACAAAAGAGGATGCGCAACGTCTTTTTACCTTAAGAAGTTTTGTAATATTTGGCCCATGGGGCTTTTATGTACTGACAAATTTTTTTCTTATTAATATGACGTGTGTTCTTTTGTCTGCAACAATTTTGAATTTATAAATCCTTGGATGCATTACATGAATAAACATATCATTCATCATATGCATAAACAGGTCTTCACACCAGGTTTCCTTATCTTTCTGCTGTTTATTTCAGCAAGATGGATATTGAGCAGACGGTCAAAGATCTGCAAGCACAAAATTCACAATTCCAACAACTCCTCATGACCTTGGCAAAGGGTCAAGAGGATCTTAAAACATTGTTAGAGAAGAAAGAGCAAGAAAAAGGAAAAAAGAAAAAGAAGAGAATTGGGGTAGCTACGCTGGGAAGAAGATTTGAGAATGAAGCTAGGAGAGTTCTGGAGTTCCCCTCAACGTCTGACGAAGGGAACGGCAAAGGAAAAGGAGCTGTAATACCCTCTGAGTCTGAGGTTGAAGAGGGAGAGGTTGAAGAAGATGAAGATTATTCCGAGCAGCAGTACCCTCATGCGGACGACAGGTATAAAAATTTGGAAGAGCGGTTAGCAGCCATGGAAGTGCAAAGGGTTCCCGGACTGGATTTTAAAGAGCTGGGATTGATTGCTGGGATTTTTATCCCTCTCAAGTTCAAGGTGCCGACATTTTCCAAGTACGACGGTCTGTCTTGCCCTAAGATGCACCTGAGGTCGTATGTCAGAAAAATCCAACCACATTCATCCGATAAAAACCTTTGGGTACACTTTTTCCAAGACAGTTTGTCTGGCACGCAATTAGACTGGTTTTATCAACTCGAAAGATCAGAGGTTCACAATTAGGAAGACTTGGCAACTGCTTTTTATCGTCAGTATCAATACAATGCTGATTTGGTGCCCACTCGTACTCAGTTACAAAGCATGGGGATGGCTTCCAATGAAGGGTTCAAGGAGTACGCCCAGAAGTGGCGTGATCTGGCTGGAAGGGTGCAGCCACCGCTATCAGATAGGGAGTTAGTTGACATGTTTCTGGGGACCCTGTCTGACCCCTTCTTCAATCATCTGATCAGAAGTTCTTCCGCGGGATTTACTGAACTGATTTTGACCGGCGAAAGGGTTGAGGCCGATATTAAAAGTGGAAAGATTCAAAAATATGCCTCCGCGTCCATCGCCATGAAGAAGACCTTCCCGGCTAAGAAGGAGAGCTCTGCTGTTTACACCCAGAGAAATCGGGAAAGAGAGGAACGTCGGCCAACAATGGGAGCCGTATTAATTCAGAAGCCCACATTAGACCGACCTAGAAACAGTCAACCGAGGAATGATCAGCCCAGAACCTATTAGCAAAGGCCACCACGACAATATACTCCGATAAATATGACACCCGCTCAGATCCTTCCACATCTCCTGAAATTAAACCTTGCTAATTTGAGAGAGGCACCTAAGAATGCAAACACCACTTCCCCACATTATCATCCCAACGCAAAATGTGCCTACCATTCAGACAGTGTAGGGCATGACACCAACGACTGTTGGGCCCTCAAAAACAAAATCCAGGACTTAATCGACGCCAAGGAAGTAGAATTTGAGGCGCCTGAGAAACCCAATGTGATTTCGGCTCTGATGCCTAAGCACGGTAATAATGTTCATGCTGTTATGGAGGACCTCCATGTTATTGATGTTGTTGACCTGTTGACGCCGTTACTTGTCATTAAAGAGAATTTGTTGAGAGCCGGGATCTTTCCTGGTTGTGGTAAAGACTATTATTTTTGTTTGAGCATACGAGGTGATTGCCCAATGTTGAAGTCAGGTGTCTAACGCCTGATGGATACCCAAGAGATACTTTTCCAGAAAACCCTATTGATACCTTCAATCCTGTTACTCCTGATACTTTTGCTACTTCAATCAACGATATTGCAATCATAACCATTTCCGACAATCCTCCCAAGGATTGCAAAAGGCCTGTCAAGATTACACCCAACTCTGAATGTGTACCTTTAAAGATCACCATGCCGGAACCTGTCCCGTACCAATCAAGCAAAACGATACCGTGGAACTATGGGGGAGAAATCTTCTACCATGGTGTCCAACAAATTGAGACAGTCCAAGAGATTTCTGAAGAAGAAAACCCTGATGTAGGGAACATCGAGGGTACAAGCAAGATAACCCGCAGTGGCCGGATCTTTTCTCCGGAGATGGCTCTCCCTCGAGAAGTCTTAGGACCCTTGAAAGCTTCTACACCAATTGGACCATCCGTGCAAGGCCCAATGATTGAAGAACTGGATACTCCTGAAGTAAGACCATCTGCTGAAACTACCGACAAGGGTAAGGGGATACTGGAAGTGCCTGTCAGGATGAAGGCTCATGCTGTGGTTATCCCCGAGACCACTCAGAAGGAAATGGATGAAATTTTGAAAATAATCAGAAAAAGTGACTACGACGTTGTGGAACAGTTAGGGCAGACCCCTTCTAAAATTTCAATGTTGGCTCTTCTGCTCTGTTCTGAGGCCCACGCTAAGGCCCTGATCAAATTCTTGAAGGCGGCACATGTTCCCCAAGAGACTTCGGCTGACCAGTTTCAGGAATGTGTGGCCAGTCTTACTGCTGATAATGGCCTTGGATTTTCCGATGCTGACTTAACTCCCAAAGGAAGGAAACACAATGATGCGTTACATGTTTCTGATGAATGCCGGGGAACCACTCCCGCCCATGTCTTAGTTGATACTGGTTCTTCCTTGAATGTGCTGCCAAAGAAAGCCTTAGACCGTTTGGACTGCGAAGGACTGACTCTCAAACCTAGTAACTTCATTGTTAGGGCTTTTGATGGTTCCAAAAGAATGGTTCATGGAGAGGTTGATATTCCTATAAAAGTAGGCATAGAAGTTTTCAACTCCACCTTCTACGTGATGGACATCCGTCCGTCGTATTCATGTTTACTAGGAAGACCGTGGATCCATTATGCCGGGGCAGTTACATCCTCTTTGCACCAGATGCTGAAATATCCTGTTAAGGGTAAGATTATAACGGTGCACAGCGAGGAAGAGTACATGATAAGCCACCTCAACTCCTTCCGTTATGTGGAGCTGGATGGGGAGTTCATCGAAACGCCTTTCCAGCATTTTTAGGAAGTTTCTCTCGAGGTAGCGGTGGCGAAGACAATGGTTGAGGTGCCTATCGTTCTCAAGCATGTATCTAGGATGGCACCTCTCAAGGACGCAGAGGCGGTGATCAAAGAAGGGAAGAGTACAACATGGGGGCAATTGCCTAATTTTCCCCATAAGACGGACAAATTTGGACTAGGGTTTACAGCTGCAGGACAGAAGGCTATGCGTCGTTCCAAGACCGAAGGGCCACCTATAAGGATCACTCATCATGGAATCAATGCTGTAGAAGATGAAGATGAAGAGAGCCATTTTGAAGATTGGATCTTTCCGACTGTCGAAGGGGGTTTGAGCAACTGGGAAGCAAAGGATTTTGTTCCCATCACCTTTATCAACCAGTAATTTTATCCTTGAATAATTTCCCATTTTATGGTCTATAATAACTAAACAATTTGCACACTATTTTCACCTCATGCCTTTCCCGGGGCATGTAGGTCCATTTGTAAGGGATTGATCTTCTTCATTATCATATTCTATGTTTTAATGAATCATTGGACATTTTTCATCTATAAACTGTTGTGTTCATTTTTCTTTCCTTTTGGAATTTTTGTTTAAGGATGGCTATCCCTTACACACACCCACACTCACAAATGCAGGTACCCATCCACTCCGGATTCCATGGGTGACTATTCTGTTTTAGCCTTCGACAACTCTGAAGATTTAGTCAATCATGCTGAGTACGAAGTTGGCGAAGATTGTGAAGTGTCGGGAGAGTTAGCCAAACTTCTACAACAAGAAGAGAGGGCCATTATGCCTCATGAAGAGTTGCTAGAAACCATCAACTTGGGGACAGAGGAAGACAGGAAGGAAGTAAAAGTGGGTGCCAACCTGGAACCGAATATCAAGGAGCGCTTAGTGCAATTGTTGAACGAATATGTTGAAATCTTCGCCTGGTCTTACGAAGACATGCCAGGGTTAGACACAGATATCGTGGTTCACCGTCTCCCTACCAGAGAAGACTGTCCACCGATCAAGCAAAAGGTCCGCCGAATGAGGCCTGACATGTCTGAGAAAATCAAGGATGAGGTAATGAAGCAATTCAACGCTGGCTTTCTGGCTGTTACTTCCTATCCACAATGGGTCGCTAACATTGTGCCCGTGCCCAAAAAGGACGGCAAAGTCAGAATGTGCGTGGATTATCGGGACTTAAACAAGGCTAGCCCTAAAGATGATTTTCCACTGCCACACATCGACGTCTTGGTTGACAACACAGCTCAACATAAGGTATTTTCCTTCATGGACGGATTCTCGGGATACAACCAGATCAAAATGGTCCCCGAGGACATGGAGAAAACTACTTTTGTCACGCAATGGGGTACCTTCTGCTACAAAGTGATGCCATTCGGACTAAAGAATGCAGGGGCAACCTATCAGCGCGCCATGGTAGATTTGTTTCACGATATGATACACCATGAGATTTAAGTCTACGTAGACGACATGATAGCTCGATCACAGACAGAAGAAGAAGACCTTGATCATCTGCAAAAGCTGTTTGTCAGATTGAAGGAGTATAATCTCAGACTGAACCCAAGCAAGTGCACTTTTGGAGTCAGTTCTGGTAAAATTTTGGGATTTATTGTCAGCAACAAAGACATTAAGGTTGATCCAGCTAAAGTAAAGGCTATACGAGAAATGCCTGCTCCCCGTACTGAAAAGGAGGTTAGGGGATTCTTGGGACGCTTGAACTATATTGCGAGGTTCATCTCTCATCTAACATCTACCTGTGAGCCAATTTTCAAACTGTTGAAGAAAGATCAGGTAGTTGAATGGAACAATGACTGTCAAGCTGCTTTTGATAAGATCAAGGAGTATTTACTAGAACCTCCTATTCTGATGCCACCCGTCGAAGGAAGGCCGCTAATCATGTATCTGACTGTTTTGGACAACTCAATGGGGTGCGTACTGGGCCAACATGACGAGTCTGGCCGAAAAGAGCATGCCATTTATTACCTTAGCAAAAAGTTTACCGACTGTGAGACTCGCTACTCACTGCTCGAGAAAACTTGTTGCGCTTTGGTATGGGCTGCTCGCCGGCTAAGGCAGTATATGTTGACTCACACCACTTTACTGATTTCCAAAATGGATCCGATCAAGTATATCTTCGAAAAGCCTGCTTTATCTGGAAAAATCGCTAGATGGCAAATGATCCTGACGGATTATGATATCCAGTATACTACCCAAAAAGCTATAAAAGGGAGTGTACTAGCTGACCATCTAGCTCATCAAGCCGTCGAAGATTACCAATCTATGAGATTCGACTTCCCCGACGAGGACATCATGACATTAGACAATATTAAAGGTAACAGACCGTATGATGGACCTGAACAAGGATCCCGATGGACCCTGTACTTTGATGGCGCTTCAAATGCACTTGGCAACGGTATCGGCGCAGTACTTATCTCTCAAGAAGGTTGCCATACACTCTTCACTGCTAGACTCTGTTTCAGTTGCACCAACAACATGGCTGAGTACGAAGCTTGCATCTTCGGTCTTAAAGCCGCAATTGACTTGGGAATCAAATCTTTGGTGGTATTTGGAGACTCAGCTTTGGTTATCAGTCAAATCAAAGGAGAGTGGGACACTAAACATCCTAACCTCATCCCATACAAAGAACATGTCCTGACATTGTTACCTCATTTCGAGCAAATTATCTTCGAACACTTCCTGTGAGAGGAAAATCAGCTAGCAGATGCTATGGCTACAATGTCTTCCATGTTTAAACTCAACTGGGACAATGAGGCTCCCCAAATCACCATCGAGCGAATGGACAAACCTGCACACTGTCATGAGATTAATACCGAAGAAGTAGTGGAACAACCCTGGTTCCATGAAATCAAAAGGTATCTCCAGACTCGAGAGTACCCTGAAGGAGCTTCCGTCAATGACAAAAAGTTCCTAAGGAAATTTGCTGCCAAGTTCTTCCTAAGTAATGGTATCCTTTATAAGCGCAGCCATGATTGTGTTTTACTTTGTTGTGTGGACAAGGTTGAAGCAGAGTTGATCATGACCAAAATGCATAGTGGCACCTTTGGCACCCACTTAAGCGGACATACGATGGCTAAGAAGATTCTAAGAGCAGGCTACTACTGGTCTACCATGGAAGCTGATTGTCATCAACATTCCCGTACTTTTCACAAATGTCAAATTTATGCTGACAAGGTGCATATCCCTCTGGTTCCTCTCAACGTCCTAACAGCTCCCTGACCATTCGCAATGTGGGGCATTGACATGATTGGAGAGATCAAGCCTACAACATCCAATGGGCATCGCTTCATCCTGGTGGCTATTAACTACTTCACCAAATGGGTCGAAGCAACTTCCTTCGCCTCTGTTACAAAGAATGTGGTTGCCCGTTTCATCAAAAAGAACCTCATTTGCCGGTACGGTATTCCTGATCGAATCATTACAGAAAACGGTACAAACCTGAACAACACTATGATCACCACTCTGTGCGAGCAGTTCAAGATTTATCATCACAATTCATCTCCCTATCGGCCGAAGATGAACGGTGCTGTTGAAGCCACAAACAAAAATATCAAGAAGATCATTCAAAAGATGACAGTCACTTACAAGGACTGGCATGTGATGTTACCGTTTTCTCTACATGGGTACCGTACCATGGCACGAACATCAACTGGGGAAACACCTTTCTCTTTGGTATACGACATGGAAGCTGTTTTACCTATAAAAGTTCAGATTCCTTCTTTAAGAATCATGAAGGACGCTGGTTTGAACGAAGACGATTGGATTCAGACCCGGCTTGATCAACTTAATTTGATTGACGAAAAGCGACTTACTGCTGTTTGTCATGGTCAAACGTATCAAAAACGGATGATCAAGGCTTTCAACAAAAAAGTCAGGAGACAAGTATATCAAGTTGGGGATATTGTAATCAAGCGGATTATCTTACCATAAAGTGATCCCAGGGGCAAGTGGACTCCTACTTACGAAGGACCATTTGTGATCAAAAACATCTTTTCTAGCGGGGCAATGATCCTGAACACCATGGACGGTGACGACCTGCCACACCCTGTGAACGCAGACATAGTCAAAAGATACTACGCATAAACGACTCGACAGGTCGAAAACCCGAAAGGGCGACTTGGGTAAAAATGGGCATCCCGGTGAATCGAAAACCCGAAAGGGCGGTTCAGGCAAAATTTAGGGATAAAAGAATCCGTACACCCGGCAAGTTGAAAACCCGAAAGGGCGACTTGGGCAAAAAAGGGTTTCCCGGTGGATCGAAAACCCGAAAGGGCGGTCCAGGCAAAAGTTAGGGAATTAAAGTGTATGACTATGTCTCGTCGGATCACTTTAAGAACAATCTCATCACCAACAAGCTTCAAGCTTCTGATCAATCCAGCCATCGACGGACGAAGCAGCGAATGGACAAGATATTCAGAGTTGTGAAGGCTATAGCAGAATGGGAATCCCATGGAATTGATACACATAACCATCTTTCTTTGTATAAAATTTTTCTCAGCTTTTGACAACATTCTCTTACTAGGATGTATGTCCCCTTTGTACAAATACTTACACAAAGTTAATACAAAGTTACTTCAAAGTACAGAAAACTGCCTACCTTTTCTTTCTTTTTTACACTTGTGCTTTATTTGAAAATGTCCAATGATTTATTAAATGAGCATATGTATTTGAATGAAATCACTGCTTACAAATAAAACAAAATGAATAATTACTGATAAGATGGAAGTATATGAAAGTGTCTTTAGGCTGTTCTAGAAGAGATCCCTTATAAATGCCTCATCTGTTTCCTAAGCAGGGCTAAAACTTTGAAATGCATATCCCCAGCAGAGCAAAGACTTTGAACTACAAACCATCGGTAAGAATGAAATTTTCTTCCCCAAGCAGAGACAAAATCACCAACCTATGAACACCAGTGAAGATCATTCAATTTCTTCCCTTCTCCCGAAAAGTTGCTTTCAAACCAGATGATTCATCAGGAATTTACTTTTAAACTTTTTCCCAGCAAAGTCACTAATCAAATCAGCACGTCACTAGGGCCCCCAACAGAGAGGAAAACTTTGAGCCATCAATCCCCAGCGGAAATCATTCAGTTTTTCCCTGATATCCTTAACAAAACGGAGTTCCCCCTTTTTTTGCTCCCCCAGTAAAGTGGTGTGATACGGTGGGAGAACTGACTTGGGTTTTGCGTTTGTGTTCGCAAATGTTTCGGTTTATCAAGAGTCGCCACCGACTTTTTACTTTATCCTAAGGAAAGGTCAAAAAGCACAGGAAAGACCTTTGAGATGTTTTCTTGGGTTCGGGGAGTAGATTATAGAAAGGGAAGGTATTAGCACCCTTTCTATCCATGGTTATCCATGGGCTCTTAGTTACTTGCTTAGATCACTTGCTTTTGCTTTTCAATTGTTTGAAATGGTGCTTTATGTGTGATTTTGAAAGATGTTTTGAAAAGAGGCCATCGTTGTGGAAACCTTTGTAATGATTCTTGTTTGAATGTATACAAATGTGTTTGTCCTTTTGAAAGGTTTTCAATGTTTTGAAAGTTGTTTTGAAATTGTGTTGTGGAGTGTGTTTTAAAAAATAGCAAGGATGTTTTGCAAGATTTTTGATCAAGTAACTAAAAGTTGTCTACCCTATTTTACTCAAAGATCTTTCTTATGTTTTTAACCCTTTTAACAGTGTTGTTTCACCATTGTATTTGGTGAACAACCTTGTGTTAGGATGTAAACGGGACAGGCGTGGGTCATCGTATGACCATGATAGCAATGTTGTGAAATGACTTAGCACTTTTCTGTAGGGACTAAGATCATTTTTTGAAAGGCAACTTTGATAGCGTCATCGAGGGACTATGATATTTTTTCAATTCGTTTGTGCTAAGACATCCCACATGCATAACATGGTCATTTTTATAAGGCAACAAGTGGATGGAACCCTAGGGGTGCAAGTGTGTATTGTGTTTGTTTTTCATGCATTGTTATCTTTGATTTTTGGGTTGTCTAACTGTTGATTTTATCTTGCCATACACACCTAATTACTAGCATTTGTACAAAGCAATAAAAATGCAAGAAATAAATATCCTACACTATTACAACCATATTGAATTGCATGAGAATATAAAGGCAAAAATAAGGTAAAAGCAAGAAAAATGAGTGTCTTTCAACCCAGGCAGGAGCACCCTTCGATTTGCCTTCTGTTGGCCTCCTTCGATTAGGGGTTGGCATTAGTAAGGTCATGGACTTCGATTGGAGTTTGGCACCAGTCAGGTCATGTACTTCGATTGGAGGCTGGCACCAGCATGGAAGTTCCTTTCGCCTGAGCCTGGACTTAGTGCAAGTGTGCCTCTGGATGGGCCTTTCTGCCTTGTTGCCTACTTCGATTGGGCCTGGAGTCAGTGAGGAAGCCTGGGGCTTCGTTTCATATTCCTGTCTTTTGTTTATGGCATGGAAATGGAAAGGTTATGGATTTCGTCTGAGGTCTGGCAACAACAAGGTTCTGGCTTTTCCACAGGCTCCTTGCTGACTCCTTGTAAGCATATTTAGGCCCTCAAATTGTGATTCGAAAGGCTTGTGCAGCTAGCCAATCGGAGGGTATAACAAACCTGTCTCAAGTTCTTAAATGAAACATCCAAACATAACTACAGTCCAAGGGTTAGCACAAAAAACCAATGGGTCTCAAAGTCTAAATTATAACTAATTAAGGTTGAGTTTTCAGCATAAGAGCAATCAGAATCTAATGCTAAAACATGGTCCAGAAATATCTACATTTTTCTTTATTGGCATGTACTCATGATGTTTAAATGAAAAAGTCCCAAGCTGGAGAGAACTTACCTCTTGAAGTGCTTAGTCGAAAGAGCTGTAGGTGACCTTTTTTGATGGTGGAGGGAGCCTTGCTGGGATCTTTCTGAAGCTAGTTCTGTTACTGTTTGATTTGGGTAGGCAGGTCTGAGTTTCTGTTGGTTTTGATACAGGCTTGCTTGCAGTTGCAGTTGGACTGGCTTTAGGCAGGTTTGCTTGCAGTTGCAGTTGAACTGGCTTGAGTATTCTGGTTTTGGTAAGGAAGGCAGGTTTTGAGGTTATGCAGGCCTCAAGGGTTGTATTTCTAACACAGGTTTGATGTTCTGGTGTTAGGCAGGAGGATGCAGTTCTGGATTTGTTGTTTGGATTCTGGGTATGTGTTTGAGTGTTTAAGTGTTTAAGTGTTTAAGTGTTTAAGTGTTCAAGTGTTCAAGTGTTCAAGTGTTTGAGAATTTTAGAATTTTGTGGTGTATGAGAATTTTGAAGATACGTTCCTCTGGCCAAAAAAAGTCCTCTCTCAGCTTTGCATAAATTCCTCTATTTATAGAGGAAAAGAATGGACATGTTTTCAACAGCCAGCCTTGCAAAAAATAGTAAAATAATAGGTAGTCGTGACAGCACATGTGGTGGGCCTGTTGGCAGTTGGGGTGTAGAGGCTGTGACTCATGCTTCTGTCATTGCTTGTGGAGCAGAAATAATAAAATAAAGCCCAGCTGGAAAGTAAATGTCCCACTTGTGCCACAAAAGCAAGATGAATGGTTCAGGTGAGGTTGCTTCATGCTGAAGGAAAATGGTGCAAGGCTCAAGACAGACTTTCCTAAAAGGTAGTACTGTGCTATTAAGTGCAAGTGGTTTTAGACAATAAATGGGCGCATGCCTAAAAAGGGAAGACACGTGGCCTAGCCTATGGGTCTGAGTGTCCAACTTAATCTTTTGAGTCGAATCCTCCATCTTTCTACACCTTTCAACCAGACTGGAACAAAACAACATTCGTTTTCACCAGTTGTGTGTCCTTCGAATGGACCAACTGTGTGTTCTTCGAATGGCCCTTTTCAGAAGGTTATTAACTTCTAATTCGAAGGAAGCTTTCAGAACATTATTGACTCTTTGAATTGAAGAAAACCAGAGGGAGGCCTTTGCCTCAGTCGAAGCTTGTGGTTGAAACAAGCTAACTCGAAGGAAGCTATTGCCCAATCGAAAGCTCATGCTCGAAGGAAGCATATTGCCCAATCGAAACCTGGGTCGAAGCAAACATATTTCCCAATCGAAAGTTCGTGTTCGAAGGAAGCTTAGAGTTCAACATGAAGGACATATCCAAGTTGCATTCGAAAGAGGCTTTTGCTAAACTGAAGTTTTCATCCAGGCACACAGAAGGTGAGTGCCCAAACGAAGACTTGCCTTGCAGGGGGGTACATGTGACCAGTAGGTCATGGCCTTCGATTGCAAGCATGCAGGCAGCAATCTTGTCTAGATTCGAAAGAGGCATACATGAGGCAAAATGTCCAGATTCGAAAGAGGCATACATGAGGCAAAAAGTCCAGATTTAAAAGAGGCATGTAGGAGGCAAAAAGTCCAGATTCGAAAGAGGCATGTAGGAGGCAAAAAGTCCAGATTCGAAAGAAGCACGCTAGTAGCCATTTTGAGCAATCGAAGGAGGCCAATAGTCAATCGAAGGATGCTGATCGAAAGATGCCTAAAGGCCAATCGAAAGAGCTGAAATGAAGAACACTTGTTTTTATCCAAATTAGCCAAAATATTAATTTTATCTGTTTTCCCCCTTTTTGACAGTTTCCTTTGGGTATTGGAAAATCCCAATGCACTTGTTTAAGCTTGAACCTTGAAATCCTTGTAAGAAAAGCCTTGAGAATTGAGAGGGCAAATTTTGGGGTACAACAGCTGCCCCTGTTCAATCTTCTTACACCTGAGGAGTTAGATTGGTAATTCTGCCATTCGTGACTTGAAGGTGAAAGATGATTGAACACTAGAGTGCCCAGAAATTTGCACTCGGTGATGTGATAATTGGGAGAATGGGTTTAGAGATGCCATTTGGAGAGATGATAGAAAGTTGTTGGAGATGGGCTTAAAGATGCCATCTGGAGATGTGACAGAATCTTGTCGGGGATGGGCTTAAAGATGCCATCTGGAGATGTGACAGAATCTTGTCGGAGATGGGATTAAAGATGCCATCTGGAGATGTGACAGAATCTTGTCGGAGATGGGCTTAAAGATGCCATCCAAGAATGTTTGTTGTAAGTGCCATGTTGTAGGTCAGAAGAATGAGCATTAAAATGGTATCCATGTTTGGAATGCCATTTAACTGTATCTGGGGACTGAGTTTGAATGAGCAAAAGAATGGCGTTCGTGTCTGGAGCGTATCTGAGTTGTAACTGTATTTGGATTTTGAATGAATATCAGAATGACTGCCGTGTCTGGAGTGTATCTGTATTCTGAATGGGTAACAGAGAAAAATCTGTGTATGGAGTAACTTTGTGCTGAGGATAAATTCTGAATGAGTGACAGAATGGAAACCGTGTCTGGAGCGTATCTGGACTGTATCTGAAGTTGAGATCTGTATGAGTAGAAGAATGACTTTCGTGTCTGGAGTGTATCTGAAACTGTAACTGGGATCTGAATAAGTAACAGAATGGCAACCGTATCTAGAGCGTATTTGGACTGTATCTTGGAGTTGAGACCTGTATGAGTAGCAGAATGACCTCTATGTCTGGAGTGTATCTGAAACTATAACTGGGATCTGTATGAGTGACAGAATGGCAACCGTGTCTGGAGCGTATCTAGTCTGTATCAGATTGCTGAAGTCTGAATGGGTAGTAGAATGACCGCCGTATCTGGGGTGTATCTGTACTGTATCTGACTTGAAATTCTGAATGAGTAATAGAATGACCATCGTGTTTGGGGTGTATCCTTACTGTATCTGAATTGAAATTCTGAATGAGTAATAGAATGATCGCCGTGTCTGGGGTGTATCCATATTGTATCTGACTTGAAATTCTGAATGAGTAATAGGATGACCGCCGTGTCTGGGGTGTATCCATATTGTATCTGAATTGGAGTTCTGAATGAGTAATAGAATGACCGCCGTGTTTGGGGTTTATCCATACTGTATCTGAATTGGAGTTTTGAATGAGTAATAGAATGACCGCCGTGTCTGGGGTGTATCCATATTGTATCTGAATTGGGGTTCTGAATGAGTAATAGAATGACCGCCGTGTTTGGGGTGTATCCATACTGTATCTGAATTGGAGTTCTGAATGAGTAATAGAATGACCGCCGTGTTTGGGGTGTATCCATACTGTATCTGAATGATTGCTAATGATAGCCTTTTAATCTTATCCTGGAAAGGGTAAAAATGTTAGCTGAACACAAAATTATGTTGCATAATATGTATGATGCAATGAATTGTATTTCGTGAATGTTTATGATATATGAATGTAATGATTATGCATATAAGCTGAGTGTTGTACCCCAAAATTTGCCCTCCCATATTCTTCAAGATTTGCCAAGATCAAGCTTCAAAATCCCTCAAGGATTGCACAGTCCCATTGCCTCCTGGCACAGTCAAAATTAGGGTTTTGGTTCTGGAAAAGAAATTGAGGTTTTCAAGGGTCCAAACAAGACCCACATGCCTAGATACATTGTCAAGCATCCATATGTCAAGTTTCAAGACTTACAGCATCAAATTGCACAGTCAAAAACCCTAATTGCTCCACAGTCAACTGCAGGGGCAAAATGGTCATTTGAGAGTCAAAAGTCAAAATTTTTGGTCAACATCTTATTTTGAAGCCACAAACATCATTTGATCAATTCTTGATCATGATTCTCAAAGTATGGCTCAAAAAGTCTCAAGATGCAAAAGTTTCTATTTTTGGACAGTTGAAAAGTCAACTGCAAATTGACCAAGGCATAACTTCCTCATGGTTTATCAGAAAAATCCCATCCAAATCTCATTTTGAAGAGGATGACATTTCCTACAACTCATCTTCACACTTCAAGTCCAAGAAATGCTCTCACAAAAAGTTAACAATTTCAACATTATAGGTCATTTTCAAAAGTCAACAAAAAGGCACTTTAAGTCAAAGACCATAACTTGAGATTGGTAAATCAAAATGACATGGGACCAACGGCATTGGTTAAAGGACTTCAAGACCTTTCCAAAATGTCCAAGAACATGATCATAGCTTCAAAATTGAGCAAGATATGCCTTGGAGAAGTTGGGAAAGTTTTGGGAATTTTGAAAAGTCAACTTTGCTTCAAAAGCTTCAAAAATGCTAATGGGCCTCAAATTCTTCCTTGAATCATTACCCAAAGCATATGCACGACCCATTGAGCTAAAAAAGGATTTATTTTCTTATTTTTAATTAATTAATTGAATTTTTATTCATATTAATTCATTTAATTAGATTTAAATATGAGAAAAATATCAAATAATGCTTTTCAAATCTTTTTGTGCAGCAAATTCACTCATTATGTGCTAAAGATTTCGTGCACCAATCAACAAGACAAGATCATCCATATTTGGCAAGATTTGCATGGGAAAAAGATTGAAAAAGATGTGATAAAAATCAAATATTCAAAACATAAATGCATGGATCTTTGGGCTTGTTTTTGACCTAATTTCATTCACTTACTTATGCACAACTCAACCCTATTCAAATACACACGAAAAACTGCTAAAGAACTCAGAACCACTTTGCAAAATTTCCACCAAAACTTGAAAACTGAAATCATAGTTACAGGGCGTTTCAAAGCATAATAAGCATTCCAATACGTTGTTGAACCTTCCAGGAATTGATTGCAATCAAGAACACGCTTCCACACCCAAAGAAACGGTAGAACAGCATCGCGTTTGTCACAAACATTTCCATAATCGTTTTTGAATTTTCACGCATCATTCATGTGTTTTGATTGTCGATTTACACTAATAACATCTTTCTGAAGCGATTGGTAACATTTAATTGAACTAACGATGCTTGTATCCAAATCTGCCATGGATGAAACCTAGGGTTTCAGAAGCTTCAAAATAGGCTTTCTCATATATGGTAAAATTAGACCCCTGGACTTATACAGTTGAATTCGTGGCATCAAGATGAAGCTATTAAGACCATCGCGCCTTTTTTATATTAAGTATATGCCTAATCGCTATTTTCACTTTTTCAGGTTGTGGGGGGTTTAAAACCCCCGCTATTCATTCCTTTTTGTTTCAGGCAAACGAAGAAGAAAGCATGCGTGTCTTCATGTGATAGGGAGATTCAAATACTGGCGCGTAATTTTTTGTTTACACCACTAACTAATGTTTTGTGTATATTATATTTTCCATCTATTATATTAACAAACGCGCGCAAACAGCTCAAGTGGCAAGGGATATGCTTGGTAAACGCTGGGACTTGGGTTCGATTCCCAGGTCCCCCACATATTTCATGATTTTTATCCTAACATGTTCAAGTGTAGCGCTCGCTCAGTGGTTCACCATACAAGCACATGCTAAGGCCTGCCAAGTGGACGTGAGATCAATCCAAAGGCTGCAGGAGGAGGTCTATCATGCACCTCAGTCAACCATCCCACACGTGATACCAAAAGTCAAGCAAGGCCTAGGCTGTTAGGCCAAAATTACTTCAACAAAACCTCCCTTTGGGGCCTGATACCCCCCATGGTTTGCATCATTTTTAATTTTTATTTGATTTTCTTTTCTAATTCTTTTTAATGTTTTAATTATTTCTTTTTACCATAAAATAATTTTCACAATAATAAATCAGAAACTAAAAAATGTTTATTTTTTATTAATATTAAATTCACCATTAAAATATTTTTTGTAAATAAACTCTAACAATTAATTAGATTAATTTAGGTTTTAATTTTGACACTTTTCTTAATAAATAAAATACATAGAATTAGGTTTTGACATTTTATTCTTTTTCTTAATTAAATCATTTTTCTCATTATTTATTATTCTTATTAATTATTATTCTTATTAATTATTATTTTTGTAAATAAACATATACATTAATTAATTAGTAAATTAGGATAACTTTAATATTTTCTAAAATAATTAAAATAAGTTTAGAATTAGGGTTTCCATTCAATTTTAATTTTTCTTTATTTCATTAAATACCAAAATACATAAAAAAATTCCTTTTCTTTCCTTAAATAATAATCAGACTTTATTTCAATTTAATTCCAAAAGGGTCAAAACCCTCAGACGTCCTAACTTTTATTCTTTCGCACGTTATTATTTTTTTCTTTTCGAATATTATGTAACTGCTCAAGGCTTGTAATAGTAATTAGGTCTTTTTACTTTCCGCATTTTTATCAAACGGGTCTTTGTAATTTGGCGATGTATAGACCCGCGCCTTGTAATAACGTAGGATTTATCTTTCCGCATTTAAATTTCCGCACTCTTAAATTCTAAATTGCATGAAAGAATGTATGGCTAATTAAAAACAAGCGTAGCTCATAATACCATGATCAAAGATAAACTTAACATGAAAACAACATACAAATTCACACACCACTCTTAGGGTATGCCTCACCTGTTGCCTTCGAAACGTGGTCGTCAAGTATGGGACGTCTTAGTGGTCCTTATGTCCATGATCCAGTTGCCTCGAAACAGTTGCCTCGAAATAGTTGCCTCGAAACGGTTGCCTCGGAATAAAAAAGGATCAAGGACATAAGGGTAGCTTCTAAGGTGTCCTAACTGTTGCTTCGATGACCACACTATCCCTAAACTCGAATTGACCCGAACACCTCTAACGGTGGTGCTACCTACCTCTCAATGGTGGGATGGCACTACCTTAAGGACATTTACACAACCTAATTCCTTAGGGTAGGTAGATGACTCATAAATACTTGCTCTATTCAAAAACAAATCAAAACTCTTTTCACACTGACACTTTCAAAAAAGCTTTCAAAACAATTTTTCAAACACTCTTGAGGACTGATACAAGAGTCATTCTGAAATCTTTAAACGAAACTTTTTCAAACCCACTCACATTTGAAAAGCAAACAAACATTTTGAAAACACAATGAGCAAGTATCTAAGAGCCAATGGATAACCATGGATAGAAAGGGTGCTAACACCTTCCCTTTCTATAAATCTACCTCCCGAACCGAGAAACTATCTCATAAGGAATTTAGCTGTGCTTTTGTCCTGTCCATGTTGGAGAAAATAAAAGACGGTGGCGACTCTTGCTTCCGCGACATTTCGCGAACCAGCGTTAAACAGTCAGTTCTAAATCCACCGATCACACTGAGTAACCGTCTTGCTGAGGAAAATGAATCCTTGATAGCTGGAGATAATGAAAGTCTTGACTACTGCCGGGGAAAGTAAATCTTTGACTGAAGCTTGGGGATTCCACAAATCTTTGACTGTTGAAGATGAGAAATCCTTGCTGACTGCTCGGGGATTGAAGATCTTCGATTGTTGAGGGATCTTAGGACCACTGTTGGGGATTGAAAATCCTTGGTGACTTGTGAGGGGTTTTAACAAAACTTCACTAACTTCTGCGGGGAATGAGGATTCTGACGATCTTTACTGGGGAATTAAAACCTGGGAGACTTCCGCTGGAGAAGTGAGACTGAGAATCTTCAATCTACTGGGAAATATCTCTGTGGGGAGAATGTTCACCGTTCTGGTTCCGTTGGGGAATAGGATTTTCAGGGTTTTCTGGCTCCACTGGGGATCTTGAAACTTGACTCTGAGGGGAATTTTGAAATTCATCTCAGCTGGGGAATCAAGTTCTAGGAAGCATTTTCTCTGCTGAGGATCTCTGTTAGGGAAATATATTCCGAATTTTAACTCTGTTGAGGAACTTGAAGTTTAATTTCGCTGGGGATTTCTTCTGAAATGGCATAAAGATATCTTCCTAACCTTCAACCTCTCAGTAATCATCTTTTCTCAATTTCGTTTTATTTGTAAGCAATGATTATGTTCAAATGCATATGCCTATTTAACAAAACATTGGACGTTTTTCAAATAAAACATAAGTGTAAAAAAAAAGAAAAGGAAGGCAAGCAAATTTCCGCACTTGGAAGTGTATTTGTATTAACTTTTATGAGTATCTTTGTACAAAGGAGACAGACATCCTAGTAAGAGAATGTTGTCGTAAAAATTGAAAAATTTTATACAGAAGAAAGATGGCTATGTGTAACAATTCCATGGGATTCCCATTCTGCTATAGCCTTCACAACTCTGAATATCTTGTCCATTCATTGCTTCGTCCGTCGATGACTAGGTTGATCAGAAACTCGGAGCTTGTTGATGAAGAGATTATTTTTAAAGTGATCCGACGAGACACAGTCATACGCTTTAATTCCCTAACTTTTGCCTGGATCGCCCTTTCAGGTTTTCGATCCACCGGGAAACCCTTTTTTGCCCAAGTCGCCCTTTCAGGTTTTCAACTTGCCGGGTGTACAGATTTTTTTTGCTTTATCCCTAATTTTTGCCTGAACCGCCCTTTCGGGTTTTCGGTTCACCGGGATGCCCATTTTTGCCCAAGTCGCCCTTTCGGGTTTTCGACTTGTCGGGTTATTTTATGCGTAGTATCTTTTGACTATGTCTGCGTTCGCAGGGTGTGGCAAATCGTCGCCGTCCATGGTGATCAAAATAATTGCCCCACCAGAAAAGATACTCTTGATCACAAATGCTCCTTCATAAGTAGGAGTCCACTTGCCCATGGGATCACTTTGTGGTGAGATGATCCGCTTGATTACAAGATCTCCGACTCGATATATCTGACGCCTGACTTTCTTGTTGAAAGCCTTGATCATGCGTTTTTGATACGCCTGACCATGACAAACAGCAGTAAGTCGCTTCTCGTCGATCAAATTGAGTTGATCAAGCCGGGTCTGAATCCAATCATCTTCACTCAAACCAGCGTCTTTCATGATCCTTAAAGAAGGAATCTGAACTTCCATGGGTAGGACAGCCTCCATGCCATACACCAAAGAAAATGGGGTTGCCCCTGTTGAAGTACGTGCCGTGGTATGATATCCATGCAGAGCAAACAGTAACATCTCGTGCTAGTCCTTGTAGGTGACTGTCATCTTTTGAATTATCTTCTTGATATTTTTGTTCGCAGCTTCAACAACACTGTTCATCTTCGGCCGATAGGGAGATGAATTGTGATGATAAATCTTGAACTGTTCGCATAGAGCGGTGTTGTACCCCAAAATTTGCCCTCCCATATTCTTCAAGATTTGCCAAGTCAAAACTTCAAAATCTCCCAAAGGGTTGCACAGTTCAAGGGCCTCCTAACAGTCAAAAACTAGGGTTTTGGTTCTGACAAAGAAAATGAAGTTTTCAAGGTTCCAATCAAGTTCCACATGCCTATAAACATGGTCAAGCATCCTCATGCCAAGTTTCAAGACTCACAGCACAAGATTGCACAGTCAAAAACCCTAATTGCTCAACAGTCAACTGCAGGGGCAAAATGGTCATTTGACAGTCAAAAGTTCAAATTTTTGGTCAACATCTTATTTTGAAGCCACAAACATCATTTGATCAATTCTTGATCATGATTTTTAAGGCATGGCTCAAAAAGTCTCAAGATGCAAAAGTTTCCATATTTGGACAGTTGAAAAAGTCAACTGTAACTTGACCAAGGCATAACTTCCACATGGTTTATCAGAAAAATTCCATCCAAAGCTCATTTTGAAGAGAAAGACATTTCCTACAACTCCTCTTCACACTTCAAGTCCAAGAAATGCTCTCACAAAAAGTTATCAATTTCAACATTATAGGTCATTTTCAAAAGTCAACAAAAAGGCACTTTAAGTCAAAGACCATAACTTGAGATTGGTAAATCAAAATGACATGGGACGAAAGGCATTGGTTAGAGGACTTCAAGAACTTTCCAAAATGTTCAAGAACATGATCAAAGCTTAAAAATTGAGCAAGATATGCCTTGTGGAAGTTGGGAAAGTTTTGGGAAATTTGAAAAGTCAACTTTACTTCAAATGCCTCAAAATTGCTAATGGGCCACATTTTCCTCCACGATTCATCATCCAAAGGCTATGCACGACCATTTTGCCCAAAGGGGATTTATTTCATCATTTTTATTATTTATTTGAATTTTTAATCACAATTAATTCGTTTAATCAAATAAAATATGAAAAAAATACCAAAACAAATGTATGTGAATCTTTTTATGCATCATTGGCTCTCATTGGTCATTGAAGATTCGTGCACACCAAAATTGGAAAGATTGGCCATGATTGGAATCAAAAACACATGAAAAAGATTGAAAAAATATTCATGGAAAATCAAATATCTCATACATCAATGCATTGATCTTTTTGCTCAAGATTCAACCCTAATCCATCCCATACATAAGTCAGATGCAAAACCTAATGGAGAGAAGCTGGAAGCTGCGCCAGAATTCAAGAACAACTTTTGCACTTTTTGTAAAAAATTCCAAAACTGAAAACGTGGTTCCAAAGCATTTCAAGGCAAGAAAGCTATCCCATTGCATTCCTGAGGCTTCAAGGAAGGTGTTTGAATCAAAATCATCAACTCTAACATCAAGAATTGGTAACTAGCAGTCCAACTGTTCCACTTTTTTTTCATAATCGTATTTCATCATTCATGCAATGATTTTGAATTCTAATGCTTGTTTTGTGTTAGTCTTGTCATTCTGAAGCTAACTATATTGTTCAATTGAGTTTTCCTCATCCATACGCGAATCCACCATTGGAGTGTTTTAGGGTTGCAGGGGTTCAAAATTGGGGCTTCTCTGTTATGGAAAAATTGAGACACAAAACTGGTACCGTTGGAACGAGAAGCTTCACACAAACCTAACCATCCTATCGCGCCCAATTTCTGATCAAAGATGTCCTATTCGCTATTTTTCCTTGTGTCATGTAGTGGGGGTTTAAAACCCCTGCAATCTTGTTTGTTTTTGTTTCAGGAAAAACGCACCAACGGAGAAGAAGGCTTGCTGTCTCCATGTGATTGGTCTATTTAAATTCAGCGCGTTTTTTTTTATTGTTAGCATTAGCGTTTCGTTTCTTTTATAATAATTACGTTCCAATAATACTACAAAGAAAGCGCTTGGCATGGTTGGTAGCTGTGTTGTCATGTAACCACTGGGACCTGGGTTCGATTCCCAGGTCTTCTCACTTTATTCATATATTTTGTTTCAAGTTAATCCCATGCAGTTTCAAGCCTCAGGGTTCACCATACCCTCCATGTCCAAGCTTGCCACATGGTCTGTAACCTCAATCCAAGGGCGCTGATTGGAAGAGTACCATGGGCATGAGTCAGAGGTGCCACATACGCGCTGCAAAGTCAACCAAAGGCCTCCAATCATTGGGCCAGAATTACTGAATTATACCTCCAGTTTGGGGACAGAACCCCCCATTGGTTTGCTTTTCATTCTTTCTCATATTTTTTTCTATTTTATTTGTTTTAATTAGTTTTAATGTAATTCTTTAATTTAATTTATTTTCATAAAATATAAAAATAATATAAAAAACCAGAAAAGACAAAAAAAACAAAAATATATTTTATTTTAATATCTTTGTAAATAAATTGTACCAATTAATTTAGTTTTAAATTCTAGGATTAATTTTAATATTTTCTCAATAAACCTAAAAATTGGTAGAATTAGGGTTTTAAGCACTTTTATCTTTTTTTTCCTTTTTTCACCATATTAATTATTAATTATTAAATATTATTTTTGTAAATAAAACTTGCCATTAATTAATTAGGTTTAATTTTAGGTTCAATTTTAATATTTTTCTTAATAAATTAAAAATAACTAGAATTAGGTTTTAATTTCCATAATCTTCTCATTAAAAATCCATAAATCCAAAAACTCTAAAAATCTTTGCTTTTTTTATTTTAATTTAATTAATTCATTGATCATAATTTAATTTCATTAAAAAGGGTCCAACGCCCTCGCTTTCGATTATTAATTTGTTTCGCACATTTTATTTCCTTTCTTATAATTTTTATGTAATTCTCCCAAAGCCATGTAAATTAAACATTTATATTTCTCGCATCTTTATTTTATGTCAAATCGGGTCCTGGATTTAATTTGGCGATGTGGACCCGCGCCTTTGTAATAGCTTAGGAACTTTATATTTCTCGCAACTTTTTAACTGCTAATAAATTGCATGCAAGAATGAATGTTAAAATAAAAACAAAAGCGTAGATCACCCATGACATGAACAAGACAAAATATCTGAAAACGACACACAAATCACACACCACCCCTAGGGTACGCCTCACTGTTGCCTTGCCCCTCGAAAGGTGATCGTCGAGTAGAGGATGTTTTAGTAAGTCCTCATGATCCGGGAACCTGGCATGAGGGTAGCTTCTAAGGTATCTTCCTATTTCTCCGGTGATCACCATGTCCCGAACCTCGAATTGACCCGAATACCTCCAATGGTGGTGCTACCTACCTCTCAATGGTGGGATGGCAATACTTTAAAGGACATTTACACAGACGAATTCCTTAGGGTAGGTAGACGACTCTAGATACTTGCTCTAATTTCAAAACAAATCAAAAATACTTTTCACACCAACACCTTTTCAAAAAGCTTTCGAAAGCAATTTTTCAAACACTCTTGAGGACCGATACAAGAGTCGAACTGAAATTTTCAAAAGAGACTTTTTAAAACCCACAGTTGAAAAGCAAACAAACCATTTTTGAAAACACAATGAGCAAGTATCTAAGAGCCCATGGATAACCATGGATATAAAGGGTGCTAACACCTTCCCTTTCTATAACCTACCTCCCGAACCGAGAGCAATCTCTTTAAGGAATTTTTCTGTGCTTTTGTCCTTTCCATTTGGAGAAAATAAAAGACGGTGGCGACTCTTGCTTCCGCGACATTTCGCGAACCAGCGTTAAACAGTCAGTTCCAGATCCACCGATCACAAGCGGTGATCATAGTATTGTTCATATTTGTACCGTTGTCTGTGATGATCCTGTCGGGGATACCATACTGGCATATGCGGTTCTGCTTAATGAAACGGGAAACCACATTCTTTGTAGCGGAGGCAAAGGAAGCTGCCTCGACCCATTTGGTGAAGTAATCAATAGCCACCAGGATGAAGCGATGTCCATTGGACGCCGTGGGCTTGATCTCTCCAATCATGTCAATGCCCCACATTGCGAATGGCCAAGGAGCTTTTAGAACGTTGAGAGGAACAGGAGGAATATGTACTTTGTCGGCGTAGACTTGGCATTTGTGGCAAGTACAGGAATGTTGATAACAACCAGCTTCCATGGTGGACCAATAGTAACCTGCCCTTAGAATCTTCTTTGCCATTGTATGTCCGCTCAAGTGGGTGCCAAATGTGCCACTGTGTATTTCAGTCATGATCAACTCTGCTTCAACTTTGTCTATACATCAAAGTAAAACACAATCATGGCTGCGTTTATAAAGGATGCCATTGCTTAGGAAGAACTTGGCAGCAAATCTTCTTAAGAACTTTTTATCATTGACTGAAGCTCCTTCGGGATATTCTCTAGTCTGGAGATACCTTTTGATTTCATGAAACCAGGGTTGTTCCACTAGTTCTTCGGTATTAATCTCATGACAGTGCGCGGGTTCATCCATTTGCTCGATGGTAATTTGGGGAGCCTCGTTATCCCAGTTGAGTTTAAACATGGAAGACATTGTAGCCAGAGCATCTGCTAGCTGATTCTTTTCTCGCGGGAAATGCTCGAAAGTAATCTGCTCGAAATGAGGCAACAAAGTCAGGACATGTTCCTTGTATGGGATAAGATTAGGATGTTTGGTGTCCCACTCTCCTTTGACTTGACTGATAACCAAAGCCGAGTCCCCAAATACGACCAAAGATTTGATCCCTAGGTCTATAGCAGCCTTGAGACCAAAGATGCAAGCTTCATATTCAGCCATGTTGTTGGTACAGCTGAAACAAAGCCGGGCAGTGAAAGGTGTATGGCAACCTTCTGGAGAGATGAGTACTGCACCGATACCGTTTCCAAGTGCATTTGAAGCACCATCAAAGTACAGGGTCCATCGGGATCCTTGTTCAGGTCCGTCATACGTTCCGTTACCTTCGATGTTGTTCAGGGTCATGATGTCTTCGTCAGGGAAGTCGAATCTCATAGATTGATAATCTTTGACAGCTTGATGAGCTAGATGGTCAGCTAGTACACTCCCCTTTATAGCTTTTTGGGTAGTATACTGGATGTCATACTCGGTTAGGATCATCTGCCATCTAGCGATTTTTCCAGATAAAGCAGGCTTTTCGAAGATATACTTGATTGGATCCATTTTAGAAATCAGCAAAGTGGTATGAGTCAACATATACTGCCTTAGTCGGAGAGCAGCCCATACCAAAGCACAGCAAGTTTTCTCGAGCAGTGAGTAGCGAGTCTCACAGTCGGTAAACTTTTTTCTAAGGTAATAAATGGCATGCTCTTTTCGACCAGACTCGTCATGTTAGCCCAATACGCACCCCATTGAATTGTCCAAAACAGTCAGATACATGATCAACGGCCTTCCTGTGACGGGTGGCATCAGAATAGGAGGTTCCAATCAGTATTCCTTGATCTTATCAAAAGCAACTTGACAATTGTCGTTCCATTCAACTACCTAATCCTTCTTTAACAGCTTGAAAATCGGCTCACAGGTGGATGTCAGGTGAGAGATGAGTCTTGCAATATAGTTCAAGCGTCCCCAAAATCCTCTAACCTCCTTTTCAGTACGGGGGGCTAGCATTTCTTGTATAGCTTTCACTTTAACAGGATCGACCTCAATACCTTTGTTGCTGACGATGAATCCCAAGAGCTTACCAGACCTAACTCCAAAAGTGCACTTGCTTGGATTCAGTCGGAGTTTATACTCCTTCAGCCTGGCAAACAGCTTTTGCAAATGACTAAGGTGCTCTTCTTCTGTTTGTGATTGAGCTATCATATCGTCTATGTAAACTTCGATCTCATGATGTATCATATCATGAAATAAAGCTACCATGGCGCGTTGATAAGTTGCCCCTGCGTTCCTTAGTCCGAACGACATCACCTTGTAGCAGAAGGTACCCCATTGTGTAACAAAGGTTGTTTTCTCCATGTCCTCGGGGGCCATTTTAATCTGGTTGTAACCCGAGAATCCATCCATGAAGGAAAAAACCTTGTGTTGAGCGGTGTTATCAACCAAGATGTCAATATGAGGTAGAGGGAAATCATCTTTAGGGCTAGCCCTGTTCAAATCCCGATAGTCCACACACATTCTGACCTTGCCGTCTTTTTTGGGTACGGGCACAATGTTAGCAACCCATTATGGATAGGTTGTAACGGCCAGAAAGCCGGCGTTGAATTACTTCATTACCTCAGCTTTGATCTTCTCAGACATGTCAGGTCTCATTCGGCGAACCTTTTACTTGATCGGTGGACGGTCTTCTCTTGTAGGGAAACGGTGAACCACGATATCCGTATCTAAACCTGGCATGTCTTCATAAGACCAAGCGAAGATCTCAACGTATTCATTCAACAACTGTATTAAGCGTTCCTTGACACTTGGTTCTAAGTTGGCACCCACTTTTACTTCTTTCCTGTCCTCCTCTGTCCCTAAGTTGATGATTTCTAACAACTCTTCATGTGGCAAGATGGCCCTCTCTTCTTGTTGTAGAAGTCTGGCTAACTCTCCCGGCACTTCACAATCTTCGTCAACTTCGTACTCAGCTTGATTGACCAGATCTTCAGAGTTATCGAAGGCTAAAACAGAATAGTCACCCATGGAATCCGGAGTGGATGGGTACCTGCATTTGTGAATGTGGGTGTGTGTAAGGGATACCCATCTTTAAACAAACAAAAATGCAAAAAGGAAAGAAAATGAACACAGCAGTTTATAGATGAAAAGCGTCCAATGATTCATTAAAACATGGCATATGATTATGAAGAGAATCAAGCCCTCACAAGTGGACCTACATGCCCCGCGCAAGGCATGAGGTGAAAAATAGTGTGCGAATTGTTTTAGTTATTACAGACCATAGAAAATGGAAAATTGTTCAAAGATAAAATTTCTGGTTGATAAAGGTGATAGGAACGAAATCCTTTGCTTCCGAATTGCTCAAACCCCCTTCGACAGTCGGAAACATCCAGTCTTCAAAGTGGATCTCCTCGTCTTCATCTTCTACAACATTGATTCCATGGAGATAAATCTTGATGGGTGGTCTTCCAATCTTAGAGCGGCGCATAGCCTTTTGTCCTTCAGCAGTAAACCCTAAACCAAACTTGTCTGTCTTATAAAGAATGTCGGGCAACTGTCCCCATACCGTGATCTTCCCCTCCTTAATCACAGCCTTTGCGTCTTTAAGAGATGCCATCCTAGCCACCTGCTTGGGAATGATAGGTACTTCAGCTGTTGTCTTTGCAACTGCTACTTCGGGAGAAACTTCTTCGAAATGCTGGAAAGGCGTTTCGATGAACTCGCCGTCCACCTCCACATATCGAAAGGAATTGAGATGACTAATCATGTACTCCTCCTCTCCATGCACAGTTATGATTTTACCCTTAACAGGATACTTCAGCATCTGGTGCAAAGAGGATGTAACTGCCCTAGCATGATGAATCCATGGTCTTCCCAGCAAACATGAGTATGACGGACGGATGTCCATCACGTAGAAGGTGGAGTTGAACACTTCAGTGCCTACCTTGATGGGAATATCAACCTCCCCATGAACCATTGTTTTGGAACCATCGAAAGCTCTGACGATAATGTTGCTAGGCTTGAGGGTCAAATCTTCACAATCCAAACGGTCTAAAGCCTTCATTGGCAGCACATTTAGGGAAGAACCAGTATCGACCAAGACATGAGCAAGGGTGGTCCCTCGGTACTCAATTGAAACATGTAACGCATCATTATGTTTCCTTCCTTTCGGAGTCAGGTCGACATCGGAAAAGCCCAAGCCATTGTCAGCAGTAAGACTAGCCACACAATTTTGGAACTGGTCAGCTGAGGTCCCTTGGGGGACATGTGTTGTCTTCAAGAATTTAATCAGAGCCTTAGCATGGGCCTCTGAACAGAGCAGGAGAGCTAACATTGAGATTTTGGAGGGGGTCTGCCCCAGTTGTTCTACAACGTCGTAGCCACTTTTTCTGATTATTTTTAGGATTTCATCCATCTCCTTCTGAGTGGTTTCGAGGATAACCACAGCATGAGCCTTCATCCTGACAGGCTCTTTCAGTATCCCCTTACCTTTGTTGGTGTTATCAGCGGATGGCCTTTCTTCAGGAGTGTTTAACTCTTCAATCACGGGGCCTTGCACAGAGGGTCCAACAGGTGCAAAAAATTTTAAGGGTCCGAAGACTGCTCGGGGAGGAGCAATCTCCGGAGAAAAGATCCGGCCACTGCGGGTGATCTTGCTAGTACCCGCGATGTTTCCTATGTCAGGGTCTTCTTCAGAGATTTCTTGGACTGTTTTGATTTGTTTGATGCTGTGGTAGAAGATTTCTCCCCCATAGTTCCACGATATCATTTTGCTTGATTGGTACGGGACGGGTCCCGACATTGTGATGTTTAGGGGTACACATTCAGAGTTGGGTGTAATCCTGATAGGCCTTTTGCAAGCCTTGGGAGGATTGTCAGAAATGGTTATGATGGCAATATCATTGGTTGAGGTATCACAAGTATCAGGAGCAATCAGATTGAAAGTATTAACAGGGGTTTTCTGAAAAAGTATTTCTTGAATATCCATCAGGCGTTGGACACCCGACTTCAACATTGGACAATCATCTTGAATATTCAAACAAAAAGAGCAATCTTTATCACAACTAGGAAAGATCCCGGCTCTCAACAAATTTTCTTTTATCACTAACAATGGAGTCAACAGATCGGCAACATCAATAACATGGAGATTTTCCAAAACAGCATGCACATTGTGGCCGTGCTTGGGCATCGGTGCGGATATAACATTGGGATTTTCAGGAGCGTCAAACTCGACCTCTTTGGCGTCAATTAAATCCTGAATTTTGTTCTTGAGTGTCCAGCAATTATTGGTATCGTGCCCAATACTGTCGGAATGGTAAGCACACTTGGCTTTTGGATTGTAAAATGGAGAGGTGGTATTTACATTCTTTTGCGCCTCTTTTAAATTAGCAAGATTCAATTTCAGGAGATGTGGAAGGATCTGAGCAGGTGTCATATTTACTGGAGTAAACTGCCGTGGTGGCCTTTGCTGATAAGTTCTGGGCTGATCATTCCTCGGTTGGCTGTTTCTAAACTGGTCTGATGCGGATTTCTGTATTAATACGGCCCCCACTGTTGGCCGACGTCCTTCTCTTTCCCGATTTTTCTGGGTGTACATAGCAGATACCTCTTTCTTGGCTGGGAAAGGTTTTCTAGCAGTTGTGGATGCGGAAGCATCCTTTTGAATCTTTCCACTTTTGATACCGGCTTCCACCCTCTCGCCAGTCAAAATCAACTCAGTAAATCCCGCAGAGGAGCTTCCAATTAGATGTTTGAAGAAAGGGCTAGATAGGGTCCCCAAAAACATGTCAACTAATTCCCTATCTGATAGCGGTGGCTGCACCCTTCCAGCCAGGTCGCGCCACTTCTGGGCGTACTCCTTGAACCCTTCATTTGAAGCCATCCCCATACTCTGTAGCTGAGTACGGGTAGGCGCCAAATCAGCATTGTACTGATACTGACGATAGAAAGCGGCTGCCAAGTCTTCCCAATTGTGGACCTCTGATCTCTCGAGCTGGTAAAACCAATCTAACTGAGTGCCAGACAAGCTGTCTTGTAAAAAGTGCACCCAAAGGTTTTTGTCGGATGAATGTGGCTGGATCTTTCTAACATACGACCTTAGGTGCATCTTAGGGCAAGATAGACCGTCGTACTTAGCGAATGTTGGCACTTTGAATTTAGGAGGGATAACAATCCCATATACAAGCCCCAGCTCCTCAAAATCCAATCCGGGCACCCTCTGCAACTCCATAGATGCCAATCTGTCTTCAAGGTTCTTATACTTGTCATCCGTTGGTGGATACTATTGTTCTGAATAGTCTTCGTTTGCTTCCTCTTCCTCCTCTTCTACCTCAGATTCGGAAGGCACAATAACTCCTTTACCTTTGCCAATCCCTTCGTCGGACGTTGATGGAAACTCAAGAGTCCTTCTAGCATCACCCTTAAATCTTCTTCCGAAAGTAGCTACCCCCGGTCTCTTTTTCTTTTTCTTCTCTTTACTCTTCTCTAGCAGAGCTTTGAGATCCTCTTTACCCTTTGCCAAGGTCATGAGGAGTTTCTGAAATTGTGAATTTTGTGCCTGTAGGTCCTTCACTGTTTGCTCCAAATCCATCTTACTGAAATAAACAGCAGAAAGATAAGGAAACCTGGCTTAAAGACCTGTTTATGCATATGATGAATGATATGTTATTCATGTAATGCATTTAAGGGTTCAAAAATTCAAATTTGCTGTAAACAAAAAGAACGCACTTCATATTAAGAAGAAATTTGTTAGTACATAAATGTCCCCATGGGCGAAATATTACAAAAATCTTAATGTAAAAAGACGTTGCGCATCCTCTTTGGTGCGATGTAGGTGTTAAGAGTTTCCTCCTCGTGAAGTCGGCGGGTGAGCTCTAAAACCTTCTCCTCACTGGCATAGAAGCTGGCTTCAAAAGTATCCCGTTCTTCTCTGAGTTGGATCCAACTTTTTTGCATTTCCTCCCATGATGTTGGCATGTCAGGATATAGGATGGTGTATGGAACCTCTCCTTCCTTAACAGGCTCTTTGATCAAAGGGAGAATGTGAGGATATGGCATCATGATATTCTGGGAGCGGGTTCATACCCACTTGAGGTAAGGATCAAGGGGGATGGAATTCTTGTGCCCCAGTGTCTTACTATCCACCTTGTTAGGCATCCTCCAAGCTCTGATGAACCTTTGGCGAAGTCCTTGCGCATCGTTTTCGAAGTCAAAAACTAGGTCAGGAATCAGCATGTCATGAGGGCCATCCCTCCGGGCATATCCAAATTGTCTCAAAGCTAGATAGGGGTTGTAGGTAATGCCTCCCCTAATACCAAGTAGTGGGACATTAGGGAATTCACCACAATGGTCAATGATAATGACATCTTCTCTGGACCGAGAACACCAATGTACATCAGAATGTGTGAGGGTCATCAACCATTGTGACCACCTTAAACCCTGCTCATTCTTTAAAACTGATTGTGGAAGGTGAGAAATAAACCACCTTACTAGGAGAGGAGTACAGCACATGAGAACACCTCTTTTCCTCATTGTTCGTGTGTAAAATGAGTGTAGGATATCCCCAAGCAATGTAGGTATGGGATTCCTGGACATGAAAATCTTGACAGCATTCACATCTATAAGTTGATCAGGATTTGGGAACAAGACCAACCCATAAATAAGGAGTGCCATAATCTCTTCAAAGGCTTGTAGATCCAGGGAATTCCAACACTCTTGTGCCTTCTCAAACAGAAACCTTGCCAAGAAACACTTGACACCACTTCTGGTTTCCCAATGCCCCTTGATGTCAGATGGTTGCAAGTGTAATGCTTGAGCAACATCTTCAGGCTTTGGCTCTTTTTCCGTACCGTTGTAGGGTAGTTGATTAAGAATAGGAATTCTCAGGAGTTGAGAAAATTCCTCCAAAGTAGGCACCAATTGGTAGTCAGGGAATGTGAAACAGTGGTGTAGGGGGGTCAAAGAACTGGAAGAGAACTTTAACCATGTCTTCTTTAATGTTGGTGTTGACTAAGCTGAGAAGTCTACCATGTCTTTTACTGAAGAGAGAATTTTCTGGAATTCTGGATGTAAGCTCCTTGAGTTGAGGAGGGATTCTCACAAGGTTGACTTGTATAGTTTTCCTGCGAAGAGTTTCCATGACCTACAAAACAAGAATAAAGATGAAGATCCAAACCCTTGAAATGGTTAGTGGATGCATATGATGCTTTATGATGTTCATGATGTATGCACAAACACATGTACAAGCAAGTCACACAAAAACCCTAGTTTCAGGCTTGCATGAGGTTTCATAGGTAAGTACCCTCTTGAGTTTAGTTGGCTCAAAACCCGTCCTATAAATAGTAACCGGGTTCTAAGGAGCTCAATATCATTGGATTGTTTTCTATGTTCATTGTTTTGGTTTAGCCACTTAACTAGCGACCAAAATATTCCAAGAAAACAACCCTCAATGAGTGTAGTATCGAGTATATACCAACTTCGGACTGTACCAAAGCCGGTCATCTCACTACCCCTAATGAAAGGCCAAGATGGTCAAGTAAAGTTCTAGTTCATTAGTGCTTAATGACATCACTCAGCGGCCCCGTATTCTCTTTGATTGACTCAAAGGCTACCAGTACTCACAAATATGTCACACTAATATAGCTATTGCTTCAACCATGTCGGTATACCCCGCACAGTTTCCACAACGTATTGCTATCTATGAATGTTTCCCAAATCCGGGTGGAAGATTTCAAGCCCAAACAAGAGAACCAAAATGTAAAGCAATCAAAACAAACAATTAATCATGCAAAGGGTGATCTAAGCCCTAAGGTTACTCCACTTTTAAATCACTTCCCAGCAGAGTCGCCATCTCTGTGATACAGTGGGAGAACTGACTTGGGTTTTGCGTTTGTGTTCGCAAATGTTTCGGTTTAGCAAGAGTCGCCACCGACTTTTTATTTTATCCTAAGGAAAGGTCAAAAAGCACAGGAAAGACCTTTGAGATGTTTTCTTGGGTTCGGGGAGTAGATTATAGAAAGGGAAGATATTATCACCCTTTCTATCCATGGTTATCCATGGGCTCTTAGTTACTTGCTTAGATCACTTGCTTTTGCTTTTCAATTGTTTGAAATGGTGCTTTGTGTGTGATTTTGAAAGATGTTTTGAAAAGAGGCCATCGTTGTGGCAACCTTTGTAATGATTCTTGTTTGAATGTATACAAAGGTGTTTGTCCTTTTGAAAGGTTTTCAATGTTTTGAAAGTTGTTTTGAAATTGTGTTGTGGAGTGTGTTTTAAAAAATAGCAAGGATGTTTTGCAAGATTTTTGACCAAGTAACTAAGAGTTGTCTACCCTATTTTACTCAAAGATCTTTCTTATGTTTTTAACCCTTTTAACAGTGTTGTTTCACCATTGTATTTAGTTAACAACCTTGTGTTAGGATGTAAACGGGACAGGCGTGGGTCATCGTATGACCATGATAGCAATGTTGTGAAATGACTTAGCACTTTTCTGTAGGGACTAAGATCATTTTTTGAAAGGCAACTTTGATAGCATCATCGAGGGACTATGATCTTTTTTCAATTCGTTTGTGCTAAGACATCCCACATGCATAACATGGTCATTTTTATAAGGCAACAAGTGGATGGAACCCTAGGGGTGCAAGTGTGTATTGTGTTTGTTTTTCATGCATTGTTATCTTTGATTTTTGGGTTGTCTAACTGTTGATTTTATCTTGCCATACACACCTAATTACTAGCATTTGTACAAAGCAATAAAAATGCAAGAAATAAATATCCTACACTATTACAACCATATTGAATTGCATGAGAATATAAAGGCAAAAATAAGGTAAAAGCAAGAAAAATGAGTGTCTTTCGACCCAGGCAGGAGCACCCTTCGATTTGCCTTCTGTTGGCCTCCTTCGATTGGGGGCTGGCATTAGTAAGGTCATGGACTTCGATTGGGCTTTGGCACCAGTCAGGTCATGTACTTCGATTGGAGGTTGGCACCAGCATGGAAGTGCCTTTCGCCTGAGCCTGGACTTAGTGCAAGTGTGCCTCTGGCTGGGCCTTTCTGCCTTGTTGCCTACTTCGATTGGGCCTGGAGTCAGTGAGGAAGCCTGGGGCTTCGTTTCATATTCTTGTCTTTTGTTTATGGGATGAAAATGGAAAGGTTATGGATTTCGTCCAAGGTCTGGCAACAACAAGGTTCTGGCTTTTCCACAGGCTCCTTGCTGACTCCTTGTAAGCATATTTAGGCCCTCAAATTGTGATTCGTAAGGCTTGTGCAGCTAGCCAATCGAAGGGTATAACAAACCTGTCTCAAGTTCTTAAATGCAACATCCAAACATAACTACAGTCCAGGGGTTAGCACAAAAAACCAATGGGTCTCAAAGTCTAAATTATAACTAATTAAGGTTGAGTTTTCAGCATAAGAACAATCAGAATCTAATGCTAAAACATGGTCCTGAAATATCTACATTTTTCTTTATTGGCATGTACTCATGATGTTTAAATGAAAAAGTCCCAAGCTGGAGAGAACTTACCTCTTGAAGTGCTTAGTCGAAAGAGCTGTAGGTGACCTTTTTTGATGGTGGAGGGAGCCTTGCTGGGATCTTTCTGAAGCTAGTTCTGTTACTGTTTGATTTGGGCAGGCAGGTCTGAGTTTCTGTTGGTTTTGATACAGGCTTGCTTGCAGTTGCAGTTGGACTGGCTTTAGGCAGGTTTGCTTGCAGTTGCAGTTGAACTGGCTTGAGTTTTCTGGGTTTGGTAAGGAAGGCAGGTTTTGAGGTTATGCAGGCCTCAAGGCTTGTATTTGTAACACAAGTTTGATGTTCTGGTGTTAGGCAGGAGGATGCAGTTCTGGATTTGTTGTTTTGATTCTGGGTATGTGTTTGAGTGTTTAAGTGTGTAAGTGTTTAAGTGTTTAAGTGTTCAAGTGTTCAAGTGTTCAAGTGTTTGAGAATTTGAGAATTTTGTGGTGTATGAGAATTTTGAAGATACGTTCCTCTGGCCAAAAAAAGTCCTCTCTCAGCTTTGCATAAATTCCTCTATTTATAGAGGAAAAGAATGGACATGTTTTCAACAGCCAGCCTTGCAAAAAATAGTAAAATAATAGGTAGTCGTGACAGCACATGTGGTGGGCCTGTTGGCAGTTGGGGTGCAGAGGTTGTGACTCATGCTTCTGTCATTGCTTGTGGAGCAGAAATAATAAAAGAAAGCCCAACTGAAAAGTAAATGTCCCACTTGTGCCACAAAAGCAAGATGAATGGTTCAGGTGAGGTTGCTTCATGATGAAGGAAAATAGGTGCAAGGCTCAAGACAGACTTTCCTAAAAGGTAGTACTGTGCTATTAAGTGCAAGTGGTTTTAGACAATAAATGGGTGCAGGCCTAAAAAGGGAAGACACGTGGCCTAGCCTATGAGTCTGAGTGTCCAACTTGATCTTTTGAGTTGAATCCTCCATCTTTCTACACCTTTCAACCAGACTGGAACAAAACAGCATTCGTTTTCACCAGCTGTGTGTCCTTCGAATGGACAAACTGTGTGTTCTTCGAATGGCCCTTTTCAGAAGGTTATTAACTTCTGATTCTAAGGAAGCTTTCAGAACATTATTGACTCTTTGAATTGAAGAAAACCAGAGGGAGGCCTTTGCCTCAATCGAAGCTTGTGGTCGAAACAAGCTAACTCGAAGGAAGCTATTGCCCAATCGAAAGCTCATGCTCGAAGGAAGCATATTGCCCAATCGAAACCTGGGTCGAAGCAAACATATTTCCCAATCGAAAGTCCGTGTTCGAAGGAAGCTTAGAGTTCAACATGAAGGACATATCCAAGTTGCATTCGAAAGAGGCTTTTGCTAAACTGAAGTTTTCATCCAGGCACACAGAAGGTGAGTGCCCAAACGAAGACTTGCCTTGCAGGGGGGTACATGTGACCAGTAGGTCATGGCCTTCGATTGCAAGCATGCATGCAGCAATCTTGTCCAGATTCGAAAGAGGCATACATGAGGCAAAATGTCCAGATTCGAAAGAGGCATACATGAGGCAAAATGTCCAGATTCGAAAGAGGCATGTAGGAGGAAAAAAGTCCAGATTCCAAAGAGGCATGTAGGAGGCAAAAAGTCCAGATTCGAAATAAGCACTCTAGTAGCCATTTTGAGCAATCGAAGGAGGCCAATAGTCAATCGAAGGATGCTGATCGAAAGATGCCTAAAGGCCAATCGAAAGAGTTGAAACGAAGAACACTTGTTTTTATCCAAATTAGCCAAAATATTAATTTTATCTGTTTTCCCCCTTTTTGACAGTTTCCTTTGGGTATTGGAAAATCCCAATGCACTTGTTTAAGCTTGAACCTTGAAATCCTTGTAAGAAAAGCCTTGAGAATTGAGAGGGAAAATTTTGGGGTACAACAGCTGCCCCTGTTCAATCTTCTTACACTTGAGGAGATAGATTGGTAATTCTGCCATTCGTGACTTGAAGGTGAAAGATGATTGAACACTACAGTGCCCAGAAATTTGCACTCGGTGATTTGATAATTGGGAGAATGGGTTTAGAGATTCCATTTGGAGAGATGATAGAAAGTTGTTGGAGATGGGCTTAAAGATGCCATCTGGAGATGTGACAAAATCTTGTCGGGGATGGGCTTCTGATGGTGTTCTGGACAGGTTCTTTTTTGAAGGGGTGGATGGAGAGTGTATATGGTTTTGAGGCAGGGGATTGAAAGTTGTGTTTGAGGCTCTTGGAACACTAAGATTTTTTGACAGAGTTTCAAAGTATTTTCTTGCTAAAAATTTTTGTTTCTCTTCTAGCAATTTTTTTGGGTTTTTGGACTGGCCCCTTTTTAGTGATCAATGGTGCTCTATTTATAGGCAAAGCTCTTGTGGATTTTTGAACGTTAAAGGCGCCAATATTAGAGGTTAACTTATTATTATTATTTTTTTATAGAAGTTCATGAAAAGTTGTGATAATGGACAGCCTTTTCAGCCTAGGCTGGAACAACAGTCAAGGATTGAGGAGAAGCGACCTCTATAGGTGAAAGGTGGCGCATAGACCCATGCCTAAACCTGCATAAAGGTGTTTATTGAGACACACGTGGAGAGACCCCTTGGATGAATTTTCAGGAGTGGTTGGGAGAATTAATGAGCATTAAATGGTGATGAGATTTATCAACATCAGAAATCTTATAATAGGAGATTTTGCATCAAAACCTGAACCAGCAGTTCTGCTTTACCAAAACAACGTTAACCAAGCTCTGACCTTGGCCTCTTGCTGTCTCAGCAAGTTCTGAGGATTCTCCTGACTTTCTAGCACGTTCCTTGGATTTGCTTTTGGAAATCCTAGACTTAGAGATTCCGTGTCAGTGTAACACCCACTCTTCTGACCCTTTCATCTTCTGATTCCAGCATGTTCTGAAGGAGCCTTCAGACTTCTTTGCTTTCTTTCCATTCCTTTAGAAAACTCTGGCTGATCTTGCGTAACTGCTGAAAGAGCCATGTTTTGTTTGAGGATCACGTGTTGAACCGCGTTTACAACCTCTAACTGAGTTGATGTAGCTGTTGAAGAGCCAACTTCTGACTGCGTTGAGCCAAGCTTGCAACTTCTGACCATTTCTGTTTGGAGGTTGGTTCAGAAGTTCTGAAGTGCTATTTTCTTCTTAAACACCCATTTTTAGAGAAAAATTCCAAATGTTTAGAATTTAATTTTTCCAAGGTAAAAGCTTTGCCTTTAGAGATTGTGTGATCATTTTGCTCTTGTAAATGGTTTGTTTGGGAAGAAATTATAATTCAGGACTTGGATTTGTTTAAGAGAAACTCTGAGAATCCAGGATGATATCCTGAAGAATGAGAGGGCAAATTTTGGGGTATAACAGCTGCCCCTGTTCAATCTTCTTGAACCTGAAGAGTTAGATTGGCAAGTTTGCCTTTCGCGACTCAAAGGTAAAAGAGGATTGGACACTAGAATGCCCGTAAATTTGCACTCGTCCAAAGCATAGTTGAGGGAATGGGCTTAAAGATGCCATTTGGAGATGGTAGAATCTTGCTGGAGATGGGCTTAAAGATTCCATCCAAGAATCTTTGTTAAATTTCAATGTTGTAGGTCAAAAGAATGAGTATCAAAATGGTATCCGTATCTGGAATGCACTCGAACTGTATCTGGAGACTGAATTTGTATGAGCAAAAGAATGGCGTCCGTGTCTGGGGCGTATCTGAGTTGTGACTGTATTTGAACATTGAATGAACATCAGAATGACTGCCGTGTCTAGAGTGTATCCGTATTGTATCTGGATGACAGAGGAATATCTGTGTATGAAGCAACTGTGTGCTGGGGATAAACTCTGAATGAGTGACAGAATGGCAACCGTGTCTGGAGCGTATCTGGACTGTATCTGAAGTTGAGATCTGTATGAGTAGCATAATGACTTCCGTGTCTGGAGTGTATCTGAGACTGTAACTGGAGTTGAGATTCGTATGAGTAGCAGAATGACTTCCGTGTCTGGAGTGTATCAGAAACTGTAATTGGGATCTGAATAAGTGACAGAATGGCAACCGTGTATGGAGCGTATCTGAACTGTATCTGAAGTTGAGATCTGTATGAGTAGCAGAATGACTTCCGTGGCGACTGCACTGGGGAGAATCAAACTGCTGGTGTAAAGGCCAGAATGGCATCCGTGTTTGGAGCGTATACGAACTTTGAAGTTGATAGTTGAATCTGAATGAGAGATAGAATGGCCTCCATATCTGGAACGTATCTAGTTTGTATCTGATTGCTGAAGTTCGAATTAGTAGTAGAATGACCGCCGTGTCTGGGGTGTATCCATACTGTATCTGACCTGAAAATGAGTAATAGAATGACCGCCGTGTTTGGGGTGTATCTGAACTTAAGTTTTGATAGCTGAATCTGAATGAGAAATAGAATGGCTGCCGTATTTGGAGCGTATCTAGTCTGTATCTGATTGCTGAAGTCCGAATGAGTAGTAGAATGATCGCCGTCTCTGGGGTGTATCCATACTGTATCTGACCTGAAAATAAGTAATAGAATGAACGCCGTGTTTGGGGTGTATCCATACTGTATGTGAATAATTGTTAATGATAGTCTTTTGATCTCATCCTGAAAAGGGTAAGATTTTAGCTAAACACAAAGTTATGTTGCATGATATGTATGATACAATGAATCATGTTTCATCAATGTTTATGATATATGAATGTAATGATAATGCATGTAAGCTGAGTAGCCGTCTTGCTGAGGAAGATAAATCCTGGTAGCTGGAGATAATCGGAATCTTTGACTGCTGCCGGGAAAATGAATCCAAGACTGCAGCTGAGGATTCCAAAAGTTTTTGATTACTGAAGATGAGAAATCCCTGCTGACTACTGATTGTTGATTGCTTGGGAAATAAGGAAAACTTTGGACATCTCTACTGGGAAGTCAAAACCTAGGAGACTCCTGTTGGAGAAAAGAGACTGAGAATTTTCCCATCTGCTGGGGAAGCATCTCTGTGGGGAGAATGTTCACTATTCTGGTTCCGTTGGGGATAGTTTTCAGGGTTTCTGGGCTCCACTGGGGATCTTGAAACTTGACTCTGAGGGGAATTAAGTTTTGGAATGCACTTTAGCTGGGAAATCCAGCTTTAGAAAGCTTTTGCTCTGCTGAGGATCCTGAAGTTTAACTCTGTTGGGGAAATATATTCTGAATTTTAACTCTGTTGAGGGTCCTGAAGTTTAATTCCGCTGGGGATTTCTTCTGAAATGGCATAAAGATATCTTCCTATACCTTCCACCTATCAGTAACTATCCTTTCTTAAATTCGTTTTATTTGTAAGCAATGATTATGTTCAAATGCATATGCCTATTTAACAAAACATTGGGCGTTTTCAAAAATAAACATAAGTGTAAAAAGAAAAAGAAAGGCAAGCAAACTTCTGCATTTGGAAGGGTATTTGTATTAACCTTTGTGAGTATTTTTGTACAAAGGAGACAGACATCCTAGTAATAGAATGTTGTCATAAAAATGGAATAATTTATACACAAGAAAGATGGCTATGTGTAACAATTCCATGGGATTCCCATTCTGTTATGGCCTTCACAATTTTGAATATCTTATCCATTCGTTGCTTTGTCCGCCGATGACTAAGTTGATCAGAAGCTCGGAGCTTGTTGGTGAAGAGATTGTTCTTGAAGTGATCCGACGAGACACATTCATACGCTTTAATTCCCTAACTTTTGCCTGAATCGCCCTTTCGGGTTTTCGATCCACCGGGAAACCCTTTTTTTCCCAAGTCGCCCTTTCGGGTTTTCAACTTGCCGGGTGTACAAATTTTTTTGTTTTATCCCTAATTTTTGCCTGAACCGCCCTTTTGGGTTTTCGGTCCACCGGGATGCCCATTTTTGCCCAAGTCGCCCTTTCGGGTTTTCGACTTGTCGGGTTGTTTTATGCGTAGTATCTTTTGACTATGTCTGTGTTCGCAGGGTGTGGTAAGTCATCGCCATCCATGGTGGTCAAAATCATTGCCCCACCAGAAAAGATGCTCTTGATTACAAATGGCCCTTCGTAAGTAGGAGTCCACTTGCCCCTGGGATCACTTTGCGGTAAGATGATCCGCTTGATTACAAGATCCCCGACTTGATATATCTGACGCCTGACTTTCTTGTTGAAAGCCTTGATCATCCGTTTTTGATATGTCTGACCATGACAAACAGCAATAAGTCGCTTCTCGTCGATCAAATTGAGTTGATCAAGTCGGGTCTGAATCCAATCGTCTTCACTCAAACCATCGTCCTTCATAATCCTTAAGGAAGGAATCTGCACTTCCATAGGTAGGACAGCTTCCATGCCATATACCAAAGAGAATGGGGTTGCCCCTGTTGAAGTACGTGCCGTGGTATGATATCCATGAAGAGCAAACGGTAACCTGGCTTGAAGACCTGTTTATGCATATGATGAATGATATGTTGTTCATGTAATGCATTCAAGGGTTCAAAAATTCAAATTTGCTGTAAACAAAAAGAACGCACTTCATATTAAGAAGAAATTTGTTAGTACATAAATGCCCCATGGGCGAAATATTACAAAAATCTTAATGTAAAAAGACGTTGCGCATCCTTTTTGGTGCGATGTAGGTGTTAAGAGTTTCCTCCTCGTGAAGTCGGCGGGTGAGCTCTAAAACCTTCTCCTCACTGGCATAGAAGCTGGCTTCAAAAGTATCCCGTTCTTCTCTGAGTTGGATCCAACTCTTTTGCATTTCCTCCCATGATGTTGGCATGTCAGGATATAGGATGGTGTATGGAACCTCTCCTTCCTTAACAGGCTCTTTGATCAAGGGGAGAATGTGAGGATATGGCATCATGAGATTCTGGGAGCGGGTTCGTACCCACTTGAGGTAAGGCTCAAGGGGGATGGAATTCTTGTGCCCCAGTGTCTTACTATCCACCTTGTTAGGCATCCTCCAAGCTCTGATGAACCTTTGGTGAAGTTCTTGTGCATCGTTGTCGAAGTTAAAAACTAGGTCAGGAATCAGCATGTCATGAGGGCCATCCCTCCGAGCATATCCAAATTGTCTCAAGGCTAGACAAGGGTTGTAGGTAATGCCTCCCTTAATACCAAGTAGTGGGACATTAGGTAATTCACCATAACGATCAATGAGGATGACACCTTCTCTGGACTGAGAACACCAATGTACATCAGAATGTGTGAGGGTCATCAACCGTTGTGACCACCTTAAACCCTGCTCATTCTTTAAAATTGATTGTGGAAGGTGAGAAATAAACCACCTTGCTAGGAGAGGAGTACAACACATGAGAACACCTCTTTTCCTCATTGTTCGTGTGTAAAATGAGTGTAGGATGTCCCCAAGCAATGTAGGTATGGGATTCCTGGACCTGAAAATCTTGACAGCATTCACATCTATAAGTTGATCAGGATTTGGGAACAAGACCAACCCATAAATAAGGAGTGCCACAATCTCTTCAAAGGCTTGTAGATCCAGGGAATTCCAACACTCTTATGCCTTCTCAAACAGAAACTTTGCCAAGAAGCCCTTGACACCACTCCTGGTTTCCTAATGCCCTTTGATGTCATATGGTTGCAAGTGTAATGCTTGAGCAACATCTTCAGGTTTTGGTTCTTTTTCTGTACCATTGTAGCGTAGTTGATTAAGAATAGGAATTCTCAGAAGTTGAGAAAATTCCTCCAAAGTAGGCACCAATTGGTAATCATGGAATGTGAAACAATGGTGTAGGGGGTCAAAGAAATGGAAGAGAATTTCACCATGTCTTCTTCAATGCTGGTGTTGACTAAGTTGAGGAGTCTACCATGTCTTTCACTGAAGAGAGAAATCTCTGGAATCCTGGAAGTAAGCTCTTTGAGTTGAGGAGGGATTCTTACAAGGTTGACTTGTATTGTTTTCCTGCGAAGAGACTCCGTGACCTACAAAACAAGAACAAAGATGAAGATCCAAACCCTTGAAATGGTTAGTGGATGCATATGATGCTTTATGATGTCCTTGATGTATGCACAAACACATGTACAAGCAAGTCACATAAAACTCTAGTTTCAGGCTTGCATGAGGTTTCATAGGTAAGTACCCTCTTGAGTTTAGTTGGCTCAAAACCTGTCTTATAAATAGTAATCGGGTTCTAAGGAGCTCAATATCATTGGATTGTTTCCTATGTTCATTGTTTTGGTTTAGCCACTTAATTAGTGACCAAAATATTCCAAGAAAACAACTCTCAATGAGTGTAGTATCGAGTATCTACCAACTTCGGACTGCACCAAAGCCGGTTATCTCACTACCCCTAATAAAAGGCCAAGATGGTCAAGTAAGGTTCTAGATCATTAGTGCTTAATGACATCACTCAGCGGCCCCGTATTCTCTTTGATTGACTCAAAGGCTACCGGTACTCATAAATATGTCGCACTAATATAGCTATTGCTTCAACCGTGTCGGTATACCCCGCACAGTTTCCACAACGTATTGCTATCTATGAATGTTTCTCAAATCCGGGTGGAGGATTTCAAGCCCAAACAAGAGAACAAAAATGTAAAGCAATCAAAGCAAACAATAATCATGCAAAGGGTGATCTAAGCCCTAAGGTTACTCCACTTTTAAATCATAATCCCTAGCAGAGTCGCCAGTTTTGTGATACAGTGGGAGAACTGACTTGGGTTTTGCATTTGTGTTCGCAAATGTTTCGGTTTAGCAAGAGTCTCCACCGACTTTTTATTTTATCCTAAGGAAAGGCCAAAAAGCACAGGAAAGACCTTTGAGATGTTTTCTTGGGTTCGGGGAGTAGATTATAGAAAGGGAAGGTATTAGCACCCTTTCTATCCATGGTTATCCATGGGCTCTTAGTTACTTGCTTAGATCACTTGCTTTGATTTCAATTCTTTGAAATGGTGCTTTGCGTGTGATTTTGGAAAATGTTTTGAAAAGAGGCCATCGTTGTGGCAACCTTTGTAATGATCCTTGTTTGAATGTATACAAAGGTGTTTTTGTCTTTTGAAAAGTTTTCAATGTTTGAAAGTAGGGTTTTGAAATTGTGTGGTGAAGTGTGTTTTGAAAATAGCAAGGATGTTTTTGCAAGCTTTGATTAAGTAACTAAGAGTTATCTACCCTATTTTACTCAAAGATCTTTCTTATGTTTTTAACCCTTTTAACAGTGTTGTTTCACTATTGTATTTAGTGAACAACCTTGTGTTAGGATGTTTAACGGGACAGGTGCGGGTCATCGTATAGACCATGATTAGCAATTTTGCAAAGTATCTTAGCATTTTTTTGAGGGACTAAGATCATTTTTGTAAGGCAACTTTGAATAGCGTCATCGAGGGACTATGATCTTTTGATTTTGTTTGTTTTACCAAGATACTTTGCATGCGTAACATGGCCATTTTAAATTTAGGCAACCGAGTGGAGATACCTTAAGGGGTGTTTGTGTGCAAGTGTGTTTTATTGCATACAAGAGTTTATTAGGATTTTCTATTTCATTGATTTTATCTTGCCATACACATCCTAATTACTAGCATTTATATTTGAAAGCAATAAAAGGCGGAAATGTAAAAATCCTACGCTATTACAACATTTATGGGGTGGGGATACACATTTGTACATGGGGTGGTTCAACGAGAAAAATAGATAAGAAAAGAAAATAACAAAGGCAAGATAGATAGAAAGAGAGAGAGAGAGCCAGCGAGCTGCTGAGAGGAAGTCAGAAGTTCTGACTCAGGCCTGCTGCCAGATTATCAACCTTTTGGTTAAACTATATGAGTCAGAACTTCTGACTCTGGCACCTGCAAAACAGAAACATGTTAGTGGGAAGATCAGAAGTTCTGACCCCCATGCGCTGCAAGACAAAAGTTTGTTAGTGGGGAGATCAGAAGTTCTGACCCTGCTGGAAATACAATAATTTTCAGAAGTTCTGATATTATTGACAGCAAAACAGGCTTCAAATGTGCTAACGTCAAAGTCAGTACTTGGCTTCTCCCTGTGCTAGTCAGAGCATCTGCAGTTTTGTTATTTTTCCACAAAATGGAAAACATGTTTGGGACAACTTCAGCAAATGTCAAAGTGTTTCAGGAGACAGAACCAATAAGGTCACAGGAAGGTTCTACACTGATTCACTTCCTACTTAAACATTCTGAGGTATGAAAATCCTCAGAACGCAAACAGCAGCAACATGATATTTACATTTTGTTTTTTAAGCATGCAAAGCTGATGATGCTTAGCAGCGTAGTGAAGGTCAATAGGTGCTTACTTGGATGTTGGAAAAGTCTGTGAGTGGGAGCTAGCTTTTAGCTCTGATGGTGTTCTGGACAGGTTCTTTTTTGAAGGGGTGGATGGAGAGTGTATATGGTTTTGAGGTAGGGGATTCAAAGTTGGGTTTGAGGATCTTGGAACACTAAGATTTTTTGACAGAGTTTCAAAGTATTTTCTTGCTAAAAATTTTTGTTTCTCTTCTAGCAATTTTTCTGGGTTTTTGGACTGGCCCATTTTTAGTGATCAATGGTGCTCTATTTATAGGCAAAGCTCTTGTGGATTTTTGAACGTTAAAGGCGCCAATATTAGAGGTTAACTTATTATTATTTTTTTGACAGAAGTTCATGAAAAGTTGTGATAATGGACAGCCTTTTCAGCCTAGGCTGGAACAGCAGGAAAGGATTGAGGAGAAGCGACCTCTATAGGTGAAAGGTGGCGCATAGACCCATGCCTAAACCTGCATAAAGGTGTTTATTGAGCCACACGTGGAGAGATCCCTTGGATGAATGTTCAGGAGTGGTTGTGAGCATTAATGAGCATTAAATGGTGATGGGATTTATCAACATCAGAAATCTTGTAATAGGAGATTTTGCATCAAAACCTGAACCAGCAGTTCTGCTTTACCAAAACAACGTAAACCAAGCTCTGACCTTGGCCTCTTGCTGTCTCAACAAGTTCTGTGGATTCTCCTGACTTTCTAGCACGTTCCTTGGATTTGCTTCTGGAAATCCTGGACTTAGAGATTCTGTGTCAGTGTAACACCCACTCTTCTGACCCTTTCATCTTCTGATTCCAGCATGTTCTGAAGGAGCCTTCAGACTTCTTTGCTTTCTTTGCATTCCTTTAGCAAACTCTGGCTGATCTTGCGTAACTGCTGAAAGAGCCATGTTCTGTTTGAGGATCACGTGTTGAACCGCGTTTACAACCTCTAACTGAGTTGATGTAGCTGCTGAAGAGCCAACTTCTGACTGCGTTGAGCCAAGCTTGCAACTTCTGACCGTTTCTGTCTGGAGGTTGGTTCAGAAGTTTTGAAGTGCTATTTTCTTCTTAAACACCCATTTTTAGAGAAAAATTCCAAATGTTTAGAATTTAATTTTTCCAAGGTAAAAGCTTTGCCTTTAGAGCTTGTGTGATCATTTTGCTCTTGTAAATGGTTTGTTTTGGAAGAAATGATAATTCAGGACTTGGATTTGTTTAAGAGAAACTCTAAGAATCCAGGATGATTTCCTGAAGAATGAGAGGGCAAATTTTGGGGTATAACAATTGGCATACAAACCAAACTCCTGACTTCTCCCGGCAGTATAATTTATCTCCACATAGGTTGTCAAAGAGCTGGAAGACACACATACTCTTCAACAGTGATCCTAGGTTTTTTCGTTTTCAACGATCAAAAGATTCTCAATCCCCAACAACAATGAAGGATTTATTTCCCCGACAGCGGTCAAGATTTTATTGTCTCCAGCTATCCGGGATTTATTTTCCTCAGCGAGACAGCTCATCGGCTTACATACGCATACCTTACATTCATATATCATGAACATTGATATAACACACATATTGCATCATACATATCATGCAACATAACTTCGTGTTTTAGCTAACATTTTACCCTTTTCAGGATAAGATTAAAAGGCTATCATTAACAATTATTCGGATACAGTATGGATACACCACAGACACGGCGGTCATTCTATTACTCATTCAAGAACTTCAAGTTAAAATACAGTACGGATACACCCCAGACACGGCGGTCATTCTACTACTCATTCAGACTTTAGCAATCAGATACATACTAGATACGCGCCAGACACGGCGGCCATTCTATCTCTCATTCAGATTCAACTATCAACTTCAAGTTCAGATATGATCCAAACACGGATGCCATTCTGTCCCTTACACCAGCAGCTTGATTCTCCCCAGTGCAATCGCCACGGAAGTCATTCTGCTACTCATACAGATCTCAAATTCAGATATAATACAGATACACTCCAGACACGGCAATCATTCTGATATTCATTCAAAATTCCAATACAGTTACAGTCTCAGATACACTCCAGACACGATAGTCATTCTGATATTAATTTAAAATTCCAATCCCAGTTATAGTCTCAGATATACTCCAGACACGAAAGTCATTCTGCTACTCATACAAACTTCGAGACTTCTGAAAACAGTTTACGGATTCTCCAAACACGCATGTTAATCTATCGCTTGTTCAGACTCAACTTCTGAAAACAGTTTACGGATTCTCCAAATACGGATGCTGATCTATTGCTTATTCAACTTCAAGACTTCTGAAAATAGTTTACGGATTCTCCAAATACGGATGTTAATCTATCGCTTGTTCAGATTCAACTTTTGAAAACAGTTTACGGATGCTTCCCAACACGGATGCTGATCTATTGCTTATTCAACTTCAAGACTTCTGAAAAAAGTTTACGGATTCTCCAAATACGGATGTTAATCTATTGCTTGTTCAGATTCAACTTTTGAAAACAGTTTACGGATGTTTCCTGTGATCGGTGGGAATGAGAACTGACTGTTTTGGAATGCTGGTTCGCGTTTGCGTTTGTTTTCGCAAAATGTCGCGGTAAGCAAGAGTCGCCACCGTCTTTTATTTTATCCAACAAGGAAAGGACAAAAGCACAGAAAAATTCCTTTTCGAGATGTTTCTCGGGTTCGGGAGGTAGATTATAGAAAGGGAAGGTGTTAGCACCCTTTCTATCCGTGGTTATCCACGGGCTCTTAGGTACTTGCTCGCTATGTTTTCAAAAGTTTGCTTTTCTTTGTGTTTGTGGGTTTTGAAAAGAGTTTTGTTTTTTGAAGAGAGTGTAAGTGCGAAAAGTTTTGTTTTGTTTTTAAAAGGAGCAAGTACTTAAGAACCTCTACCTACTCAAAAAGGAATTAAACTGTGCAAATGTCCTTTAGACAGTGCTATCCCACTATTGAGGAGTAGGTAGCACCGCCGTTGGAGTTTTAAGGGTCAATTCGATTTAAGGGACGTGTGGTCACTAAAGCAATATTAGGATGCTTTAGCTGTAACCCTAATGTCTTAGATCATTTTTATCGAGGCAACCATTTCGAGGCAACTTTTATCTTTGGACAGGAGGGCGACCTCTAAGACTTCCTATACTCAATGACCACATTCGAGGCAACCAAGTGAGGCGTACCCTAAGAGTGGCATGTGCGAGTGTGTCAATTTTCAGTTTATATTATCTTTGTACATGTTATGGTGAGCTACGGTTGATTTTAAATTAAGATAGATCTTGTCATGCAATCCTAGTTAGCATACATCTAAACAATTAATATATGTACAGGAATTTAAAGTGCGGGAATTGTAAATCCTACGCTATTACAAGGCTTCGGGGAGGGGGATTATTTACATGTCCAAAATTGGGGGAATAAAGCAATAAAGTGTAAAAGTCTTAGTTAAGCTATTACAAAACATTAGGCAGTTACAATAAAATAAATGCGCACGAATCTGAAAATATCCTCTAAAAATCCTAAGAATAAAATCTTTTTGTTATTTTATTTTATTTTGGGAAAATGATCTAAATCTACTTAATTTTAGTTTTGAGAAAATGTTAAGATAATTAAATGATTAATTAACAAAGTTAATTTAATAGAAAAAAACTAGCCTAATGTTTTTGTGGTTTTTCTTTTAATTGCTTTTATGTTGATTTAAAAAAAAGAAATAAAATAGTCAAAACAAAGATGAAATCGAAGGAACAGGCAGTAAATGAAAAAAAAAGTATAATTCTGGAGGCCTGGGTCGAAAGAGGTGTGGGTTGTCTTTCGACCCAGTGAAGAGGCTTGATCGAAGGTGCCTGAGGGGCTACACTCTGGGGGTGTTTGATCTGGATATGCCAACCTTCGATCTGGAAATCCTGGATCCAGTTCGAAGCTAAGCTGCTAAGCATCGAAACTCTGAACAGGATTCTGAGAATATATTTCCTGCAAAATGAAACAAATGTTAAAGGTCCAGGGGGGACTTTACCCCCCTGATTCGAATCTCCTCCAAATTCTGATCCTTCCTCAACGTGAATCTGCTGAATCTGGGTCTGGGTTTGTTTTATTCTGAGGTTCGAAGGAGAAACTCAGATCGTGCCCAAGTAATGGCACGATCTCATCTTTGCACTTCAGCTTACATGCAACACAATCAGTAATAACAAGAATACATATGCAATGTGTATTTAAACGTCAAGAAGGTGCAATTTTGGTTTTGCGAACCCTTACCAATTGAAGATGTATGATCTGTGGCTCTGGGTGTGGAGATGTTCACTGGATGGCTGCTTTGGCTTGGATGACAATGCTGATGACCTTTGATGGGTTGTGGGCAGCGTATCTCCAAATCTTTCCTGTTTCTTTTCTCTATTCTTCCTGTGTTTTTTCGTCCTTGGTAATGTGTCACTGGCCTCGTATTTATAAGAGTGTGAGGGTGCATGAAAATGGAAAGGGACAGCTGTGATCGGTGGATCTGGAACTGACTGTTTAACGCTGGTTCGTGAAATGTCGCGGAAGCAAGAGTCGCCACCGTCTTTTATTTTCTCCAAATGGAAAGGACAAAAGCACAGAAAAATTCCTTATAGAGATTGCTCTCGGTTCGGGAGGTAGGTTATAGAAAGGGAAGGTGTTAGCACCCTTTCTATCCATGGTTATCCATGGGCTCTTAGATACTTGCTCATTGTGTTTTCAAAAATAATTTGTTTGCTTTTCAATGTGGGTTTTAAAAAAGGTTTCTTCGAAAGTTTCAGATCGACTCTTGTGTCAGAGTGTTTGAAAAATTGCTTTGAAAGCTTTTGAAAAGTGTCGGTGTGAAAAGATTTTTGTTTGTTTTTGAAGAGAGCAAGTATCTACGAGAACCTACCTACCCTAAGGAATTCGTCTGTGTAAATGTCCTTTAAAGTAGTGCCATCCCACCATTGAGAGGTAGGTAGCACCACCGTTGGAGGTGTTCGGGTCAATTCGAGGTTCGGGACATGGTGATCACCGGAGCAATAGGAAGACACCTTAGAAGCTACCCTCATGCCAGGTTCCCGGATCATGAGGACTTACTAAGACATCCTCTACTCGACGATCACCTTTCGAGGCAAGGCAACAGTGAGGCGTACCCTAGGGGTGGTGTGTGTGCGATTCGTGTGTCGTTTTCGTTGATATTTGTCTTGTCATGTTAAAGTGATCTACGCTTGATTTTATTATAGGCCATTCATTCTTGCATGCTTTGTTTAACAGTTAATATTTGCGGGAAAATAAATTCTAAAGCTATTACAAATGGCGCGGGTCCACATCGCCAAAATTAAACCGGACCCGATTTGACGGAAAGTAAATAAGGCGAATAAAAGTGCAAAAAGTAAATATTACAGCGCTTCGGGAGAGATACATAATTAATTAAGCGAAATAAAATAAATGTACGAAATAAAAGAATTATCGAAACGAGGGCGTTGGACCCTTTTGCAAAATATTAAATTACATGAATTAGTTAATTAGAATTAATGAGGAATTAAAATTAAAAATTAAAAAAAAGAATGTTTTTTTGTATTTTTTAGTGTTTTTAGGAATTTTGATGAAGAAAAGAGTTAATTAAAATTAAACTAAAAGGCAAACCCTAATTCTAATAGCTTTTAAATTTATTGTGAAAATATTAAATTGAAACCTAAATTAAGCCTAATTTTTATATACAATGTTAATTATGAAAACAAATAAAATAAATGATATTATTGTAAAAAGGGGAAAAAATTAAAGAGGAATAAAAACTCAATTAACCCTAATTCTATTTTTCTTGTGTTTTTTGTTATTAAAAGAAATTAAAATCACAACTTAATTAAACTAAATAATTACATACTAATTTATTTACAAGAAAATATTAAAATAAAAAATTATTTATTATATTTTGTCTTTTCTGATTTTTAGGCTTTTTTGTATTTTGTAAGAAAAATAATTAATTAAATAAACAGCAAAAAATAAAAATAAGAATTAAAACAAGAATAGAAAAAAAAATAGAAAAAATGAAAAGAAAGTGCAAACCAAAGGGGGTCTGCCCCTGATTTAGGAGGTATAGCCCAAGGTTTCTGGCCCAATAAGCTTTGATCTTTTGGACTTTTCTGACAAGCATGTGGCGCGTATGACCCGGATCTATGGTGTTCTTCAATCCTGCACCTTTGATCTGAAGCAGCTGGACGCGTGGAGGGCTTGATGGTGATGGAATATGGTGTGCCTTAATGCTAGCGCTGCATGGAAAGACTTATAGAAAAATAGCATGGACATATGTAAGACCTGGGGCTCGAACCCAGGTCAAGTGTATTACCAGCGCTTGCTCCAACCAACTGTGCCAATTAACATATTTGATATATAAATAAACAGCGATTAATAAAAGGGAAAACGTGAGTTAGTTGTTTGGAAACGCGCGAAATTTAAACCCACGTATCACACACTGCCACGAGTTCATCTTCTTCCCTTTCCCTGAAACATAAACATTCAGCAACGGTTTTAGACGCGTTGCTTTAGGCATGCTACCAAGAAATAGCGATTAGGCCTATGCAACTCATAAATTAATCGCGACTATGGTAATCTCTTCGTCCAGGTCTGCTGATTGCAATGGTGGTGGCCTGGAGTCCTAATTTTGCCTTGTTTGAGAAACCCCAATTTCAAGCTCTGTAAACCCTAGAAGACAGTTATGGCATAATCGCGTATGGCTTGCAAAAATTCAATCAAACATGATGGTTAGCTTTAAAACATCACAAGGAACAAGAATCAATAAATAAAATTCACAAATAATGCATGGAATAGGATATGCGATCATGAAATTTGTTTGATACAGTTCCGGTTCATATTACCAATTCTTGGGGTTTGAAGGGATGTTAATGATTGGAATATGATCAGGAGCCTTCAAGGAAGCTAATGGACTATGAATTATGCCTCGAATCCACCTCCAAAGTTGATTTCAGAATTGAGTTTTATGGAAAAAATTTCAAGTTTGCAACCTGTTCTTTAGCGCAGCTTTTTGTCTCCTATGATTAGGGTTCTCCTCTTGCATATGTAGTGAAGCAATTAGGTTAAAAAAATTGACTAGAATCTCTTGCCATCATTGATTGAATATTTGATTTTCTTCCATTATGTTTTCAATCTTTTTCACATGGTTTTTGTATCAATTAGGCTCAAATCAAACCAAATCTTTCCTAATTAGCCTATGCACGAAATCTTGATGGCAAAACATGCATGAAAAGATTTTTTTAGGTCAAGTTTTATATTTTCTACATATTTAAATGTTTTAAATGAATTAATATAAATAATAATTCAAATAAATAAATAAAAAATGAGAGAATACTTACCTTTGGGCCAAGTGGTCGTGCATAGGCTTGGAATGATGAATCATGGAAGAAAAATGGGCCCATTAGCATTTTTAGACCATTTGAATCAAAATTGACTTTTCAAAATATCCAAAAATTTCCCAACTTCCACAAGGCATAACTTGCTCAATTTTTAATCTTTTCTCATGTTCTTGGACATTTTGGAAAGGTCTTTGAGTCCTCTAACCAATGCCTTTGGTCCCATGTCATTTTGATTTACCAATCTCAAGTTATGGCCTTTGACTTAAAGTCCCTTTTTGTTGACTTTTGAAAATGACCTATAATGTTGAAATTGATAACTTTTTGTGAGAGCATTTCTTGGACTTGAAGTATGAAGATGAGTTGTAGGAAATGTCTTTCTCTTCAAAATGAGCTTTGGATGGGATTTTTCTGATAATCCATGTGAAAGTTATGTTCTGGTCAATTTCAGTTGACTTTTTTCAACTGTCCAAATATAGTAACTTTTGCATCTTGATGATTTCTGAGCCAAATTTTGAGAATCATGATCAAGCATTGATCAAATGATGTTTGTGGCTTCAAAATGATATGTTGACTAAAAATTTGAACTTTTGACTGTCAAATGGCCATTTTGCCCCTACAGTTGACTGTAGTGCAATTTAGGGTTTTGACTATGCAATTTTGAGCTGAATGCCTTGAAACTTGATATGAGGATGCTTGACCATATTTGTAGGCATATGAGACTTGATTGGGCCCTTGAAAACTTTATTTTCTTGATCAGAATACAAACCCTAGTTTTGACTGTATAGGAGCCCTTTGCACTGTGCAACCCTTGGGGAATTTTGCAGCTTGACTTGGCAATTTCTTGAAGAATATGGGAGGGAAAATTTTGGGGTACAACAACAGCCATTTAACCAGGCCATTAAATCCATGAGACAAGAATCAGACACATTAAAATATTTCCTTTTTTGAAATATTTGTGTCTCTTTGGAATCTGGAATGAATCTGGACACTTTTGATTTTTGAATGCCTTCAGGCCATGCTCTTCGATTGGTCTTGAGTTGCCTCCTTCGAATGGACTTCTACTGCTTCGACTGCTTGATTTGAAAAGAATCACTCTGGTCGAATCAGCTCTTTAGGAACAGAAAAGGCAAGAATCTGGCCTTTAACTCAGGAATTAAATCCACAATCAGCATTTAATCATTGCCATTTTTGCAAGGAAAACATGCCATCTTCTCATGTTCAGTGTACCTGGACATGTTTTTTGAGTGCCCTCTTGATGGCCTCTTTCGAAAGGCCTGGAAGGAGTTCTTCAAATGGCCCTTGTCCAAATATCAATCGAAGGGTACTAATTAAAATTCCAATCGAAAGGCTTTGTTAACAGGCCAATCGAAAGGTGTTGTTCATGCTAATCGAAGAACATGGTTAACATGTCGGTCGAAGCTGCCTTGACATAATGCTAAATCGAAGGATCCCTTGGCATTCCAATTGAAAGGCTTGGCCCTGGGTGCCAAACGAAAAGGTCTTTCAGAATTCCAATCGAAGGCCTTGACACAATGCCAATCGAAGTGCTTATCCATAATGCCAATCGAAGTGCTTGTCCATAATGCCAATTGAAGTGCTTGTCCATAAAGCCAATCGAAGCATTTTTGGAATGTCAATCAAAGTGCTTGTCCATAATGCCAATCGAAGGGAATTATCCATGCCAATCGAAAGGCTCCTTCAGAATACCAATCGAAGAGTCTTTCAGAATGCCAATCGAAAGGTAATTAAAGCACCACTCAAAAAATTTCTTTTTCCTTAGGCAAGGGTTTGTGATCAACCATGCAGGGGGAAGACTTTGGAAAACATGAGAGGGAAAATTTTGGGGTACAACAGTTGCCCTTGTTCAATCTTCTTAAACCTGAGGATGTAGATTGGCTTGCGTGCCTTACGTGATCCGAAGGTGGAAGATGATTGAACACTAGAGTGCCCAGAAATTTGCACTCGCATGGTGTAGTATCAGCATTGTGATGTCGGGAATGGGCTTACAGATGCCATTTGGAGATTGTTGGTAGGTGGTTCTGTCTTTGTTGACGGGTTGTCTCTTTTGACGGGGTGTCTCCTTTGGCGAGTTGTCTCTATTGACGGGTTGCGCCTCAGAAAAATCTTTAGGAATCGATTTAACTGATTTTGTCTCCATTGACTGGCTTTGTCTCATAAAAATCTTTAGGAATCGATTTAACTGATCCAGACAGGGTCTTGGGATAACTTCAACTGGATCGACATCAGAAAAATCTTTAGGAATCGATTTGACTGGACCAGAGAAGGCCTTTGGCTGGATCGGCATTAGAAAAATCTTTAGGAATCGATTTAACTGGACCAGACAAGATCTTGGGATAAATTCAACTGGATTGGCATCAGAAAAATCTTTAGGAATCGATTTGACTGGACCAGAGAAGGCCTTTGGCTGGATCGGCATCAGAAAAATCTTTAGGAATTGATTTAACTGGACCAGACAGGGTCTTGGAATATCTTCAACTAGATCAACATCAGAAAAATCTTTAGGAATAGATTTGACTGGACCAGAGAAGGCCCTTTACTGGATCAGCATCAGAAAAATCTTTAGGAATCGATTTAACTGGACCAGACAGGGTCTTGGAATAACTTCAACTGGATCGACATCAGAAAAATCATTAGGAATCGATTTGACTGGACCAGAGAAGGCCTTTGGCTGGATCGGCATCAGAAAAATCTTTAGGAATCGATTTAACTGGACCAGACAAGGTCTTGGGATAACTTCAACTGGATCGGCATCAGAAAAATCTTTAGGAATCGATTTGACTGGACCAGAGAAGGCCTTTGACTGGATCGGCATCAGAAAAATCTTTAGGAATCGATTTAACTTGGACCAGACAAGGTCTTGGGATAACTTCAACTGGATCGGCATCAGAAAAATCTTTAGGAATCGATTTGACTGGACCAGAGAAGGCCTTTGGCTGGACCGGCATCAGAAAAATCTTTAGGAATCGATTTAACTGGACCAAACGGGGTCTTGGAATATCTTCAACTGGATCGGCATCAGAAAAATCTTTAGGAATCGATTTGACTGGACCAGAGAAGGCCTTTGGATGGATCGACATCAGAAAAATCTTTAGGAATCGATTTAACTTGGACCAGACAAGGTCTTGGGATAACTTCAACTGGATCGGCATCAGAAAAATATTTAGGAATCAATTTGACTGGACCAGAGAAGGCCTTTGACTGGATCGGCATCAGAAAAATATTTAGGAATCGATTTAACTTGGACCAGACAAGGTCTTGGGATAACTTCAACTGGATCGGCATCAGAAAAATCTTTAGGAATCGATTTGACTGGACCAGAGAAGGCCTTTGGCTAGATCGGCATCAGAAAAATCTTTAGGAATCGATTTAACTGGACCAGACAGGGTCTTGGAATATCTTCAACTGGATCGGCATCAGAAAAATCTTTAGGAATTGATTTGACTGGACCAGAGAAGGCCTTTGGCTGGATCGGCATCAGAAAAATCTTTAGGAATCGATTTGACTGGACCAGAGAAGGCCTTTGGCTGGATCGGCATCAGAAAAATCTTTAGGAATAGATTTAACTGGACCAGACAAGGTCTTGGGATAACTTTAACTGGATCGGCATCAGAAAAATCTTTAGGAATCGATTTGACTGTACCAGAGAAGGCCTTTTGATATGGCATAGAATTTAACTGCATCCTTCCTGAAAGGTAAAGGTCAGTCATATGCAATGCATGATATGGATCAAGCAATGATGTTCTCAACATAAATGAGATTGTATGGTATGATGCGTTTATGCATGTATCATGATGTATGGAAATGTAATGTTTTAGCTGGGGAAAATAAATCCCGGATAGCTTGCTGGAGAATAGAGTTGAATTATTTGTTTCCACTGGGGATGATGAACGAAGATGATTGCAAGAATAAACCTGCAGGAGAGGATGACTCTGTTGGGGAATAAACTGGTGAAGAGATTACTCTGCGGGGAATTACTCTGTGGGGAAGAGATACTTTGCTGAGATTTTACTGATAAACTCCGCTGGGGGATTCTGTTGATAAGCTCTGTTGGGGATTTTGATGATGATCTCCGCTGGGGAAAGAAAGAACTTCGATGGGGATGATCTTTCAGTTGCAACTCGCTGAGGATAACCCGGTTTGTGAGGATAACCTCTGAATTTGGCTGGGGAGATACATTTGTATTCTACAGGGGACAAGCTTCCAGAGTCTACTGGGGAAGATGATTCAACTCCATTAGGAATGCTTTTTTAGACTGCACTGGGGAAATGGCTCCACTGGGGGTATCTGGTATTCCGCCGGGGAACATTCTTATACTCTGTCGAGGAATATTAAGACTGTCGGGGATGTTCTTACGCTTGCTGGAGAATGTCTTTATACTCCGTTGGGGAATATTAAGACCTTCTGGGGATACCTGACCTTTTTAGGGCTGATGGTAGATCAACTCTGCTTGGGAAGAGTCTTGCTGATTTGTTCATAGTTGCAAGTCTCTGTGGGGGAGAGCTACCATTACTGTTTTATTCTGCGGGGAGTGAAGGTATCTTAGCCATATTCTTCAACTGAATCTACCTTGTACCTGGTGGACAGAGCAACTGTACAGTTCGGACAATCCTTATTGCCCCTGTTTCTGCGGGAGAAGGTGCCTGCGGAGGCCTTGTGGATCGAGTATTATCCCAACCTATGAGGTGCTTGGTATCTTTTGATTGAAATGACAAGTCTTCTTCTGGTAGGCCAGTGACGAGATGACGGGACATAGTCGTACGCTTTGATCCCTAATTTTTGCCTGGACCGCCCTTTCGGGTTTTCAGTCCATCGGGATACCCTTTTTTGCCTAAGTCGCCTTTTCAGGTTTTCGACTTGCCGGGTGTACAAATTTTTCATTTTCATCCCTTATTTTTTCCCGAACCCTTTTGGTTCGCCGGGAAGCCCTTATTTTTGCCTAGGCCAGTCAACCTAGCGGGTCTTTGATTACACGTAGTACTTTTTTGACTATGTCCATGCTCTCAGGATGTAGGGAGGTGCCACTGTTGGTAGTGTTGTGTTACCATACTACCAGAAGATCTTCGTTTGATCGTGCAAGATTCGTTGTTGGAATTCACGTCCAATGCCCCAATTGATTCAGATGGATATTTACCCCTGGCTATTTGGCATTTTGAGAGATTCCTTGAATCTTGACTTGACTGCCCCAGATGATGGAAAATGATCATGTCCTCCCCTTGGTTGGAAGTGTTTCTTCCACTTGAGATGACCCTTTTTATTGAAAAGGTTTTTGTTCACAAGATATTCTTCGTGCGGATTTCTCTGCTGTTTGAACAAATAGTCATATGCAAACAATGTTATTTTAAGAATGCAAAGCTTATGTCTGTCTTGAAGTTTTTGAAAATGCATTTTTTAGTAAGATAGGAAAATTTTGTAAAATGTGACGTCAACTCAGGATTTACAGCAAGCCCTACAGGAGTCAGGATACCTTTTGTAACAATATGCTTTTGAACTAACCCATGCTTCAGCTAGTACTTTTTAAGGGTTATAACGTGGCCTGGTTCACGGTTTAAGAAACAAAGGATAAAGGCTCAAAATTTATTTGTACCCACCCGCTCTTCGTGATGTTCTTCGATCCTAAACTCAGCTAATCATGCATTAGATCTTGTTTGAGTCTTTGCTCTGACATACCAGTGATGGTTCGGATACTGACAATTTCTTTTGAACAGGCAGTCATTTTTGTTGAGAGTTTGTAGGACCTCTTTCTTTTTGATTTTATTGTCCCTGTCTTTTGCCTGAACTGTTTCTTTTGTAATTACAGTCAGCGGGATGCCCCAGTTTTGTAAGTCTCCTTCATAGGTTTTGACTTGATGGGCTTTTATTTTGAGAGATAATGACTGCCTGTCCTTACGATTATACGGAACCAACACTGTCTTTTGTTTCAGAAGGACTTCTTTGATGCCATTCATTGTGCACCTGGATCAACTGAGAGAACTACCCTGCCCCAGGTTATAATTAAGGGTTTTAATTTATGAAAAGAAAAACTCCAACTTCTTTGGCTCAAAGGGGTTGACTAGGGATTATCTTCCTTATAACTCCACTATTTAGGATTTGAAAAAATTCTTGTACCTCATCAGCGGGGTCTATTCAAAAGCATACTGTAAAGATCGTGGTATCGTTTTCGTCATCCTCCCTCAAAAGGCTTAGAATTTTTTAATCGAGAGTTGAACATCACAAAAATGAAAGCAATTTGAATATAGTGAAAACATTAATTCAAAACAGACATGTGTAATGCATTAATGAAATAAAAGAGTTCGACATGATAATAATTGTTTGAATAAGCAAAGAAAAATACAACTTCAGAATTCAAATGAACAAAAGTCTCTTAGTTTGAACTAGTCATCTCAGATGGAGAATTCTCGGTGGAAGATTTTCATCTCACCATCCGGCATGAACTCCAGCACTCTTCCGTCAATCAAGTCTTGGATCTTGTTCTTCAGAGTCCAACAGTCGTCGGTGTCATGTCCAGGACTATGGGAATGGTATACACAAAATGCATCGGGACAATAGCCAGGAGTAGAGGTGTTGGGATTCCGGGGAGGATCCTTTAAAGTAATCAGATTGACCTCCAACAAGCGTTTCAGTATTAGAGATGATGGTATATCAGTCTCAGAAATTTCTTCCAGATGCATTTCGCTTACGCCGATTACCCCATTGATGCTGGCGAGGTTGATGCTGGGCTTGTGACCCTGAAGCAAGCTGAGGAGCTTTTCCCTTCTCTTCTTGCCCCAAAGGTGGTTGAATGATGGCTTGATCTTCAACCCTAGTTGTTTGCCCCACTTGGTTATTTTGAAGCAGCTTGTTGACGAGGACTCTGAGCTCTTCTTGTCTTTGAGCTAAGTCTTGAATGAGAGCCATCTGGCCCACCAGTTGTCCCATCATCTGGATCTTCATTGTTGCCAACTCAATTTGTAGCCCTTCAGACTGATCATTCCTGATGCCTCCTGGATTCCCTAGGACCAAGCCCCTTGTGAGGAGAGCTTTTATTTCTTCTTGCCCCTGGGATAGGTTCAAGAACATTTCTTGAAGTTGGGCGTTTTGAGTCCGGAGATCTTGGTTGTCTGGTTGGAAAGCCATTGCTGAAACAAACAGCGAGAACATGAGAGACTTGTATCAGATGACCTGTTATGCAATGATATGTATGATATATGTATACAATGTTTTGAAGGATCTCGCGGGGTAAACAAGAAACTTGTTAGAATTTGATAGAAGAACCTTCGTGTCGTTAAGAGTCCTTCTTCAAGAGTCAAGCTCACCATATCGAGTGGGTCATAGCCCCTGACTCAAGTTATCATGTTTTGATCTCTATACGACATTGGCTAGAGGAAAATAAATCCCCTTGCCCCTTGCTAGACATTTGATTTACCATAACCTGCATCACAGACCCTTGAGATCCTTGAAATGGTTAAGGAAATGTTAAGGCATGATGTTATGATGTGTATGCTATGCGTTTAAGCAAAAGTGTGAGGTGATGTAAGTAAGCCCTGCAATATATCCAAATTGTTGGATAAGGACTGTAAACAAAACCTGCAAGGAACTCATGTTGTCAGATAACAAGAATGTGCAAGTAGCTCAAGTTTGAAGGCACACAAGTCACACAAATAGCCTTAAGTTTAGGCTGGCATGGAGTTTAGGCATTACCCTCTTTTGGTTTAGTTGGTTTAAACCTGTCCTAAAAATAGTAACCGGGTTCTAGAGGATCTCAATATCACTGACTACCCTCAATCAGATATAATTCTAGTTTAGCAACCTTTTCTTGCGGCCGAAATCATCGCGAGAGTTTAGTCTCAATGAGTGTAGCATACTGCTACTGTTCTATGGCCAAGTTGGTCAATTTAAGGTTCTAAGGTCAGTTGGTGCTTAATGACTCCTTAGAAGACCCATATTCTCCTCGTTCCAACACAAGGGATATCGGTACAGACTAAGGTGCCACACCAACGTAGCTACTGCTTCATCCGTGTCGGTCTACGCCGGACAGATCCCTCACAGTTTATTGCTACTTACCTAAAGGGTATCCCCATATCCGGGTTAGGATTTATAGAACTCCGATACAAGCCCACGAAATTAAAGCATACAAAGCATACAATTGAAAACACAAGTGATCTAATCCTAAGGTACACCTCACTTATAATTAGTCCCCAGTAGAGTCTCCAGTTCTGTGATCGGTGGGAATGAGAACTGACTGTTTTGGAATGCTGGTTCGCGTTTGCGTTTGTTTTCGCAAAATGTCGCGGTAAGCAAGAGTCGCCACCGTCTTTTATTTTATCCAACAAGGAAAGGACAAAAGCACAGAAAAATTCCTTTTTGAGATGTTTCTCGGGTTCGGGAGGTAGATTATAGAAAGGGAAGGTGTTAGCACCCTTTCTATCCGTGGTTATCCACGGGCTCTTAGGTACTTGCTCACTATGTTTTCAAAAGTTTGCTTTTCTTTGTGTTTGTGGGTTTTGAAAAGAGTTTTGTTTTTTGAAGAGAGTGTAAGTGCGAAAAGTTTTGTTTTGTTTTTAAAAGGAGCAAGTACTTAAGAACCTCTACCTACTCAAAAAGGAATTAAACTGTGCCAATGTCCTTTAGGCAGTGCTATCCCACTATTGAGGAGTAGGTAGCACCGTCGTTGGAGTTTTAAGGGTCAATTCGATTTAAGGGACGTGTGGTCACTAAAGAAATATTAGGATGCTTTAGCGGTAACCCTAATGTCTTAGATCATTTTTATCGAGGCAACCATTTCGAGGCAACTTTGATCTTTGGACAGAAGGGCGACCTCTAAGACTTCATATACTCAATGACCACGTTCGAGGCAACCAAGTGAGGCATACCCTAAGAGTGGCATGTGCGAGTGTGTCAATTTTTAGTTTATATTATCTTTGTACATGTTATGGTGAGCTACGGTTGATTTTAAATTAAGATAGATCTTGTCATGCAATCCTAGTTAGCATACATCTAAACAGTTAATATATGTACAAGAATTTAAAGTGCGGGAATTGTAAATCCTACGCTATTACAAGGCTTCGGGGAGGGGGATTATTTACATGTCCAAAATTGGGGGAATAAAGCAATAAAGTGTAAAAGTCTTAGTTAAGCTATTACAAACCAGTAGGCAGTTACAATAAAATAAACGCGCGCGAATCTGAAAATAACCTCTAAAAATCCTAAGAATAAAATCTTTTTTTTGTTTTATTTTATTTTGGGAAAATGATCTAAATCTACTTAATTTTAGTTTTGAGAAAATGTTAAGATAATTAAATGATTAATTAACAAAGTTAATTTAATAGAAAAAAACTAGCCTAATGTTTTTGTGGTTTTTCTTTTAATTGATTTTATGTTGATTTAAAAAAAAGAAATAAAATAGTCAAAACAAAGATGAAATCGAAGGAACAGGCAGTAAATGAAAAAAAAAGTATAATTCTGGAGGCCTGGGTCGAAAGAGGTGTGGGTTGTCTTTTGACCCAGTGAAGAGACTTGATCGAAGGTGCCTGAGGGGCTGCACTCTGGGGGTGTTTGATCTGGATATGCCATTCTTCGATCTGGAAATCCTGGATCCAGTTCGAAGCTAAGCTACTAAGCTTCGAAACTCTGAACAGGATTCTGAGAATATATTTCCTTCAAAACGAAACAAATGTTAAAGGTCCAGGGGAGACTTTACCCCCCTGATTCGAATCTCCTCCCAATTCTGATCCTTCCTCAACGTGAATCTGCTGAATCTGGGTCTGGGTTTGTTTTATTCTGAGGTTCAAAGGAGAAACTCAGATCATGCCCAAGTAATGGCACGATCTCATCTTTGCACTTCAGCTTACATGCAACACAATCAGTAATAACAAGAATACATATGCAATGTGTATTTAAACGTCATGAAGGTGCAATTTTGGTTTTGCAAACCCTTACCAATTGAAGATGTATGATCTGTGGCTCTGGGTGTGGAGATGTTCGCTGGATGGCTGCTTTGGCTTGGATGACAATGCTGATGACCTTTGGTGGGTTGTGAGCAGCGTATCTCCAAATCTTTCCGGTTTCTTTTCTCTATTCTTCCTGTGTTTTTTCGTCCTTGGTAATGTGTCACTGGCCTCGTATTTATAGGAGTGTGAGGGTGCATGAAAATGGCAAGGGACATCCATTTAACCAGGACATTAAAGCCATGAGACAAGAATCAGACACATTAAAATATTTCCTTTTTTGAAATATTCGTGTCTCTTTGGAATCTGGAATGAATCTGGACACTTTTGATTTTCGAATGCCTTCAGGCCATGCTCTTCAATTGGTCTTGAGTTGCCTCCTTCGAATGGACTTCTTCTACTTCGACTGCTTGATTTGAAAAGAATCACTCTGGTCGAATCAGCTCTTTAGGAACAAAAAAGGCAAGAATCTGGCCTTTGACTCAGGAATTAAATCCACAATCAGCATTTAATCATTGCCATATTTGCAAGGAAAACATGCCATCTTCTCATGTTCAGTGTACCTGGACATGTTTTTTGAGTGCCCTCTTGATGGCCTCTTTCGATTGGCCTGGAAGGAGTTCTTCAAATGGCCCTTGTCCAAATATCAATCGAAGGGTACTAATTAAAATTCCAATCGAAAGGCTTTGTTAACAGGCCAATCGAAAGGTGCTGTTCATGCTAATCGAAGAACATGGTTAACATGCCGGTCGAAGCTGCCTTGACATAATGCTAAATCGAAGGATCCCTTGGCATGCCAATTGAAAGGCTTGGCCCAGGGTGCCAAACGAAAAGGTCTTTCATAATTCCAATCGAAGGCCTTGACACAATGCCAATCGAAGTGCTTATCCATAATGCCAATCGAAGTGCTTGTCCATAATGCCAATCGAAGTGCTTGTCCATAAATCCAATCGAAGCATTTTTGGAATGTCAATCGAAGTGCTTGTCCATAATGCCAATCGAAGGGAATTATCCATGCCAATCAAAAGGCTCCTTCAGAATACCAATCGAAGAGTCTTTCAGAATGCCAATCGAAAGGTACTTAAAGCACCACTCAAAAATTTTCTTTTTCCTTAGGCAAGGGTTTGTGATCAACCATGCAGGGGGAAGACTTTGGAAAACATGAGAGGGCAAATTTTGGGGTACAACACTTCCCAACACGGATGCTGATATATTGCTTATTCAACTTCAAGACTTCTGAAAACAGTTTACGGATTCTCCAAACACGGATGTTAATCTATCGCTTGTTCAGATTCAACTTTTGAAAACAGTTTACGGATGCTTCCCAACATGGATGTTAATCTATTGCTTATTCAGACCCCCAGCTCAAAGATGTTCAAAACATGGATACCATTTTGATATTCACCCACTCACCTACGACATACAGTTCAACAAACATTCTTGGATGGCATCTTTAAGCCCATCTCCGACAAGATTCTGTCACATCTCCAGATGGCATCTTTAAGCCCATCTCCGACAAGATTCTGCCACATCTCCAAATGGCATATTTAAGCCCATTCCCTCAACTATGCTTTGACAAGTGCAAATTTTTGGGCACTCTAGTGTCCAATCATCTTTTACCTTCGAGTTGCGAAAGGCAAACTCGCCAATCTAACTCTTCAGGTTCAAGAAGATTGAACAGGGGCAACTGTTATACCCCAAAATTTTCCCTCCCCTTTTTTTTACAAGAAATCACAACCCCAGGGTTTTCTCTGATTTTTGAGATTGGCTCAAGAATCGGTCAAACAGACTTTTCTTTATCAGTCAATCCATAATTAGGTTTTTTTCATTCGCATTTCTCAGAAAGAATTGAATCCTCAGATATTCAGTTAATTGTTACATTATTGTCATGCTTGTTCAAGATTGCTGGTTGTTTCTCAAAGAACCTAAATATCTGGGATAGGAGCTGAGGCTTTGTTTGAAACTTTGAGGCATTGGTTTGATCAGTGGAGTGAAAAGTGTATGGAACACTTGTTTGATTAACTGTACAAAGCATGGTTAATTGGAATGCCAGGCGTCTGATGATTAATGCAGGATTGCGAGACGGCAAAAGTTTATTGATTATTTATTTCATCTGGATTAAAGTTATTGGGATACATTCCTAGTTATTTTAATTTAAGAAACTTAAATAATTAAATAGACAGTACAAGAGAAAGAATGGAATATTCGACAGTAGGAAATTCTTATTTGACAAAGACTTTTATTTATTTATTTCAAATATTGTTACAAATGTTATTTGAATATTGTAAATTTATAATTTACAATGTTTACAATAATATTTTTTACAATAAATGAAAAGAAAATAAATTTAAAGCCTAAATCTTGAAATCTTTGATCTTCTACTATTTCTTCCATTATTCAACTGGTACCTACCTGGAAAAAAAAAGAGAAAGAAAGTCAGTACAAGTTTATTTTAAATGAAGAGAAGAAAAAAAATCATCATTAAAATTGGCCGTCTAGAATCAGATTGCCTATTTTTCATCACGCTTTATTTTTCTCTCCGCAAATCACAAGAAGATCACTCTTCTCGGTTCACAGAGGAAAAATAAAATATAAATGCAAGCATGTCAAACTCAATGCAAAAACATGGTTGAATAACAAAAAGTTCCAAGCTGCAAACTGAGTTACAAAAATTCCAAGTTACATTAACCAAGCAAAATGTGTTACAAGTTCAAAGAGGCAAACATGCGCCAAAACTGCCAGGGTGAGTCAAAGCAAAGGCATAAACTCAGCAGCAAATAAAGTCCCACATTCAGCTACAGTACAAAATTGCTACAAGACAGATTTGATAAAAATGGTAATGAAGCATAAAAACAGCAATACAGCAGACAAAAGGCAAGACATCAGGAAGCAGTTTATTTGACAAGTAAAAACTTGTCAAAGATGCTTTTTTTCATCATTTCTCGGACAGCCCAATTTTTCAGAAATCAAAAGATAAATAAGCAATTAAAAATGCTTAAGGAGAGAGAGGAATGAGAGAACCTAGTGAATAGGTTTTGCAGTTTGCAGTTTTGGCAGGCTGTAAAGGAGAGATAAGAGGAACCAAAGAAACAATATAACAGCAGAAAAACACAAGAGATAAAATACAGATTACATAACCTCCAAACTCACAAGCCTTCAAGCCTGTTTTCTCAACACAACAAAAACCTGCAAAACTGCAAGCTTAAGCTTACCAAGCCTGCCTTACAAACACAAGCCTGCCTAAACTTACTAAGAACCTGCTTCGAACAAACAAACTGCATAGGCCTGCATAACCACAAGCAAACACAAGCCTGCCTGAAGCCTCACAAACCATACAAACCTGTTCAAAAGTCCAAGCCTACATGAAGGCCAAACAAACTCACAAACTTACAAACCTGCTTCCAAACCCAAAATCACAAACATAAATCACAAACTTACAGACCTGTTTTCAAAACCAAAGAAAACTTGCATCCAAACTAGCAAACTAACACAAGCCTGCCTCAAACTGAACAACAAACCTGTGGCCTGCATAACAAAAACCTCCAACCTGTTTAAACTACAAGTTATCAAACCTGCCTCAAAACCATACAAACTTGCACAACAAAAACACAACCTGCAATTTATCAAACTTGCAAAATTGCTTGTAAACACAAGCATAACAAAGCACTAGCCTGCCTTCAAAAGACCAAAACTGCCTAAACTAACAAGCACGATCTCAAAACAAAATCATCAAGCTAGTTTCAGAGCACGTATGTTCATCATCGCCAAATTAACAACAATAGCAACATCTCAGAAAAAATCACCATCATTGACAAAACAAGCAGAGGAAGAGTGAAAGAACAAACAGATTTCATCATCAAGATTCAAATCATCAAGCCAACAAAGAAAAACATATCAAAAGCAAGTTTCAGATTTGATCATCACTAACATAGCGAAAGAGAAGAAGAGAAGATTCAGAAGCGAATGATATAGTTTTTTCAGAATATACATCATCATTAAACGATTCAAAAAGAAGCTAAAGATACAAAGTACCAGATAAGCATCATCACGCTCCTCCCTCTGCCTTGGACACCTGAGAGCGCCACCAGTCCAAGCCCTCTCCTCCTCTCACTTTTCAGAAGCGAAATGTCCAAGTTAAATTTACTCTCAACCTTTTTACTATGCATCAAACATCAAAGACATAAATCAAAACGAGCATGTAAGAAACAAACAAATGAGTAAAACCTAAACCCTAAAACGCGCTTAGAACGAAAAACGTACCTTTTCAAATCACTGCCCTGTGTAGTCACGGAGAGGAGAGGGTGGAGGTAGTGCTCTGGCGACTGGAAGCTTGGAGAGAGGAATCAAAAAGCCCCATGGTTTGAGAAAGACGAAGAGGACGAAGACGAGAGGAGAGGAGCGCCGCTGTGCAAACTGTAAACCCTATTTCCCAATTATGAAACAACCCTAAACAATTTGTTCAAACCCATCAGATGGGCCTTCGCCCAATAAAACCCATAAAGCCCAAACATTCCTGGCGCCACACCCCCCATTCTTTCTTATTTCTGATTTTCTTCTTGGGCCATAATCTTTAAGCCCATCATCTCTCCCTTTTCAAATATTTAAATATTCAAACTTTTCTAATTAAATTTCTTTACACCAATGTTTTCTTTCTTTTTATTATTTTATTTTTGTTTTGTTAATAATAAAGAGAAATAATGAATTAAAGTTTGTTTTGATATTTTTTTTATATTTATATATTTAATTAAATACAAAAATACACATAAATAATAGAATACTTTAACTTAAAATGATTTTTCTTTTCTTTAAGAACTCTTAATCAATAAAAAACATAAAAATACAAAAAATAGTAATAATACATAATCTTGTTAGGTTAGAATTTTTATTTGTTCATTTGTAAATAAATACACGCATCTCATATTTCTTTGATTTTAGTTATCATATACTTGGTTATAATTTTACATTGAGAATACGACAGTTCGATTTGGTTGTAACCCATAATATTTGGGACATTATTCTGATGAGACTCATCCCCATTTGTAAATAATTTGTACCCCCATCCCTGGATACTCTTTTGTAATAGCTTAGAATTTAATTCTCGCACTTTATGCTTTTTAAATATGCCATGATTAGAGATTAGGGTTTGTATGTGAAAATTCAAAACCAATCGCTAGTTGACTTAATACAAAGACAAATGCATGATAATCAATACACAATCCACACTTGCACCCCTAGGGTAACCTCGCTTGTTGCCTCAGAAAATGCAATCATGTCCCTCGAGTATGAGACACTCTAGCAAATGCCCCTTCGATAAACAAAGATCGTTGTCCCTCGATAACCCTCGATGTTGCCTTCGATAAAACGATCCCGTCCCTTACAAAATTGCTAGAGCGTCTCACAAGTTGCTTTCAATGATTGTATACGATGACCCGCGCCTGTCCCGTTTAAACATCCTAACGCAAGGTTGTTCACCAAATACAATGGTGAAACAACACTGTTAAAAGGGTTAAAAACATAAGAAAGATCTTTGAGTAAAATAGGGTAGACAAACTCTTAGTTACTTGATCAAAAATCTTGAAAAAACATCCTTGCCATTTTTCAAAACACACTCCACAAACACAAAACAACTTTCAAAACATCGAATTATCTTTTCAAAAAGACACACACCTTTGTATATATTCAAACAATAATCATCACAAAGGTTGCCTAGACAAGGCATCTTTTTCAAAACATTTTCAAAACCACACACACAAAGCACCATTTCAAACAATTGAAAAGCAAAGGCAAGTGATCTAAAACAAGTAACTAAGAGCCCATGGATAACCATGGATGAAAAGGGTGCTAGCACCTTCCCTTTTCATAATCTACCCCCCGAACCCAAGAAAACATCTCAAAGGTCTTTCCTGTGCTTTTTGGCCTTTCCTTAGGATAAAATAAAAAGTCGGTGGCGACTCTTGCTAAACCAAACAAGTGTGAATACAAATGCAAAATCCCAAGTCAGTTCTCCCATTGTATCACACTAGTCAACCCCTTCGAGCCAAAGAAGTAGAAGTTTTATTTTTTACACAAATTGAAACCTTTAATCAAAACCTGGGGCAGGGTAGTCTCTCAGTTAGTTCAAACTCTCATCTCGTAATACAACAAGCGACATCAAAAACACCCCTTCTGAACCAAAGGATGGTAATGGTTCCCTATCAAATAGGCAGTCATTTTCTCTCAAAAGAAAAGCCCATTAAGTCAAAAACTACAAAGGAGACTTAAGAAAAACTGGGGCATCCCGCTGACTCTAATCTCAAAACAAGAACTGTCAGGAAAAATCAGGGATAATAAAAAAAAGGTCACTACAAACCCTCCACAACATGAAAAATGTTGCAAAAATGATTGCCTTACGACAAACTTAACTTGTCTGAACCATCACCAAGACGTTATTCTAGACTCAATTGGAGTTCAAACACACAATTAACTGAGTTTAGAACTGAAGAAAATCACGAAGAGCGGGTGGGTACAAACACACTTTGAGCCTTTATCCTTTGTTTCTTAAACCGTGAACCAAGCCACGCTACAACCCTTAAAAAGTCCTAATTGAAGCATGGGTTAGTTTGAAAGCATATTGTTACAAAGGGTATCCTGACTCCTGTAAGGCTTTACCCTAAATCCTGAGTTTGAATTTTCTTACAAAACTTCTTTACTTGCTAAAGCGCATTTTCAAAAATTTCAAGACAAGCATAAATTTTTCATTATTTGAATATCTCTGTTTGCATATGGCTATTTGTTTGATAGCGGAGAAATTCACACAACGAATATCCAGTGAACAAAAGCTCTCTTAGTGAACAAAATTACTTTGATTGGAAAGACACTTCCAATGACAAATCTCTCATGATCAAAGGGGCACGGCATAACCTTTGTCCAACACATATGGGGCAGTCAAGTCAAGATTCAAAGAATATCTTAAAGAATTGTTGAATAACCAGGGGCAAATCTCCACATGTATCACTCAAGGGGCAATGTTACGTTAATCATGAGTTTGGACAAAATCCACTTTGAAGACTTCTGGTACCATCAAGTTGCTTGTCTGTACCAATAGTATCAGATAGTTTCAGTATCAGATGGTGTCAGTATCATGTCTTCGGATCCTCCCATGACAGTTCTTAAGAAAATTCTGAGACTTGACCAAAGATCTTGGGTACCACCAATTTGTTCGTCTGTGCCAGTAGTATCAGGTCTTTGGTTTCTTCCACAACATTCTTATTCAGGCTACCGGAAATATGATCAAAATCTTAAGCATCAAGGTGCACCAGATTAACTCTGAGGGAAAACAGGCTCCCACATAAAGGGTCATGTGCGACCAAGCAAACATTTTTTGGAATTACTACAACATTTACTACTAGGGGAAATGACAAATCTCCCCAAGATCCTTCTCATAGGATGACTCCCAGCCATAGTTTCAATCTCTAAAAACTTCTCACCAGCTGAGTCGACCTCAAGAACCCTCGAGGATTTTCCCCAATGAAGAAGATACCTCTCCAACAGACCAACAACAGGGTTTATTTCCCCAACAAACTATAGATTCTCCAGTTTGAGTTTTCCTCTCTGACTACTACAAATCAAAGGACCACAACCCCTCTTCCCCAATAGACTACTCTACAATCCCCAACAAGTTACTGTGAAGCCTGAACCCGACCTAATATCAGTTTAACTTCGACTCCCCGGTAGAGCAACGAACAACTGAGACTCTTGAACTCTTTTTCCCCAAGCAAGGATCAACACTCTCCACAGAGTTTTCAACATTCCTCAGCAGAGCTCTCCTCAAACAAAAAAACAGGAATCCTTGGTGGAAATATTCTAAGCAAAGTTTGAAGACTCACCTACTCTTCAATAGCAGCCCAGGATTTAATGACTCCCCAACATTTGTCAAGGATTTATTTTCCCCAATCCAACAGCAGTGCAACAGATTACTCACATACGCATACATCGCATCCATATATCATAAACATCGATAACACAAACGCATATATCACAATCTCATTGTACCATGCATTTCATACATCATGACATTGCATACAGCTAATGTTTTACCCTTTTCACGATAAGATTAATCAATGGCTATCATCAAAAAATTACAAAGGTCAGAGATTGATACCTAAGACAAGCCAAGACAATTATCTACACGACCAACTGAAGCAATCCAGCACGGGTTCTTCAGATTCAGCTTTCAGATACAGTTCAGATATGCTCCAGACACGGATGCTATCCTGATACTCATTTAGATTCAGCTTTCAGATACAGTTCAGATACGCTCCAGACACGGATTCCATCTTGATACTCATTCAGATTCATCTTTCAGATACAGTTCAGATACGCTTCAGATATGGATGCCATCTTGATACTCATTCAGATACAGCTTTCATATACAGTTCAAATACGTTCTAGACAGGGATGCCATCCTGATACTCATTCAGATTCAGCTTTCAGATACTGTTAAGATACGCTCTAGACACGGATGCCATCCTGATACTCATTCAAATTCAGCTTTCAGATACAGTTCAGATACGCTCCAGATACGGATGCCATCCTGATACTCATTCAGATTCAGCTTTCAGATACAGTTCAGGTACACTATAGATACGGATGCCATCCTGATACTCATTCAGATTCAACTTTCAGATACAATTCAGATACGCTCCAGACACAAATGCCATCCTGATACTCATTCAGATTCAACTTTCAGATACAATTCAGATATGCTCCATATACGGATGCCATGCTGATACTCATTCAAATTCAGCTTTCAGATACAGTTCAAATACGCTCTAGATACGGATGCCATCCTAATACTCATTCAGATTCAGCTTTCAGATACAGTTCAAATACGCTCCAGACACAGATGCCATCCTGATACTCATTCAGATACATTTCAGATACGCTCCAGACACGGATGCCATCCTGATACTCATTTAGATTCAGCTTTCAGATACAGTTCAGATACGCTCCAGATACAGATTCCATCCTGATACTCATTCAGATTCAACTTTCAGATACAACTCAGATACGCTCCAGACACGGATGCCATCCTAATACTCATTCAGATTCAGCTTTCAGATACAATTCAATAACGCTCCAGGCACATATGCCATATTGATACTCATTCAGATTCATCTTTCAGATATAGTTCAGATACGCTCCAGATACACATGCCATCCCGATACTCATTCAGATTCAGCTTTCAGATATAGTTCATATACGCTCTAGATACAGATGCCATCCTGATACTCATTCAGACTCAGCTCACAGATACGAGTTAGATACAATCCATTTATGGATATTATTCTGACACTCAATCCATCACATCCACTATTCTAGCATAAATCAACCAGAGACTTATTCTGATACTTCTTCTATTCCTACCAACAATCATTTTGGATGGCATCTACAAGCCCATCCCCAACAAATTTTCATCTCCTCTCCAAATGGCATATTTTAAGCCCATTTCCTATACCATCAACCATTACATTATCGAGTGCAAATTTCTGGGCACTCTAATGTCCAATCATCTTCCACCTTTGAGTCACGAATGGCAAACTCGCCAATCTAACTCTTCAGGCTTAAGAAGATTGAACAGGGGCAGTTGTTGTACCCCAAAATTTTCCCTCTCATTTGTCAAGTATTTGCTCACAATATCTTCTACGACGTCAAGTTTGCAGCACTGATACATCAATTTAGGCTTGGAGTTGGCACAAGGGCAAAATGGTCAATTGCATACTAGGAAGTCAAACTTTGACTTTTTGGTCAACATTACATTCCAAAGATCAAATTTCATCAAGACACTCAAGAATATCAAGCTTAACCATCAAGAAGTCAAGAAAGTCAAAAGTGAACTTGAAAAGCCAAGATTTCCAAGACTTAGAAATTTTCTAAGTGTTTTTATACATGATAATTTCATCACTTCATGCCATTCTTTCACGAAGATGTAAGATGATTCAAAAGAAGCTTTCAACATGAAAGTTGTAGATCTCCATGATATCTACAACATTGCTTTACACAACTTCTCCTAAATATGCTTAGATCTCAAGTTATAAATTCATGAAGTCAGGACATTTTCATTTGGTCAGGTTTTTACCCCAAATTCTTGGCCAATTTTCATCAAGTTCCAGTTTGATTTAACAAAAGTGGTCAACATGAAAGTTGTAGAGGGTGTTTCAAGCTTTCCAAAACATCCAAGAGCATGAATTTATCATATTTGAGCTAGGAAATTCAAGAGCATGAAGTTGAGCATCCATTATTGAGTTGCAAGTCATTTTAGTGAAGAACACATAACAAAACTCTTATGATTTGCTGCATAATCTTATGTTGCAGGCCTCCTTTCTTGAAAATCTCATAATAATTTAATGTTTACACAAGAGCTTAAACTATTATCCAAGTGTTTAAACCATTGTCCAAAATATCTTTCCATTTATGGCATAAAGGCACCATTTCTATTCTAGAAAAGCAAGCTTTTTGTACAAAGTTTGTCTTGAGCCCATACCTTGCTTGTTGATGATTATACTCCACCATAAATCATGGGAAGTAGCTCCTCTATACTAGAAACTTTGGTACTTCATCTTGGGACTATGGAGTACTTGACATAGTTTGATCTTTGTAATCCAACCAAACCATAACATGCTGTCTTGCAAACCTAGTCAGCTCATATGCACAAACCTCCTGCCTATAAATAGAAGAAGCATTTGCAAGACAAAGAGGTTAGAAAAAATAGAGAGAAAAGGAAGAATTTTTATTGGTAAACCCTCAAAATCTCATATTCACAAAAGCCATAACAGTCCACAAAACTTCCACTCTTGAGTTTTAAAGTCCAAACCTTTGAACCTTTCATACCTTGCAAATTCTGTCCAACCATCTAAACACTCCATATACATCATATATAATTTGTTCAAACACAAGAAAAACTTCTGTAACATCACTATCATCACTTCCCAAGCTCAACAACAGCCCATACAACAGCTCAAACTCAAAGCACAAATTTCAGTTTCAAGGTAAGTTTTCTTGATTTTGAACTCTTCATACAAGCATCATTAATGGTTCATTTGTGAAGATAAAATGTAGATATCATTGCCTTAAAGCTAACCATATGCTTTCTTTTCATTATCACTAACCATGTGTTGAGAATTAACTTTTACATGTAGCAAAACAATGATAAAAACAAAAACAACAATTATGCGTTGACACGAAATGATATGAGTCGACACATATTATGTCCAAAACAGGTTATGAGACGATACAAACTATTATGCATCGATACAAAATGTTGCATTATTCGATACGAAATGCGAATGCATCGAATTATACTGAGTTAATTTTCATTTTTCAACAGCATGTAAGTTTTCATACCAATACATAATGGCATGCGTCAATACATAAATTGTTTTCGTATCAATACATAATGGAATGCATCAATACATAAAATGTTTCCGTATCAATACATAATGGAATGCGTAAATACATAAATTGTTTTCGTATCAATACATAATGACACGCGTCAATACATAAAATATTCGTATCAATACATAAGTATATGTGTCAATACATAATTTTTTTTTCAAAAAAACAATTTTCTTATTTGTTTATTTATTTATTTTTGTATATTGTTGTACCCCAAAATTATTCCTCTCATTTTATCAATATTCTCCTCACAAGACTTCTTGGACTCAAGACCAGATTAGGGTTTGCTCAGCTCAAGACCTCTCCTTGCACTGATAGCCTAAAATTAGGGTTTGAGTTTGCACAGGGATTTTTGGACTTTCAATGCCTCATGTGACTTTCATACTTCATGTTGGACTCCTAAGATTGCTCATACCAAGTTTCAAGCCTTGAATCACATTTTGGACCAGTCAATTGGACGGTTGACCTAAAAATCAGCTGTATTGGGGAAAAGTCAACCATGGTCAATTTACAGTCAAACCTCATAATTTTTTATCCACATCAACATTATAGACTCATATGAACCATTTGATCAAGTTTGGACCACAACTCCTCAAGAAATTTGATCAGAACATCAAAAGGGCAAAATGGTCATTTTTAGGGTTTTGACTGAGGAAGGGCAATTTCTGATTTTTCACCTAGCCAATGGCAAATTGGGTTCAAACATGGTTTCAAGGACTCAATGGAATCATCTTGACCTAATCACAAGGTTCAAAAGATCTCAAATGCATTGGATTGACAAATGAATTTTCCAGTCAACTGATCAAAAATCAACTATACACTGAAAAGTCAAACTTTGACTTTTTGGTCAAAATCAAGTGTCAAGGGTCATATTTCATCAAGATGTGTCAAAACATGAAACCTTTTCACCAAGAAACTTAAATTTGGAAATTAGGGTTTAAGTGTGAAAAATTTCATAACTTAGAATTTTTCTAAGTTATGAAAATTTCTTATTTTTTCCCAATTTTTTCACCATGATGCAATTGAATTAAAAGATAACTTCCAACATGAAAGTTGTAGTCCTCCACAAAATCTACAACTTTGATTCACAAAGTTTTCCCAAAAGACGCTTGGATCTCAAGTTATGATTTTGTGAATAAGGGTCCATAAACTTTTTAACTTAGTGAAAATTTGCCCTAGTTTAGGCAGATTTTTGACCCAACTTCATGGCAACTTTTCACCTAGTTCCAAGAGGAATCTCAAAATTCATTTCAAATATGGATTGTATATCATGTTACATTATTTCCAAAATGTCCAAGAACTCTCCAAGATCATTTATGGTTAGGGAGAATCGAAGAAATGAAAATGGCAATTTATCCCTTTTGTGCAAGGCATTTTTCACAATGGTTCAAGTTGCAATTTTGTCCTAGCATGCTTGTACTTGGTTTTACAGGTCCTAATCCTTTCTAAACTCCTTAATTTAATTCAAACACAATGGATAATGGTCTTATTTTGATCTTTGAAGCTTTGTACAAGGGTTTAATCCAAAAATGGCATAAAGGTAACAATGCTACTTTAATAAAGCTTGCTTTTTGCAACTTTGCAAATCTTGAGCCATGGACCTAATCTTTTACTGCAAACAAGATCCACATTTATCAAGAAAAGTTTACCAACTATGTTCAGACCTCAAGCTAGCCTGTACAGGCCTTGAGCATTGTCATTTCAAATTTTCTTCAAAAGCAAGTAAACTTGCAAAAGTAAGCATAACTCATCCATCTGATAAAACCAAGCCTTGGAATTATTCTACACAATCTCAGAACATTGTTGCAAGCCTAAGACATGATTTGCTAACCTCTCAAACACCCTCAAACACAAAAAACACCATTTCTGCCCAAAACAGGGCAACCTCTGCAAATCACTAGCCAAATCATATTTCACTCGTGCGTTTTTTGTTTCAAGGCTTCAAACACATTCCCTACATCACACCTAAGCTATCCAGGACCTTATCCAGCAACTGTAACCCCTGTTTCGAGCTTCACCATTTTCACTTTTTGAGTTTGCAGGTTGACTTCTACAAGGAGTTTCAGGCAACTTCAAGACAAGCTGAGCATTGGGAAAGCTTGAGGGAACCTCAAGCAAGCTCACAAGAACTTCAGGCTTCACTCAAAGTGCCCACATTGCCATATCCAAACTCAACTGACAAAGTATTTGTCAAGTTTCTATCTCTCTATTTAGACATCCTTAGGCTTAGGTTTGTGAAGCAAAAATGTAGTCTTTAAGTTGCTTGAGTTGTACATATGCATAGTTTGTATTTATATTAACTGAGCTAGAAGTATTTGATAGTTGAAGTTGCTGAAAAAACTAGGTCAGGATTTAGGGCCATTAAAATTCTCTCTGATCTTTGAGAGTTAGGTCAAGTTCTTTATATCATTGGAATCGTGTGATCATGAGCTACATTTTTCATGTTATAAATTTTTGATTTTATGCAAGCATGAGCAAGAACAGGATTTGTACACAGCGCGCGCGTTTTTGATCTGGAGGTCAGGGATGAAGTGAAGTGGGCTTGGGCTTGTTGTTTCTTCTATTCACACCACCCTTTTTGCTTCTGCACCCCCCTTTGCATTTTCTTTTATTTTTTATATTTCTTGCATATATTTTATTTTGACTAGCATTTATTTATTTTCTGAACATTGAAAAATCATAAAAATATTTTCTTATTTTTTGCATTTTATTTTATTATTTTTATTATTTTTTATGGCATAAAAATAGTTTATTAGGTTAAATGGAAATCATTTTCTTAAAATAATTTGTAAATAATATAAAATATCATACATTTTTATTTTTATTATTTATACACTTAAAATATTATTTTCTCACATATTTTATTTTTTTAACATTTTTGTATATATTTTTATTTATTTTCTTGTACATAAATGAAATAAATAATAATAGAATGTATATTTTCTTTTAAACCAAAAATTCGGGTTTTCACCCTTTCAAAAATAATCATTTTTATTTTTCTTATTTCTAAGACTTAAATAAATTTATTTTTACATACATAAATTAATACAAAAAACATTTTTTGCATACATACATTTTATTGCATATTTAAATATTTGCTTATTTATTTATTTGTACAATAAATTCAATTTGGTTGTAATAGTTTTAGGGTTTTATTTTGAGCAATATCCCCCTATTCAAAACTTGTATCCCCCTTCCCATAATATTGTTGTAATAGTTTAGATTTACTTTATGCATTTTATTGCTTTCATATACCATGATAGTAAAACTAGGGTTTTATATGCAAAGACCAAAAATCAAAACAAATAGCATGACTTAATACAAGACAAAAATGCATGAAAAATGACAACACATTGCACACAAGCACCCCTAAGGTTTCATCCACTTTGTTGCCTTAAAATGGCCATGGTATGCATGCTAGGTATCTTGGCAAAATCAATCAAAACAAAAAGATCATAGTCCCTCGATGACGCTATCTTGGTTTCCTATACAAAGATGATCTTAGTCCCTCAAAAAACTTGCTAAGATACTTGGCACCATTGCTATCATGGTCATACGATGACCCACGCCCGTCCCGTTTAACATCCAAAGATAGGGTTGTTTACCAATGCAATGGTAAAACAACAATGTCAAAGGAATAAAAATGTGTAGGAAAGACTTTTGAGTAGGGTAGATAACTCCTAGTTACTTGATCTCTTTCAAACCATCCTTGCTATTTTCAAACAAACACGCACAATTTCAAAACAATTTCCAAACAACTTTCAAACATTGAAACATTTTTCAAAAGACAAACATCTTTGTATACATTCTTACAAACAAGAATCATTACAAAGATTTCCAAAACGATGGCCCATTTTCAAAATACTTTCAAAACCACACAAAGCACCATTTCAAACAATTGGAAAAGCAAAGCAAGTGATCTAAACAAGTAACTAAGAGCCCATGGAAAACCATGGATGAAAAGGGTGCTAGCACCTTCCCTTTTCATAATCTACCCTCCGAACTCAAGAAAACATCTCAAAGGTATTTCTTGTGCTTTTTGACCTTTCCTTTTGGATAAAATAAAAGTCGGTGACGACTCTTGCTAAACCGAAACACTTGCAAACACAAACGCAAAACCTCAAGTCAGTTCTCCCACCGTATCACAGAACTGGCGACTCTGCTGGGGACAATCTAAAAGTGGGGTTACCTTAGGGTTTAGATCACCTTTACATGCTTATCTTGCTTTACTTGTTTGCTTTACACTTTGGTTCTATTGTTTGGGTTTGAATCCTCTACCCGGATTTGGGAAACATTCATAGGTAAATAGCAATATATTGTGGAAACTGTGCGGGGTATACCGACATGGTCTAAGAAATAGCTATATTAGTGCGACATATTTGTGGGTACCGATAGCCTTTAAGTAAATCAAAGAGAATACGGGGCCACTGAGTGATGTCATGAAGCACTAATGGACTTTTAGAACCTTTACTTGACCATCTTGGCCTTTTAGGATGTAGTGAGATGACCGACTTTGGTGCAGTCCGAAGTTGGTAGATACTTGATACTACACTCATTGAGGGTTGTTTTCTTGGAATATTTCGGTCTCCAGTAAAGTGGCTAAACTGAAACAATGAACACAGAAAACAATCCAGTGATATTGAGCTCCTTAGAACCCGATTACTATTTATAGGACATGTTGAGCCAAGTAAACTTCAAGAGGGTACTTACCTATGAAACCCCATGCAAGCCTAAACTAGGAACTTGTGTGATTTGTTTGTACATATATACTTGCACATAACATCATGAACACCATGAAGCATCATTTGCATCCACTAACCATTTCAAGGATTTTGGATTTTTCATCTTGGTTCCTGTTTTGTAGGTTATGGATTCACTTCGTAGGAAAACTATCCAAGTCAACCTTGTGAGAATTCCTCCACAACTCAAAGAGCTTGCTTCCAAGATTCTAGAGTATTCTCCACTCATTGAGAGACATGGTCGACTTCTCAACTTAGTCACTTCCAACACTGAGGAGGATATGCTAAAAGTTCTCTTCCAGTTCTTTGACCCCCTACACCACTGCTTCACATTTCCTGATTACCAGCTTGTGCCTACTTTGGAGGAATTTTCACAACTCTTGAGGATTCCTATTCTCAATCAACTACCCTTCAACGGTACGGAAAGAGATCCAAAGCCTGAAGATGTTGCTCAAGCCCTACACTTGCAACCATCTGATGTCATAGGTCATTGGGAAACTAGAAGTGGTGTCAAGGGTTTCTTGGCAAAGTTCCTGTTTGAGAAGGCCCAAAACTACTGGAATTATCTAGACATGCAAGCTTTTGAGGAGATTATAGCTCTTCTCATCTATGGGTTGGTCTTGTTCCCAAACCCTGACCAGCTTATAGATGTGAATGCTGTCAAGATCTTCATGACTCGCAACCCGGTGCCTACATTGCTTGGGGATATCCTCCACTCTTTTCACACTCGTACAATGAGGAAAAGAGGTGTTCTCATGTGTTGCACTCCTCTACTGGAAAGATGGTTTATTTCTCATCTTCCCAAATCAGTCTTGAAGAATGAGCAAGGATTGAGGTGGTCACAACGATTGATGACTCTTACACATTCAGATGTTCATTGGTGTTCTCGATCTAGAGAAAATGTTATCATCATCGACCGTTGTGGGGAATTCCCTAATGTCCCTCTACTAGGCATTAGGGGAGGCATCACCTACAACCCATGCTTGGCTCTGAGACAGTTTGGGTATGCCCGAAGGGATGGCCCACATGACATGCTGATTCGAGACTTGGTTTTTGACTTCGACAACAACGATCAAGGACTTCGTCAAAGGTTCATCTGAACTTGGAGGATGCCAAACAAGGTAGATAGTAAGACCTTGGGACACAATAATTCCATCCCCCTTGAGCCTTACCTCAAGTGGGTACGAACCAGCGCCCAAAGACTTATAATGCCTTACCCCTCTGTTCTCCCTATGATTATAGAGCCTGTTAAGGAAGGAGAGGTTCCATACACCCTCCTACATCCTGACATGCCAACATCACTCGAAGATCTGCAAAGGAGTTGGATACAGCTCAAGGGAGCACGCGATACTTTTGAAGCCCAATTCTACGCAAGCGAGAATAAGGTTTTAGAACTCACTCGTCAACTTCACGAAGAGCAGACTCTTAACACCTACATTGCACCAAAGAGGATGCGCAATGTCTTTTTACCTTAGAACTTTGTATTATTTTGCTCATGGGGCATTGATGTACTAAAAAATTATATCTTATTAATATGACGTGTGTTTCTTTTTTGTTTAAAACAAATTTGAATTTCTGAATCCTTTAAAGCATTACATGAATACACATCATTCATCATATGCATAAACAGGTCTTCACACCAAGTTTCCTCATCTCTCTGCTGTTTATTTCAGCAAGATGGATATTGAACAAACGGTCAAAGACTTGCAAGCTCAGAATTCACAATTCCAACAGTTGCTCATGACCCTAGCCAAGGGGCAGGAGGGACTCAAGACTCTACTAGAGAAGGAAAAAGAGAAAAAGAAAAAGAAGCGAGGTGGGGTGGTTCTTATGGGTAGAAGATTTGAAGGACAAGCCAGGCGGACTTTGGAATTCCCATCAACATCTGAAGAGGGGGAAGGAAAGGGTAAAGGAGCAGCAGTTCCATCTGAATCTGAAGCAGAAGATGAGGAAGATGAGGATTACTCTGAACAATAGTATCCTCCGGCCGATGACAAATACAAAAACTTGGAAGAGCGTCTAGCTGCCATGGAGATACAGAGAGTGCCTGGGCTGGACTTTGAAGAGTTAGGGTTGGTATCTGGAATTGTAATCCCTCCCAAATTCAAAGTGCCTCTGTTTTCTAAGTACAATGGGGGTGTCTTACCCAAGAATACACCTACGATCTTATGTCAGGAAAATCTAACCACATTCTTCTGACAAGGACTTGTGGGTTCACTTTTTCCAGGATAGTCTTGCAGGGACGCAGCTGGATTGGTTCTACCAGTTGGAGAGGTCTGATGTGCATAATTGAGAAGATTTGGCAGCCACCTTCTATAAATAGTATCAATACAATGCGGACTTAGCACCAACCCGTACTCAATTACAGAGTATGGGCATGGTCTCAAATGAAGGTTTCAAAGAGTATGCCCAGAAATGGAGAGACTTGGCGGGACGAGTACAACCACCTCTATCTGAGAGGGAGCTAGTGGATATGTTCTTGGGGACGCTGTCAGGTCCTTTCTTTAATCACCTGGTTGGAAGTTTGTCTGCGGGGTTCACCGAGTTGATTCTAACTGGTGAGAGAGTTGAAGCCGGCATAAAAAGTTGGAAAATTCAGAAAGATGCATGTGCTTCCGCTGCCATCAAAAAGACTTTTCCAGCAAAGAAGGAAGTATCAGCTGTCTACTCCCAAAGAGGTCAAGGAAGAATTGAGCGCCATCCAGCGGGGGGGGGGGGGGGGCGTAATGATTCATAAGTCTGCAGCTGATCAGCCCAGAAACAATCAACCCAGAACCAACCAAACAAGGGTGGAAAGGTTTGTACGACAATTCACCCAGATAAACATGACTCCTGCTCAGGTTCTACCCCATCTCTTGAAGTTAAACCTTGCCAGTCTGAAAGAGGCCCCGAAGAATCCGAATACTGCTTCTCCGTACTACCGTTCGAACGCCAAGTGTGCTTATCATTCAGACAGTCTGGGGCACGACACCAACAATTGTTGGGCCCTCAAGAATAAGATTCAGGATTTGATAGACGCTAAAGAGGTTGAATTCGACACCCCTGAAAAGCCGAATGTAATCTCTGCTCCAATGCCAAAGCATGGCCATAATGCCTATGATGTTGAAGAGGATCTATTTGTTGCTACTGTTGATGATTTAATAACTCCACTACCGATAATCAAGTTGAATTTGCTGAAGTCTGGGATTTTCCCAGGTTGTGAAGAAAATTGTTGCCTTTGTTCATCCTTACCAACCGACTGTCCATTGTTGAAGTTGGGCATCCAGCGCCTAATGGATAACCAAGAAATCCTTTTTGAAAAGACTCCTGTTACACCGACTCATATCAATGATGTTTCAATAATAACCATATCTTCCAATATTTCCAAGGTCTCCAAAAGACCTGTTAAGATTACATCCGCTCCGAAGACTATACCTTTGAAGATAACCATGCCCGGGCCCGTCCCGTATAAGTCCGACAAATCAATACCGTGGAACTATGGTGGAGAAATCTACTACCACGGTATTAAACAAATTGAATCAACTGAAGAGAGTTCTGATGAAGAGACTTACGACATTGGAAACATTGCCAGAACGAGTAAAATCACCCGCAGTGGAAGAATTTTCTCTCCAGAGATTGCCCCTCCAAAGGCAATCTTTGGACCCTCAGTTGCTCCTAAGGTCACCCCTACACCGGTAAACATATCTGCGAGAACTCCCATTATTGAAGAAGTTGTAACTCTTGTGGTTGTCCCTTCTGCTGCTGCTGATGATAGAGGGAAAGGGATCCAAGAAAAGCCTGTCAGGACGAGGGCTCAGCCATTGGTCATCCCTGAGACCTCTCAAAAATAAATGGAAGAGATTTTGAAAATAATCAAGAAAAGAGATTATGATGTTGTTGAACAACTGGGGCAAACCCCCTCAAAGATCTCTATGTTGGCCCTGCTGCTTTGTTCAGAGGCTCATGCTAAAGCTTTGATAAGATTCCTGAAGACGGCTCACGTGTCACAAGAAACCTCTGTGGATCAGTTCCAGGAATGTGTAGCTAGCTTAACAGCTGACAATGGTCTAGGATTCTCCGATGTTGATTTAACTTCAAAAGGGAGAAAACATAATGATGCATTACATGTCTCGGTGGAGTGTAGGGGAACCACCCTAGCTCATGTTTTGTTTGATATTGGTTCATCTTTAAATGACTTGCCGAAGAAAGCCTTGGATATACTGGATTGTGAAGGCTTAACCCTGAAACCCAGCAACATCATTGTCAGAGCCTTTGATGGTTCCAAGAGTATGGTCCACGGGAAGGTGGACATCCCGATTAAAGTGGGAACTGAAACCTTCAACTCCATATTCTATGTGATGGACATCTGTCCTTCCTATTCTTGCTTGTTGGGAAGACCCTGGATTCACAATGCTGGAGCCGTCACTTCTACTCTGCATCAAATGCTCAAGTATCCTGTCTAGGGGAAAATCATAATTGTTCATGGAGAAGAGGAATACATGATAAGCCATCTAAATTCTTTCCGCTATGTAGAATTGGATATTCATCGAAACCCCTTTTTAGCATTTTGAAGAGGTAGCTCAGGAGATTGCAGCAACCAAGACAATGTCTTCTGTACCCATGATTACCAGACCTCCGCCTCGGATGTCGTCTCTGAAAGATGCAAAGGCTGTGATTGAAGAAGGAGGAAGCACAATCTGGGGGAAACTTCTAAACTTTCCTTACAAATCAGATAGATTCGGCTTGGGGTTCACTTCTTCTGCTCAAAAGGTTGTACGCTGCACCCGTGCTAGAGGGCCACCAGTGAAGATCACCCATCATGGAGTTAATGCTTTGGAGGATAGTGAAGAGGAGAGCAACCTGAAAGACTGGATTTTCCCTACTGTTGGCGGAGGACTGTACAACTGGAAAGCAAAAGACTTTGTTCCGATTACTTTCATACCGCAGTAATTTATCTTTCAAACATTTCTGTTGGTTTGTAATAATTCTCAAACAATTCGTACACTTTTAACCTTGTGCCTTACCCGAGGCACATAGGTCCATTTGTAAGGGTTTGATTTTTCATCTTCATATGCCATTTTAATGAATCATGGACGTTTTCAGATATAAACTTTTGTGTTCATTGTCTTTCTTTTTGCATTTTATTTGTTTAAAGATGGCTATCCCTTACACACCCACACTCACAAATGCAGGTACCCTTCCATTCCGGATTCCATGGGTAATAATTCTTCTATGGCCTTCAGTGACTCTGAAGATCTGATCCACCATGCCGAATACGAAGGTGGGGAAGATTGTGAGGTGCCGGGAGAATTGGCTAGGCTGCTACAACAGGAAGAAAGAGCAATTCTGCCTCACGAGGAGCTATTAGAGACAATCAACTTGGGTACTGAGGAAGACAGAAAAGAAGTCAGAGTGGGTGTCAACCTAGAGCCAAGTGTCAAAGAGCGCCTAATTCAGCTATTACATGAATATGTTGGGATCTTGGTCTGGTCTTACGAAGATATGCCGGGACTCGATACAGATATTGTGGTTCACCGTCTGCCCACAAGAGAAGACTATCCACCAGTTAAATAGAAATTCCGCCGTATGAGGCCCAACATGTCAGAAAAGATCAAAGCCGAAGTTATGAAGCAGTTCAATGCTGGATTTCTTGCTGTTACTTCCTATCCACAATGGGTTGCTAACATTGTGCCCGTGCCTAAGAAGGACGGCAAAGTGAGAATGTGCGTGGATTATAGAGACTTAAATAGGGCCAGCCCTAAAGATGACTTTCCACTACCGCACATGGACATCCTGGTTGACAACACAGCTCAGCACAAAGTATTTTCTTTCATGGATGGATTTTCAGGTTACAACCAGATCAAAATGGCACCTAAAGACATGGAGAAAACTACTTTTATTACACAATGAGGTACGTTCTGCTACAAAGTGATGCCATTCAGACTGAAGAATGCTGGGGCAAGCTATCAACACGCCATGGTAGTTTTGTTTCATGATATGATACATCATGAGATAGAGGTCTACGTAGATGACATGATATCCCGATCACAAATGGAAGAAGAACACCTCGACCACTTGCAAAAGCTGTTTGTCAGATTGAAGGAGTACAAGCTCAGATTGAACCCGAACAAGTGCACTTTCAGAGTCAAGTCCGGTAAACTCTTGGGTTTCATTGTCAACAACAAAGGCATCGAGGTTGATCCTGCCAAAGTCAAAGCTATACAAGAAATGCTTGCTCCACACACTGAGAAGGAGGTCAGAGGTTTCTTGGGATGCCTAAAGTACATTGCTAGGTTTATTTCTCACCTAACATCTACCTGTGAGCCAATCTTCAAGCTGTTGAAGAAAGATCAAGTGGTTAAATGGAATGATAACTATCAAATTTCTTTCGATAAAGTCAAGGAGTATTTGCTGGAACCTCTCATCTTGATGCCACCCGTCAAAGGAAGACCGCTAATCATGTATCTGACCGTCTTGGAGAATTCAACGAGGTGCGTACTGGGGAAGTATGACGAGTCTGGCCGAAAAAAGCATGCCATTTATTACCTTAGCAAAAAGTTTACCGATTGTGAGACCCGATAATCACTGCTCGAGAAAACTTGCTGCGCTTTGGTATGGGCTGCTCGCCGGCTAAGGCAGTATATGTTGACTCATACCACTTTGCTGATATTTAAGATGGATCCGATCAAGTACATCTTTGAGAAGCCTGCTTTGTCTGGAAGAATAGTTAGATGGCAGATGATCTTGACAGAATACGATATACAGTACACGACCCAAAAAGCTATAAAGGGGAGTGTACTAACTGACCATCTGGCTCATCAAGCTGTTGAAGATTACCAATCCATGAAGTTTGACTTCCCTGACGAAGACATTATGACATTGGACAACATTGAAGATCTCAGACCATATGACGGACCTGAACAAGGATCCCGATGGACCCTATACTTTGATGGTGCCTCCAATGCACTTGGTAACGGTATCGGCGCGGTACTCATCTCTCCAGAAGGTTTCCATACTCCTTTCACCGCCAGGCTTTGCTTCAACTGCACTAACAACATGGCCGAGTATGAAGCTTGCATCTTTGGACTCAAGGATGCCATAGACTTGGGAATCAAATCTTTAGTTGTTTTTGGGGACTCAGCTTTGGTCATCAGTCAGATCAAAGGAGAGTGGGATACTAAACATCCCAACCTCATCCCTTACAAAGAACATGTCTTGACATTGTTACCACATTTTGAGCAGATTTCCTTCGAGCACTTCCCGTGAGAAGAAAATCAGCTAGCAGATGCTCTGGCTACAATTTCATCCATGTTTAAACTTAACTGGGATAATGAGGCTCCCCAAATCACAATTGAATGGATGGACGAACCTGCACACTGTCACGAGATTAATACCGAAGAAGTAGTGGACCGACCTTGGTTTCACGAAGTCAAAAGGTATCTCGAGGCTCAGGAATACCCAGAAGGAGCTTCAGTCAACGACAAAAAGTTCTTAAGGAGATTCTCTGCCAAGTTCTTTCTGAGCAATGGTATCCTGTACAAGCGCAATCATGATTGCATTCTGCTCCGTTGTGTGGACAAGATTGAAGCTAAACAAATCATGGCTGAACTGCATAATGGTACCTTTGGAACTTACTCTAGTAGGCATACGATAGCTAAGAAGATTCTACAGGCAGGCTATTACTGGTCTACCATGGAAGCTGACTGCTATCAACATTCCAGGACTTGTCACAAATGTCAAATTTATGCGGACAAGGTACATATACCTTCAGTTCCTCTCAATGTCTTAACAGCTCCTTGGCTATTCGCTATGTGGGGAATCAACATGATTGGAGAGATCAAGCCTACAACATCCAATGGACACCGCTTCATCCTGGTGGCCATTGATTACTTTACCAAGTGGGTCAAAGCAGCTTCCTTCGCATCCGTCACAAAGAATGTTGTTGCCCGCTTCATCAAACAGAACCTCATTTGTCGGTACGACATCCCCGAAAGGATCATCACTGACAACGGTACAAACCTTAACAACACTATGATCACCGCCTTGTACGAGCAGTTCCAGATTCAACATCACAATTCATCTCCCTATCGGCCAAAGATGAACGGTGTTGTCGAAGCTGCGAACAAAAATATCAAGAAGATCATACAAAAGATGACAGACTCCTACAAGGACTGGCATGAGATGTTACCATTTGCTCTCCACGGGTATCGTACCATGGCACGCACGTCAACTAGGGCAACACCCTATTCTTTGGTATATGGCATGGAGGCTGATTTACCTATCGAGGTTCAGATTCCCTCCTTGAGAATCATGAAAGATGCTGGTTTGAGTGAAGACGATTGGATTCAGACCCGGCTTGATCAACTTAACTTAATTGACAAAAAGAGACTTACTGTTGTTTGCCACGGTCAGACGTATCAAAAACGGATGATTAAGGCATTCAATAAGAAAGTCAGGCGCCAGGTATATCAAGTCAGGGATCTTGTAATCAAGCGGACCATTTTGCCGCAAAGTGATCCCAGGGGAAAATGAACTCCTACTTACGAAGGACCATTTGTAATCAAGAACATCTTTTTTGGTGGGGCAATGATATTAACCACCATGGACGGTGATGATTTGCCGCACCCTGCGAATGCAGACATAGTCAAAAGATACTACACATAAGTGACCCGCTAGGCTAACACACCTAGGCAAAAAAAGGGCATCCCGGTGAATCGAAAACCCGAAAGGGCGGTTCAGGCAAAAATTAGGGATAAATAAAAAATTTGTATACCCGGCAAGTTGAAAACCTGAAAGGGCGACTTGGGCAAAAAGGGGTTTCCCGGTGGATCGAAAACCCGAAAGGGCGGTCCAGGAAAAAGTTAGGGAATTAAAGCGTATGACTATGTCTCGTCGTATCACTTTAAGGACAATCTCTTCACAGACAAGCTCCGGGCTTCTGATCAACTCAATCATCTTCGGACGAAGCAACAAATGGGCAAGATACTCAGAGTTACGAAGGCTATAGCAGAATGGGAACCCCATGGAATTTTCACACATAGCCATATTTCTTTGTATAAATTTTTCTCATTTTTTATGACAACGTTCTCTTACTAGGATGTCTGTCTCCTTTGTACAAAATACTTACACAAAGTTAATACAAAGATACTTCAAAGTGCAGAAAACTATTTGCCTTTTTTTTTACACTTGTGTTTTATTTGAAAACGTCCAATGATTTATTAATGAGCATATGCATTTGAATATAATCACTGTTTACAAATAAACGAAATGGGAAAGAACAATTATCGACAGGTTGAAAGTATATGAAAATGTCTTAAGGCTATTCCAGGAGAAATCCCCTACAGTACATCATCTAGGTCCCCAACGGAGCTAAAACCTTGAAATACATATCCCCAGCGGAGTTATAATTTCAAATCCTCAATTCCAATCAGAGTTAGGTTTTCAAACTCCCAATCCCCAGCGGAGCCAAAAAAACTTTGAACTACAGACCCTCAGTGAAGATGAAACCTTCTTCCCCAGTCGAGTCAAATTTCCAATCCCCAGCGAGAACCAGTCAGTGTTCCCCAATTCCCCAGCAAGTTGTCTTAAAACCTGGAAGTCAACCAGATAAAAGTTAACTTTTGTCTCTCCCCAACTTCGGATAATTCACCAGTAGATTGGCATACAACCCAAACTCCTGATTTCCCCAGCAGGATAGCTACTCCCCAGCAGTATAGCTTTTTTTTCCCCAGAGTCCTGAACTTACTCTCCAGCAGGAAGCCTTCTTCCCCACAGAGTTTTCACTCCCCAGCAGAATGAAGATTCTTATTCTTGATTCCCCAATAAAGTTGTCAGGGTCTTCATTACTCCCCAGCATGATGTCACCAAAGTTTTCATTACTCCTCAACAGAATGAAGATTCTCATTCTTAGTTCCTCGTAGAAATCATCATAATTTTCCCTATTCCCCGGCCGAGTAAGGATTCCCATTATTTAACCCCCAGTAGAAGTCTTCAAATTTCTCTGGATTTCCCAAGCAGATTTCTCAAGCAGTTTGGCATTACTCTCACAACAGATTTTGTCAACACTCCAACTTCAAGACATGAAAGATTCTCACATCCCCACAGAAGTTGCCAGAGATTTTCCATCCCCAACAGTCACCAAGGATTTCTCACCCTTAGCAATCAAAGATTTTGAATCTCCAGCATCGGTCAAGGATTTATTTTCCCCAGCAGCAGTCAAGGATTTCATTATCCCCATCTATCAAGGATTTATTTTCCTCAGCAAATCAGCTTACATGCGCATACATTACATTCATATATCATAAACATTGATAAGGCACATTTATTGCATCATACATTACATGCAACATAACTTTGTGTTTCAGCTAACATTTTACCCTTTTCAGGATAAGATTAACATTTATCTTTAACAAATATTCTAAGATTTCAGATACAATACGGATACACTCCAGACGCGAAATTCATTATGTTACTCATTCAGATCTCTTATTCAGATATAGTACGAATACACTCCAGACACGAAAGTCATTCAGTTACTCATTCAGATCTCTTATTCATATTCAATGTGGATACACTTCAGACGTAGAATTCTTTATGTTACTCATTCAGATCTCTTATTCAGATACAGTACGGATACACTTCAGACACGGAAGTCATTCTGTTACTCATTCAGAATTCAAAATCCAGATACAGTACGGATACGCCCCAGACACGGTTGTCATTCTGTCACTTATTATGACTTTTTCCCCAGCTCAGACACGCTCCAGACGCGGATGCCATTCTGTCGCTTATTCAGATTCATATACAATACAGATACACTCTGGTCACGGGAGTCATTCTGTTATTCATTCAAGAATCACATTCAGATACAACTTGGATACGCTCCAAACACGAACGCCATTCCTTTGATCATACAGATTCAGTCTCCAGATACAGTTCAGATATGTTCCAGACGCGGATACCATTCTGACACTCATTCTTTTGACTTACAACTTACATATCAACAAACATCCTTGGGTGGCATCTTTAATCTTATTCCCTCCACTACCCTTTGGCGAGTGCAAATTTACGGGCACTCTAGTGTCCAATCATCTTTTACCCTCGAGTCACGAACGACAAAACTCGCCAATCTAACTCTTCAGGTTCAAGAAGATTGAACAGGGGAAGCTGTTGTACCCCAAAATTTTCCCTCTCATTTTATCAAGATTCTCCTCACAAGACTTCTTGGACTCAAGACCAGATTAGGGTTTGCTTAGCTCAAGACCTCTCCTTGCACTAATAGCCTGAAATTAGGGTTTGAGTTTGCACAGGGATTTTTGGACTTTAAATTCCTCATGTGACTTTCAAACTTCATGTTGGACTCCTAAGATTTCTCATACCAAGTTTCAAGCCTTGAATCACATTTCAGACCAGTCAATTGGACAGTCGACCTAAAAATCAACTGTATTGGAGAAAAAGTCAACCATGGCCAATTTACAGTCAAACCTCATAATTTTTGATCCACATCAACATTATAGACTCATATAAACCATTTGATCAAGTTTGGACCACAACTCCTCAAGAAATTTGATCAGATCATCAAAAGGGCAAAATGGTCCTTTTTAGGGTTTTGACTGAGGAAGGGCAATTTCTGATTTTTCACCTAGCCAATGGCAAATTGGGTTCAAACATGGTTTCAAGGACTCAATGGAATCATCTTGACCTAATCACAAGGTTCAAAAGATCTCAAATGCATTGGATTGACAGATGAATTTTCCAGTCAACTGATCAAAAATCAACTGTACACTGAAAAGTCAAACTTTGACTTTTTGGTCAAAATCAAGTGTCAAGGGTCATATTTCATCAAGATGTGTCAAAACATGAAACTTGTTCACCAAGAAACTTAAATTTGGAAATTAAGGTTTAAGTTTGAAAAATTTCAAAACTTAGAATTTTTCTAAGTTATGAAAATTTCTTATTTTTCCCAACTTTTCCCATTTTTTTCACCATGATGAAATTGGATTCAAAGAAAACTTCCAACATGAAAGTTGTAGTCCTCCACAAAATCTACAACTTTTATTCACAAAGTTTTCCCAAAAGACGCATGGATCTCAAGTTATGATATTTTTAATAAGGGTCCATAAACTTTTTAACTTAGTGAAAATTTGCCCTAGTTTTTAGGCAGATTTTTGACCTAACTTCATGGCAACTTTTCTCCAAGTTCCATGAGGAATCTCAAAATGAATTTTAAATATGGATTGTAGAGAATGTTACAAGCTTTCCAAAATGTCAAAGAACTTTCCAAGATCATTTATGGTTAGGGAGAATCGAAGAAATGAAAATGGCAATTTATCACTTTTGTGCAAGGCATTTTTCACAATGGTTCAAGTTGCAATTCTGTCCTAGCATGCTTGTACTTGGTTTTACAGGTCCTAATCCTTTTTACACTCCTTAATTTAATGCAAACACAATGTATAATGGTCTTATTTTGATCTTTGAAGCTTTGTACAAGGGTTTAATCCAAAAATGGCATAAAGGTAACAATGCTACTTTGATAAAGCTTGCTTTTTGCAACTTTGCAAATCTTGAGCCATGGACCTAATCTTTTACTGCAAACAAGATCCACATTTATCAAGAAAAGTTTACGAACTATGTTCATACCTCAAGCTAGCATGTACAGGCCTTGAGCATTGTCATTTCAAATTTTCTTCAAAAGCAAGTAAACTTGCAAAAGTCAGCATAACTCATCCATCTGATAAAACCAAGCCTTGGCATTATTCTACACAATCTCAGAACATTGTTGCAAGCCTAAGACACGATTCACTAACCTCTTAAACACCCTCAAACACAAAAAACACCATTTCTGCCCAAAACAGGGCAACCTCTGCAAATCACTAGCCAAATCATATTTCACTCATGCGTTTTTTGTTTCAAGGCTTCAAACACATTCCCTACATCACACCTAAGCTATCCAGGCCCTTATCCAGCAACTGTAACCCTTGTTTCGAGCTTCACCATTTTCACTTTTTGAGTTTGCAGGTTGACTTCTACAAGGAGTTTCAGGCAACTACAAGACAAGCTGAGCATTAGGAAAGCTTGAGGGAACTTCAAGCAAGCTCACAAGAACTTCAGGACTCACTCAAAGTGCCCACATTGCCATATCCAAACTCAACTGAACAAGGTATTTGTCAAGTTTCTATCTTTATATTTAGACATCCTTAGGCTTAGGTTTGTGAAGCAAAAATGTAGTCTTTAAGTTGCTTGAGCTGTACATATGCATAGTTTGTATTTATATTAACTGAGCTAGAAGTATTTGATAGTTGAAGTTGCTGAAAAAACTAGGTCAAAATTTAGGGCCATTAAAATTCTCTCTGATCTTTGAGAGTTAGGTCAAGTTCTTTATATCATTGGAATCGTGTGATCATGAGCTACATTTTTCATGTTATAAGTTTTTGATTTTATGCAAGCATGGGCAAAAACAGGATTTGTACACAGGGCGCGTTTTTGGTCTGGAGGTCCGGGATGAAGTGAAGTGGGCTTGGGATTGTTGTTTCTTCTATTCACACCACCCTTTTTGCTTCTGCACCCCTCCTTTGCATTTTCTTTTATTTTTTTATATTTCTTGCATATATTTTATTTTGACTAGCATTTATTTATTTTCTGAACATTGAAAAATCATAAAAATATTTTCTTATTTTTTTCATTTTATTTTATTATTTTTATTATTTTTTATGGCATAAAAATAGTTTATTAGGTTAAATGGAAATCATTTTCTTAAAATAATTTGTAAATAATATAAAAATATCATACATTTTTATTTTTATTATTTATACACTTAAAATATTATTTTCTCACATATTTTATTTTTTAACATTTTTGTATATATTTTTATTTATTTTCTTGTACATAAATGAAATAAATAATAATAGAATGTATATTTTCTTTTAAACTAAAAATTAGGGTTTTCACCCTTTCAAAAATAATCATTTTTATTTTTCTTATTTCTAAGACATAAATAAATTTATTTTTACATACATAAATTAATACAAAAAACATTTTTTGCATACATACATTTTATTGCATATTTAAATATTTGCTTATTTATTTATTTGTACAATAAATTCAATTTGGTTGTAATAGTTTTAGGGTTTTATTTTGAGCAATATCCCCCTATTCAAAACTTGTATCCCCTTCCCATAATATTGTTGTAATAGTTTAGATTTACTTTATGCATTTTATTGCTTTCATATACCATGATAGTAAAACTAGGGTTTTGTATGCAAAGACCAAAAATCAAAACAAATAGCATGACTTAATACAAGACAAAAATGCATGAAAAATGACAACACATTTCACATAAGCACCCCTAGGGTTTCATCCACTTTGTTGCCTTAAAATGGCCATGGTATGCATGCTAGGTATCTTGGCAAAATCAATCAAAACAAAAAGATCATAGTCCCTCGATGATGCTATCTTGATTTCCTATACAAAGATGATCTTAGTCCCTCAAAAAACTTGCTAAGATACTTGGCACCATTGCTATCATGGTCATACGATAACCCACGCCCGTCCCGTTTAACATCTAAAGATAGGGTTGTTTACCAATGCAATGGTAATACAACAATGTCAAAGGAATAAAAATTTGTATGAAAGACTTTTGAGTAGGGTAGATAACTCCTAGTTACTTGATCTCTTTCAAACAATCCTTGCTATTTTCAAACAAACACGCACAATTTCAAAACAATTTCCAAACAACTTTCAAACATTGAAACATTTTTCAAAAGACAAACATCTTTGTATACATTCTTACAAACAAGAATCATTACAAAGATTGCCAAAACGATGGCCTCTTTTCAAAATACTTTCAAAACCATACAAAGCACCATTTCAAACAATTGGAAAAGAAAAGCAAGTGATCTAAACAAGTAACTAAGAGCCCATGGAAAACCATGGATGAAAATGGTGCTAGCACCTTCCCTTTTCTTAATCTACCCCCCGAACTCAAGAAAACATCTCAAAGGTCTTTCCTGTGCTTTTTGACCTTTCCTTTTGGATATAATAAAAGTCGGTGGCGACTCTTGCTAAACCTAAACATTTGGGAACACAAACGCAAAACCTCAAGTCAGTTCTCCCACCGTATCACATATATTATTTATTCATTCAATATGGTTGTAATAGTAAATTAGGATTTATTTGCTTTCATCCCCCCATTTGTAAATTTGTATCCCCATCCCCCAAATGATGTAATAGCGTAGGATTTTAATTTCCGCAACTTATCACTTTAATATAATTGTTAGTAATTAGGGTGTGTATGGAAAGATAAAATCAACAAGTAGAAAACCCTAATACAAGACAAACCAATCATGAAAATCAATACACTTGCACACAAACACCCCTAGGGTAAAATCCACTTGGTTACCTTATAAATGGCCATACTACGCATTTGAGGTATCTTAGAAAAAACAAGCAAAATTACAAGATCATAGTCCCTCGATGACGCTATCTAAGTTGCCTTTCAAAATGATCTTAGTCCCTAAAGAAAAATGCTAAGATACCTTGCAACATTGCTAATCATAGTTATACGATGACCCACGCCCGTCCCATTTACATCCAAAGATAGGGTTACTTACCAAATCAATGGTAAGATAACAATGTCAAAGTAAAGAAGAAATGAACATGAAATACTTTTGAGTAGGTAGAATGCTCCTAGTTACTTGCTCCATTTCAAAACCAAACATCCTTTCTATTTTCAAAATAAACACCTACACTTTCAAAACATCTTACAAAACTTGAAAACATTTTCAAAAGACCAACACTTTGTATACATTCTTACGAACGGGAATCATTACAAAGTTTGCCTAAAAAATGGCCTCTTTACAAAATACTTTCAAAAACCACACAAAGCACAATTTCAAACAAAAGCAAGTGATCTAGCAAGTAACTAAGAGCCCATGGAAAACCATGGATGAAAAAGGTGTTAATACCTTCCCTTTTCATAATCTACCCCCTGAACTCAAGAGATAATCTCAAAGGTCTTTCCTGTGCTTTTTCACCTTTCCTTTTAGATAAAAGAAAAGTCGATGGCGACTCTTGCTAACCGCAACATTTGCGATAAAATGCAAAACAATCAAGTCAGTTCTCCCACCATATCACAATCATGCATTAATAAGAAATTTTTCAATTATCATCTATAAAAAACACTCAACAAATCTCAACCTTTTGTTTGCAATCAACTAATCTAAACAACTATTTTTGCAAAAGGGTTTCAAGCGGATTTTGACTTATTGCCAAAATCTTCGTAATCACTACTCTCGGCCAAAATATGAGGTAATTCAAAGTACGTTTGTAACCCCTAAAAAACACAAACCCATACGAACTACGAATTGGGACTTTGATTCCTTATAAGAGGATACGTAGGCATACGATCAAAAATCGTAGCGAGTTCCCCTATAAAAATATTTAAACCCTTTCCCCTAATTAAAATTTAAAACCCTATTTTACCCCAACTTAAACCTAAAACCTAATATCCTTGTGAACAAGGTAGATGAGAGGTGCCTAACACCTTCCTTTCGTCTAATGAAGTCCAAAACCTAGAATCTCTGTTTGTGAATTAGGGTTTCCTATTAGATGCCCTTCCCTAGGATAAAAACTGATAGTGGCGACTCTTGATTTTAAAACTAGTTGCTACAACGGTAACAAAGCTCGTTGTAAGTAGCTGATCTAACGACATAGTCGTATTCTTTAATCCCTAACTTTTTCCTGGACCGCTGTTTCGGGTTTTCAGACCATCAGGATACCTTTTTTGGCCCAAGTTGCCTTTTCAGGTTTTTGACTTGTCGGGTGTATATATATATATATATATATATATATATATATATATATATATATATATATATATATATATATATATATATATATATATATATATATATATATATCCCTAATTTTTTCCTGAACCCTTTTGGTTCACTGAGATGCCCTTATTTTTGCCTAGGTCAGTCAACCTAGCGGGTCTCTTTCATGCGTAGTATCTTTTTACTATGTCCGTGTTCACAGGGTGCAAAACATCTTCACTGTCCATGGTGGTAAGTATCATAGCACCGCTAGAGAATATCTTTTTGATTACAAATGGCCCTTCATAGGCGGGAATCCATTTTCCCCTGGGATCACCATGCGGTAGGATGATGCGCTTTATTACCAAGTCACCAGCCTGATATACTTGATGCTTGACCTTTTTGTTGAAGGCTTTGATCATGCGCTTTTGGCACATCTGACCATGGCAAACAGTTGCAAGCCTTTTCTTGTCAATTAAACTTATCTGGTCTTGCCTAGTCTAAACCCATTCATCTTCGTATAAATATGCGTCTTTCATAATCCTTAGAGAAGGAATTTGGACTTCGACATGTAGGACAACTTTCATACCGTAGACTAGAGAGAACGGGGTTACCCCATTTGATGTACGGACAGAGGCACGATATCCATAAAAAGCAAATGGTAACATCTCATGCCAATATTTATATGTCAACGTTATCTTCTGTAATCTTCTTAATGTTCTTATTGGCGGCATTCACCGTGTCATTCATCTTCAGTCGATACAGAGAAGAGTTGTGGTGTTTGATCTTGAACTGTGTGTAGAGTTCCGTCATTATAGTATTATTCACAGTAGTACCATTGTCCGTGATAATCCTTTTGGGGATGCCATACCGACATATGAGGTTATGTTTGACGAATCGAGCAACAACATTCTTGGTGACTGAGGCAAATGAGGTTGCTTCAACCCACTTCGTGAAGTAATTAATGGCGACGAGGATGAAATGATGCTCGTTAGAGGAAGTAGGCTTAATCTCTCCAATCATATCAATGCCCCATTTTACAAATGGCCAAGGAGAAGTCAAGACATTCAGAGGAACCACAGGTACATGTACTTTGTCATCATAGATTTGGCATTTGTGACATGTTTTAGAGTGATAATGGCAATCAGTTTCCATAGTCGACCAATAGTAACCCACTCTCAGAATCTTCTTAGCCATCATATGTACGCTGGAGTCAGTACCAAATACACCTTCATTCATGTCCTCCATAATTTTATTAGCTTCCTTCTTGTCCATACAATGAAGCAAAGTTGAATCATGGTTGCGCTTGTACAAAATTCTGTTGTTCGGGAAGAACTTAGCTGAGAACCTCTGTAGGAATTTATTGTCATTGATAGATGCCCCCTCGGGATATTCTTTAGCCTCGAGGTATCTTTTCACTTCATGAAACCAAGGTTTCTCTGTTGCTCTATCAGTGTTAACTTTATAGCAGTGTGCCGGTTCGTCTAGTTTTTCAATAGTAATTTGAGGAGCCTCGTTGTCCAATCTGACTTTGAACATAGACGACATGGTTGCCAATGCTTCTGCCAACTGATTCTCTTCTCGTGGAATATGTTCAAAAGTGATTTCCTCTAAGTATGGAATTAAAGTTAACACATGCTCCCGATAAGGAATGAGATTCAGGTGCTTTGTATCCCATTGTCCCTTAATCTGACTGATTACCAGGGCTGAGTCTCCGTATACGTTCAAGAACTTGATTCTTAAACCAATGGCAGCTTTGATACCCATGATGAACACTTCGTATTTGGCCATGTTGTTAGTACAATCAAAGCATAATATGGCGGTGAAGGGCGTATGGCAACCCTTGGGAGAGATGATCACAACACCAATTCCATTACCAAGCATGTTGGAAGCTCTGTCGAAAACTATAATCCATCAGGATCCTGGCTCGGGTCCTTCATACGGTCTAGGTTCTTCATAATATGTAATTAGCATGATATTCTCATCCGGGAACTCGAAATTCATAGACTGATAGTCGTCTACAACTTGATGAGCCAAATGATCCGCCAATACACTTCCTTTGTTTTCCTTCTGTGTGGTGTACAAAATGTCGTATTCTGTCAAGACCATTTTCCATCTGGCTATCCTTCCGGAGAGAGCGGGCTTCTCGAATATGTATTTGATCGGATCCATCTTAGAGATCAACAAAGTAGTATGAGTCAACATATACTGTTTTAGTTAGCGAGCAGTTCATACCAAAACGCAACAAGTTTTCTCGATCAGTGAGTATATTGTTTCACAGTCGGTAGACTTTTTGCTAAGGTAGTATATTGCATGCTCTTTTTTACCAGACTCGTCATGATGGGCCAGTACACACCTCATTGAGTTCTCTAACACTGTTAAGTACATAATTAAAGGTCTTCCTTCAACCGGTGGTATCGTAATTGGAGGTTCTTGGAGATACTCCTTAATCTTGTTAAAGGCTATCTGGCAATCGTCATTCCATTTTACTACCTGATCTTTCTTCAGCAACTTAAAGATCAGCTCACAAGTAGCAGTCAAATGAGAAATGAATCGGGAAATGTAATTCAGTCGTCCTAAGAAACCTATGACTTCCTTCTTGATGCGGGGAATGGGAATTTCTTGAATGGCTTTGACCTTGGCAGGATCAACTTCAATACCTTTACCACTAACCATGAAACCCAGGAGCTTACCGGATCTCACCCCAAAGGTGCACTTGTTCAGATTTAACCTCAACTTGTACTTCTTCAGTCTCTCAAATAGCTTGTGTAGATGGTCAACATGTTCCTCTTTAGTATGGGATCAGGCTATCATGTCATCAATATAAACTTCGATTTCATGGTGGATCATGTCATGAAACAAAGCTACCATGGCACGCTGATATGTCGCACCGGCGTTCTTCAACCCAAAAGGCATAACCTTATAATAGAAAGTGCCCACTGTGTGACAAAGGTAGTTTTCTCCATGTCTTCAGGAGCCACCTTGATCTGATTATAGCCTGAGAAACTGTCCACGAAAGAGAATACCTTATGTTGAGCAGTGTTGTCAATCAGAACATCAATATGTGGAAGCGGAAAGTTATCTTTGGGGATTTCCCTTTTCAGATCCCTGTGGTCCACACACATATGCATTTTGTCGTCTTTCTTTGGTACTGGAACCATATTTTCAACCCATTGAGGATATGATGTAACATCCAAGAAACCTGCATTGAATTGCTTCATAACCTCAACCTTGATCTTCTCCAACATCTCGGGACGCATGCGTCAAACCTTCTGCTTTATTGGAGAACAACCTTCTTTCATTGGCAGACGGTGAACCACAATATCAGTATTGAGCCCTAGCATGTCTTTGTACGACTAAGAAAAGATCTCAACATAATTATACAACATCTATATTAACATGTTCTTGATACCATCTAATAGGTTGGAACCTATCTTGACTTCTTTCTTGTCTGCTTCAGTACCCAAGTTTACGACTTTGACCGGCTCTTCATGCCGTTGTATAGCCTTTTCCTCTTGTATTAACAGTTTGGAAAGCTCTCTAGGTATTTCAAAATCTTCCTCACCTTCGTCCTTGGCTTGGTAGATCGGATTTTCAAAGTCATAAGTGGCAATAGTAGAATCGTTACTAACGGGATACAGAGTGGATGTGGATCTGGAATTTATTATGTGGGTGTGTGTAAGAGCACATAGCTATTTGAAAGTAATAAAAGTAAAAGAAAAGACAAAGAGCTCAAAATTTGAATGTAAAACGTCCAATGCTTTATTAAATGAAGATATGTTTATGAAATGACAACCCTTAACAAGTGGACCATTGTGCCCCGGGTAAGGCACAAGGCTTAAAGTCATTATTTAAATAAATTACATAACCAAAACTTTGTAAGCAATAAAACAGAAAGTAGCAATTACTCCTGACTAAAGTAGATTGAGATAATGGCTTGAGCCTTCCAATTACTGAGTCCACTGCCGATGGTCAGAAATATCCAGCTGTCAAAGTCATAGTCACTTTCAGCGTCTTCTATGGTGTTGACTCTATTGTTGCTGATGCGGAATGGTGGTCTTCCAGCCCGAGCACGAAGAACAACCTTCTGAGCCTCTACAGTGAAACACAAACCAAATTTGTCAAATTTATATGGAATTTCAGGAAGCTGACCCCAAGTAGTATAACCACCTTCTTCTACAAAGACTCTAGCATCCTTCAAAGAAGTCATTCTGGGAGGAACCCTAGTAACCTTGGGGATAGCAGAAACGTCTTCAGTAGCAGTTGGAGGGATAACTTAAAAAGTATAACAGGGATTCTCGATGAATTCTCCATCTATCTCGACATATCTGAATGAGTTTAGGTGACTAACCATATATTCTTCTTCACTGCAGACTATGACAACCTTTCCCCTCACGGGATACTTCAGTTTCTGGTGCAAGGTTGAGGTAACCGCGCATGCCCCATGGATCCAAGGGCGTTCGAGTAAACAAGAATACGCTGGACAAATATCCATCACATAGAAGGTAGATTCAAAGACTCGTGAACCTACCTTGACCAGAAGATCCCCTTCCCCGTGTACCATCCTCTTCGAACCATCAAAGGCTCTCACCACAATATCACTAGGTTTCAGTATAACCCCTTCACAATCAAGCCTGTCGAGAGCACCTTTTGGTAGAACATTTAGCGAGGAATCAGTATCAACCAATAAATGAGATAGAGTAGTGCCCCTGCATTCAATAAAGACATACAAGGCCTAGATATGGTTTCTTCCCTCAGCAGTCAAGTCAGTATCGGAAAAACCTAAACCATTATCCGTTGTTATACTAGCAACATAACTTCCAAATTTTTAGGTAGAAATCTTTTGTGGCACGTGCGCAGATTTTAAGAATTTTACTAAAGCTCGGGAATGGGCTTCAAAACACAGTAATAAAGATAACATGGAGATTTTAGAAGGGGTCTTTCTTAGCTTTTCAACAATCTTGTAATCACTTTTGCGGATAATTTTCAATACCTCCTCCAACTCTTGCCTGGAAGTATCATCAGTGGTGACTTCTTTAGGTGCCTCCATCTGGGCAGGCTCCGTAATTTTATCTTTTTTCTGAGCCTCAGTAACTGACTCGGTAGCGATTACACGAACATGTGCGGTGACAGTCTTTGGAGATATTTCTGGAGAAAAACACTACCGCTTCTAGTAACCTTGGTGGTCCTAGCAATATTGTCAATATCTGGATCAGCAACTTTAGTACCTTCATATTCAGTAGTCGGTAGTTCTTGTTTGACTCCATGGTAGTAGACGTCAGATTCATAATTCTAAGGGATATCTTTATCTGAAGAATATGGAATCGGTCCAGGTGTGGTGATTATTAAAGGAGCAGCTTTGGGTTTGGCAGTGATCCTTACAGGACCATTAGAAGTGATCCTGATAGGAATGCCAGATATTACAGATATCTCTTCCAACTCCAAGTCTTGTAACAAATTCTTAATGGACATAATCTTCTCAATCAGAATTATGTGATTATCCATTAAGCGCTAAATATGTTCTTCCAGCAACTTGCAGCCATTGGGTTGGGCTGCACAGTAGTAACATCTTTCAATATAACCTGGAAATAAACTGGCCTGCAATAGATTCTTCTTGATAATCGGGAGGGGAGTAGCCAATTCACTCACAGCGTAAACATAGAGAACATCATCAATAACACTTATGTCTTTGTCATGCTTCGGCATTGGTGCAATAATTACATTTGGGGTCTCGAGAGGATCGAACTCAATCTCTTTGTTGTCAATCATGTCTTGAATTTTGTTTTTCAAGGCCCAACGGTTATTAGTGTCGTGCCCAGGACTATTGGAATGGTAGGCATACTTCACATTTGTATTGTATCAAGGAGAGGAGGTGTTGGGATTCTGAGGAGGATCCCTTAATGTAATTAGTTCCACTTTCAATAAATGTTGTAATGCTTGAGACAGTGGAATACTGATCTTGGTGAACTTCCTTCTAGGTGCGTCTGACCTACACTGATTGCTCTGTTGTTATTGTTGAACAGGCGCCAGATTAGAAATTAACATAGCTCCTACAGATGGATTATGATTACCTCTAGTACGACCCTTCTAGCCATAAACAACATTTATTTCCTTCTTACCATTGAACGTCTTCTTTATAGTACTTGAAGACGCATCCACTTGAATCTTTCCACTTCTGATACCGCCTTCGACATATTCCCTAGTCAGAATCAACTTGGTAAAACCAGATGAGGAGCTTCCAATTATATGGTTAAATAAAGGACATGTCAGAGTTCCCATGAACATATTAACCAACTCCCTATCAGATAAGCGAGGTTACACCCTTCCAGGATCTCGCGGGGTAAACTTAAGAAGATGTTAGGAGTTGACTACATCTTTGATTGAAGAACTTCATATTGTTGAATGTCCTTCTATGAGAATCAAGCTCACCATATCGAGTGGGTCATAGCCTCTGACTCAAATTATAATGTTTTGGTCTTTTGGAGGCATTGGCTAGAGGAAAATAAATCCCCTTGCCCATTTCTAGACGTCTAGTTCATCATAACCTGCACCACAGGCCCTTGATATCCTTAAAATGGTTAAGGAAGTGTTATGGTATGAAACTATGATGTGTATGTTATGAATCAAGCAAAAATGCAAGGTGATGAAGACAAGTGAGTCTTGCAGGTAATCCAAGTTATTTGATAAAGACTACAAACAAGTCCTGCAAGGAGTACAAACAAATCCCTGCAATGAGTTCACGTTGTTAGACAGTGAAAGCAAATAAGTCACACAAGTAGCCTTAAGTTCAGGCTTGCATGGGGTTTGTAGGTAAGTACCCTCTTGAAGTTTAGTTGGTTCAACCTGTCTTAGAAAAGTAACCGGGTTCTAAGGAATCTCAATATCACTGATCTTTCTTTATTGAGCATTGTTTCAGCTTAACAATCTTTTCTTGCGGCTGAAACATCTCGAAAGTCTGATCTCAATGAGTGTAGCATCGAGTATCAACCAATCCCCAACTTTACACCGAGGCCGACTATCTCACTACTTTCTAATGGCCAAGTTTATTCAACTAAGGTTCTAAGGACTGTTTGTGCTTTACGACACCACACGACAACCCCGTATTCTCCTCGATTCAACACAAGGGATACCGGTCCCAACCAAAGTGTCACACTAACACAACTATCGCTTCAACCATATCGGTCTATGTCGTACAGTCTCCACGATCTATTGCTGTTTACCTAAAAAGATGCCCCAGATTCGGGTGTAAGATCTATAGTAACAACCCAAATAACCCTCCAAAGATAAAGCATACAAAGCGATAAAATACAAAAGTTTTAAAATGAACTAACTCTAAGGTAACCCCACTTTTTATATATCCCTAGCAGAGTCGCCAGTTCTATGATACGGTGGTAGAACCGACTGTTATATACTAGTTTTCTGTTTGTGTTTGCAAATGTTGCAGTAAGCAAGAGTCTCCACCGACTTTTCTTTTATCCAAATTAAGGAAAGGGTGAAAAGAACAGAAAAATACCTTTTTGAGAATTTTTTTGCGTAAGGGGGGTGGATTATGGAAAGGGAAGGTGTTAGCACCCTTTCCATCCGTAGTTATTTACGGACTCTTAGAGGTTTGCTCATTTTGAAATACCTTTGTGCTTTGTGTATTTTAAAAATGTTTTGAAATGCCTTAGTACGGCGAATTGCTTGCGTTTAACTCTTGTATAAGTCCTCAAGAGTGTTAACAAAGCAAATGTTTTGAAAATTGTTTTTGAAAAGTATTTGTGTAAGTGCAAAATATTTTGAGCAAACTTCTAACAACTATCTACTTTTATACTCGAAAAGGGTAGTTCTTTTCCTCCTATCCTTTAGACAGTGTTATCCTACTATTAGTGAGTAGGTAGCCCTATCGTTGGATGTATAAGGGACATTTGAAGGGACGTTTACAGTCACGAAGGCAACTTATGGAGATGCTTTAGCAATTTTGTTTAAGGACCAGATCATTTACCAAAAAGGCAACTGTAGGGTCATTGAGGGACTATGATCTTTTGATTTATGGGTCTTTGCTAAAGCGTTCTTACCTCATGACTATTTTATTTCTAAAGGAAACCAAAGTAGGGGTACCCTAGAGGTGTATATGTGCGAGTGTATTATGTTCAGTTATTTTTTGTCTTTTTGTTAAGTTTGCTAGCGTTTGATATTAGTCTTATCATACACGCCTAATTACTAGCAGTTAATATATATTGCAGAATATAAAAATGCAGGAATTTTAAATCTACGCTATTACGATGCTTTGGGGAGGGGATTTACACTGTACAAGAATGAGGGGGATAAAGCGGTAAATATCCTAGTTTTAATCTATTACATCTAGTGGGCAAGTACATTAATAATAAAAATACGAAATTAACTAAACGCTCGTGAGATAACGTCTAAAAATATCCTAAGAAATAAAAATCTTTTTGGTTGTTTTTATTTTAAGAAAATAATTAAATTGAAATTATCCTAAAGTCAATTTGGAAAATAAAATTAAATAAGTTATTTTTGGGTTTTTTTTTATAATGAAAATAAAATTAAATCTAAATTAAGTCCTAAATTCTAATTTGTTTTAAGTTAAGAAAATGGTTAAAATTTAAACTAATCAATTAATTAAGAAATTAATTATTTAATTAAAATTTCTAAGCCTAATTTTTGTTATTTTTTGATTTAATGTCAATTTAAATAAAAGAGGGTTAATAAAGAAATGAAAACAAAAAAATAGAAAAGGAAGCATCATTCGGTTGCAGGGAGATGGTTCCCTTCGACTCTACGAAGGGGAAACTGTATTTCGATTATCCTTTGATCCAGTGACAGAATGTGGCTTTCGATCCAGAAGGCGCTGCTGGAATTGCCCGATGGATCACTTAAGTTTGCAGATGTTCAGATATCAGTCTTTTGAAAACATGTTTGCAAAAGTGAAAAGCATGACCTGGGTGCCAAACCCAGGCCTTTTCATTCCGCACTCATTGGGTCTATTCAGGCTACATCTACAGCAAGTTTTAGTGTTGTACCCCAAAATTTTCCCTCTCATTTCATTTAAGACATACTCATAGAGGTTCTCAATTGCTTTAAGTTGACCAAGAATTGACCAAACAATTCTCATCCTAAAACAATGAACCCCCGCTAGGGTTTCAATTGTGTGAGCTCCAATGGTCTCAAATGTTCTCCATTGTCCTAGTATGTCCTCAAGATCGTCCATGCCAAATTTCATGTCTTGAACAACAAGTTTGCTCAGTCAATTGCTCAAGTATTGGAAAATCAACTATCCTAGGTCAAAAGTCAACGGTGGCCCATGTAAAGTCAAAATTCAAGATTTTTGGTCAACATCAATATTTTGAAGTGATATCCATCATTTGATCAAGGGTTGATCATGATTCCTCAATAAATGCTCCTAACCCATCAAAAGTCAAAATGGCAAATTAGGGTTTCTATAAGAAAAGTCAACTAAACTTTGACCAAGCATAATTTTCTCATACTTTATCAGAAATCTTCCAACCAAAGCTCATTTTGAAGAAAGTCCAATTCCCTACAACTTCTATTCATCCCTCAAGTTCAAGAAATGCACCATTTGAAAGATACAAGTTCATACATTACAGGTAATTTTTAGAAAGTCAATAAAAGCCACTTTTTTCCAAGACCTTTAACATCATGATAACATCTTCAAATGCAAAATTAATCAAAAGATGGATTGAAGTAGACATCTTGGGATTTCCAAAAAGTCCAAGATCATCATGATGAGATAAATATTGAGCAAGTAATGGCTTGCCCAAGTTGGGAAATTTTGGGAAATTTCACGAAATAGGCATTGAGCAAATTTGAGCTTTTAAGGCAATGACTCATTTTTTTTGGACTTCAAACATCTTCCTAAGAGTATAGAGGACTCTTAAAACCATTTTTTCATATTCTTGATTTTATTTGCATTTTATATTAATTTTATTTAATTAAAAATCAAGTAAATCAAAATTATTGCAAATTATATGGATCAATATGGTTAAGACATGTTTTAATACATGGAGGGGTCCCAATTTTCGTGTACAGCAAGGTCAACATGTTTTCATTCATGCAAATTTGAAAAATGGACAAAATACCATGCTTTTGGCCAAGGTTACAACTTTGCATTCATGGTTTTGAAACCACATAATCATGGTGGTTATGGCCTTTATTTATTTGTCTCCTCACTCCTCTCTATATAAAGAAGGCATTAGCAAGCATCAAAGAAGGACAAAGACTGGGGAACCCCTGAAAGTTTTTCAAAAAAACACCAAATTTTTCAGATTCGAATTTCAATCTCCAACCTGTTTTAGTCCCAAACAAAGATCAAAACACACTCCTGGAGGTCCTCTGAAGCATTTGCAACTATTACTAAGCTTTGAAACATTACCAAACGCATCAACCAATTTGCACGGTTTGTATTTTCTTCCAATTTCATTTTGATTGATTCATGTAACATAAATGCATTTTGATTATACATTACTGATTATTGGAGTGTTTGCAAGCTTTTTTCATAGTTGGATTAAAGTTTTGATGCAGGTATTGTGACTTACCATTTCTAGGGTTTGAACTTTAGAATTGGGATTTTTTAGATCAGTCAAAATTAGGCTTAACCAGTGGCACCATTATGCTCAGGAGGATGATGCCAGTTGATCCATGGCCTCACATTTGATTTTTGTTGCGTATTATGAGTTTTATAAATTGCAGGTGCTATAGTGACAAGTGAAAACTGTCAGTATAGATGTTTTATCTATGACGACAGAGATTGGAGAAGATGAAGTGTGGCAGTCTCTGATTGGACAGTTCAAATAATTGCGCGTGTTTTTTTTATTTCCCAAATATTGACTTGTTTGTATATAACATTATTGTTTGCTTTGTATCAACGAATGGATGGGCAACATAGATGGTAAGGGCGTGCGTATGTAAGGGAAAGGACCTGGGTTCGGATCCCAACTCCAGCAGTTTTACTTTTCTCACATATTTTCTACAGATCCAGTGTTACAAGTCCAAATGCGCGTGTCATGGAGCTTCAATCTAAGCCATCAGATCACCATCTGATCCAAACCAATGCCTCTGATCTACAGGTGCATCATGAGCTATCACAAGCGTTCCTCATTGAATCCCAATACAAATTCTGATTTGGGCCAAGCGTTTGTGACAACAACACCCCCCATTTTTGTTTTAATAACCAGGCCCATGTTGCTTATTTTCTTCTTTTTTTATTTTATTTTGTTTATTATTTTCAAAATCCTTTTTTTAACAAATCATAAAAAAATCAAAAAAAATAATTAGGATTAGTTTCTTTATAAAATTATTAATTAATTATTTTAATGCAATTTTATCAATTTAAAATCAAATTAGACTTAGGTGCTTTATTAATTTAAATTGTTTTTTTAACAAAAAATACCAAAAATATTAGAATTAAGATTCATTTCATTAAACTTTTATTTTCTTAATTAAAAATAAATTTGGAATTAATCATCCTCTTAGCAAAAAAACCAAAAAAGATTTTATTTTATGTTTTCAGACGTACTTTCAACTTTTTGCGCGTTTATTTCCTTTCGCATTGTTTATATTATTGTAATTGTTGTATGGGATGTAATAGATGATAAGCAGACTCTTTTCATTGCTTTATTTTCTTTTCCCCAATTGCTTTGGAATGTAAATCCCCCTCCTCGAAGCCATGTAATATTCTAGATTTATACTTTCCGCATTTTATTTTTCTGTATATATTACTGTTAGTAACTTAGGCGTGCATGACAAGATAAAGTCAAATAATCATTAGATCACTAACATAAGACAAAATATCTGGAAAAAAGCACACTGTCACACACTTGCACCCCTAGGGTATACCTCACTTGTTACCTTCAGAAATGGTCATGTCCCTCGAACGTAGGGATATCTTAGCAATGACCCTCAACTTAAAAAGTCATCATAAAGATCATAGTCCTTTAACATCCCTCGAGTTGCCTACGAGAAATGATCTCTTCCCTCGATGTTTCCTATTTGATGACAGACCCTTCGAAATGCTAAAGTATCCTTACATGTTGTCTTCGATGGTCATAAATGTCCCTTTTGATAGTCCCTCAACATCCAACGATAGGGCTACCTACTCACTAATAGTAGGATAGCACTATGTGATACGGTGGGAGAACTGACTTGAGGTTTGCGTTTGTATTCGCAAATGTTGCGGTTAGCAAGAGTCGCCACCGACTTTTTATTTTATCCTAAGGAAAGGTTAAAAAGCACAGCAAAAACCTTTTGAGATGTTTTCTTGGGTTCGGGGAGTAGATTATAGAAAGGGAAGGTGTTAGCACCCTTTCTATCCATGGTTATCCATGGGCTCTTAGTTACTTGCTTAGATCACTTGCCTTTTGTTTTCAATTGTTTTAAATGGTGCTTGAGTGTGTGGGTTTTGAAAATGTTTTTGAAAAGAGGCCAATGTGGTGGCAACCTTTGTAATGATCCATGTGGGGATGTATACAAAGATGTATGTCTTTTGAAAAGGTTTTCATTTGTTTTTGAAAGTTGTTTTGAAAGTGTAGTGGATTGTGGTTTTTGAAAAGAAGGCAAGTGTTTTGTTTTGCAAGTTGGTTCAAGTAACTAAGAGGTTATCTACTCCTAAATTTCTCAAAAGATTATTGCTATACTTTAACCCTTTTAACAAGTTTGCACCACCATTGTATTTGGTGGGCAACCTTGTGTTAGGGTGTGAAAGGGACAGGCGCGGGTCATCGTTTAGACCATAATTGTAACGACGTTAAATGTCTTTGAGAAATTTCTCTAAGGGACTTGATCATTTGTTTTGTTTGTTTTGAAAAGTTTTATCGAGGGACTATGATCATTCAAACTGTTTGCTTTGCCCAAAGATGTTCAACATACAATATGGCCCATTTATTTGAAGGCAACAAGTGGAATACCCTAGGGGGTGCAAGTGTGATTTGTGTGTTCATTTTCATGCTTGTTTATCTTGTATTAGGTCAAACTATTTTTTATCGTTTTTTCGCATACAAACCCTAATTCTAGCATGTTATTATTTAGAAAGCAATAAAGTGCGAAATTAAAATTACTAAGCTATTACACAACCAAATATGGGAAGGGGGGTACAAATGTTCAAATGGGGATATTGACAAGAATTTAAATCTAAATTATTACAACAATTGGATATTTTGCAATGCATAATTAAATGTAAATTGAATAAATATGTGAAATGTAAAAGAGAAAGTTTCTATGTGTATGAGAAAATGTTATTTATGTAAAAGGAAAAAGAAAATAAAAATGTATTTATTATTTATTTTTTTAGTATTTTGAACTTAGGGTGAAAAACCCTAATTTTTAAATAAAAGGTATTATTATCTAATTTAACTCTACTATTTATTTATCATTTATAAAAAATAAAATAAAATGAAGTGTATTGTGAAAAAAGGTATTTTTGTATCAAATATTAAATAAAATGAAAAAGTCAAGTATTTTTATATTTTTGTCTTAAATATATTAATAATCATATATATATATATATATTTATATTAAACCCTAAATATGTATTATTCTAAAATAAATATTTTAATATTTTAATAAAATAAAAAGTATTTATTATTTTTTTTGTGAAATATTTTCAGAAAGTAAATAAAAAAATAAAAATGTATCTACACTATTTTCTATTTATTTCAATAATAGTATATATATATATTTGTATATAACAAGAGAAATAAACAAATAAATATGCCATAAATACAAAAAGTGATGGAAAAAATATTTTAAAAATTTTAATGGTATGAGAAAAAATAAACAAAGTCAAGCCAAAAAGAAAAAGTCAAAAATGTTAAAAAATGAGCAAATGGGCTCAGGGGGGTGTAAACCAAAAAATGGGGTGTGAAAAGGAAACAAATCCAGGCCCAGCCCAGATCACTTCTTCTTCAACCTCTGTACAGCTTTCTTCACACAAAACACGCGTTTTTTATCTCTGGATTCCTGGACTTTCAAGCAAAACTCATAACATGAAAAGTGTAGAGCATTAAGAGACGGTTTCAACCATATAAAGAACATGACCTATCTCTCTAAGATGAGGGAGAATTTCTCTCCCCCTCTTTTCTGACCTAATTTTTCTACCATTTTCAGAGCTCAAATTCTCTCTACTCAGGCAAAAGAAATGAAAAGTAAAGCTATGTACATGTTCAGGGCTATGAGTAGGACTTTGTTTCTTCACAAACTTAAGACTAAAGATGCCTAACAAGAGAGACACGAATTCAAACTTTTACCTGTGCAGTTGAACTTCTATGTGGAGAATGAGAGACTTTCAGTGCAATGTAATGATTGGAAAAGCTTCCTTGAGGTCCAGGGATGCTTTTTCAATGCTCACTTTGTCTTGAACCTTCTTGTATCAAGCTATAGAACTTCACCTGCAAGTCAAAGATGTGAAAATGGTGGAAGTGGTTAGAGCAACTACAGATCGTGCCTTAGCTTCTGGATAGCTTGCATATGTTGTAAGGAAGGTAGAGGAACAGGTTTGGACAGAAATGCTTGAAGGGATTGAGAGATTGCACTCAAACTGCAGGGGCACCCCTGTTTGTGCAGTTTGAGGATGATTCTGAGATGGAGAGGGTTTGAAAGGGAAATGGCTCGTGCAAAAACTTCAATGTGGTCTATGGAATGTGTTTGATATCTTTTGTGCTGTGTTCTTTGACTGATATGAGAGATAGCATATGTTATGGACCTTTCTTCACACTTAAGCTACCAAAAGCAAATTGGTGTTCTAGGTCAGTATAGGACCCCCTAATGTGCTGCATCAACTCCTCTTGATCAGTGTGTTATGCCCATAATCTTGTGTTAAGCAGATCTTCTTTGTACTTGTTGGATTACAAACTTGACATAAAGCTAAACTTTTCAAAAATGGAAATTCCACTTTATCTAGTTTAGGATTAAACCATTATGCAATGTTAGAACACAAAGAACATGACCTTAACACATTGAATATGCATTAAATTATTGAGTATGGATTGGTTCAAGGACCTGTAATTAAGCATAAAGCAAACTGAATTCAAATTTGCAAATTTGTGAACATGTCTTGATGAAGAACAAAAGTGAATTTTTGCCAACTTGTGAAATTCGAATCTCTCAAGTTATGAGGTTGTTTGATGAGTTCTTGGACATTTTGGAAAGCTTGGAATGTGTAATACAATCCATCTTTGAAATGCAATTTGAAAATCCAAGTGGAAGGGTATGAAAAGTGGCCTTGAAGTAGGGTAGAAAACCTTGTCAAAATAGGTCAAATTTCACTAAGTTAAAAGATGGTTTAGTGCCCTTATTCAAAAAATCATAACTTGAGATACAAGCTTCAAATGAGAAAACTTTGTGAATCAAAGTTGTAGATTTTGCAACAAGCTACAACTTTCATGTTTTGACTTTTGTTTGAATCCAAATGGATCATGGTGAAAAGATGGGGCAAAGTTGGGAAAAAATTAGGGTTTTCCATAACTTAGAAAAATTCTAAGTTATGAAAAATTCCATTTTCAAACCCTAATTTGCATTTTGTGATTTCTTGGTGAGCAAGTTTCATAATTTGGCATGTTTTGATGAAAAATGAATCTTGACTCTTGATTTTGACCAAAAAGTCAAAGTTTGACTTTTCAGTATATAGTCAAAATTGATCAATTGACTGGGAAATTCAACTGTCAATCTTGTGTACTTGGGATCTTTTGAGCTTGATGAACATGTCAAGATAATTCCATGGGGTCCTTGAGTCCATATGTGAGCTTGGTTTGCCATTGGCTAGGTCAAACAGTCAAAAATTGCCTTTGTGCAGTCAAAACCCTAAAAATGACCATTTTGCCCTTTTGATGATCTGATCAAATTTCTTGTGGAATTGTGATCCAAACTTGATCAAATGGTCCATGTGAGTTCATAATGTTGATGTGGACCAAATTTCATGAGGTTTGACTGTCAATTGGCCACAGTTGACTTTTTCCCCAATACAGCTGATTTCTAGGTCAACTGTCCAATTGACTGGGAAAAACTTGGAATCAAGACTTGAAACTTGGTATGGGTAAACTTGGGAGTCCAACATGAAGCATGAAAGTCATCTTAGGCATTTTAGGTCAAAACATCCTTAGCCAAACACAAACCCTAATTTGAGTCCACAGTGCAAGGAGAAGTCTTGAACAGAGGAAACCCTAATTGTATCTTGATCCTTAAATGTCTTGTGATGAGAAAATGTTGAGGAAATGGGAGGGCAAATTTTGGGGTACAACAGTTGCCCCTGTTCAATCTTCTTGGACCTGAAGAGTTAGATTGGCAAGTTTGCCTTTCGTGACTCGAGGGTAAAAGGAGATTGGACACTAGAGTGCCCGGAAATTTGCACTCGCATGCTGGAGTCTCAACAATGTGGTGTCGGGAATGGGCTTATAGATGCCATTTGGAGAGATGGTGGATAGGGAGATGGACTTTGTAGATGCCATCTAGAAAAGTGACAGAACTTTGTCGGGAATGGGCTTATAGATGCCATTTGGAAGTGTTGATCGCATAAGAGGTTCCTTAGCGAGAACTTGTGTGTTTAAGAAAGACAGATGTTTTCCTGGCTTGTTACAGGTGTTTGATCTTCAGTCTCCTTATGCAGATATGCCCTGGCTGGATACAGGTATCGAATCTACAATCGGTTGCTCACAGATGTGCCCTGGCTAGATACAGGAGTCGAATCTGGAAATAGTCGTCAATAGATATGCCCTGGCTGGATACAGGAATCGAATCTTCGAACTTTTCAGATGTGCCCTGGCTAGATACAGGAGTCGAATCTGAAAATGTGGTCAACAGATATGCCCTGGCTGGATACAGGAGTCGAATCTGGAAATAGTCGTCAAATAGATATGCCCTGGCTGGATACAGGAATCGAATCTTCGAACTCTTCAGATGTGCCCTGGCTAGATACAGGAGTCGAATCTGGAAATGTGGTCAACAGATATGCCCTGGCTGGATACAGGAGTCGAATCTGGAAATAGTCGTCAAATAGATATGCCCTGGCTGGATACAGGAATCGAATCTTCGAACTCTTCAGATGTGCCCTGGCTAGATACAGGAGTCGAATCTGAAAATGTGGTCAACAGATATGCCCTGGCTGGATACAGGAGTCGAATCTGGAAATGTGACAGTTGAAGGTAGTCGTTTTTGAGATTCTCTTTTTCCTGAAAAGGCAAAGACGTAAGCTGTATGCAATGTTATGATGTATGATATGCATGATGTCATGATGTTCAACATTTGATGTTGTATGTGTTTCATCATGTATGTAAGCAAGATGTATGAACATGTGAAATGTTTATGAGTGTAATTTCATCTTAGGAAAATAAATCCTTGACGAATGGCCGGGAAGCTGCTCTGTGGAAGAGATGCTTGACTGAAGTTTTGATGAGAGGCCTGCTGAGGACTTTTAACGATGGACTCCGCTGAGGATAATGATGGTAAACTCCGCTGGGGAACTCCAAAGATAATCTCTGCTTGGGAATACCAAAGATAGACTTTGCTGGGGATTGAAGGAACTTTTGCCGAGAACGGTCTTCCGAGGCTTTTAGCTGAGGATAACCCAGTTATAAGTCCTTGTGAGGAAATAACTCTAAATAAAACTTGGGCGAGACGTTCGTACTTCGCCGGGGATAAGCTCGCAGAATCTACTGGGGATGAGCTTTTAAGACCTGCCGGGGAATGTTGTGCCTTTTTTAGGATCGACGGGGAATCGACTCCTGCTTGGGGAAAGTGCTGCTGAACCTTGTTTTATTCTGCGGGGAGCTAAGATGATTTGGCCACATTTTCAGTTGAACCTACCTTGGTGCCTTGGTGGACAAAACAACTAGACCGCATTAGACAACTCCACATTGCCCCTGTCTTTGATGTCACTTGTAATTAATCTCTTTTTCATATGCAAACATTTATGAATTAGCAATTTAATGTCATATGCATATATCAAAAATGAACATTGGACGTTCTTCGCAAGACAAAACAGAAAAAGAAAAACAATGGAAATTTGTATGGACAAGTGAATTTGTATTGATTTAAACTTTGCCTGTGAATAGGCGTTTTTTGTACAAGAGGCTGACATCCTAGTAAGAGGACATCGCCAAAAGTATAGAATTTACAATTTGAAAAAGAAAACAAAACAGCTATGTGAACAATCCCACTGGGTTCCAACTCTGCTATTGCCTTTATGTCTTCGAATGTCTCATCGCTTTGCCGCTTAGTTGAAGATGAAGCTGATTGGTCAACGCCGAAATCTGGAGCCAGATAGTTGATGCCGAATTCCGGATGCGAAGTGATCCAATGAGACATAGTGTTACGCTTTTATCCCTAACTTTTGCCTGGACCGCCCTTTCGGGTTTTCAGTCCACCGGGATACCCATTTTTGCCCAAGCCGCCCTTTCAGGTTTTCGACTTGCCGGGTGTACAGATTTTTCATTTCATCCCTTATTTTTGCCCGAACCCTTTTGGTTCGCCGGGAAGCCCTTATTTTTGCCTAGGTATGTCAACCTAGCGGGTCTTTTATTTATGCGTAGTATTTTTTCACTATGTCTGCATTGGCGGGGTGAGGAAGGTCGTCACCATCCATGGTGGTTAGGATCATGGCTCCTCCTGAGAACACACGTTTAACCACAAATGGCCCTTCGTAAGTAGGGGTCCATTTGCCCCGGGGATCACTTTGAGGAAGGATGATGCGTTTGATTACCAGGTCCCCAACTTGATACTCTTGTGGTCTGACTTTCTTGTTAAATGCCCTGATCATCCGTTTCTGATACGTTTGACCGTGACAGATAGCAGTGAGCCTCTTTTCGTCAATCAAATTTAGTTGATCAAGTCGAGTCTGGATCCAATCATCTTCATTCAAGTCTGCATCCTTCATTATTCGAAGAGAGGGTATCTGGATTTCAATCGGCAAGACTGCCTCCATGCCGTAGACCAAGGAGAAGGGAGTTGCCCCAGTTGATGTCCTTGCTGAGGTGCGGTACCCATGAAGAGCGAATGGTAACATCTCGTGCCAATCTTTATAGGTCACTGTCATCTTCTGCACAATTTTCTTGATATTTTTATTGGCTGCCTCTACAGCCCCATTCATCTTCGGCCGATAGGGGGAAGAATTGTGGTGCTGTATCTTGAATTGTTCACAGAGTTCAGTGACCATTTTGTTATTGAGATTGGTACCGTTGTCCGTAATGATTCTTTCCGGGACTCCGTACCGACATATCAGATTATGCCGGATGAAACGCGCCACGACGCTCTTGGTTACCGTGGCATAGGAAGCTGCCTCGACCCATTTTGTGAAGTAGTCGATTGCCACCAAGATGAAGCGATGCCCGTTGGATGCCGTTGGTCGGATCTCACCGATCATGTCGATGCCCCACATTGCGAAAGGCCAAGGTGCCGTCAGGACATTCAAAGGAACCGGAGGGATATGCACCTTGTCAGCATAGATCTGGCACTTATGACAAGTCCGGGAGTGTTGGTAACAATCGGCTTCCATTGTGGACCAGAAATATCCTGCCCGAAGGATTTTCTTAGCCATGGTGTGTCCACTGGAATGGGTTCCAAATGTTCCTTCATGCAGTTCCATCATAATTTTCTCTGCTTCAACCTTATCCACACAACGTAACAGAGTTGAATCATGATTCCGTTTGTAGAGAATGCCGTTGCTGAGGAAGAATTTTGCAGCAAACCTCCTCATGAACTTCTTATCATTGACAGATGCGCCTTCAGGGTATTCCTGAGCTTCCAAGTACCTCTTCACCTCGTGATACCAGGGTTTTTCAGTTACCTTCTCAGTCTCGAGCTCACAGCAGTATGCCGGTTCATCCAACTTCCAGATTATGATTTGAGGAGCCTCATTGTCCCATTTAACTTTGAACATTGAAGACATCGTGGCTAGTGCGTCCGCTAGCTGATTCTCCTCTCTAGGGAAGTGCTCAAAAGTTATTTCTTCAAAGTGAGGGAGCAAGGTCGACACATACTCCTTGTAAGGAATGAGATTCGGGTGTTTCGTATCCCACTCGCCTTTGATCTGATTGATCACGAGAGCGGAATCTCCGAAGACACTTAGAAACTTGATCCTCAAATCGATCGCAGCTTGTAAACTCATGATACATGCCTCATATTCTGCCATGTTGTTGGTGCAGCTGAAACATAATCGGGCGGTGAGGGGAGTATGAGTTCCTTTGGGAGATATGATTACAGCGCCGACGCCGTTACCCAAAGCATTGGAGGCTCCATCAAAATGCATAGACCACCGGGATCCTTCCTCAGGTCCTTCATCCGGCCCAGGCACTTCACAGTCAGTTACCACCATGATGTCTTCGTCCGGAAAATCAAAGTTCAATGATTGATAGTCGTCCACAGGTTGGTGTGCCAAATGATCAGCCAGTACACTTCCCTTAATTGCTTTCTGAGTTGTATACTGGATATCATATTCTGTTAAGATCATTTGCCATCTCGCTATTCTCCCAGACAGAGCGGGCTTTTCAAATATGTACTTGATGGGGTCCATCTTTGAAATCAATAAAGTAGTGTGAGTCAGCATATACTGTCTCAGCCGGCGAGCAGCCCATACAAGAGCGCAGCAAGTTTTCTCAAGTAGTGAGTAACGAGACTCACAGTCGGTAAACTTTTTGCTCAAGTAATAAATAGCGTGCTCTTTTCGGCCAGACTCGTCATGCTGCCCCAGCACACACCCCATTGAATTATCAAGCACTGTCAAGTAAAGTATCAGAGGTCTTCCTTCCACCGGCGGCATAAGAATGGGTGGCTCTTGGAGGTATTCCTTTATTCTTTCAAAGGCGGCCTGACATTCATCGTTCCAGCGTACCACTTGATCTTTCTTCAGTAATTTGAAGATTGGCTCACAAGTAGCAGTCAGATGTGAGATGAATCGGGCAATGTAATTCAGTCGTCCTAGGAAACCTCTGACTTCTTTCTCTGTTTTTGGGGTCGGCATCTCTTGAATAGCTTTAACCTTGGCAGGGTCCACCTGGATACCTTTATCACTTACAATGAAACCTAGCAATTTTCCGGACCTCACCCCGAAGGTGCATTTGTTGGGATTCAATCTCAGCTTGTACAACTTGAGTCGGTCAAACAACTTCCTCAGATGATCAAGGTGCTCCTCCTCAGTTTGAGACCTTGCAATCATGTCATCAACGTATACTTCAATCTCATGATGGATCATATCATGAAATAAAGCAACCATGGCACGCTGATAGGTTGCCCCAGCATTTTTCAATCCGAATGGCATGACCTTATAACAGAAGGTGCCCCACTGAGTCACGAAGGTTGTCTTCTCCATATCTTCTGGAGCCATCTTGATCTGATTATACCCTGAAAAACCATCCATGAAGGAGAACACCTTGTGTTGAGCTGTATTGTCAACAAGGACATCGATGTGAGGTAGGGGGAAGTCATCTTTGGGGCTGGCCCTGTTCAGATCCCTGTAGTCGACACACATTCTGACTTTACCGTCCTTTTTCGGCACTGGCACAACATTGGCAACCCACTGAGGGTAAGAAGTTACTGCAAGGAAACCCGCATCAAACTGTTTCATCACCTCAGCTTTAATCTTCTCAGACATCTCTGGACGCATTCGTCGAACTTTTTGCTTTACTGGAGGGCAATCTTCCTTGGTCGGCAGATGGTGAACTACAATGTCGGCATCCAAACCGGGCATATCTTCATAGGACCAAGCAAAGATCTCCATGTAGTCTTGTAGCATCTGGATCAATCGTTGCTTCACGCTGAGTTCTAGATTGGCACCAATTTTGACCTCTTTCCTATCTGTCTCAGTACCCAAGTTAATTGTTTCCACAGGCTCTTCATGTGGTTGAATAGCCCTCTCTTCCTGTAGTAGCAGTCTTGCGAGTTCACCAGGCACTTCGCAATCATCTTCACCTTCGTCTTCGGCCAAGTTGATCGGATTTTCGAAGTCATAATTGGCGGTAGCAGAGCTGTTACCAGTGAGATCCAGAGTGGATTGAAACCTGTATAAGTGAGTGTGTGTAAATATAGCTGTTTTGCAATATGTATAACACAGAAAGAAAAGGAGCACAAGATTTGAAATGCAACAAATGTCCAATGTTTTGATTGATGATATATGAAAATGTCATACAAAAAGCCCTCACAAATGGAGCTACGATATCCCGGGCAGGACACCGAGCCAACAGAGTTTTAACATATTGTTTGTTACAAATTTGGAAATCAAAAGAAATCAATTACTGCGTGACAAATGTGATAGGGGTAAAATCCTTTGCTGTCCAGTTGCTTGGTCCGTCGCTGGCAGTCGGGTAGATCCAATTATCAAACTCAGCTTCCTCCACATCCTCCTCAATAGCGTTCACCCTTGAGCTGGAAATAAACACCGGAGCCTTTCCAATCTTCTCTTTGCGCACCGCCTTCTGAGCCTCTGCTGTAAAGCCTAGCCCAAACTTGTCGTTCTTCTGAGTGAAGTCAGGAAGCTGACCCCAATGTGCACCATTGCCTTTCTGAACCACAGCCCGGGCATCCCTTAGGGAAACCATCTTCAAGGAATCATTCTCTTCGGCCATTGTCTCCGCAGCTGCTGAAATTGGATGTACCTCCTCGAAATGTTGGAAGGGAGTTTCAATGAACTCTCCGTCCATCTCGATGTACCGGAAGGAATTCAAATGGCTTACCATATACTCCTCTTCTCCTTGCACAGTGACGATCTTCCCTCTGACGGGATACTTCAGCTTTTGGTGCAAGGTGGAGGTCACTGCCCCAGCTTTGTGGATCCAAGGTCGTCCCAACAGACAGGAGTACGATGGACGTATATCCATCACGTAAAAGGTAGAGTCAAACACTTGAGAGCCCACACGAATAGGGATGTTAACCTCTCCATGAACCATCCTCTTGGAACCGTCAAAGGCTCTGACGATGATATTGCTGGGTTTCAACTCCAGGCCTTCATAATCCAGACGATCCAAAGCCTTTTTCGGAAGAACATTCAAAGAAGAACCGGTGTCCACCAATACATGTGCCAGAGTAGTGCCCCTGCATTCAATGGAGACATGCAGGGCATCATTGTGGTCTCTCCCTTTTGCGGTTAGGTCAGCATCTGAAAAGCCCAAACCGTTGTCCGCTGTCAGATTCGCTATGCAGTCAGTGAACTGAACTGCAGACGTCTCCTGCGGCACATGGGCCGTCTTGAGAAATGAGATTAAGGCTTTTGCATGGGCCTAGGAACATAGTAATAAGGAAAGCAGGGAGATCTTGGAGGGTGTATGCCCCAATTGTTCGACAACATTAAAATCACTTTTCTTTATTATTTTCAGAATCTCCTCCATTTCTTGTCGGGAGGCCTCAGCATTCATGGGTATTGGTGCCTCCATCCGGGCAGGCTCTTCTTCAATCCCTTTGCCCCGAGCATTTGATGACTCGGCAGCAGGGGACACAATTCGATCAGCAACAGGACTTGGTAAACTTGCAGGTTTTATGAGGAGGGGTTTTCGAATAGCGGGCGGCGCAATGTCAGGCGAGAAGAGCCTGCCACTGCGGGTGACTTTAGCTGGACCGGTGATATCGCAGATACTGGCACTAACATCAAATTCTTGCTTGATTCCATTTACATATATGTCTGCCCCATAATGCCAGGGGACAGCTTTATCAGACACGTAGGAGAGGGGTCCTGGAACAGTAATGATCACAGGCGCAACTGTCAAGATTTGAATAGGCTTCTTTGGGGGAGCCTTGATTGGATTTTTGAAGATGGTAATCACGGAAACTTCTTTCATTGGAACCAAATGAACAGCAGTCTTTTTGAATAGAATCTCCTTGCTATCCATTAGGCCTTGGATGCCTAACTTTAGCAAGGGACAAACAGATAGGGAAATAGCACAGAATGGGCAACCTTCGCCGCAACCCGGAAATAAACCGGCCCGCAGTAGGTTTTTCTTAACGGTCTTCAAAGGGGTAACAACTTCATCCACCGAAACAGCGTACACTTCTTCCTCAATGGCATTTACCCTATGCTGGGGCATAGGGGCCGTTACAACATTCGGTCTTTCCGGCGCTTCAAACTGAATTTCTTTTGCGTCAATTAGATCTTGCACTTTGTTTCTCAAGGCCCAACAATCATCAGTAGTGTGCCCGGGACTATCAGAATGATAAGCACACCGGGCATTTGGGTTGTATTTAGGGGACGCAGTGTTGACGACCTTAGGAGCTTCTTTGAGGGTCACCAGGTTGGTGGATAACAGTTGGGGTAAAATTTGAGATAATGTCATACTCAATCGGGTATACTGCCTCTTGGGCCTTTCACTTCTTTGTTGATTGTACTGCTGAGGAGCAGCAACAGGTTTGGAGATGACCAAAGCATTAACGGCTTGGCGACTTTCGGGCTTGACTTGCCTTCTAGGGCCATAAACGGCACTGGCTTCTTTCTTAAATGGCCTCTTCTCAGCACTTGTAGAGGCAGCTTTCTGTATCTTGCCTGACCTGATACCAGCTTCAATTCTTTCTCCTGTTAATATCAGATCTGTGAACCCAGCGGAGGAGTTTCCAACCAAATGATTGAAAAACGGACCAGACAATGTTCCCAGAAACATATCAACCAGCTCTCGATCAGTTAATGGAGGCTGCACCCTGCCAGCCAAATCTCTCCATTTTTGAGCGTACTCTTTGAATCCTTCACCCGTCCCCAGAGACATACCCTGAAGTTGGGTACGCGTAGGAGCGAGATCAGAATTGTATTGGTATTGTCTGTAGAAAGCAGTCGCCAAATCCTCCCAGTGCCGTATGCTAGCTCCGTCTAATTGGTAGAACCATTCAAGCTGAGACCCCGAGAGGCTGTCCTGGAAGAAGTGAATCCAGAGGTTCTTATCCGCCGTGTAAGGTTGGATTTTCCTTACATACGACCTCAGATGCAGCTTTGGGCAGGAGACCCCATCATACTTGGCGAAGGCAGGCGCCTTAAACTTGTGTGGAATTACTACTCCGGAAGATAATCCCAAATCTCCGAAATCCAGTCCTGGCACGTTCTGAATTTCCATAGCGCTCAAGCGGTCCTCCAATTGTTTGTATCTGTCAGCAGCAGGTGGGTATTGTTCCTCGTTATAGTCCGTCTCGTTGTCGGAGACTGCGGGACTAGGAGCTCCTCCCCCTTGGGGACGATTTTTCTCAGCAGAAGAAGTGGTTGGATCAGCTTCATTGTGGAGTGTGTTCCCAAATCTGCGTCCGGTGTTGAACATCGCCGTCCTCTTTTTCTTCTTTTTCTTCAGGAGTAGAGTCTTCAACTCTTGCTGACCCTGGGCTAGGCTTAGGACCATCTCTTGAAACTGTGCACTTTGGGCCTGAAGGGCCTTGATTGCTTGCTCACTGGATGATTCCGGATTCATGATGACTGTGCACATAAACAGCGAAGAAAATTAAGCAACCTGTGAAATAGGGTACCTGCTATGCATATGGTGCAATGGAATGCGTATGTATGCAATGCATTCAAGGATTTAGAACATTCAAACTTTGTTGTAGACAAAAAGGAACGCACATCATATTAATAAGGAGAAATTCGTTAGTACATAAATGCCTCATGGGCCAAATATTACAAAATAACCCCTTAAGGTAAAAAGACATTGCGCATCCTTTTTGGCGCGATGTAGGTGTTGAGATTCCTTTCCTCGTGCAGCAGGCGGGTGAGTTCCAGGACCTTCTTTTCACTAGCATGTAGACTGGTCTCAAGAGAATTCTGCTCTTCCTTAAGTTGGATCCAGCTCTTCTGCATCTCTTCCCAGGAGGTGGGCATGTCGGGATGTTGAATGGTGTAGGATGCTTCTCCTTCCAAGACTGGCTCTTTGATTACAGGTAGCATGTGAGGGTAAGGCATTACTAACTTCTGAGAGCGGGCTCGTACCCACTTGAGGTAAGGCTCCAACGGGATGGAGTTCCGGTGCCCCAGTGTCTTGCTGTCTATCCTACTTGGCATCCTCCAAGCTCTGATAAGTCTCTGACGAAGTCCTTGAGTATCGTTGTCGAAGTCGAAGACTATGTCAGGAATTAACATGTCATGAGGGCCATCCTTCCGAGCATAACCAAACTGTCTCCAAGCCAGGCATGGGTTGTAGGTTATACCTCCTTTGATTCCAAATAAAGGAACATTAGGGTACTCCCCACAACGATCAATGATAGTGACGTCTTCCCTGGACCTAGGACACCAATGTATATCTGCATGCGTGAGAGTCATTAACCGTTGTGACCATCTCAAACCCCGCTCGTTCTTCAAAACTGATTGTGGAAGATGCGAAATAAACCACCTTCCCAAGAGAGGAGTGCAACACATAAGGACACCCCTTCTCCTCATGGTTCGAGTGTAACACGAGTGAAGGATGTCCCCCAACAGTGTAGGTATAGGATTCCTGGTCATAAAGATCTGGACAGCACTGATATCAATAAGCTGATCTGGGTTAGGGAACAACACCAAACCATAGACAAGGAGGGCCATGACTTCTTCAAAAGCTCGTAGGTCAAGAGAGTTCCAACATTCTTGAGCCTTTTCAAACAGAAATCTAGCTAAGAATCCTTTGATACCACTTCTAACTTCCCAATGTCCCTTGAGGTCAGATGTCTGTAGGTGCAAGGCTTTAGCAATCTCTTCAAGCTTGGGTTCCTCTTCCATACCGTTGTAGGGTAGTTGATCAAGGATAGGGACCTTCAGAAGTCGGGAGAACTCTTCCAATGTAGGCACCAACTGATAATCCGGGAAGGTGAAGCAGTGATGCAGAGGGTCAAAGAATTGGAACAGGACCTTTATCAAGTCCTCCTCAATGTTGGTGTTAACCAAGTTGATGAGTCTTCCATGTCTCTCACTGAATGAAGAACCCTCGGGAATCCTGGACAGAAGCTCCTTAAGCTGAGGAGGGATCTTTACAAGGCTAATCTGAATTGTCTTTCTGCGAGCAGTTTCCATGTCCTATAAAACAAGAACAAAGATGAAGATTCGAAACCCTTGAAACGGTTAGTCAATGCTCATGATGTTTGTATGATGTAATGATGTGATGATTAAATGCACTATAAACATTCACAAAGGCAAACATGGTAAGGCATAAAAGTCACACAAACCCTTAGAGTTTAGGCCTGCATGGGGTCTGGGTATTACCCTCTTGAAGTTTTGTGGGCTCAACCTGTCTTATCAAAAGTAACCGGGTTCTAAAGGTCCCAATATCACTGGATTGCTTTCATTGTTCATCGTTTCGATTTAGCCACTGAACTGGCGACCAAAATATTCCAGGAAAGCAAACCTCAATTGAGTGTAGTATCGAGTATCAACCAACCTCGGACTGCACCAAAGTCAGTTATCTCACTACCCCTAAAAGGCCAAGATGGTTCAATTAAGGTTCCTAAAGTCAGTTGATGCTTTATGACACCACGCGGCGGCCCCGTACTCTCCTTGACTGAACTCAAGGGTTACCGGTACACACCAAAGTGCCACATCAACGTAGCAGACTGCTTCAACCATGTCGGTATACCCCGCACAGTTCCCTCACAGCCTTGTTGCTACCTAAAAGGGTTTCCCCAGATCCGGGTTAGGATCTATAAAACTCCGATACAAAGCCCACAATATGTAAAAGCAAACAAAGTAAGCAATTGAAAACAAAGGTGATCTAAACCCTAAGGTTACTCCACTTTAAAAGGTTTCCCCAGCAGAGTCGCCAGTTCTGGTGATACGGTGGGAGAACTGACTTGAGGTTTGCGTTTGTATTCGCAAATGTTGCGGTTAGCAAGAGTCGCCACCGACTTTTTATTTTATCCTAAGGAAAGGTTAAAAAGCACAGCAAAAACCTTTTGAGATGTTTTCTTGGGTTCGGGGAGTAGATTATAGAAAGGGAAGGTGTTAGCACCCTTTCTATCCATGGTTATCCATGGGCTCTTAGTTACTTGCTTAGATCACTTGCCTTTTGTTTTCAATTGTTTTAAATGGTGCTTGAGTGTGTGGGTTTTGAAAATGTTTTTGAAAAGAGGCCAATGTGGTGGCAACCTTTGTAATGATCCATGTGGGGATGTATACAAAGATGTATGTCTTTTGAAAAGGTTTTCATTTGTTTTTGAAAGTTGTTTTGAAAGTGTAGTGGATTGTGGTTTTTGAAAAGAAGGCAAGTGTTTTGTTTTGCAAGTTGGTTCAAGTAACTAAGAGGTTATCTACTCCTAAATTTCTCAAAAGATTATTGCTATACTTTAACCCTTTTAACAAGTTTGCACCACCATTGTATTTGGTGGGCAACCTTGTGTTAGGATGTGAAAGGGACAGGCGCGGGTCATCGTTTAGACCATAATTGTAACGACGTTAAATGTCTTTGAGCAATTTCTCTAAGGGACTTGATCATTTGTTTTGTTTGTTTTGAAAAGTTTTATCGAGGGACTATGATCATTCAAACTGTTTGCTTTGCCCAAAGATGTTCAACATACAATATGGCCCATTTATTTGAAGGCAACAAGTGGAATACCCTAGGGGGTGCAAGTGTGATTTGTGTGTTCATTTTCATGCTTGTTTATCTTGTATTAGGTCAAACTATTTTTTATCGTTTTTTCGCATACAAACCCTAATTCTAGCATGTTATTATTTAGAAAGCAATAAAGTGCGAAATTAAAATTACTAAGCTATTACACAACCAAATATGGGAAGGGGGGTACAAATGTTCAAATGGGGATATTGACAAGAATTTAAATCTAAATTATTACAACAATTGGATATTTTGCAATGCATAATTAAATGTAAATTGAATAAATATGTGAAATGTAAAAGAGAAAGTTTCTATGTGTATGAGAAAATGTTATTTATGTAAAAGGAAAAAGAAAATAAAAATGTATTTATTATTTATTTTTTTAGTATTTTGAACTTAGGGTGAAAAACCCTAATTTTTAAATAAAAGGTATTATTATCTAATTTAACTCTACTATTTATTTATCATTTATAAAAAATAAAATAAAATGAAGTGTATTGTGAAAAAAGGTATTTTTGTATCAAATATTAAATAAAATGAAAAAATCAAGTATTTTTATATTTTTGTCTTAAATATATTAATAATCATATATATATATATATATATATTTATATTAAAACCTAAATATGTATTATTCTAAAATAAATATTTAAATATTTTAATAAAATAAAAAGTATTTATTATTTTTTTTGTGAAATATTTTCAGAAAGTAAATAAAAAAATAAAAATGTATCTACACTATTTTCTATTTATTTCAATAATAGTATATATATATATTTGTATATAACAAGAGAAATAAACAAATAAATATGCCATAAATACAAAAAGTGATGGAAAAAATATTTTAAAAATTTTAATGGTATGAGAAAAAATAAACAAAGTCAAGCCAAAAAGAAAAAGTCAAAAATGTTAAAAAATGAGCAAATGGGCTCAGGGGGGTGTAAACCAAAAAATGGGGTGTGAAAAGGAAACAAATCCAGGCCCAGCCCAGATCACTTCTTCTTCAACCTCTGTACAGCTTTCTTCACACAAAACACGCGTTTTTTATCTCTGGATTCCTGGACTTTCAAGCAAAACTCATAACATGAAAAGTGTAGAGCATTAAGAGACGGTTTCAACCATATAAAGAACATGACCTATCTCTCTAAGATGAGGGAGAATTTCTCTCCCCCTCTTTTCTGACCTAATTTTTCTACCATTTTCAGAGCTCAAATTCTCTCTACTCAGGCAAAAGAAATGAAAAGTAAAGCTATGTACATGTTCAGGGCTATGAGTAGGACTTTGTTTCTTCACAAACTTAAGACTAAAGATGCCTAACAAGAGAGACACGAATTCAAACTTTTACCTGTGCAGTTGAACTTCTATGTGGAGAATGAGAGACTTTCAGTGCAATGTAATGATTGGAAAAGCTTCCTTGAGGTCCAGGGATGCTTTTTCAATGCTCACTTTGTCTTGAACCTTCTTGTATCAAGCTATAGAACTTCACCTGCAAGTCAAAGATGTGAAAATGGTGGAAGTGGTTAGAGCAACTACAGATCGTGCCTTAGCTTCTGGATAGCTTGCATATGTTGTAAGGAAGGTAGAGGAACAGGTTTGGACAGAAATGCTTGAAGGGATTGAGAGATTGCACTCAAACTGCAGGGGCACCCCTGTTTGTGCAGTTTGAGGATGATTCTGAGATGGAGAGGGTTTGAAAGGGAAATGGCTCGTGCAAAAACTTCAATGTGGTCTATGGAATGTGTTTGATATCTTTTGTGCTGTGTTCTTTGACTGATATGAGAGATAGCATATGTTATGGACCTTTCTTCACACTTAAGCTACCAAAAGCAAATTGGTGTTCTAGGTCAGTATAGGACCCCCTAATGTGCTGCATCAACTCCTCTTGATCAGTGTGTTATGCCCATAATCTTGTGTTAAGCAGATCTTCTTTGTACTTGTTGGATTACAAACTTGACATAAAGCTAAACTTTTCAAAAATGGAAATTCCACTTTATCTAGTTTAGGATTAAACCATTATGCAATGTTAGAACACAAAGAACATGACCTTAACACATTGAATATGCATTAAATTATTGAGTATGGATTGGTTCAAGGACCTGTAATTAAGCATAAAGCAAACTGAATTCAAATTTGCAAATTTGTGAACATGTCTTGATGAAGAACAAAAGTGAATTTTTGCCAACTTGTGAAATTCGAATCTCTCAAGTTATGAGGTTGTTTGATGAGTTCTTGGACATTTTGGAAAGCTTGGAATGTGTACTACAATCCATCTTTGAAATGCAATTTGAAAATCCAAGTGGAAGGGTATGAAAAGTGGCCTTGAAGTAGGGTAGAAAACCTTGTCAAAATAGGTCAAATTTCACTAAGTTAAAAGATGGTTTAGTGCCCTTATTCAAAAAATCATAACTTGAGATACAAGCTTCAAATGAGAAAACTTTGTGAATCAAAGTTGTAGATTTTGCAACAAGCTACAACTTTCATGTTTTGACTTTTGTTTGAATCCAAATGGATCATGGTGAAAAGATGGGGCAAAGTTGGGAAAAAATTAGGGTTTTCCATAACTTAGAAAAATTCTAAGTTATGAAAAATTCCATTTTCAAACCCTAATTTGCATTTTGTGATTTCTTGGTGAGCAAGTTTCATAATTTGGCATGTTTTGATGAAAAATGAATCTTGACTCTTGATTTTGACCAAAAAGTCAAAGTTTGACTTTTCAGTATACAGTCAAAATTGATCAATTGACTGGGAAATTCAACTGTCAATCTTGTGTACTTGGGATCTTTTGAGCTTGATGAACATGTCAAGATAATTCCATGGGGTCCTTGAGTCCATATGTGAGCTTGGTTTGCCATTGGCTAGGTCAAACAGTCAAAAATTGCCTTTGTGCAGTCAAAACCCTAAAAATGACCATTTTGCCCTTTTGATGATCTGATCAAATTTCTTGTGGAATTGTGATCCAAACTTGATCAAATGGTCCATGTGAGTTCATAATGTTGATGTGGACCAAATTTCATGAGGTTTGACTGTCAATTGGCCACAGTTGACTTTTTCCCCAATACAGCTGATTTCTAGGTCAACTGTCCAATTGACTGGGAAAAACTTGGAATCAAGACTTGAAACTTGGTATGGGTAAACTTGGGAGTCCAACATGAAGCATGAAAGTCATCTTAGGCATTTTAGGTCAAAACATCCTTAGGCAAACACAAACCCTAATTTGAGTCCACAGTGCAAGGAGAAGTCTTGAACAGAGGAAACCCTAATTGTATCTTGATCCTTAAATGTCTTGTGATGAGAAAATGTTGAGGAAATGGGAGGGCAAATTTTGGGGTACAACACACTATCTAAAGGGTAGGAGGAAAATAAAAACCTTTTTCGAGTAGGTAGATGGATCTTAAGTACTTGCTCTAATCTGGTTACCTTTTTTACACTTACACCCTTTCAAATTTCTTTTCAAAAAATGCTTTATCACACTCTTCAGGACTGATACAAGAGTTATCATAAAGCAAACCAAATATTTCAAAACACACAAACACGAAAACAATTTTCAAAAATAAGCAAGTACCTAAGAGCCTATGGAAAATCATGGATGGAAAGGGTTCTAACACCTTCCCTTTTCATAATCTACCCCCCTTACTTAGAAAATCTCGAAAAAGGTCTTTTTCTGATCTTTTCACCCTTTCCTTTGTTGGATAAAAGAAAAGTCGATGGCGACTCTTGCTTACCGTGACATTTGCAAACAAAAAACGCAAACCAGTATAACAGTCAGTTCTGCCACCGTATCATAGAACTGGTGACTCTGCTGGGGAGTAATAATAAAAGTGGGGTTTACCTTAGGGTCTAGTTCATTTCTAAACTGTTTCTTTTCCTGTTTGATTGCTTTATTTTTAAGGGTATTGTTTGGGTTACTATAGATCCTACACTCGGATCTAGGGAAACCTTTTAGGTAAGTAGCAATAGATCGTGTAAACTTTGCATGGTATACCGACACGGTTGAAGCGATGGCTATGTTGATGTGACACTTAGGTTGGTACTGGTAGCCCTTGAGTTAATAAAGGAGAATACGAGGCCGCTGCATGGTTTCATAAAGCGTCAACTGACCTTAGAACCTATAATTGAACAACTTGGCCATTAGGACGTAGTGAGATGGAAGTCTTTGGTGTATTCCCAAAGTCAGAAGACACTCGATGCTACACTCATTGAGATTTAACTCCTTAGTTTTGTTTGGTTGCGAGTTATTCGCCTATCGGACGAAGCTTGTGGGAAAGGTCAGTGATATTGAGATCCCTTAGAACCCGGTTACTATTTATAGGACAGGTTGAACCAATCCAAACTTTAAGAGGGTATCACCTTAAAACCCATGCAATCCTTGAACCTAAGGTCTTGGTGTGATTTGCTTGTGCTTGCTATATATATGATTTCTTCGCATAATCATGACATCATAACATGGCATATCATACTAACCATTTCAAGGATTTTCTAGGGCTTATCTTTGTTTTGTTTTGTAGGACATGACATCCGCTCGCAGGAACACTATCCAAATCAACCTTGTGAAAGTACCTCCTCGACTCAAAGAGTTAGCATCAAGGATTCCTAAAAGCTCTCCCTTCATTGAAAACCATGGTCGACTTCTCAATTTGGTCACTTCAAATCCTGATGAAGAAATGTTAAAGGTGCTCTTTCAGTTCTTTAACTCGTTGCACCACTGCTTCACTTTTCCTGATTACCAGTTAGTGCCTACTATGAAGGATTTTTCTCAGTTATTGGGGGTACCTATCCTTAATCAGCTACCATTCAACGGTATGAAAAGAGACCCAAAGCCTGAAGAGATTTCTCAAGCTTTGTCTTTACAACGGTCTGATATAGTGGAAAATTGGGAAACTAGAAGAAGTGTCCAAGGATTTCCAGTTAAGTTTCTATTTGAGAAAGCTCACTATTTTTGGGATAGCATGGATTTACAAGCTTTTGAAGAAGTGTTATCCCTTCTCATTTATGGGATGGTGTTATTCCCTAACACGGACTACCTCGTAGATGTGAATACAGTTAAGGTTTTTCTGTCGCAAAATCCGATGCCTACTTTACTCGGGGATATTCTACACTCTCTGCATACTCACACTCTAAAGAGAAGAGGGACCCTTCTGTGTTGCACTCCTCTATTGGCTAGGTGGTTTATTTCTCACCTACCCCGGTCTGTCTTGAGAAATGAGCGGGGTATGAGATGGTCTCGTAGATTGATGTCTCTTACGCATTAGGATATTCATTAGTGTTCGCGATCCTCGGAGAATGTTACCATCATTGACCGCTGTGGGGAATTCCCTAATGTGCCTCTCTTAGGAATTAGGGGAGGAATCACTTATAATCCCTTTTTGGCATTGCGACAGTTTGGTTATGCTAGAAGGGATGGTCCTCATGATGCACTCGTCCAAGGAATCATCTTTGACTATGAGAATGATGTTCAGGGTTATCACAAGAGGTTCATTCGATCTTGGGGCATGATAAACAGAGATAATAGCAAGACATTAGGGCACAAGAATTTCATCCCTCTCGAGCCTTACCTCAAATGGGTGTGAGCTCGTGCTCAATGTCTTATGATGCCTTACCCCACCATCTTACCTATGATTATGGAACCAGTTGCTGAGGGAGACACTCCTTACATTATTCTTCATCCTGACATGCCAACTGATCTTGATGAGCTAAGGAAGTCCTGGATCCAACTCAAAGAAGAACAAGATACTTTCGAAACCCAATTCTATGCCAGCGAGAAGAAGGTTTTAGAGCTCACCAGGTTACTTCACGAGGAGAAGAGTATAAATGCTTACATTGCACCAAAGAGGATGCGCTTGTGGGAAGCTTGAGTCTTCCTTTGCTGGGAGAGTTTTATTTTTGCTTTGATTCCTTGTGAGCCCAAGAGGAATTATTGTGATCAATAAAAAATCTTAATACAATTAATGTTTGTTCTCTTTCTGTTTATGCAATTTTAAGTCTTGGAAATCCTTGAAATCGTTGCATACATATATCATACATATCATTGCATAAGCAGGTTTCATAACAGGTTTCTCATCCTCTTCGTTGTATATTTCAACAATGGCTCTAGAACAAATAGTGAAGGATCTACCGACTCAGAATGCACAGTTTTAACAGATGATCATGGCTCTGGCCAAGAGGCAAGAGGAACTGAAAGCCCTGATAGTTAAAGAGAAGACTAAGAAGCCAAGGAAACCAGCTGGTGTGGTGAACTTGGGAAGAAGGATCAGAGGACCAGTGCGGCGAGCCTCTGAACTAGTAACTTCATCAAAGGAAGGAGGCAATCAAGAAGAAGAAACAAGAGAGGAAGACTCCAGTCCAAAAGAATCCGATGATGAATTTGACTATGATAAGGAGCAGTATCCTCCTGCTAATGAAAAATACAAACAGCTGGAGGATCATTTGAATGCAATGGAGGTCCGGAAGGTACCGGATCTGGATTTTGAAGAGCTGGGTTTGATTTCTGGGGTTGTCATCCCGCAAAAGTTCAAGGTTCCGGTGTTCGCCAAATATGATGGGTTTTCATGTCCCAAGATGCACCTCCGATATTATGTGAGGAAGATTCATCCTCACACTACTGACAAGGACTTATGGGTCCACTTCTTTCAGGATAGTCTGTCCAAAACTCAACTAGAATGGTTCTACCAGTTGGAAAGGGCCAACATTTGTAATTGGGAAGACATGGCTGCCGCTTTCTATAAGCAATATCAGTATAATGTAGACCTTGCTCCCACCCATACACAACTCCAAAATATGGCTATGGGTTCGAGTGAGGGCTTTAAAGACTACGCTCAGAAGTGGAGGGACTTAGCAGGAAGAGTCCAGCCTCCCCTGTCTGACAAGGAGCTAGTGGATATGTTTCTGGGGACCCTGTCTGGTCCATTTTTCAATCATATGATTGGAAGTTCCTCAGCCGGTTTCACTGAATTGATCTTGATAGGGGAAAGAGTGGAAGCTGGAATTAAAAGTGGGAAGATCCAGAAGGATGCATCCTCCAGTGCAGCAAGGAAGCCATTTTCTGGGGAAAAAGAGGTTAGTGTTGTGTACATCCATAGGAATCAGGACAGAACTGAACACCGTCCAGTGGTAGGGGCTGTCATGATCCTTAAACCTACACCTACTCGACAAAGGAACAATCAGCCTAGAACAGAAAGGCCAGTAAGACAGTTTACCCGGATAAATATGACGCTATCTCAAGTCTTGCCTCATGTACTGAAGTCTAATTTGGTAACTTTGCGGGAAGCTCCGAAGAATCCTAACACCTCCTCTCCTCACTACAATCCTAATGCTCGCTGTGCTTACCATTCAGAAAGTCTGGGTCATGATACAAACGACTGTTAGGCTTTGAAAAACAAGGTACAAGACCTTCTCGAGGTGAAGGAAATTGAATTTGATGCCCCTAAGATCCCCAATGTTATCACTGCTCCTATGATCAAGCACGACCATGGTGTTAATGCTATTGAAGATGATGGGTTCATTACTTCTATAGAGATATTTTTTTTGAAAAGACTCATATACCACCTATTTCCTGCAAGTATGTTTCAATAATTACCATTTCCACCAATCCTCCTAGGGTCTCCACCAAAAGACCCGTCATAATTACATCTGCTCTGAAGTTGGCTCCACTGATTATCACCATGCTAGGGCCAATCCCATACTCCTCAGATAAAACTGTTCCCTGGAACTATGAAGGTGACGTCTACTACCACGGTGTCAAGCAAGACCTCTTGGATATTGAAGACCAGGTTTCTGAAGATGTTGATCCCGACATTGGCAACATTGTTGGAACTATCAAAATAACAAGAAGTGGAAGAGTGTTCTCCCCTGAGATTTCTCCTCCAAAATCTGTTACTGGTCCTGTGATCATTCCTACTTTTGTTCCTGCTAATACTACTACTGCAGTTCATGTAATTACCCCTGTTGACACTCCTATCACCAGGTCGGTCGAGACTCGGTGCAAAGACATATTGGTTGAGCCTGTCCATACAAAGGCGTGGTCAGTATCTATCCTAGAGGCTTCCAAGAAGGAAATGGAAGAAATTTTGAAGATTATCAAGAAGAGCGACTACAATGTGGTCGAGCAGCTGGGACAGACCCCTTTAAAGATTTTTATGCTAGCCTAACTGTTGTGCTCCGAATCCTAGGCAAATGCTTTAGTGAAGTTCCTTAAGACGGCCCATGTGCCACAAGAAACATCCGCTGACCAATTTGAAGATTATGTGGCCAATTTGACAACTGATAATGGTTTGGGTTTTTCTGATGCTGATCTGACACCCAGAGGGAGAAAACACAATGATGTGCTACATGTTTCCGTTGAATGCATGGGGCATTACTTTGGCCCATGTTCTAGTAGATACTGGTTCATAATTGAATGTGCTGCCCAAGAAGGCTCTAGATAGACTAGACTGTGAAGGTTTGACCTTGAAGCCCATCAACATAATAGTGAGAGCTTTTGATTGTTCGAAGAGAATGGTGCACGGGGAGGTGGATATCCCCATCAAAGTTGGTTCTCAGACCTTTGACTCCACCTTCTACGTGATGGATATCAGACCATATTATTATTGTTTATTGGGTCGCCCTTAGATCCATAGGGCGGGAGCTGTCACGTCTACTCTACATCAGATGATGAAATACCCGGTAAGAGGAAAGATTGTCACGGTACACGGTGAAGAAGAATACATGGCCAGTCACCTGAACTCCTTCAGGTATGTAGAAATGGATGGCGAGTTCATCGAGACTCCGTGTCAAAACTTCGAAGAGATACCGCAGACTATGGCTGCAACTGAAACTGTCACCAATATGCCAAAGATCACCAGACCTCCCTTGAAGATGGCTTCTCTCAAGGATGCAAAAGCAGTTATTGAAGGAGGTGGGTCTACCATATGGAGCTAACTCCCTAATATTCCATACAAGTCTGATAAGTTTGGTTTGGGTTTATCTTCAGGGGCTCAAAGGGTTGTCCATCATGCTCGTGCTGGAAGACCTCCCCTACGCATCAGCAATCATAGGGCAACGCTCTAGAAGATAGCGACAACGACAATAACATGGATAGCTGGATCTTCCCTACTACCAACGGTGGACCCAGTAATTGGACGGAAAGAGACTTTGTACCGATTACTTTTGTTCAGAAGTAATTGCCTTTTTTGTTTTTTGGATATGTAATAAACAATATAACTTTATGTCCATGTGTTTTACCCGGGGCACAATGGTTTCATTTGTGAGGGTTATCATGTTTAACTTCATATGGAATTAATAAAGCATTGAACGTTTATGCATACAAATTTTGTGCTCTCTGTTTTTTCTTTTCTACCTTTACTTTGTCTATACAACTATGCTCTTACACACACTCACGTATCAACTGCAGATCCATATCCACTCTGGATCCCATTGATAATAGTTCTGCTATTGCGGGTTATGACTTTGAAAATCCGATCAACCAAGCCGAGGACGGAGGTGAGGAGGATTGTGAGGTACCTGGAGAACTTGTTAGGTTGTTATAGCAGGAAGAAAGGGCTATATAGCCTCATAAAGAGCCAGTTGAGACAGTGAATTTGGGCACATAAGAGAACAAAAAAGAGGTCATGATAGGTGCAAATTTGGAGCTCAGTGTCAAACAGCGGTTGATACAGATGTTGCAAGATTATGTCGAGATCTTTTCCTGGTCATATGAAGACATGCAAGGAATAGACACGAATATTGTGGTTCATCGTCTGCCAACTGAAGAAGATTGCCCTCCGGTAAAGCAGAAGGTCCGTCGCATGCGCCCTGAAATGTTAGAGAAGATCAAAGCAGATGTTATGAAACAGTTCAACACTGGGTTCCTAGCTGTCACTTCTTATCCCCAATGGGTTGCTAACATAGTCCTGGTACCTAAAAAGGATGGCAAGGTACGAATGTGTGTGGACTACCAAGATTTAAACAGGGAAAGCCCCAGGGATGACTTCCCGCTCCCCCACGTTGACATTTTGGTTGACAACACCGTGCAACACAAGATCTTTTCCTTCATGGACGGTTTCTCTGGTTACAATCAGATCAAGATGGCACCCGAAGACATGGAGAAGACAACATTCATCACACAATGGGGCACTTTCTGCTACAAAGTGATGTCGTTTGGGTTGAAGAACGCTGGGGCAACCTATCAGCGAGCCATGGTAGCTTTGTTCCAATACATGATTCACCATGAGATAGAGGTCTATATTGATGACATGATAGCCATGTCTCAAACTGAGGAAGAGCACCTTGATCATCTGCAAAAGCTGTTTGACAAGTTGAAGACGTACAAGCTGAGGTTAAATCCGAACAAGTGCACCTTCGGGGTAAGGTCTGGTAAAGTCCTAGGTTTCATTGTCAGTGACAAGGGTATTCAAGTAGACCCTGCAAAAATGAAGGCTATACAAGAGATGCCGGCTCCTCGCACTGAGAAGGAAGTCAGAGGCTTCTTAGGACGCCTAAATTACATTGCAGGGTTCATTTATGATTTTACTACTACTTGTGAGCTAATCTTCAAACTTCTGAAGAAAGATCAAGTGGTAAAGTGGAATAACGAATGCCAGACTGCCTTCGAGAGAATCAAGGAATACCTTCAAGAGCCTCCAATTATGATGCCTCCGATTGAAGGAAGACCTTTGATAATGTACTTAATAGTGTTAGATAATTCAATGGGGTGTGTGTTGGGGCAGCATGACAAGTCCGGTCGAAAAGAGCATGCAATATACTACCTTATAAAAAAGTTTACCTATTGTGAGACAAGATACTCATTGCTCGAGAAAACTTGTTGCGCTTTGGTATGGGCTGCTCGCCGACTGAGACAGTATATGTTGACCCATACCACTTTGTTGATATCTAAGATAGATCCGATCAAGTACATCTTCAGAAGCCCGCTCTCTCCGGAAGAATATCAACATGGCAAATGATATTGACCGAATACGATATCCAATACAGGACCCAGAAAGAAATCAAGGGAAGTGTACTAGCTGATCCTTTGGCTCATCAGGCTGTGGATGACTACCATTCTATGCATTTTGAATTCCCATATGAGAACATTATGTTAGTGGCTGACTGTAAGGAACCTGGACCTGAGGAAGGATCCCAATGGACTATGGTTTTTGATGGAGCCTCCAACGCACTCGGCAATGGAATCGGTGTGTAATCATATCTCCCGAGGGCTATCATACTCCTTTCACCGCCAGACTGTGCTTTAATTGTACCAACAACATGGCAGAGTATAAAGCATGCATCATGGGTCTCAAAGCTGCTATTGATCTGAGGATCAAGTTCTTGAGCATTTTCTGGGATTCAGCCTTGGTAATAAGTCAAATCAAAGGGGAGTAGGACACGAGGCACCCAAATCTCATCCCCTACAAAGAGCATGCGCTGACATTGCTTCCACACTTTTAGGAAGTCACCTTTGAACATTTTACATGAGAAAAGAACCAGTTAGTGGATGGGCTAGCAACTATGTCGTCCATGTTCAAGGTCAAGTGGGACAATGAGGCTTCTCGGATCATTATCGAGAGGTTGGATGAACCAGCATACTGCTATGAGATCGACACTGAAGAGATAGCATACAAACCTTGGTTTCATGAGGTGAAAAGGTATCTTGAGGCTCAAGAATACCCTGAGGAGGCGAATGTCAATGATAAGAAGTTTCTGAGAAGGTTCTCCGTAAAGTTCTTCCTTAATAATGGAATCCTCTACAAACGCAACCATGACTCTACTTTACTTCGGTGCGTAGACAAGAGCGAGGCAGAGAGGATTATGGAAGATTTACATGAAGGTACCTTTGGCACCCATTCTAGTGGACACACCATGGCTAAAAAGTCCTAGGGGCAGGATACTATTGGTCTACTATGGAAGCAGACTATTATTAACATTCTCGAACTTGTCGCAAATACCAGATCTATGCTGATAAAGTACATGCACCTCCGGTCCCCTTGAATGCCTTGACGGATCCCTGTCCCTTTGCAATGTGGGGCATTGACATGATCGGAGAGATTAGACCTACCGCTTCAAATGGGCATCGCTTCATCCTAGTGGCTATTGATTACTTCATAAAGTGGGTTGAGGCTGCCTCTTTTGCTACTGTTACCAAGAATATTATGGCGCAGTTTATCAAGCATAACCTGATTTGTCGGTATGGTGTACCAGAGAGAATCATCACTAACAATGGTACAAATCTCAACAATACAATAATCACCGAGCTCTGTAAACACTTCAAGATCCAGCATCATAATTCTTCCCCTTACCGGCCAAAGATGAATGGCGTTATGGAGGCTGCTAACAAGAATATCAAGAAAATCATACAGAAGATGACAATGACGTACAAAGACTGGCATGAGATATTACCATTTGCTCTTCATGGTTACCGCACCTCAGCACGTACGTCAACAGGGGCAACACCTTATTCTCTAGTATATGGTATGGAGGTTATCCTAACTATTGAGGTGCAGATCCCTTCTCTGAGGATCATGAAGGACGTGGGTTTGAACGAAGACGATTGGATCTAGACTTGACTTGATCAACTGAATCTGATTGATGAGAAAAGACTTACTGCTGTCTGTCATGGTCAAATGTATCAAAAACGGATGATTAAGGCTTTAAAAAAAAGGTCAGACGTCAAGCGTATCAAGTGGGTTATCTAGTAATCAAGCGTATCATACTTCCGCAAGGTGATCCCAGAGGGAAATGGACTCCCACGTATGAAGGTCCATTTGTGATCAAAAGCATATTTTCCAGTGGAGCCATGATTTGGACCACCATGGATGGTGACGACCTTCTTCACCCTGTTAATGCGGACATAGTGAAAAGATACTACGCATTAATAAAGACCCGCTAGATTAACTGGCCTAGGAAAAAATAAGGGAATCTCGGCGAACCAAAAGGGTTCGGGCAAAAATTAGGGATAAATACAAAAAAAATCTGTACACCCGGCAAGTCGAAAACATGAAAAGGCGGCTTGGGCAAAAAAGGGTATCCCGGTGGACTGAAAACCCGAAAGGGAGGTCCAGGCAAAAATTAGGGATTTAAAGCGTATCACTCTGTCCCATTGGATCACCTTGCAATCAGACCTCAGTATCAACTACCAAGACTCGAACGGTACCGATCAATCCAGACACCTTCAGACAAGTAGCAAAGTGATGAGACGCTCGAAGACATAGGGGCAATAGCAGAATTGAAACTCAATGGGATTATTACACATAAATGTTTTCTCTTTGTACACTATTTTGTGTAGTTATCATTTCTTTTCGACGGTGTTCTCCTACTAGAACATCGATCTCTTTATACAAAAATTCCTGTTATAGGCGAACTTAAAAAAAAATTAATACAAATCATTCCTTGAAAGTACAAAACTACTTGTTTTTCTTTTTCTGTTTTGTTTTGCAAAAGCGTCCAATGAGTTATTTTTGAAATATGCATTTGAGTATGATCACTGTTCATAAATACTTGCATAAAAAATAGAAAGATGGTTACTAACGATTTTAAGAAATGGGGAAAAGTCTAAGAAACAATTTTCAGTCCCGATAGTTACTCCTTCTAGCATGGTACAAGGGCAGGGACAGTTTGAGACAAAGTCACCATTACAGTTTGAAATCTGTTTTCCCCAGCCGAGTTTTATAATTTCAAAAAGTTCAAAAAACCTCCTCCCGGGTATAGTTTATTTCTCAAACTGCAGAAGCTCATTCCCCAACAGAGTTTATTTCTCTACATCGGCAAGATCTTCCAACAAAGCATCCTCCCTCCACAGAGTTATTCTCAAGCAGAGTCAATCCTCAGCAGAATATTCTCAAACAGAAAGAGGAAATCCCCGGAGAATCATATCCATTCATCATCCTCAGTGGAAATGAAGGATTTGTCTTCCTAATACTCTTCAGCAGAAATTCGAGATTTACTTTCCCAGACTAAGAAACATCACAATAGCATTCCATATTCATACATCATGGCATGCGCATGCACATTGCATACAACATAATCTCATTTATTTGGAGAACATCATCACAAGGAATTTCATACATCATGACATTGCATACGACTAAATCTTTACCATTTTTAGGAAAGATCAAATCAATAAACATCGTTGGCTACTTATGTGACCTGGTAGTCTTCTCAAAAGCTATGTTTAAAGGCTATTTCAGCATCTTCCTCAGAATGACATTCTCGGAAGACCTTCTCTGGTTCAGTCAGATCGACACTAAGATCTCTCTGATTCCTATTCCAGTTGAAGATATTCCAAGACTTTTGTCTAGTTCAGCTGAATCGATCCTAAGATTCTTCTGATTTCCATTCCAGTCAAAGTTAATTAAAGACCTTCTCTGGTTCAGTTAGATCGACACTAAGATCTCTCTGATTCCTATTCCAGTTTAAGATGACCCAAGACTTTTGTCTGGTTCAGTTGAATCGATCCTAAGATTCTTCTAATTTCTGTTCCAGTCAAAGTTAATTAAAGACCTTCTATGGTTTAGTCAGATCGACACTAAGATCTCTCTGATTCCTATTCCAGTTGAAGATGACCCAAGACTTTTGTCTGGTTTAGTTGAATTAATCCTAAGATTCTTCTGATTTCCATTCCAGTCAAAGTTAATTAAAGACCTTCTCTGGTTCAGCCAGATCGATACTAAGATCTCTCTGATTCCTATTCCAGTTGAAGATGATCCAAGACCTTTTCTGGTTCAGTTAAATCGACACTAAGATTTTTATAATTCTTATCCAATCAAAGATAAATCAAGACCTCTGTTGGTTCAGTTCGAATTGACCATTGATTTTTTACTGATTCTTTTCTGGTAGATCCTTTCTCTGGTCCAGTTAAATCGACACTAAGATTTCTGATTCTTATCCAGTCAAAGATAAATCAAGACCTCTGCTGGTTCAGTTCGAATCGACCATTGATTTGTTACTGATTCTTTTCTAGTAGATCCTTTCTCTGATTCAGTTAAATCGACACTAAGATTTTTCTGATTCTTATCCAGTCAAAGATAAACCAAGACCTGTGCTGATTCAGTTCAAATCGACCATTGATTTGTTACTGATTCTTTTCTGGTAGATCCTTTCTCTGGTTCAGTTAAATAGACACTAAGATTTTTTTGATTTCTATTCCAGTTTGAAAAATGCAAAGCCTTGAGTATGACCAGACAACAGTTTAATCTCATTTCCCCAGTAAGTCACTGTGAAGCCTGGAATATGACCAAATAGCAATTAGCCTCATTATCCTCAACAAGTCACTACGAAGCCTGGATCCTGACCAGATAGCAGTTCACTTTCGTCTCTCCAGTAAAGAGATGACTCCCCAGTAGAGTAATGGACAACCAAAGCTCCTAGACTCTATTCCCCTAAAAAAACATTCCCCAGCGGACTCCTCCTCGAACAGCAGAAACAGGAATCCCCACAAAGAGAATTCTTACAAAGTCAGCATTTATTTTGGATGGCATCTTTAAGCCCATCTCCGACGAATCTCCATCATACTCCTTAGATGGCATCTTTAAGCCCATCCCCGACAGTTTTTTGTCATCTTTTATAAATGGCATCTGTAATCCCATTCCCAATATTATCTACACAGTCAAGTATCATTTCAGACGAGTGCAAATTTATGGGCACTCTAGTGTTCAATCATCTTCCACCTGCAGATCACGAAAGGCAAACCAACCAATCTACATCCTCAGTTTTAAAAAGATTAAATAGGGGCAGCTGTTGTACCCCAAAATTTGCCCTCTCATTTCACTCAAGACATACTCTTAGAGGTTCTCAATTACTTTAGGTTGACCAAGAATTGACCAGATAATTCTCCTCCTAAGACAATGAACCCCCAACTAGGGTTTCAATTTTCATCAAGATGTGTGAGCTCCAATGGTCTCAAATATTCTCCATTGTCCTAATATGTCCTCAAGATCATCCATGCCAAATTTCATGTCTTGAACAACAAGTTTGCTCAGTCAATTGCTCAAGTATTGGAAAATCAATTGTGTTAGGTCAAAAGTCAACTATGGCCCATGTATAGTCAAACTTCAAGATTTTTGGTCAACATCAACATTTTAAAGTGATATCCATGATTTGATTAAGGGTTGATCATGATTCCTCAAGAAATTCTCCTAACCCATCAAAAGTCAAAAATGGCAAATTAGGATTTCTATAGGAAAAGTCAACTGAACTTTGACCAAGCATAACTTTCTCATACTTTATCATAAATCTTCCAAACAAAGCTCATTTTAAAGTGGATCCAATTCCCTACAACATCTCTTCATCCATCAAGTTCATGAAATGCACCATTTGAAAGATACAAGTTCATACATTACAGGTCATTTTTAGAAAGTCAATAAAAGCCACTCTTTGCCAAGACCTTTAACATCAAGATAACATCTTCAAATGCAAAATTGATCAAAAGAGGGATTGAATTAGACATCTTGGGCTTCCCAAAAAGTCCAAGATAATCATCATGAGATAAAAATTGAGCAATTTATGGCTTTCCCAAGTTGGGAAAATTTGGGAAATTTCAAGAAATATGCATTGAGCAAATTTGAGCTTTTAAGGAAATGGATCATTTTTTTGGGACTTCAAACATCTTCCTAAGAGTATAGAGGACTCTTAAAACCATTTTTGCATAGTCTTGATTTTATTTGCATTTTATATTAATTTTATTTATTTAAAAATCAAATAAATCAAAATTATTGCAAATTATATGGATCAATATGGTTAAGGCTTGTTTTAATACATGGAGGGGTCCCAATTTTCGTGTACAACAAGGTCAACATGTTTTCATTCATGCAAATTTGAAAAATGGACAAAATCCCATGCTTTTGGCCAAGGTTGCAACTTTGCATTCATGGTTTTGAAACCACATAATCATGGTGGTTATGGCCTTTATTTCTTTGTCTCCTCACTCCTCTCTATATAAAGAAGGAATTAGCAAGCATCAAAGAAGGACAAATCCCAGGGAACCCCTGAATGTTTTGCAAAAAAACACCAAATTTGTCAAATTCGAATTTCAATCTCCAGCCTGTTTTAGTCCTAAACAAAGATCAAAACACACTCCTGGAGGTCCCCTAAAGCATTTGCAACCATTACTAAGCTTTGAACCATTACCAAACGCATCAACCAATTCGCACAGTTTGTATTTTCTTCCAATTTCATTTTGCTTGATTCATGTAACATGAATGCATTTTGATCATACATTACTGATTATTGGAGTGTTTGTAAGCTTTTTGAATAGTTGGATTGAAGTTTTGATGCAGGTATCGCGATTTACCATTTCTAGGGTTTGAACTTTAGAATTGGTTTTTTTCCAGATCAGTCAAAATTAGGCTTAACCAGTGGCACCATCGTGCTCAGGAGGATGAGGCCAGTTAATCCATGGCCTCACATTTAATTTTTGTTGCGTATTATGAGTTTTATAAATTGCAGGAGCTATAGTGACAAGTGAAAAACTGTCACTATAGTTGTTTTATCTAAGACGATGGAGATTGGAGAAGATGAAGTGTGGCAGTCCCTGATTGGACATTTCAAATAATTGTGCGCGTTTTTTTTTATTTTCCAAATATTGACTTGTTTTTGTATATAACATTATTGTTTGCTTTGTATCAACAAATGGATGGGAAGCATAGATGGTAAGGGCGCACGTATGTAAGGGAAAGGACCTGGGTTCGAATCCCAGGTCCAACAGTTTTACTTTTCTCACATATTTTCTACAGATCCAGTGTTAAAAGCCCAAATGCGCGTGTCATTGTGCTTCAATCTAAGCCATCAGATCACCATCTGATCCAAACCAATGCCTCTGATCTACAGGTGCATCATGAGCTATCACAAGCGTTCCTCACTGAATCCCAATACAAATTCTGATTTGGGCCAAGCGTTTGTGACAACAACACCCCCCATTTTTGTTTTAATAACCAGGCCCATGTTGCTTATTTTCTTCTTTTTTTATTTTATTTTGTTTATTATTTTCAAAATCCTTTTTTTAACAAATAAAAAAAATAAATATAATAATTAGGATTAATTTCTTTCTGAAATTATTAATCAATTAATTAATTATTTTAATGCAATTTTATCAATTTAAAATCAAATTAGACTTAGGTTCTTTATTAATTTAAATTGTTTTTTTTTAACAAAAAATACCAAAAATATTAGAATTAGGATTCATTTCATTCAAATTTTATTTTCTTAATTAAAAATAAATTTGGAATTAATCATCCTCTTAGCAAAAAAACCAAAAAAAGATTTTCGTTTATGTTTTCAGACGTACTTTCAACTTTTCGCACGTTTATTTCCTTTCGCATTGTTTATATTATTGCAATTGCTGTATGGGATGTAATAGATGATAAGTAGACTATTTTCATTGCTTTATTTTGTTTTCCCCAATTGCTTTGGAATGTAAATGCCCCTACCCAAAGCCATGCAATAGTCTAGATTTATACTTTCCGCATTTTATTTTTCTGTATATATTACTGTTAGTAACTTAGGCGTGCATGACAAGATAAAGTCAAATAATCATTAGATCACTAACATAAGACAAAATATCTGAAAAAAGCACAATGTCGCACACTTGCACCCCTAGGGTATACCACACTTGTTGCCTTCAGAAATGGTCATATCCCTCGAACGTAGGGATATCTTAGCAATGACCATCAACTTAAAAAGTCATCATAAAGATCATGGTCCCTTAACGTCCCTCGAGTTGTCTACGAGAAATGATCTTGCCCCTCGATGTTTCCTATATGATGACAGTCCCTTCGAAATGCTAAGGTATCCTTACATGTTGCCTTTGATGGCCATAAACGTCCCTTTAGATAGTCCCTCAACATCCAACGATAAGACTACCTACTCACTAATAGGTGGATATCACTATCTAAAGGGTAGGAGGAAAAGGAAATCATTTTTCGAGTAGGTAGATGTTTCTTAAGTACTTGCTCTAATCTGATTACCTTTTTTACACCTACACCCTTTCAAACTTTTTTTCAAAAAATGCTTTATCACACTCTTGAGGACTGATACAAGAGTTATCATAAAGCAAAACAAATATTTCAAAACACACAAACACGAAAACAGTTTTCAAAAATGAGCAAGTACCTAAGAGCCCGTGTAAAACCATGGATGGAAAGGGTGATAACGCCTTCCCTTTCCATAATCTACCCCCTTACTTAGAAAATCTCAAAAAGGGTATTTTCTGTTCTTTTCACCCTTTCCTTTGTTGGATAAAAGAAAAGTTGGTGGTGACTCTTGCTTACCGCGACATTTGCGAACAAAAAACATAAACTAGTATAACAGTCGGTTCTGCCACCATATCACAGTTAGCAACAAAGCAAATGTAGACCTGGGTGTCGAACCCAAGTCCTTAATCTTGAATATAGATCAAATAAAATTATAAAGGCCAATATGTCATGCAAATGTAGAGATTGATCTTTTTACCAATTCTTACCAATGGTTGATGGATGAATATGTGATGATGGGTGTGTGTACTCTTGTTTGATGATTGCTTCGATTTGGCTTCTGGACATGGGTCCCTTTATTTAAGGGTTTATTTGACCTGGATCACTTATGAGACTTTTTTGATAACTTTGGTGGGTTTATGGGGGCAGCGTATCTCCAATGTGTGTGTAACTGTCCATTTGGCTTGCAAGCACTCTACTTGTATAGAGTAGAAGAGAAGGGAGAAGAAGACAATAGTTTAAACTGCCATAAACAAACGTTTCCAAGGCCATGAAATAAGTTTTGTAACTTTGGCCAAAAACAGGGGATATTGTCCTCTTTTTGAAATTTGAATAAATATGGACAATTTTGGCTTTCGAATACCTCCAGTCTCTATCCTTCGATTGGACCTCCCATGCACCCTTTGAATGATCCTTTTTGTGTAGCCTTTGACTGGCCTCATGTTGCTTCTTTCGACTGGACCTCTTGTGTAACCTTCGAATGGGCCTTCTGCATGCTTCTTCAAATGTACTTCTTGTGTACCCTTCAAATGGCTCTAGTATTACTTGCTTCGAATGGGTCTCTTGTGTGGCCTTTGACTGGTCCTTCTGCATGCTGAAGTGTAAACAATTATTTCAAAAGGGGGTTCTACGCCCAGTCGAAACTGGCACAAAGGCATCCTATGCCTTATGGATGCTAGCATGAACCAAGTCAAGGCAGGCGTAAAGAAGGCCATTTCTTAGGCGAAGCTGGCATAAAGGTGGCCAGTGCCTTGTGGGTCGAAAGCAACTTTGAAGAAGTCTTGGCCTTGTGCTGAAGACAAGCTGAAGAGGGATTATTTACCTGGTCGAAGCAGGAATTAAGCATGCTATGAAGAGACCAAATGCCCAAACGAAGCAGGAATCCATCTTGCATGCAGCTAGCCATTGCATTTATGAGTCAAGCCAGCATGCAAAGCCAAAGGCGTAATCGAAGGAGCACTAACAAGAGGCCCTTCCTTTCTGAATCGAAGGAAGTTGTTTCCAAGGAAATACATGCCCAGTCAAATCTGGTGTGCAGCAAACAAAGCAACAGACCAAGGCTTCAAACGAAGCATGGAAATTTGAGGCAAACTTGGAGGAGGTTAGGTGCTCAAACGAAGCCTGTCCAAATACCAATCGAAACGCCTTTTAACATGCCAATCGAAGGATTTTGTCAAAATGCCAATCGAAGACTCCTTATTTATATTTAAAAAAAATTATCTTTCCTTTAATCAAATGCTTGTGATCACCATGTAAGAGTAAGATCTTGGGAAAATATGAGAGGGCAAATTTTGGGGTACAACACCTACCCAGTGCAACTTCTACCTAGGTCCTCTCTAGATATGGGAAATTGATGTCCCACTTCCAATCACCAGAGTGATAAAAACTTCCAATCACATGACAAACAACTATAGTCCCATGAACTGTTAGGAAGTACACACTCCCCAATTACAACCAAAAGACAATCCTAGTCCCAGGAACTGTCAGTAAGAACATACTTACCAATTATAGATACATAGTTAAAACTCTTAACTACAAACAATACTTAGGTTACTTAAAAGCTTCCACCAAGAACAATACTAAACTCTTGCTTCACAACTTCAAGGAGAACAATACTCAACTCATTACCTAAAGTTTTCCGAGTGAGAACAAATGTCTACCACAAGTATCAAAATACACAAGGGTGACTTACACTCACAAGAGCACACACGACTCTCAAAACAAAAAATCCTTATTCTCAAACCAAAAAGAACTAACTACACCCTAGGTCTTGGTCTTCCTTTTATTAGCTTCAATTGTCCAAGAGCTTTGAAGTCTCTTCCCAATTCTTCCCTAATCTATATGCTGATTGCTGCAGAGAATATCTCATAAACTCTTGGAACAAAACTTTAAGTATCCTAAATTAGTTTAACAACCAAATTTAGAAACTTTTAATGTTGATGGAGATTTTATTATTTTGTTCTAGATTGCATATTCTTGACCTAAAAAAATAACTGAGATATATCCAAAATGAATCTCAGAAAATCAAATCAAATCTTGTCAAGAAATAAAACAATAGCACCGGTTGAACCAGACCAAGATGTCATGACATTTGTTTTTGACATTTGGTTAAAAACACATAACAGCTGAACTGTCATGACAGTTGATGCAGATGCTATAACATCTTGTACAACATCAGTAGAACCATGTTTTAGCAAAATTGTTGCCAACCCTAGAACCATGGAACTAACATACCAGACACTGGTCCCACTGAGCGTGCCAATTTGTTTACCGTGAAATTTGGTAAACAATTGTTAGTCTTTCAAAAGTCTAATATCTTTGGTTACTTACATGATCGGCTATATTGATCCTAGGACGATAGTGTTTAGTTTTGTTTCGTTCTAAGTTTTCTGGAAAATATCTTCGAAAGTAAATGTAAGTTTTAAAGAAGTAACAAAGTGATTGATAAAAATGACAGGAAGATTGCAAATTAGACTGAGACTTAAATGGAATGTAAATGATATTAATGAAGATAAATTGTCATTGAAAATAAACGTGGTGCTTCATATGTACATTCTCATAAAAATCGTTTCTCGATTAACTTTAATACTTTGAGTGATTTTGAATAATTTGTAAAATATTTGAACACACATAAATCTAAAACTAAAGACTCCTATTTATACTAATTTCGACACGAACAATATTCTCTTCAAATGAGGTCATGTTCTCATTTGCATACCCTCTACCCTTCACAAGCTTCCATGCGTCTCTTTTCAAAAGGAACAAATTGAAGGTGTGAAGAAAATGCAAGAAAGGAGGGGGTTTGAATTGGGGTTTCCTTTCTTAAATTTTTTTGCTTCTAAGCATTATTCGATGAACAATGATTCTGAGTGTTACTTCTAAGTAAGGCTTCTAATAAAATTAATAAAATATAAACTCTAAACATAAGAAAAAGTAAAGAACACGCGATATATCCTGGTTCACTTGAGAAACCCCCAAGCTAGTCCAACCCACCCTTCCAAGGTGATTTCTCCTTGAACTCAAAGACTTAATCCACTATAACCAATCTGATTACAATCACACGGGCAACCGCTGGTGACTAATATCTAATGATGCATTCATGGATCTAGACTGGATATAACGCTCATTGACCCAGTAGAATCTGATTCACCAAAATCTCCTACCAGGATGTCTTTCCAATGATATCCATCAATGATCTTACAAATCTGACCTTCACTCAGTACCCTTTGAGATATGACTACCATTTACCCAATAGAATCCACTACCAGGATTTCATCTATGATGACTGCAGCCAAAGTCTTATTGAGAATCCTGACTCAACCAAAGTCTTATTTCCATCCTTTTGGATGTACTTGTTTTATTCTGAACACTAAAGAAAATCTGAACAAGTTTGACTCTAAAGCACAAAAGTGTTTTCTGCTTGGATATTCTGAACGCTCAAAAGGCTATAGAGTATACAACACAGAAACTCTGATTGTTGAAGAATCAATCAAAGTCAGGTTTGATGATAAGCTTGTCCAGCAACAGCCAAAGCAAATTGATATTTCTGTAGGTACAGAAGATCATCTCTCAAACTCTGAAAAGTCATAAGCAAATGAAGACTCATAAGATCTCTCAGAATCTCTGAACAACCCACTCAGAAAAGGTCTCCCAGAATTGCTTCAGCTCATAAAGAAGACGTGATTATTGGAAGAAAAGAAGATCCCATCAGAACAAGATCCTCTCTCAGAATCAATGAAGAATCATTGTTTGGATTGGTATCTCTGATTGAGCCAACCTCTATTGATGAAGCTCTGGAAGACAATGATTGGATCCTAGTAATGCAAGATGAACTCAATCAATTTTCCAGAAACAATGTATGGGATCTAGTTCCAAGACCCAAAGGATTCAACATTATAGGAACTAAATGGGTTTTCAGAAACAAACTAAATGAGCAAGGAGAGGTGGTCAGAAACAAAGCACGACTGGTTGCACAGGGTTATTGTCAACAAGAAGGAATTGATTATAATGAAACCTTTACCCCAGTCGCCAGGTTAGAATCTATTAGATTATTAATTTCTTTTGTTGTTCAAAATAACATTTCATTATATCAAATGGATGTTAAAAGTGCATTTTTAAATGGCTATATAGAAGAAGAAGTTTATGTCCATCAACCTCCTGGCTTTAATGACTCAAAGTATCCAGAACATGTTTTTAAATTAAAAAAGTCTTTATACGGTTTAAAACAAGTTCCTAGAGCTTGGTATGAACGTTTGAGTAATTTTCTTTTAGAAAAAGATTTTACCAGAGGGAAAGTGGACACAACTTTATTCAGAAAGACATTTAAAAATGACATTTTAATTTGTCAAATTTATGTTGATGATATTATTTTTGGAACCTCTAATATCTCCCTTGGGAAAGAATTTGCTGAGACCATGCAGGCAGAATTTGAGATGAGCATGATGGGAGAATTGAAGTTCTTTCGGGGAATACAAATTAACCAAACTCCAGAAGGTACTTACATACATCAGATGAAGTATGTTAAAGAACTTCTCAAGAAATTCCAGATGTCAGAAAGAAAAGATGCTAATACACCAATGCATCCAACATGCATTCTGGGAAAAGATGAGGTAAGTATGAAGGTAGATCAGAAGCTCTACAGAGGCATGATTGGATCCCTTATCTATCTAACTGCATCTAGACCTGATATATTATTCAGCGTACGTTTATGTGCTAGATTCCAATCAGATCCTAGAGAATCTCACTTAACTGCTGTTAAGAGAATTCTGAGGTATCTGAAAGGTACTACTAATCTGGGTATGTGTTACAGAAGATCAAAAGATTTCAGACTAGTAGGTTATTGTGATGCTGACTTTGCTGGAGATAGAATTGAAAGAAAGAGCACCTTTGGAAGCTGCCAGTTTCTGGGTGACAATCTTATCTCGTGGTACAGCAAGAAGCAAGCAACAATTGCATTTTCAATAACAGAAGCTGAGTATATATCTGCTGTTGGATGTAGTTCTCAGATGATCTGGATGAAAAGTCAGCTAGAAGATTTTAATCTTTATGAAAGTAAGATTCCTATCTTCTGTGACAATACCTCTGCAATTTGTCTTTCTAAAAATCCCATTTTTCATTCTAAAGCAAAACACATAGAAATTAAATATCATTTTATAAGGGACTGCATTCAGAAAGGAATTTTAAGTTTAAACTTTGTAAAAACAGACCATCAATGGGCTGATATTTTTACCAAACCCCTTTCAGAAGATAGATTTAAATTCATTTTGAAAAATATTTGTATGGAATTATGTCCTGAATAAAATTGTATTTATCTTCTGTGTTTGCCTTCAGAATGTTCTGAAATGAATGTTCTGATTAACAACTCTTCATAAGTTAGAAGAGAAGTTACATCAGAAGCTATATATAATGTTCTGAAATGCTCCAACGTTTCATTACAAGTATAGTTCAGCAGTTCATTATATCAAACAGTTGTCCCATGCAACCTTCAGGAGATGAACACGTGTTGTGTTTCTGAAAGGTCACGCGTGCAAAGCTATTGACGCCGTTCCTAGGTAACTGTTATGATTTTCTCAAATCTCACGCTTTCCCCTCAATTTTCATTATCATTAAATGCTAGTAATGATTAGATTCTTTTTAATTAATTTTTTTTAAAAACTCTTTTCACAGTTTTATTTTTTAAAACCTATTTCTCAAAAGTTTTCATATAAATACCTTTCTAAAACCCCTTTCTCACTTTTTACCTTCTCTTTCAAAATTCAACCGTCTCTGTGTATTTTTCTCTGTAACCCATTTTCTTCTCTCAACCAAAGTGCTCAAATGGCTTCCTCCTCTACTCATTCTGGAAACACCCAATCTAAACAGTACATCATTCCAGAGAGAACCACTCTCATTCTAGTGGATAGTCTAGAAGTTATAAGTTCAAGCTTGGATTGACCTGCTGAAGGAAGACTGCAACAAAAATGTGAACCCAGCAGCAACAGATCTTCTGTGGTAAACATTAGAAGAACCTTAGATGCTGATTCACTGAAGTTGCAAGACTTATGTCACTCTCAGGTGCTTGGGAACTTATCCAAACATCTGCATGCCTTCCAGTCAGAAGCTGTTAATTTTTGGGACAAGAAGTCCACTCTGATGATTTCTAATGCTCCTGCCGATCAAATGGACCTTTCAGAAGATGAATCTGAAGGTGCCTCTAAAGATTCAAATCCTCTGGCAATTATTATGTTTAATCAACCTTCTGCTAAAGCTGCACCTGAACCTGTGCCAACTCTGATGGTTGATCTGGGCACTCTTCTTTCAACATTTGTTCGTTCTGACTCAACGGTTTCTACTCCAAAGGCTGTATCTGCTGAAGCTTCTTCATCCTATGCTCCTACTTTACTGGTTATGGAGACTCTGAATGAGCTTAAGAAGGAAAATGAAGCTATTCATGAGCGCTTGGACAAACAAGATGAGACTAACAAAGAAATCAGAAACTGGATGATGAAACAAGAGGTATCTGCATCTGAGATCAAGAATCTTCTTATGGGTCTTGTTTCTAAAAAACCTTAGTGTCATTTTGTTTCTTGTTTTTGTTTGTTGTTTTGAACCTCTGAATTTTTTTTAAAACCTTTACGCTCTTCAATTATTTTTATATACTTTTTGATTATGCCAAAAAGTGGGAGAAAATGAGTATTTTGATCTAATCTCTGATTAACAGTTATGGGACTAAGTCTCAAACATTCGAACAAAATACAAAGATTTCTTTCTATGTTTAAAAGAATTTTGCAGGTATTACTAAACTCTGGAAGTTTAATTCAACTGAACATTATCTTCAAAAGACTTGCTGAAGAAATCCTAGAAGAAAAATCTCAAAGCTCTGATGAAAATTCTCAGGAAGTTTTTCTTATAGAAATATTTATTTCAGGGGGAGATTCTTATCTCTTGTTCAATTTTATTTCAAAATTTGAATATTTTTGTCATCATCAAAAAGGGGGAGATTGTTAGAACAAGATTGGTTCTGATCATATCTCAGAGTTTTAATGATAACAATAATATATATAATTGATACTCTGATGAGCATATTTATTTGTTTCAGATAATGTTCTGACTGAAGTATTTTCCTAGATGAAAATCATTTTGACGTGATGAGCTAAAAATAAATGAAGAAGTTCTTTGATGAAAGAACTATTTATTTTTAGCGCAAGTTCTGATGTTGACTCTGATAAGAAACTATTTTATGCATCTTCTAGAGCTTAGCAAGTTTCCATGTAAACTATGTTCAGAAGTACTTTGAAAGCAAGCGTTGATAAGAAGTTATTTGCAAGCATATTCTGAAGCAAGATGTGAAGCTAGTTCTGATAGAATAAAGAAGCTAACAAGTGTTATCAAGTTTCAGGAAACATGCTCTGACAAGTGCCGTTTGTTCATTTAATGCAAAGACGGCTACATGCACTCAAGTGTCTACGCTAGTTCATTGGAAAATGCAATACTGTAAGCAAACACGCAAACATTAATTGCTCTCCACTTTTGAAGGCAGCAATGGTCGTTTTCTTCATGTTATAAATAGAAGATCATTTATTGCAAGCCAACTACCCAACTATGTGAAAATATTCTGCTGCTCACAAATCATTTTACAAACACTTTGTGCAAAAGTAATCTTAGTGAAAAATCACAGTTTGTGATATAGCTTTCTAAGAAACAATTTGTTTCACTATCTGTAAAGATTTAATTCTTGTAATTGTTCCTTGGGAGACCAAGCTCGGTCATATTTCTCAAGAAGGCTAGGACTAGGTTGAGTCTTAGTGGTGTTAGTCACTTGTAAATTTACTTGTGCTTTGAATTGTTAGTCACAATAGTTTGGTTGTGTGATTGTAATCTATTTGATTATAGTGAATTAAGTCCTTGTTGAGAAAGGCAAAATCACCTTGGCGGATGGACTGGAGTAGTTTGAGTTCAAATGAACCAGGATAAACATAACTGTGTCTTTCCATTATTGTTGAGCCTTTAAGAAAAAGAAAAGGAGAAACTTATTCAACCCCCCCCCCCCCCCCTTCTAAGTGTTTTCTCACCCTTCAATTGGTATCAGAGCTTGACTCTGAGCGCAAACACTTAACCGTGTCAGGAAAAGATCAAGAAAGAAAACACAATGGCAACTGAACAAAACAACAATAACTACACCAAACCTCCAGTGTTTGATGGAGAAGATTTTGAATATTGGAAAGATAGACTAGAAAGTTTCTTTCTAGGTCATGATAGTGATTTATGGGATATAGTCTTGGATGGTTACACACATCCTATAGACTCAGAACGAAACAAGATTGATAGAAAAAATATGGATAGACAACAAAAAGTTGATTTCAAAAATCACCACAGAGCTAGAAATATTTTTCTAAATGCTATCTCTAAAATGGAATATGAGAAGATCACAAATAGAGATACAACACATGATATGTTTGAGTCTCTCAAAATGACTCATGAAGGAAACGCTCAAGTGAAGGAGTCTAAAGCTCTGGCTCTCATCCAGAAGTATGAAGCCTTCAAAGTAGAAGAAAGTGAATCTATAGAAGCTATGTTCTCAAGGTTCCAAACTCTGATTGCTGGCCTGAGAGTTCTGAACAAGGGATACACTAAAGCAGACCACGTTAAGAAGATCATTAGAAGTTTACCCAAAAGATGGGCACCTATGGTCACTGCTTTCAAAGTATCAAAAGATCTGAACAACGTGTCTCTTGAAGAACTCATTAGCGCTCTAAGAAGTCATGAGATAGAACTTGATGAGCACGAGCCTCAGAAGAAAGGTAAGTCTATTGCCCTTAAATCAATTAAAAAATATGAAAGTAACGCTTTTCAGGCTGAAGTCGGAAACTCTGAAGAATCTGCGTCAGAAGAAGATGAACTATCCTTGATCTCCAGAAGGATCAACCAAATGTGGAAGCATAGACAGAAGAAGTTCAAGAACTTCAAGAAGTCAGAAGATAAACCAGAATCTTCTGGACACAAAAAGTCAAACAGAAGAGAGATAATCTGTTATGAATGTAAAGAACCTGGACATTACAAGAGTAATTGTCCAAAACTTCAAAGAGAAAGACCAAAGAAAAAGTTTGGTAAAAAAGAAAGGCATGATGGCCACCTGGGACGATTCAGAATCCTCTGAAGAGGAATCTGATTTTGAAGATGAGAATGCCAACCTAGCTCTGATGGCTACCACAGCAGATGACTCAGACTGTGATTCATAACCAAAAGAGGTATTCTCTGAATTTACTAGAGCTGAACTTGCTGAAAGTTTATCAGAACTTCTAGAAAACTATAGTCAACTCAAAATCAAATACAAGAAACTCAAAAAGAGTCTTGCATCTGATCTTGAGAAACATGAATTAGAAAAATATGAACTCAAAGAAAATAATTTTAAACTTAAAGAGGAAATTCAAAAAGTTCAAAAAATTTCTAGTTCAGATATTGTGTCAAGTTCAAAAGATATTCTTAAAGAATACGACTGTAGCTTTCAAACTTTTCTTGCTAAAAGCATAGATAGAAGCAAAATGGCTTCAATGATCTATGGAGTTAGTGGGAACAACAGAAGAGGAATTGGATATGAAACTCCCAAAGGGAAGGAAACATATATACCAAAACCTGTTGCTAAGATGACTTTCACATATAAACCTCTGAACAAACAATTCAAATTTGGGCACACACATGATATTAAATATACATCTCACTCTAGAAACTCTTATGCTACTCCAAATTTCAAACAGAACTTTAAATACTCTAACCCAAGAGGACCCAAAAAGTTATGGGTACCTAAGGATAACATAATATTTGTTGCAGATGTCCTTAACATCTCAATTGAGACACCGGTCATGGTACCTGGACTCTGGGTGCTCACGACACATGACGAGAAGAAAGTCTATGTTCCAAAACCTGGCATTTAAATCTGGAGGAGACGTAAAGTTTGGAGGTAATCAGAAAGGGAAGATTATTGGTTCTGGAACCATTGGAAACGGTAACCTTCCTTCTATCTCTAATGTTTTATTAGTAGAAGGATTAGCGCATAACCTATTGTCCATAAGTCAATTAAGTGACAACGGTTATGACATTATCTTTCATCAAAATTCCTGTAGAGCTGTTAGTCAAAAAGATGGAACAATCCTCTTTTATGGCAAGAGAAAGAACAACATATACAAAATTGATTTGTCAGATCTTAAAACTCGGAATGTTAAATGCCTTTTGTCTGTTAGCGATGAGCAATGGGTATGGCACAGAAGATTGGGACATGTCAGCTTAAGAAAAATCTCTCAATTAAATAAACTAAATTTAGTCAGAGGACTTCCCAATCTGAAGTACAAATCAGAAGCTCTGTGCGAAGCATGTCAGAAAGGAAAATTTTCAAAACCTTCTTTTAAATCAAAAAATGTTGTTTCTTCTTATAGGCCATTAGAACTACTTCATATTGATCTGTTTGGGCCATTTAAAATTGCATCCATCAGAGACAAGAAGTATGGATTGGTCATTATTGATGACTAAAGCAGATGTACATGGGTTAAGTTTATAAAACACAAGGATGAGTCACATTCTGTGTTCGTTGACTTCTTTAACCAAGTTCAAAACAAAAAAGATTTTAGAATTATAAAAGTCAGAAGTGATCATGGAGGAGAATTTGAAAACCATTATTTTGAAAAACATTTTAAAGAAAATGGTATTGTTCATAATTTCTCTTGTCCTAGAACTCCCCAACAAAATGGAGTTGTAGAACGAAAGAATAGAACGTTACAAGAAATGGCCAGAACCATGATCAATGAAACAAATATGGCTAAGCACTTTTGGGCAGAAGCTGTGAACACAACATGTTATATTCATAATAGAATCTCTATAAGACCTATTCTTGAAAAGACTCCCTATGAATTATGGAAAAACAGAAAACCCAACATTTCTTATTTCCATCCTTTTGGATGAGCATGTTTATTTGTTTCAGATAATGTTCTGACTGAAGCATTTTCCTAGATGAAAATCATTTTGACGTGCTGAGCTGAAAATAAATGAAGAAGTTCTTTGATGAAAGAACTATTTGTTTTTAGCGCAAGTTCTGATGCTGACTCTGATAAGAAACTATTTTATGCATCTTCTAAAGCTTAGCAAGTTTCCATGTAAACTATGTTCAGAAGTACTTTGAAAGCAAGCGCTGATAAGAAGTTATTTGCAAGCATATTCTGAAGCAAGATGTGAAGCTAGTTCTGATAGAATAAAGAAGCTAACAAATCCTGTCAAGTTTCAGGAAACATGCTCTGACAAGTGTCATTTTCTCATTTAATGCAAAGAAGGCTACATGCAATCAAGTGTCAACGCTAGTTCATTGGAAAATGCAATACTGCAAGCAAACACGCAAACATTAATTGCTCTCCACTTTTGAAGGAAACAACAGTCGTTTTCTTCATGCTATAAATAGAATATCAATTATTGCAAGCCAACTACCCAACTATGTGAAAATATTCTACTGCTCACAAATTATTTTACAAACACTTTGTGCAAACTAATCTTAGTGAAAAATCACAGTTTGTGATATATCTTTCTAAGAAGCAATTTGTTTCACTATCTGTAAAGATTTAATTCTTGTAATTGTTCCTTGAGAGACCAAGCTCGGTCATATCTCTCAAGAAGGCTAGGCTAGGTTGAGTCTTAGTGGTGTTAGTCACTTGTAATTTTACTTGTGCTTTGAATTTTTAGTCACAACAGTTTGGTTGTGTGATTGTAATCTATTTGATTATAGTGAATTAAGTCCTTGTTGAGAAAGGCGAAATCACCTTGGCGGGTGGACTGGAGTAGTTTAAGTTCAAACGAACCAGGATAAAAATAACTGTGTCTTTACATTATTATTGAGCCTTTAAGAAAAAGAAAAAGAGAAACTTGTTCAACCCCCCCCCCCCTCTAAGTGTTTTATCACCCTTCAACAACTAGCATCTTTGAGCAACCAACTGGAATTAAACATACAATTCTTTTCTTATATAGCCAAGAAAAATAGAGTCGTTGGCTATTTGAAAAAGAGTCGTTACAAATATTACTACTACGTCCTTATCTCTTCCACAATTCAAGCTAGTGAAGAGGTAGTGGAATAAGAATTTTCCGTACTACATACTATTGTACCATGTTACCGTTATATTCTTTCCTTCTGCACTTCAGAGGCTTCTGCGAGCACGAGTTTAGAAGCGGGAACACAACATAAGGTCTTCAGAACCTCAATTCTTCAGAATCTTGTCTTCAGAGTCTTCAGCACTTGGTCGTGAGAACCCTTATATAGAATCTTGGATCAAAAGAGCTTCAAGTCTTTAGAGTCTTAAGAGACGCGTCTTTAGAGTCTTCCGCACTTGGTCTTTAAAACCCCTGTAGATTTCTTTGGACTTTTAGAACTTCAAGTCTTTGGAATCTTCAGACCTTCCATCTTTAGAATCTTTAGCACTGGGTTCCTTAAGAATCCTTGTCTTTAGAACCTTTTTATTATAAATACAAAGTTTTCAGCATTTGGACTTCAGTTAGAAACATTGTCTTCAGATATTTTAACTTTGTCTTCTTTGAAACAAGTTGTCTTTTAGAAACTAAGTTTTTAGCATCTGGAATTTAGTAGAAACTTTGTCTTCAGATCTTCTAACTTCATTTATTTGGAACACATTGTCTTTAGAAACATGATTCATCAACATCTAGACTTAAGTGGAAACTTCTATCTTCAGATCTTCTGAATGTTTCCTTAGAACCCGTTATCTTCTTAAACATGAGTCTTCAGCATATGGACTTAAGTAACAACTTTTGTCTTCAGATCTTCTGACTGATTTCTTTAGACAAACACCATGGCTTACACTTCATAGTATTTTGGAGTGTCTTACTACTGTTTAAGAGAACTTATGTAGCGCAGAAGCATAACTAATTCTCTTCTAATGTCTTGGCCACACCATCAATCAGAAGCAGAATCTCTTTATTAAGTACTCAACAATAACAAACATTAGTACAACAAAATTGTTCACACAAACATACTCATTTGTTATCATCAAAACTCAGAGATAATATTGTAGAACCAAATCTTGTTCTTACAATATCCCCCTTTTAGATGATGACAAAACTATATATTTTGATGACAAAATTTTGTACATAATCATAATTAGTGAAATAAGAAAGGTAATGAATACTTATCCTTCAGATGAGAAACTTCCACTAAGTCACAGACTGATGAAGATCGAATATCCTGAGTCTGAATCCATTTGAGTAAAACTCCCCCTGGTTCCAATAGATCGGATATCAAGATCTTTGAGAGTCTCGACTTCTAGAATTTCAATCAGTCTTCAACCTCTAATTTTCTCTATTCTTCTGGATGACATCTTCTGAAGGTGTGAAGAAAACACAAGGAAGGCGGGTTTGAATTGGGTTTCCCTTTCTTGAATAACTTTAGCTTCTAAGCGCTGTTCTTTGAACAATGCTTCTAAGTGCTGCTTCTAATTAATGCTTCTAATTTGGTTTAGAAAACATAAACTCTAAAGTATAAACAAAAGTAAAGAACACACAACATATCCTGTTTCACTTGAGAAACACCCAAGCTAATCCAGTCCACCCTTCCGAGGTATTTCACCTTGAACTCAAGGACTTAATCCACTATAATCAATCTGATTACAATCACACGGGTAACCACCGGTGACTAACATCCAATGAAACATTCAGGGATCCAAACTGGATATAATATTCATTGACCCAATAGAATTCGATTCTCCAGAATCTCCTATCAGGATTTCCTTCAAATGATATCCATCAGTGATCTCATAATATTGGCCTTCACTTAGTCCCTTTGAGATATGACTACCATTGACCCAATAGAATCCACTACCAGGATTTCGTCTATGATGACCGCAACCAAAGTCTTCTCAAGTCATCCGATCTTCACTCGATCACTTTAGGTGCCAACCAATTCTAAACAAAATGGTTTTTCTAGATATTATTTCAGTGCTTCTTATCAAGCAGATTACTCCTAATTTAAGTACATATTGTTTGACACAATTCTAAGCAACAACTCTTGTGTACTAACAATTTACATGATCTTAAGAAATAACACAATATGAGCAACAATTCTTGTGTTTTACGTATTTCTACAAAGATGAATCTAATCTAAAATAAGTGCAACATCTTGTAGTCTTCTTGTCTTTATCTTCTTTGTTAAGCAAGCTATGAACAACAACTCCTTAATTCTTCATAATTCTGTCAAGATGTATATGATTGATGATTTGAATTACATCTTGAAGAATTCTTCATCTTTATCTTCTTTCTTCATTAAGAAAGATACGAGCGACAACTCCTTACTTCTTCATGATTCTTCCAAAATGTATAAGATTGGTAAATTGAATAACATCTTGTAGAATTATTCATTTTGTTATAGTAGATGATTGCTTCAAATTGGTTGTGTTCTAGTAGTGATAGCTTTTATTTTTATTTTGAACATCAACAACCTGTGATTTGTAACTTGCAACTTTTAGCACCCAACCAAGCAACCTATGGCAAGCTCATCAATATTCAGCATCTTGTGTCGAGCAACAGCTAACCAACCAACCGTTTTAAACATACGATTATTTTCTTATATAGCTAAGCAAAATAGAGTCGTTGGCTTTTTGAAAAAGAGTCATTACAAATAGTACTACAACGTCTTTATCTCTTCCACACTTTAAGTTAGTGGAGAGGTAGTGGCATAAAGCTTTTCATACTTTGTACTATTGTACTGTGTTACCGTTATATTTTTTCCTTCTACACTTCAGAGGCTTCTGCGAGCATGATATTAGAAGCGGTAATATAACATAAGGTCTTCAAAATTTCAATTATTCAGAGTCTTCAGAACTGCGTCTTCAGAGTCTTTAGCACTTGGCTGTGAGAACCCGTTGTAGCTAACCTTTAGATTAGAAGAGCTTCAAGTATTCAGAGTCTTAAGAATTGCGTCTTTAGAGTCTCTAGAACTTGGTCTTCTGAACCTGTTTATAGATAACCTTGGACCTTTATAACTTCAAGTCTTTGGAATCTTCATACCTTTTATCTTCGAATCTTTAGCACTTGGTTCTTTAAGAATCCTTATCTTTAGAACCTTTTTTTAGAAACACAAAGTCTTCAACATCTGGACTTTAGTTAGAAATGTTGGCTTTAGATCTTTTAACTTTGTCATCTTTGGAACAAGTTGTCTTTTAGAAACTAAGTTTTTAGCATCTAGACTTCAGTAGAAACTTTGTCTTCAGATCTTCTAACTTTGTTTCTTGAAACAAACTATCTTTTAGAAACGCGAGTCTTCAGCATCTGGATGTAAGTAACAACTTCTATCTTTAGATCTTTTGAGTGGTTTCTTTAGACAAATATTAGAGTTTACACTTCAGAGCCTTCTGGATTGTCTTTCTACTGTTCAACAGAACTTGTGTAGCATAGAAGTGGAATTAATTCTCTTATGATGTCTTGGCCACGCCATTCATCAGAAGCAGAACCTGTTTGTTAAGTACTCAACAATAACAAACATTAGTATAACAAAATAGTTCATTCAATCATACTCATTTTTATCATCAAAACTCAGAGATAATATTATAGAAACAAATCTTGTTCTTACAATCTCCCCCTTTTTCATGATGAAAAAACCATGTATTTTGATGACACAATTTTGTACATATAATCATAATCAGTGAAATTAGAAGGGTAAGAAATACTTATCCTTTTTCTGATGCTCCCCTTGAGTCAAGGACTTGATGAAGATCGAATATCCGGACTTTGAACCATTTGAGTAAAAACTCCCCTGGTTCCAATAGATCAGATATCGAGATCTTGAGAGTCTTAACTTTGGAAATTTCAGACAATCTTCAACTTCTGATTTTCTATGTTCTTCTGGAAGACATATGCTTCTGATTTTGATTCTTATGTTCTGATTATCAAATTCTCGGACATTATACATCTTCTCAATATCATGATACCAAAATCAAGATACTTTAACTTTCAGAAAGTTCTCAACTTCTGAACAGTATTGGGTCAATCTGATTTTTGAACATATGTTCATAGAGTATACATCTTCTAATATATGAACAATTAGTTCTTAAGAACTTTAATGGAGTTCTTTCATTTTGACCTATCTTAGAATTCCTAGTGAACTTGTTTAGAGTTCCTTGGTTAAAATACAGAAGCACACATTAGTGGTAAGATTCATCAAAGATAAGATTCATCAAAATCATAAATATTTCTCCCGCTTTTTGACAACACCAAAAAGATTAATGCATGTGTGAAAACATAGAACCTTAAAAAGATTAAGAGCTAAAAGAGATGAAAATAATATGTTAATTAATCATCAAGATAATTTATTCAAAATCAGCAGATGCAAACAAAGAATCTAAACGAGAATCTTATTGCCTAGATTCCAGATGTTGGACGAGCAGATAATGCAGGTTCAAATTTTTTTGCCAAAATCATCTTGAGCATAGTTTGAACAGATTCATTGACCTTGTCCGAAGCTTTGAATTTTTCTCTGAACATTTTTTGCTCTTCCCTAATTTCATCAATGGTTGTTTTTAGATTGCAGGCAGACTCAGAGTTGGATACCATTAGGGCTTGTTGCTTTTCTTTTTCTTCAGCATCCTTTGCAGCTTCTGCATCCAATCTAGATTTCTCTGTAGCTTTAACTTCTTCTTCTGCTTCCACTCTTGCTACTTCAACTTCAGCAAGGCAAGCTTTTTCTTCAGCTTCTCTTTGCTTAGAAGCAAACATTTGAAAAGCTTGAAGTTGTTCCACCTTGTCCTGGACCAGCTGAACTTCTGCATCCATCTCCGCCTCTGAAAATCTTTGCAGTTATTCAAATTCTGATGACATCCATTTTTGAAATACCTTACAGGAATTTTTTAGATCCCGAGGTTTACAACTGGTACACGCTTCATCTCGTAGCTTAGCTACTTTGTTCTTAACCTTGCTTTTAAACATGTTAATGCATTCTTCAAGGATTTTTGTAAAGGGTTGTTCATAGATGATTATTTCACATTCAAGTTGAGAAGTAATAACTTCAGAGTTGATAGTTTCAAATGGTAGTTCAGACAGATCATCAAGATCAGAAAAGGTATATTATTCAAAAACTGGTATAACAACAAGTTCGGGTGAAAAAGTATTAGAGGGTGCATTAGATATAGCAATTTGTATGGGTGTAGGGTGAGAATCAAATGGACCAATGATATATTCATTTATGTTTGAGTTTTGGTTTGTGAATGCAAATTGAAACAGTGTTTGGAACAATGGTATTTCATTGGATGATTCTAATGTAGATTTGTTCAAATTGGTAGTAATTGTGGAAATGGATAAGAGTAGTGGGGAAGAGACAAATGGTTTGAAAATGACTTGTGAATTGGACATGGTTGATTCAAATAAATGTGTCATTATAGTTGTTAAAGATGCATTAACATATTCAGGAGCATTATCGAAAACAATTGTAGGAAGAACAAAAGACTTACATGATTTTCCAGATTCAGAAGGTAGACCCTGAGATTCAGAGGATTCAGTTCTTTGTCTCTTTTTTCTCTTTTTCTTTGGCTCGGAAGCCTCCGATAAATCTTTTCTTTTTTCTTTTGAAGTATCAATGAGAATTGGATCATAAGTAGGAGTATCAGTCTTACTAGATGTTTTAGACGCTGTAGCTCCCCAAATTGTTTCTTGAAGAAATCTGGCTTTCTTATTCTTCTTCTTCTTTGGTTCAGAAGTGTTTGATCTTTTCTTTCATTTTCTTACATCACAATCAACTTCTTCAGCAGGAAGTTTAGTGTAATCAAAATTGGACATATCATGTCCTTCTTTTTCCACCATCCAATCATATATAGAAACACTCGATATATTATCCATCTTTGAAAAAAGAGGATAATCAGTAATTGGAATCCTTCTTTGAGTAGTGGCTTCAAACGGTTCACCCAGAGGTTTAAGTTTAATTTTATCAATTATTTGCATGTTCCTCAAGTTCTATGTTGTAAATGATTCACCAATACTGGGAGAAAGATCTTCTGTGTAATTTTCTTCTTCCACCAAAGACTTTACTAACCCACTTTCCATAAGAATGTCAGTCAGAAGACATCCACAAGGGACATAGGAAGGAACATTCTTCTTAGGATTTACAGTGGTTCTCGTCTTCTTAACAATATCCTTCAGATAATTGAATAAGACATAGGGAAGATTGATCTTCTGCTTGGTTGCAAATAGTACAACATGAATTTCTGAATAAATTTAAGTAATCAGAAGAGTTTGAAGCAGGTCTAGGGTTTATACAGCCCAAAATGATCTTGTGCAAAACTCTGATATTTGGATGAAGACCCTTGCTTTTGTATTTTGTCTTTTCATCAGAGTAATTATTAAACAGTAGTCGACTGAGTGACTTCGTTGCAAACTTCAATTTACTCTTTGTAGTTTTAAACTTCTTTTCCATTTTATATGTACATTTGCCTTCCACAAACTTCAACTCTAGAAGATCAGCAATGTATTTTTCAGTTATGACAATCCTTAATCCAATGGCATCAGAGATAATATGCAGATCATCACAATCAACATTCTTCCAGAAGTCTTTTACTAAATCTCCATAAACAGGACCATGAAGTCTGTTAAAGTAGTTCTCCCATCCATGAGCTTCTAATTCTTCTTTTAGGTCAATCCCATTATCAGCTAAATTATTGAAATCAACCAAAAATCCCCGAAGAACATCTAGGTCTTGTGGAGGAACGATGCAATGAACTTGAGAGGTTTGTTGAGTGATGTGATTCTTATTAATTTCTGTAGAAGAGGTAGTAGCAACAAATATCATTATAGGAGGAATCGATGAATTTGATGGAGCGAAGGTAGATGATGATAGAGATCCGGAAGTAGCTGGTGGTTTTGATGCTTGATCAAATTCCTTCGCGAACTTAACTGCTTTTTTTTAGAGTTGGGCATCATGAAAAAGATGAATGAATGTCAGAGGTTGTGAAAATTTTTTATGGAAGACCCAGAGAAGCGTTTGAAGGAGAATAGGGGTTTAGGGTTTCTAATTTTTGAGGAAATGAGTTATATAGAGAAAAATGAAATTTTCAATTATAACACTTAAATGTCAAATAAAATCAGGAATAACAATTTTTAAAGTCATATTATGGAAGGTAATAAATAAAGACAATCATGACAGAGTCAATTCCAAGAAATCACACATTGTTCATGATCTAGCTTAGGTAGCGTGTGATGATTAAGTATAACCAAGGGTTATACACATTAATCAATACATCTAACTAAGTGACACATTTGATCTCCTCAGAGGCTGGACAACCAAAAAGGTTTCCATCTAATCAAAGATATTTCTGATGGAAACATCTTCTGATAACCGAGTCTATCAAATAAAATTAGCAGAAGTATAAGAAGTAAAGAGAAGAATATAAATGATACTATCAAATTCTTGAAGATTTTCCATCTGTCTTTAACTTTATATTTCTCTTAGATACAAATTCTGATCAACTTCTTTCTTTGTATGCTTTCTTCATAACAGTCTTCTAGAGGTTCTGAATTATCTTCATATTGATTCTTCTTATCTCTTTGAGTATTCTCAGTTTTCTGATTTGAGAAGAGTAATCTTCTTTGGATTATAATGTCTAATCGTAGAACTAGAATCAAATTCTTCTCTTCAGATAATCTTGTCGTTCTTCTGTTTAGAATTATCAGTCTGACCTTTTTGAGAGAATCCTCAGAACAAAGATATTCTGATCTTTTATTATCGAAATCATCCATCTGCGTGTCAAGTTTTTCTTTGAGCATAGGCTTATTTTTCAGAAGGTCAATGTTTTCATGAACTTCTAAGAAGCTATGTGATAGAGAGAGTAAACTATCATTGCTTAACGTCTTATGAAATCTCTGTTTCCTTGAACGAGTTGCAGAATATGTTCTAATACAAATGTCATCAAATTTGACGATTTTGACTGACAATCTTGTTCTTGCAATGCTGAGCTAACTTGTTTAGAGTTAGTTCTTTGATCATACTTTAGATGAATCAATGAGCATTCTTTCCTCAGCAATGTCTTGACTTCTGAAAAGTCTCTTTTAATAGAATCAATGATTAGATCTTCTATATAAGATCTTCTGTCTACTTGAATAGACGTTTTATCATGAGGTTCTTATATATCATAAGATAACAATCTTTCTTCTTTTGAAAAGATTCCTAATGAAGTCTTATGAGAAATTCAAGGGTGGACTAATCCGTTTCTTGAAAACATCTCATATTTCTCAATGGAACTTAATCAAAAGCATTCAACAGATATAACTTCTTATCTGATCAATCTTTTCCTGTTAGCTTGTTCTTCAATTTTCTGGATTTAGACATTAGTTAAAAATTGAATAACTATCACCTTAGAGTATTTCTTTACAAAGCATCTGGATCTCTATCTAACACTGTTGATAACACGAAATCGTATCGTTTATTTGCTATGAAATTCGTCCGTTTTGTATTATTTTGACCCGATTAATTCCCGAATATTTCGAGTTTGTCATCACTTTTGCAGGTATTTCATAATTGAGCTCAAAATAGAAGAAAACATGAAACAATGCAAGAAAGCATCAAAAGAACAGAAGAAAAGAATAAATATGTCAAAGAACTGCACTTTTGTAGCTGTGACGGTCGTAATGAAGCCGCCACGACCGTAAGCCAGTTTGAAGAGTGTTACGACCGTGACACAATGGCCACGACCGTAACACGGGAAAGACCAAAATCTGCTCGTCACGTTCATGTAACGAACGTAATGCGTATAATACTTCACTTGGAAAATGCAGAACGTGGCAAGCATAACAGAAGGAGTTTCCAAACTCCTTAATTCTCTCCAGTCAAACACCACGTTCACCATTTCTCCCTCAACTACTAGGTTACTATATTTTTGGAGATTTTGAAGGAAGACTGAGTTCCAAGTTTTAACAAACCAACTGCCAGATTTTATTCTTCTATAAATACCTCAATATTGAACAAAAAAAAGCACGGAGTTTTATTACAGCTTATTTGTGCCGAAGCTCTGCCAAAATTGAAACCAGTATTATTTCAGTATTCATTTTCCAGCATTTGTTTATTTCAATTCTTTTAAATTCCACTGTCCAAATAATAATTTCCAACATTAGGGAATTATTATTCTAGTTTAAGATTTATCATTCAAGCTTCAGAATTTGCAATACTCCCGATACCAAGTCCGAGTTTCCGATTTGTGGAAGAAGGATTGAAGTATTGGCTTTACTGTCAGGTTTTTATTTTGCAATTGTATTAAATTCATTTTAATTAATTTATTAATGCATGCTTGTTATTTATTATTTATAATGTCCAATTTATATTTGCTTTCTTTTATTTACAGTATGTTTATTTTGATTTCCATGGCTAGCTAAACCTTTAGTGTCGGTATGGAATAGTAAAGACATTAGGCTTCTAATCAAACTTAGGCTAAAACTTTAATCAACTTAACTCTGGTTATAACTTTTTATGCTTAATAATAAAATCTTTGTTACGAAAGTAAGAAGAGTAAATAGGTTAAATCGAGACCACGAAAGTGTGAGGTTTTTAACCGGATAGCTAAAGTTAGGCATTTGATTTAAATACAGTGAAAGCGCTTTAAACCAAATTAGAATTAATTAAGTTTCCAAAGAATACTTCTAAACACTTATAGGCTAGCGAAAGCAGGTATAGGGCTTTAGACGTATAATCCGAGATAAGACCATGAAAGTGTGAGTTGAGGGTTTTTAAACTGATTAATTCTACGGATAAACTAAGTTGACCATCCTTATATGCCTAGGCCCGATTAGATCCCTTAGGTTGACTCTATTGTATACCGACCGTTCATTTTATAATTACTTTAAAATCAATTAATTTACCTTCCTTAATTTTCCCAAAACCAACGTGACAATTTCCGCCTTAGCTAAACCAACCTGTTTTACAACACTAGCGTGATTACAAAGTCCCTGTGGGTTTGATATCTTTTAAAACTACGCGATAGGCTGTGCGCTTGCAGTTAAGATACCATCAGACATCAAGTCGATCGCAGACCCCATCAAGTTTTTGGCGCCGTTGCCGGGGACTTTAGTTTAGTCACTAGTGTAATCTGAAAACAACGTTGTCTAGACTAAGGCAACTTTTTACATTTCCCTCTGTGTATGCCAAACACTCGTTCTCAAAACGAGCCTTTGCATTTACAAATTAACGATATCGAGCGTTACTTAAGATTAAGACGCCGAATTCAAGAATACCGATCTCTTAATAATCTTCCTCCAACAAAAATTCCTGATATCCCGTTATCAGAATCTATCGAAGAATCGACAATGGCTGACGTACCAAATCCGCCTCGCGCTCTTAAGGACTATGCACTTCCTTCGCAAGCGGAACCTCACAACAGCATTGCCGCCCCTGCTATCGCTCGAAATGATTTCGAGCTGAAACCTTCGCTTCTATCCGCCGTTCAGCAGAATCAATTTTCTGGATCTCCTACTAACGACCCTAATCTACATCTGTCAGTGTTTGTGCAGTACGCAGACACTGTAAAAGCGAATGGTGTAAACCCCGAGGCAATACGATTGCGCCTATTTCCTTTTTCTTTAAGAGACAGAGCCCGAGCCTGGCTCCAATCCCTTCCTTCAAATTCAATCACCACATGGGATGAATTGAAAAAAGTCTTCTTGGCTAGATATTTCCCACCAAGCAAAACTGCTATGCTTAGAGCTAACATCAACGGTTTTAGACAAAAAGATAACGAATCACTTTTCGAAGCATGGGAACGTTACAAGGATATGATTAGACTCTGTCCTCGTCATGGTTTAGAAGAATGGCTAATCATTCATACGTTTTACAACGGTCTGTTGTATAACACAAGAATGACTATAGACGCCGCTGCTGGTGGCGCACTGATGGATAAACCATATGCCGAAGCAAATCAACTTATCGAAAGTATGGCCCAGAACCACTATCAATGGGGAAGCGAAAGAGCTAATGTGGAGAAATCCCAAACCAAAGGTGGAATGTCTAAAGTGAATATGCTGGACCAAGTCAATGCTAAAGTGGAAGCTCTTACCCAAAAGCTAGAAAACCTCACCACTGCTCCTGCAGCTACCGTAGCTGCAGTTGTCCAAACTTGCGATCTATGTGGTCTTCAATCACATCTTGCTCCAGAATGCCCACTTCTAACAGGAGTTCCAGCTGAACAAGCAAACTATGTACAAGGGAACCCTTATAGCAATACCTATAACCCAGGCTGGAAAAATCATCCAAACGTTTCATACAAAAACAACAACGCGTTATACGCGCCTGTACAAGCTCCTGCCACACCACCCGGTTATCCAAAAGCTATCCCAAATCATCCTGGTAATGGACCTAATACTCCTAGGAAATCTAACCTAGAAATCATGATTGAACACTTCGTTGCTACCCAAGCTCAGACTAATAAAGACGTTATGAATCAAAATTTGCATACTAATGAGCAGATAAAACAATTAGCTAGCAAGGTTGATGCTTTAGCCACCCATAACAAGATGCTTGAGACGCAAATCTCACAAGTAGCTCAACAACAAGCATCTACTGCGGCACCAGCTGGAATTTTTCCTGGTCAACCACAGCCCAACCCGAAAGGACATGCTAATGCTGTGATATTGAGAAGTGGAAAAGAACTCGACGGACCTGTTGACCCGAGACTAGAAAATCCAGCCATGTACCAAAAGCAGAGCGAGCTGCCTGAACAAGCCAATGATCCTAAAGAAAAGGTAAGCGAAACGCAAGAAGTAGTGGAGCAAGAGAAGCCTTATGTACCTCCACCACCTTATAAACCACCAATCCCGTATCCTCAGAGACTTACAAATTCCAAAACGATGGACCAGTTCAAGAAATTCGTTGAACTTCTGAAACAACTCAATATAACCATACCTTTTACAGAAGCCATCACTCAGATGCCCTCGTACGCTAAATTTCTTAAGGAAATTCTATCCAACAAGAAGAAGATAGAGGATAACGAAACAGTTACACTCACTGCCGAGTGTAGCGCGATCATTCAAAACAATATGCCTCCTAAGCTAAAAGACCCAGGTAGTTTCTCTATACCTTGTAATATTGGAAAATTTGTCATAGACAAAGCTCTATGTGACTTAGGAGTAAGCATTAGTGTCATGCCCTTATCTATTTGCAAAAAGCTAGAGATGGGAGAACTCAGACCCACGAAGATGTCCGTCCAATTAGCCGACCGATCGGTTAAATACCCTGTAGGTATACTGGAAAATGTTCCAGTTAGAATAGGTCAATTCTATATCCCTACCGATTTCATCATCATGGACATAACCGAGGACTCAGTTACCCCTATCATACTAGGAAGACCATTCCTAGCCACCGCCGGAGCTATAATTGATGTAAAGAAGGGCAGATTAACATTTGAAGTCGGAGAGGAAAAAGTGGAATTCATCCTCACTCAATTTCTACAAGCACCCGCCATAAATGACACATGTTACTTACTCGATATTATAGACGAGTGTGTGAGAGAGATGGAAGTTGAACAAACCACATATTCCGAAATAATGAAAATCGAAACCCCTCTGATATTCGAAGACGACAATTGGCGAGAACCATATAAAGATGACAGCCTAAGCGAAAGTCTAGCACTTACACCCAATCATATGCCATGTTCCAAGAAACCAAAACTAGAATTGAAAGTTCTACCTAAAAATCTACGATACGAATTCCTTGATACTGAACAAACTCGACCTGTAATAGTGAATTCCAGTTTAGGAACGCTCGAAACTCAAAAACTTTTAGACGTTCTAAGGAAATACCCTACTACGTTAGGTTACAACATATCAGACTTAAAAGGAATTTGTCCTTCAATTTGTATGCACCGTATTCTATTAGAAGAGGATTGCAAAACCTCTCGAGAACCTCAAAGAAGAATCAATCCGATTCTAAGCACTGTAGTCAGAGATGAAATCAAAAAGCTAATGGAAGCCGGAATTATATACCCGATCTCCGACAGTAAATGGGTTAGCCCAGTGCATGTCGTACCTAAGAAAGGAGGTGTCACTGTCGTGAAAAACGCACAAGGCGAATCGATAACACAAAGAGTAGTTAGTGGACACAGAGTGTGCATTGATTATCGAAAACTGAACAAAGCTAGTCGGAAAGACCATTTTCCTTTACCCTTTATTGATCAAATGTTAGAGCGATTAGCCAAACACTCCTATTTCTGCTATTTAGACGGTTATTCTGGATTTTTCCAAATTCCGATTCACCCTGATGATCAGGAGAAGACTACATTCACATGTCCCTATGGAACGTTCGCGTACAGACGAATGCCATTTGGATTATGTAATGCTCCCGCAACTTTCCAACGATGTATGATGGCCATCTTTGCAGATTTCATTGACGACATCATGGAAGTGTTTATGGATGACTTCTCTGTGTGTGGACAAAGCTTTGAAGGATGTCTGTCTAATTTAGAAAGTATTTTAGAACGATGTGTGAAAGTAAACCTTGTGCTCAACTGGGAAAAATGCCATTTCATGGTCAGAGAAGGAATCGTACTTGGACATGTTATTTCTAATAAAGGAATTGAAGTTGATAAAGCTAAGATAGAGGTGATTAAAGAACTCCAACCACCAAAGACCGTTCGAGAGATACGAAGTTTTCTAGGACATGCCGATTTTTACCGACGTTTTATTAAAGATTTCTCGAAAATTACAAAACCACTAACCGGTCTATTAATGAAGGATGCTGAGTTTATATTCGATAACGATTGTCTTCAAGCTTTTGAAACCCTTAAGGCCGCACTTATTTCTGCACCAATCATGCAACCGCCCGATTGGAGGTTACCTTTCGAAATCATGTGCGATGCAAGTGATTACGCTGTCGCCGCAGTTCTTGGACAAAGAAAAGATAAGAAACTTCACGCAATTTACTACGCCAGCAGAACGCTAGACTCAACTCAAATGAACTACGCCACCACTGAAAAAGAACTCTTAGCCGTGGTCTTCGCACTCGACAAATTCCGTTCTTACCTTGTAGGAGCGAAAATCACCATTTACACAGACCATGCTGCTTCCGATATTTACTTGCCAAGAAAGATGCAAAACCCAGACTCCTCCGATGGATTTTACTCTTACAAGAATTCGACTTGGAAATTAAAGATAAGAAAGGAACCGAAAACGTCGTAGCGGATCATTTATCCCGTTTAGAAGGTATAAAACCCAAACAAGTGCCAATTAACGACGATTTTCCGTATGAACATCTGATAGCACAAATGATAAGCGACCTAGATCAATTGAATTTAAATAAACCAGAAGCTAAAGAAGTTATGGAAGCCATCGACATGACCATAGGATTGCCTTGGTATGCTGACATCGTTAACTATTTAGATGTCGGAGCACTTCCACCTGATTTAACTTACCAACAGAAAAAGAAAATTTTCCATGATCTCAAGAGTTACTATTGGGACGAACCACTTTTATTTAAACGAGGACCCGATGGAATTTTCCGCCGGTGTATATCCGATGAAGAAATAGAAAATGTCATTTCCCATTGTCATTCATCTCCTTGTGGCGGACATACTAGCACCTTTAAAACGTGTGCCAAAATTCTTCAAGCCGGCCTTTTCTGGCCTAACCTGTGGAAGGATATCCACGTCGTCGTTAAAAACTGTGACCGATGCCAACGCACCGGTAATATCTTAAGACGCGACGAAATGCCTCAGAAAGGAATACTTGAAGTGGAAATCTTTGACGTTTGGGGAATAGATTTTATGGGACCTTTCCCATCTTCTTTTGGAAACAAGTTTATACTCGTCGCTGTCGACTACGTTTCAAAATGGATCGAGGCAATAGCTTCTCCCACAAATGACACACGAGTAGTGATAAAGCTTTTCAAGAATATAATTTTCCCGCGTTTTGGTGTTCCCCGACTTGTTATCAGTGACGGTGGATCTCATTTTGTTTCGAAGATATTTGATAAATTACTATCTAAATATGGAGTGAACCACCGCGTAGCAACACCCTATCATCCGCAAACTAGCGGACAAGTCGAAGTTTCGAATAGAGAGATTAAACAAATATTAGAAAAAACCGTCGTGATATCTCGAAAAGATTGGTCATCCAAGCTTAACGACGCCTTATGGGCTTATAGGACGGCTTATAAGACTCCTATCGGAACTACACCTTTCAAACTTGTTTACGGAAAATCATGCCATCTCCCGGTAGAATTAGAGCATAAAGCTTATTGGGCGATAAAGACACTCAATATCAATTACACTGCTGCTGGCGAGAAACGAATCCTCGATTTACATGAACTGGAAGAATTAAGACTAGACGCTTACGAAAACGCTAAAATATACAAAGAACGAACTAAAAAATGGCACGATCAACGCTTATCACGGAAAGAATTTAATGTGGGAGATGTCGTACTTTTATTTAACTCTAGACTTAGACTCTTCCCTGGAAAACTTAAATCTAGATGGTCCGGTCCTTTCGACATTACAAGAGTTTTGCCCAGCGGAGCAGTAGAAATCACGGATAGAAATAACGCCCCGTTTATTGTAAACGGGAAGCGGTTAAAACAATATCATCGTGTAGATAATAGAGATTATATGAATAAGCTTAAACTCGTAGAACTGCTACCTATTTCTCCCGAATAATCTTTCACTAGGCATTTCGTCAGGCTTATGACGTTAAAAACGGCGCTTCATGGGAGGCAACCCATTTTATTTGTTTTTACCTGCTATCTTGTTTATATTATTTGTTTTTGCATTCTATATAAGTATTTTTCATTTCTAAAAACTTTTATGAAACTGCTGCTGATTTCAAATCAATTTTACTTGACACAGGATTTCTGAATAATCTTTTTCTCTTTACTTTCTCCTCTACTCTGTTTCCCTGTTTTGTTTTTCCTATGGATCCCCCACAGACCTTTATGGAAGCCGCCTTTAGAGGTAGAAACCAACAAAGACGATTTGAGGCTTTGACTCAGCGAGCAATCAGTTTAACCCTGTATCATGATGTACCCACTATGGACTCTTTAGGCATTACTGACAGTATTCACTACATGTTCAACCGGTTGGGATGGGAGAAAGCCCACCTGAAAAATAGGTTCGTCACTTACCGAGAGCTTACCCTTGAATTCCTAAGTTCTCTAGTTCACATCCCTGAACACGGTGTTGGAGCCCGAAAAGGATTCATTACCTTCAGAATTTTTGGTATTGAATTCACCTATAACCATAGGGACTTAGCTACTTTATTAGGATTCCCCAGTGGACCCTTAGCTTTTACCACCCCTGAGGCCGATCTATTGGATTTTGAGCTGGACTACTTCTGGGGTACTTTAACCGGAAACTATCACCCTGACCCAGAAAGTATGGATAACAATGAAATACATAACCCAGCCATCCGTTATTTCCATAGGATTCTTGCCCACACCCTATTTGGAAAAGAGAAAAATCAAAACGCTGTATCCAAGGATGAATTATCTCTGCTTTATTGTATGAACCTAGGACGCCCTGTCAATGCGGTCCCACTCCTGATGAAGACCTTTACCCGCATTAGTGAGGACCCTAATGTTCCTGTCAGTGTGGGAGGATTAGTTACAATGATTGCACATGCTCTTGGACCTCGTTGCCAACTTAATAACTGTGCACCATTTGGATCAATTAGGCCTATGAATATTAATTTCTGTTTTAACAATCGGATAATAGGAAACTTAGGCCCTACACCTTATGACTACCTCATCAGAGATGAGGTTGTTACTCTTTTTACCCTCCCGAACTATGCCCGAATAAGTGTCCACAACCGCGAAAATTGGTTGTACAAATTGAATCCACCCGATCACCCTTCAACACCGGAAACACCACAATCATATTTTGTTGATAATAATTTCATGTCTGAAACCGAAACAGATCCCGAAACCACTCCTGGTTATCATGACTTTACAAATATGGCTGAAGCACAAGCAGCCCCTGATACAAACCAAGGAGAATATACCACACAATTAAACACCATTCTGACCACTTTGGATGCCTATAAAACTGATATTGATGGAATAAAGAATGAATTGAAGACTATGCGTTTGGATCTTATTGGTTTGGCTGACATCTCGGTGGAGCAGTTCTATCACATCACTCAAGCTTTGGAAATATTAAAAAAAAAGATTGGATGAAGCAGTTTATAGTTTCTCAATTTTCAGTTTTCAGTTTTTCAATTCTTTGTTTTTAGACTTTTTCCATTCTACTTTGTTTTTAGTTAGTTCCAATTTTTAAAGTTACTGCATTTAAACTTACGCGTCATTTATTTTTATTTTTTTTCTGGCAAAAAGGAACAAGTTACTCAGTTTAAACCAATGCAATTGTTTGTTTTCAGTTTTAAACTCACAATCATTATGCCGCTTAAAATATTTTACGGTTTTCTACTCTATTTGCGAATTATATATGTTGGATTATATGTTGAATTAATTAATGCTGTGTTTATGTTAGAATGCCTGAGATGTTCTGCTGCTATAAAAATATACTATGTGAAATTATATTGTGTTCTGTTCTGTGAAAAAAAACCAAAACTTGTAGCTGCCACGATCGTCATCTATCCCCCACGAACGTAACGCGCCTTTCAGAGCGTTACGCTCGTCAGCCAGGTGTTACGACCGTAACACGGGTTACATCAGTAACCCTGTTAGCAGAACGATCCCTTTTCTTGCACCTTTCTCTCTTCTTCTTCTTCCATAACTCCCCATTAACCCATTCAACCCAAAATTAATCCCTATCAATTTTCAAACTTCCACTACCTCCTTCCACCATATATACATCCATTACCCGTATCATCATTATCATTCTCTCATTCACCAACCAAGACCCATTTTCACTCAAACACTTTGCATGCAAATGGCAGACAATTTCATTCCTGGCATTACCCTACGAAATGGCGAAGCAGGTGAAACTCAACGGACACGGTTCCTAAAGTTCCAGCTCCGAGGCATCCACCCTACGAGGTTCGTCGACACTGACTGCCTCCGAAACCTCGGGTTGCTCGAAAGTGTCCAACACCTATTACAAAGTGTCAACCTTTGGACACTATGTAGCCAGCCACAACCGACGTACGAGACTCTCACACTTGAGTTTCTCAGTTCATTCTGCTACATTACTCCAAACGGTACAAGAAATCAACTTACCGGTGTGGTAAGGTTCCGAATTTTCAGCACCGAATACGAATTCCCTCAGAACGCATTCGGTCGCCTACTTGATTTTTGTATCGATGAAGGCGCTCACCTACGCGTGCCTGACACTTTTCATGAGGAATCTTTCAACTTGTGGCATAGCTTGACCAATAATCGGGCTGATTCATACGATCACCTAAATGCCACCCAAATCCACAACCCCTCCATTCGTTACTTCCACCGCATCTTGTCCAACACAATCTTTGCGAGAGATAGCAACCACAAGCTCAACTCAAAGGAGCTATTTTTCATGCATTGTGCATTCTCGGGTCAGAAAATTAATGTCGCACCTTTCCTCCTGGCTCATATTCACTCCATCTGCACCAGAGGCGGCAAACCTTTCTATTTTGGAGGGCTTGTCACTTCTCTTGCTTTAGCACTAAACCATGGTGACACCCTTGTTCATCTGCCGTCCCGACCACCGGTTCTGCTCACTTTGGATCATTGTAAATCGGCCCACCTCATCCATGAACGGGACGATGGAAGATTTCATCCAGTGATACAAAACCGAGTTTACACTAATATTGTTTTGCCTTGCAGGGACATAATCGACCCTCAGAACCGAGCCAACTGGCTATTTAACCCTGAAGGCCCTGCTGCTGCTCAAGAAGAACCTCATGTCGGCCCCGCCGATGAGATGCAAGAAGAAATGGATCGAGCTGCTCCCGCGCCTGACATTCCTGAGTCATCCTCTTCTGCACCACCTCCTTTTACTATGGAGGACGTCCTTAGAGCCCTCCATCAGCAGAATCAGATGGTTGTAGCTCTTGAAAGGAAGAATCAGGAGCGTTATGACGCCTTGCATCAGCAAAATGTCCAAATCTTGAGTGGTCAACGCTCGACAAATGAAAGGCTAGATGAAGTGCTATGCGAGCTTAACGCTTTGAGGATGGATGTTACATCTCTTGGACCCCAGGACTCTGACCCTGAAGCTACTCCTTCCAGACGGTCACGAACCCGAAGCCGCCGTGGTCGCCAGTAGTTTTTCCTTTTCTTGTTATTTTCCTTGTTTTTTTTCCGATGTACTTTTTATTTAACCTCGCCATTATGTCATAACATTGAGACAATGTTTGATATAGTGTGGGAGGAGCACTGCATTCTTAATCCAGAACGAGTAATTTCATTTCTATTTCTGTTATATTTCGCTATTTCATTTTCTCCCCATTTTATTTAGCCATACCAAAAATTTTTAGCCTTTTATATTCGCAGAACCGTTAGTTACCTACTTTAACTGAAATCTTAGTTAGAAGGTCGAGAGCGATCCAACGAGAACTATACGATTATGACACCTTCGACTCTCTACTCACGCGAATCGTCTTCATTTTTCGTTATACCGATACTTTGAGTTTCGAACCTTAAATTAGCCCCTAGTAGTTTATCTTAGCAGTCAGCACCAGTCCTAACACAATCCACGTGGAAAGTCGATGAACATAAGTGGATGATCTTGCAAATTGATTTAAATACAATGTTACATGCTTTAAGGAAATAGATATTGCACCAACTAAATTGGGCGATCCTCACCCGATCGTTTAATCCAACGGATGCAAAAGCTTCTACTAAGTAACATAAGAATCCATTGTCTAGGTGGTTCGGAAGCATCTGGTACTGAACTCGGTAGGGCAGACTACGGTTTGATCCCCCGCATCTTGCAATTGGATAAAAGAGGTTGCCACATATTTGTGCCGGAAACCGTCGTGTTTTGATCAGAACCACTAACCGGCTATTCCACTACGTGCGTGCAAGGATAATGGGCTTAATGTGATTGCGCAAGAACGAAACCGAGTGAAATATGGGCGAGAAACCTTGAGTTGAATTATAACAGTGTAATTGGACGCTTCGTTTAAAACGGATAGTCGTCGACTAGCTTGTTGCTTGTATCATTTACGTATCGTTGTTGTTTCATTCGATTTTCTCGGCCGAACTAACTTAGGATTTCTTGAAATTATTTGAAAACGAAAGGTATACTAGTTATGTGCGTTTATAAAAACTTGTCCGATATTCTAAATTTGATTATTTTGCTTGAGGACAAGCAAAGGTTTAAGTATGGGAGAATTTGATAACACAAAATCGTATCGTTTATTTGCTATGAAATTCGTCCGTTTTGTATTATTTTGACCCGATTAATTCCCGAATATTTCGAGTTTGTCATCACTTTTGCAGGTATTTCATAATTGAGCTCAAAATAGAAGAAAACATGAAACAATGCAAGAAAGCATCAAAAGAACAGAAGAAAAGAATAAATCTGTCAAAGAACTGCACTTTTGTAGCTGTGACGGTCGTAATGAAGCCGCCACGACCGTAAGCCAGTTTGAAGAGTGTTACGACCGTGACACAATGGCCACGACCGTAACACGGGAAAGACCAAAATCTGCTCGTCACGTTCATGTAACGAACGTAATGCGTATAATACTTCACTTGGAAAATGCAGAACGTGGCAAGCATAACAGAAGGAGTTTCCAAACTCCTTAATTCTCTCCAGTCAAACACCACGTTCACCATTTCTCCCTCAACTACTAGGTTACTATATTTTTGGAGATTTTGAAGGAAGACTGAGTTCCAAGTTTTAACAAACCAACTGCCAGATTTTATTCTTCTATAAATACCTCAATATTGAACAAAAAAAAGCACGGAGTTTTATTACAGCTTATTTGTGCCGAAGCTCTGCCAAAATTGAAACCAGTATTATTTCAGTATTCATTTTCCAGCATTTGTTTATTTCAATTCTTTTAAATTCCACTGTCCAAATAATAATTTCCAACATTAGGGAATTATTATTCTAGTTTAAGATTTATCATTCAAGCTTCAGAATTTGCAATACTCCCGATACCAAGTCCGAGTTTCCGATTTGTGGAAGAAGGATTGAAGTATTGGCTTTACTGTCAGGTTTTTATTTTGCAATTGTATTAAATTCATTTTAATTAATTTATTAATGCATGCTTGTTATTTATTATTTATAATGTCCAATTTATATTTGCTTGCTTTTATTTACAGTATGTTTATTTTGATTTCCATGGCTAGCTAAACCTTTAGTGTCGGTATGGAATAGTAAAGACATTAGGCTTCTAATCAAACTTAGGCTAAAACTTTAATCAACTTAACTCTGGTTATAACTTTTTATGCTTAATAATAAAATCTTTGTTACGAAAGTAAGAAGAGTAAATAGGTTAAATCGAGACCACGAAAGTGTGAGGTTTTTAACCGGATAGCTAAAGTTAGGCATTTGATTTAAATACAGTGAAAGCGCTTTAAACCAAATTAGAATTAATTAAGTTTCCAAAGAATACTTCTAAACACTTATAGGCTAGCGAAAGCAGGTATAGGGCTTTAGACGTATAATCCGAGATAAGACCATGAAAGTGTGAGTTGAGGGTTTTTAAACTGATTAATTCTACGGATAAACTAAGTTGACCATCCTTATATGCCTAGGCCCGATTAGATCCCTTAGGTTGACTCTATTGCATACCGACCGTTCATTTTATAATTACTTTAAAATCAATTAATTTACCTTCCATAATTTTCCCAAAACCAACGTGACAATTTCCGCCTTAGCTAAACCAACCTGTTTTACAACACTAGCGTGATTACAAAGTCCCTGTGGGTTCGATATCTTTTAAAACTACGCGATAGGCTGTGCGCTTGCAGTTAAGATACCATCAGACATCAAGTCGATCGCAGACCCCATCAAGTTAGGTATTTGAATATCCATCAATAACAGAACCAGGCTCTGATACCAATTAAAGGTGTGAAGAAAATGTAAGAAAGGGGGGGGTGAATTGGGGTTTCCTTTCTTGAATCACTTTTGCTTCTAAGTGTTGTTCGTTGAACAATGCTTCTGAGTGTTGCTTCTAATTTGGCTCAGAAAACATAAACTCTAAAGCATAAACAAAAGTAAAGAAAACGCGATATATCCTGGTTCACTTGAGAAACCCCCAAGCTAATCCAGTCCACCCTTCTGAGGTGATTTCGCCTTGAACTCAAGGACTTAATCCACTATAATCAATCTGATTATAATCACACGGGCAACCGCCAATGACTAACATCCAATGAAACGTTCAGGGATCCAAACCAGATATAACGTTTGTTGACCCAACAGAATCCGATTCTCTAGAATCTCCTATCAAGATTTCCTTCCAATGATATCCATCAGTGATCTCAGAAGGCTGACCTTCACTCAGTCCCCTTTGAGATATGACTACCATTGACCCAATAATATCCACTACCAAGATTTCATCTATGATGGTCGCAGCCAAAGTCTTCTCAAGTCTTCTGATCTTCACTCGATCACTTGAGGTGCTAACCAATTCTAAACAGAATGGGTTTTCTAGAGATTATGAGTGCTTCTTATCAAGCAGATTACTCCTAATTTAAGTACATATTGTTTGACACAATTCAGAGCAACAACTCTTGTGTACATACAATTTACATGAAGATCTTAAGAAATAACACAATCTGAGTAACAAATCTTGTGTTTTACATATTTCTACAAAGATGAATCTAATCTAAAATAAGTGCAACATCTTGTAGTCTTCTTGTCTTCATCTTCTTTGTTGAGTAAGCTATGAGCAACAACTCCTTGCTTCTTCATAATTCCATCAAGATGTATATGATTGATGATTTAAATTACATCTTGAATAATTCTTCATCTTTATCTTCTTTCTTCATTAAGCAAGATACGAGCAACAACTCCTTTCTTCTTCATGATCCTTTCAAGATGTATATGATTGGTAAATTGAATAACATCTCGTAGAATTCTTCATTTTGTTATAAGGGATGCTTGCTTCGATTTGGTTGTGTTCTAACAGTGGTAACTTTTCTTTTTAACTTGAACATCAATAACCTGTGATTTGAAACTTGCAGCTTTTAGCACCCAGCCAAGCTGCCTATGGCAAGCTCATCAATATTCAGCATCATGTGTTAAGCAACAGCTAACCAACCAACAATTTTCAACATATGATTCTTTTCTTATATATCCAAGCAAAATAGAGCCATTGGCTATTTGAAAAAGAGTCGTTACAAATAGTATTACGACGTCCTTATCTCTTCTACACTTTAAGTTAGTGGAGAGGTAGTGGCATAAAGCTTTTCGTACTTTGTACTACTGTACTGTGTTACCATTATATTCTTTACTTTTGCACTTCAGAGGCTTATGCGAGCATGAGATTAGAAGCGGTAATATAACATAAGGTCTTCAGAACTTCAAGTCTCCAGAGTATTCATAAATGCATCTTCAGAGTCTTCAACACTTGGTCGTGAGAACTCGTTGTAGCGACCCTTTAGATCAGAAGAGCTTCAAGTCTTCAGAGTGTTAAGAACTGTGTCTTTAAAGTCTTCAGCACTTGGTCTTCAAAACCTGTTTGTAGAAAACCTTGAACCTTTAGAACTTCAATTCTTTGGAATCTTCATACCTTTTGTCTTAGAATCTTTAGCACTTGGTTCTTTAGGAATCCTTATATTCATAACCTTGTTACTGTAAGCACAAATTCTTCAGCATCTGGAATTTAGTTAGAAATGTTGTCTTCAGATCTTTTAACTTTGTATTCTTTGGAACAAGTTGTCTTTTAGAAACTAAGTTTTTAGCATCTGGACTTCAGTAGAAACTTGGTCTTCATATCTTCTAACTTTGTTTCTTGAAACATATTGTCTTTTATAAACGCGAGTCTTCAACATCTGGGCGCAAGTAATAACTTATGTCTTCAGATCTTTTGACTAGTTTCTTCAGACAAATGTTAAAGTTTACACTTCATAGCTTTCTGGAGTGTCTTGCTACTATTCAACAGAACTCGTGTAGCATAGAAGCGGAATCAATTATCTTCTAATGTCTTGGCCACACCATTAAACAGAAGCAGAACCTGTTTGTTAAGTACTCAACAATAACAAACATTATCATAACAAAATTGTTCATTCAATCATACTCATTTGTTATCATCAAAACTCAGAGATAATATTGCATAATCAAATCTTGTTCTTACATCTACTTCTGCTTTTGATTCTTATTTTCTGAATATCATATTGTCAGACATTTTACATCTTCTGAACATTATGATACCAAAATCAAGATAACTTTAACTTTCAGAAAGTTCTCAACTTCTGAATAGTATTGGGTCTATCTGATCCTTGAACATATGTTCATAGAGTATACATCTTCAAATATATGAACAATCGGTCTTTAAGAGATTAAACATATTTCTTTCATTTTGACCTGTCTTAGAATGCCTAATGAACTTGTTCAGAGTTCCTCGGTTAATTATCAAACAGACAAACACATGTCAGTGGTAAATGCATATCATTTTATTATTATGATGAGTTTTTTTTTGCATTTCTTTAGGTTCATCAAAATCATTATACTTCTCCCCCTTTTTGACATCATCAAAAAGATAACTATGCGTGGAGACATAAAATATTAAAAAGATTAAGAGCTAAAAGAGATGAAAATAATATGTCAATTAATCATCAGGATAATTTATTCAAAAAAAGAAGATGCAAACAAAGAAACTAAACGAGAATCCTAGAGCCTAGGTTCCAGTAGTTGCGAGAGCAGATGATGAAGGTACATAAAGTTTTTGTCATAATCATCTTGAGCATAGTTTGAACAGATTCATTGACCTTGTTTTGAGCTTTGAAATATTCTATGAACATTTTCTACTCTTACCTTATTTCATTAATGACTGTTTTCAAATTGCAGGCAGACTCGGAGTTGGATACCATCAGGGCTTGCTGCTTACCTTTTTCTTCAGCAGTCTTTGCAGCTTCTGCAGCCAACCTGGCTTCCTCTGCAGCTTTAGCTTCTTCTTCTAATTTTAGTCTTGCTGATTCAGCTTCAGCAAGGCGAGATTTTTCTTCATCTTCTCTTTGCTTAAAAGCAAGCAGTTGAAAAGCTTAAAGTTGTTCCACCTTGTCCTGGATCAGCTGAACTTCTACATCCATCGTAGCTTCTGAAAAATTTGCAGTTTTTCAAATTCTGATGACATCCATTTTTGAAACACCTTCCAGGAGTTTTTCAAATCCTGAGGTTTACAACTGGTACATGCTTCATCTTGTAGCTTAGTTACTCTGTTCCTAACTCTGCTTTTAAACATGTTAATGCATTCTTCAAGGGTTTTTGGAAAAGGTTGTTCATAGATGATTATTGCATGTTGAGAAGGAATAGCTCCAAAGTTAATAGTTTCAAATGGTAGTTCAGACAGATCATCAAGATCGAAAAAGGTATATCATTCATAAAATGGTATAACAAAAGGTTTGGGTGAGTAAGTATCAAGGGGTGCAGTAGATATAGCGATTTGTATGTGTGTAGGGTGAAAATAAGATGAATCAGTGATAAATTCATTTATGTTTGAGTTTTGGTTTTTGAATGAAAATTGGAACAATGTTTGAATGGTGGTATTTCTTTTGATGATTCTAATGTAGGTTTGTTCAAATTGGTAGTAGTTGTTGAAATGGATGAGAATAGTGGGGCAAAGACAGATGGCTTAAAAATGGCTTGTGAATTGGATATGGTTTATTCAGAGAACTGTGTCATTGTAGTTGTTAAAGATGCATTAACATATTCAGGAGCATTATAGGAAACAATAGTAGGAAGAACAAGAGACTTACATGATTCTCCAGATTCAGAAGGTGGACCCTGAATTTCAGAGGATTCATTTCTTTGTGTCTTCTTTCCCTTTTTCTTTGGCTCAGAAGCCTCTAATAATTTTTTATTTTCTCTTTTGAAGTATCAGCGAGAATTGGATCGGAAGTAGGAGTATCAATCTTACTAGATGTTTCAGATGTTGTAGTTCCCAAAATTGTTTCTTGAAGAAATCTAGCGTTATTCTTCTTCTTCTTCTTCTCTGGTTCATAAGTATTTTATCTTTTCTTTCCTATTCTTACACCACAATTAACTTCTTCAGCATGAAGTTTAGTGTAATCAAAATTGGACATATCATGTCCTTCTTCTTCCATCATCTGAACATATATAGAAACACTTGATATATTATCCATCTTTGAAAAAAGAGGATAATCAGTAATTGGAATCCTTTTTTAGGTAGTTGCTTCAAACAGTTCATCCAGAGGTTTAACTTTAATCTTTTCAATTATTTACATGTTCCTTATGTTATGTGCAGTAAATGATTCTCCAATACTGGGAGACAAATCTTTTGTGTAATTTAACTAACCCACTTTTTATAAGGGACATAGATAGGAACATTCTTCTTAAGATTTGCAGTGGTTCTCGTCTTGTTAATAATATCTTTCAGATAATTAAATAAAACATAAGAAAGATTGATCTTCTGCTTGACTAGTAAGTATTACATTATGAGTTCAAACCTTGATTCTACCGTTTTTTAGGATATGCTAAATATTTTGCATTTTATTTAAAAGAAAATTTAGAACTAAAATAAATAAATAAATAAATAACATGTCATATAAAAAAATAAAAAATGTAAAAAAAACAAAAAAATTTCCACCTGAATATAATTAAAAAAAAAAATGTCACATGGACTGCCATGTAGAAAGATTTTGGTGGAATAGTGACTCAGGTTTATGGTGAGGGTATCTTCATTTGTTAAAAGAATCACAAAAAAAAAATTTTAACAGACAAAATAAAATCTCGTTACATTGATAGAATATATGATATATTTAACCTACTTTCAAATATTTTTTATAAACGATATTATTTTTAATTAAAGAAATATTTTTGTTTTATTTTTTCTTTAATTTTTGTATAAATAGGGATGTCAATTTCCATCAGTTAGTGGGGATCCCCGTGATAATTCCCGGTTTGAGGCTCCAAAGATGGGAAATTTCCTCCATGAGGGCGGGGATGAGGAATAAAGATCTTCTGAAGGCACTTTGGGGATAGGGATGACGAATATATCCCCGCCCTGTGGAGTCCCCGTCCTGCGCTAGAATTCCATAATATCGTTAATTAATATATAATTTAATATTTCTATGTAGGTTTATTTATCATTTCAAATAACTTGTTTTATAAACAAATATAAAACACATACGTAATGTTAGTAAAAGAGAGAGATTTAAATTACTATTTAATTTTTTAAAAGTTTAAAAATTTTGTGTTCATGAATCTAAAGATTAAATGTTATTAAAATAACATATTTATCGTAGATGATTAGTTTATTAATTTTTTGTGGTTAGTTTTTGAATTTTATCTATTAATTTAGTTAAAAATAATAAATAAAAATTTATGTTTATAAATATCTGTAGAGACTGTGGGGATCTGTGAGAACCCGCGGGAATCTGTTGAAACAGGAATGAGGGGACCGATTTGGTGATAAGCAGTAAATTAGAGGGTGGGGATTGAGATGAAAATGTATCTCCTGCCTTTGCCCCACTCCATTGACATCTCTATGTACAAATGCGTGTAACACACTAACTTTTTCTATTTTGTCACTTCAATACTTTTCTCTTAGATCGGTTGTATATTTTTCTCTTTTGATGTGTTTAATTATCATCAACATATTGAATAATAACGAGAATATGAAATTATTGATTAAAATATGAAATAATAACGGGAACATAAAGTTTTTGATGAAAATATTGAATAGCAAGGGGAGCAAGTTTACTTAATGATTCTTATATTTTAAAAATAATGCCAAAACAAAAATAAATTTTATATTAAAAAAAAAATATTGTTAATTAAATATTTGTATATATAAAAAAATTATAGACACCAATTTATTATCTTTTTAAAAATAACATATTTTGTTGGTTAAATAATTTTATTTTTATTTTATTTTTATTACATTTTAAAAACACATACGCGTACCATATCGGTACATGTTCTCTTATTTTATTTTTGTTACATTTTGTTTAAAAAATAATAAATTTTCAATCAATTGGGTAGAACTTTTCTATTTTCATTATGATTTTATATTTTATGATCTTGATATATATTATTGATCCTATCAAATGAGTTGAATGTTAACAGAAACATGAAGTTACTGATTAAAATATTAAATATTAACGGTAACATGAAGTTACTAATCAAAATATTGAATATTAATTGAAACATGAAGTTACTGATCAAAATATTTAACATTAACGAAAATATGATGTTACTAATCAAAATATTGGATATTAATGAGAACATGAAATTACTGATCAAAATATTAAATATTAATAGGAATATGAAGTTACTGATTAAAATATTAAATATTAATAGGAACATAAAATTACCGATAAAAATATTTCCATTATTATGCATTCAATTTAAAAATTTTAGTAGTAGTTTATTCCTAAATATATTATTGATATAATTATTAATCTTATTGATATGTTTATTATTATAATTTTTATAAATAATGCCAAAACAAAAATAATATTTATATATAAGAAAAAATCTATGATTGATTAAAATATGTTTTTATATGGAAATTTTTTTATTTATTATTTAAATATTATTCTTAACAAATGTATCATTGATCAAAATATTATTCTTAAAATATTTTTAAAAATATTTTTATATGTGAAAAAAATACTATTCCAATAAATGTCTTATGTTTAAAATTCAAATTTTTTGGTTCAACAATTTAATTATTTTATTTTATTTTATTTTTATTATATTTTAAAAATAAATATGTGTATCATACGAATACCCATGTATACGTACGGGTAGGGGTGTTCGTGGTCCGGTTTGAATCGGTTTTGAGACAAAATATCATCTGATCCAAAAATATATAAAGCATACGGTTTGGTTCGGTTTTTGGATGACAACAAGAAAAATTCAATCCAATCCAATCCAATTTATACGGTTTACTTTGGTTCGGTTGAATCGGTTTTATTCGGTTTTTAAACCAACACTATTTAGAAATTTAAAAAGAATATATTTCAATACCAGTTACAATTATGCCACCAACGTCTACTGAGACAATATCTAATTTCTATGTTCATATGGCTATTTGATGTCATTATTGCAAAGTTTCATTATAATATATGTATAATATCTATCCCAACGAAATAGACATGACTATAATATATAATATATATGGAGATATGCTTAGTTCTTATATGGAGATTTGTATTATAAATTAAATATATGACAAATATATAAAACAGTGAACAAATGAAAATTCCAAAGCTATATTAAAGCGAATATAATAATAAAACTTCAAGAAAAATATCAATAACAGTGGACATGCGAAAGTTGCATCACAAGGAATATATAATAATAATATGACAAACTGCATTATATATAGAGAGAAGATATGCTTTATATATGAGAGCATAATTGATAGTTTCAAAATCAGAGCGTATAGTAAATGATTGAGATTCTCTAGAGAAATTAGTGCTGGCTAACATAATTAATTTGGGAGGATGGCTATAAATGATTCGATATTAATTTATTTTAAATAATAAATGGCAAGTAAATGGAAGTAATACCGGTTCGGTTTGGACCGGTTCGGTTCTCATGAAGCCAACCGTAAACCGAACCGAACCGGTCGATTATGCTATATGGTGATCCAAATACATCCCAAAAAATTCAATTTTTTTTGGATTGCGGTTTTTTCGGTTCGGTTTTTAAATTTTTTTTAGATCGGATTGGATCTGAACACCCCTACTTACGGGTATCTCACTCATTTTAGTGTTGAAAGAATTTACTTAATAAGAGTTATTTTTGTGTATTTGTTAATTAATCTTTCATAGATGTAATCATAAATTAAGAGAGTGATAAGTTATTGTAACTCTGAATTAATTATGAAGATTGCAAATTAAATTTGAGTAGAAGTTTGATGCAAGAAAGTTGTGGAATAATTATGTGATAAACTTTTTGTTGTAAGTGAATAGTATATCTCAATGATTTTTTTTTTTGGGAATCAGAATATGACACATAGTTTAAGGTTGAAACAATATAGTTATGGAATAATTATTTCAGATTTTTTTTTAATTATTTTATTGTAATAAGTTGGTTCTTTAAATTTTTTTTTATAATAATATAGTCTTTTAATATTTTTTGTTGAATTAGTATCTGATTTTATATTTTTTGGATGCTATTTTATGTATTTAGGATATTAATATATATATATTTTTTTGAAAATTTTATGTATTTGGAGGATTGTTGTAATCTAAGATTGAAAAAAAAGTATAAAAAAAAATGGTAATTGTGCATACATTTGTTAATTTAAAAGACTAAATTATTACAAAAAAAAATTAAGTGACCAACTTTGAAATTCTGGCAGCAGATACTCAATGTCACAGTGAATGTTATGACACCGTATCTGACTTTCTATAAGACAGTAAATAAAAAAACAGTAAAGAACACAGTCAATTGTTTACCCAGTTCAGTGTGAAACAACACCTACTCTGGGGGCTACCAAGCCAGGGAGGAAATCCACTATAAGAGATATTAATTCAGGAATAAACCAACCAGTTTATCTCCTTCACTTAATACCTACCCAATGCAACTTCAATCTAAGTTCAACTTAAACCTGAGTTCCTACTCACTCCCCCTCAATCACAGCAGTGATACTAAACAATTGACTAATGAATTAATGAAGACACTCTTCAGAACATACACTTGATTATGCTTCACAGCTTTTAATCAAGTAACACAACCACTCGTGCTTCAAAGCTTTGAGTGATACATAAACCTAACTTGACCTTGCTTCAAAGCTTTAGTCAAGTGACACAAACACTCTTGTTTCAAAGCTTTGAGTGATACACAACCCTTACAATCAAAACCTACTCCAAGTCACTTATCACAATGATACTTGCTTGGATTACAGCAGTTAAAACTATACAGCCCCTAATTGATCTTCTGTCAAAGAGTTAATTTCCAATCAGCTTTCCTGTTGAATATATATGCAGTTGTTTCTTCAGTTAGGACTTCCACGAAAAGCTAGGGTTAATTAGGGTTAACCTCAAGACTTGGTCACAAGACTTTATCAACCAAATTAGGGTTGAGCTCAGTTAACCTAAAGTCCACGTGAGATTCTGTTCTGGAATTGTATGAACCAAATTCCTGAAAAATCTCAGAATTAACCAAACTGCATAACTGTTAGATCAGTACAGGATGTCTTAACATTTGTTATGACAACAGAAATCCTGTTTACTGATTTTGGTAGAAAGTAATAAATGTGATCATTGCAAAATGCTCAGATACACACTCATAAATAGCAGCTACTGTATGCCATTCTTTTTCTGCATAAAGTACCTAAAAACCCAGAATGTTATGACATCAGTCATGACATTCACACACCTAGTTTTACCAAAAATACATGCCAATAACTAAACACTTACAAACTCCCCCTTTGGCAAATTTTTGGCTAAAACCCCTAAACAATCAGAGAATAGAGAGCAGCAGAAATAATATGTCTGCAGAAAAAAATAATGTCTACCAAGTAATTAACACAAAATCATCTTCTCCCCCTCTTTATCCATAAATAGGCCAAAGATACATGTACTTATAGGTTATACAGTCATCCAAATGAGTAATAAACACAACAAAAAAATCTGAAATCACTTGCAACAACAGGTACCAGCAGCAAGCTTGTCAACTCCACGAAACTTCAAGCACTGTCATCTTCAGAGGAGGCACTTTCTTCAGCATTAAGCTGATCTTCAGCAGCATCCTCTTCGCTTATTTGTCCTTCAGTCTCCTCCTGTTCTAATTTGGCAATTAGGTTCTCAAGAGTCCTTTTCCTTGTCTCCAGTTCTTTGCAGGTTTCCTTCAGCACAGCTATAACATCAGAATTTTTGGACTGAGTTTTGACAGTTGATGTCTCAGCTGATGTCATGACAATGTCAGGAACATGAGATCCCTGAAATAGCTTATAGTGCAACCCAAGAGCAGGAGTTCTTTTGCAAACAATGTCTCTTTCCACTAGAATGTTAGGATACTGAGCAAGGACAATACCACATAGGAGGGAGGGAAAGGCAATAGGGCCTTTAACAGCATAGCTTCCAGCATGTTTTAAAGTTTGATCAAAGATATACCTGCCATAGTCAAATTCTGTCCTGGTTCCAATAACATAAATGAATCTTCCCAATCTTGTGGAGATGGTTGATTTATGGTTGGTAGGAACCCAGTTGGCTGCACCAATCTTGTGCAGGATGGCAAATTTCATGCTTAGCTTGCTAGCATTCAGCTTGCCTTTTAAGGGCCAGCACTTGACTTGACTTGCAGTGATGGTTTGGCATACTTGATTGTCAGTAACCTCTAGTTCAGGGCAAGCCTCATCTGGTCTTCCAAGGAATTTGTTAATTTTAGAGGGAGAGAAATTAACCTTTCTTCCTATCACATAGACACATTTAAAGTCAGCTGACCTTCCATCAGCACATTCATCAGATAAATTCACTATGAATTCTTTGACAAGATTTTCATAGCAATTGGTAAACTTTACCACAGTATTCATTAGTCCAGCAGATTTGATTAGGTCCATGATTTCCCTACATTCCATGGCCCCATTGTTCAGTTCTCTTTCCAAGGCTATTCTTTTCAAGCAAACATACTTCCATCTGTTGGCATTTTCAGGGTGGTGAAAAGAAATGTTGTCAGTGGGGACTTCAGGAACTTTAGCCATTTTGCTTGAAGGGAGTTTCCTTCTGAGAGGAATGTCTTCAGCATCAATTTCGAATTCTGATTCCTCATCAGAATCAGAAGGTTCAGGCTCTTTCCTTTTCTTTTCTATTGGTTGTCTCACAGGCTTTGAGAGACTCCCAACATGTACTCGGGTTTTTTATCGCAAGACTTTATCATCTGTTAATCGGGAGACTGCAAGTGCACAGTCCTATTGCGTAGTTTTAAAAGATATCGAACCCACAGAGACTATAAATCGATCTATTGTTATCCTAAGTTACGGTACACAGCTAAGGCGAATAGTTCTTTTAGAATATTGGTTAAGGAATATAAATATAAATAAAACGGATATCGGTACGTAAAGTAATGAACCTAAGCGGCTTAAATTGAACTTAAGCGTATAAAGATGGTTAACTTAATTGTTCTGTAGAATTAATCAGTTTAAAAACCCTCAACTCACACTTTCATGGTCTTATCTCGGATTATACGTCTAAAGCCTTATACCTGCTTTCACTAGTCTATAAGTGTTTAGAAGTATTTTTTGGAAACTTAATTAATTCTAATTTGGTTTAAAGCGCTTTCACTGTATTTAAATCAAGTGCCTAACTTTAGCTATCCGGTTAAAATCCTCACACTTTCGTGGTCTCGATCTAACCTATTTACTCTTCTTACTTTCGTAACAAAGAGCGTAGTTTTAATTATAAAAAGTCATAACCAGAAATTAAGTTAATTAGTATTTTAACTTATGAACAATTTAATTCCTACTCTTACTACTATTACTTACCGATACCTAAACGGTTTAGCCGGACATATTTATTAATTCGGACATGCATAAATAATAAGGTTCAATATATTTAAACATTCCCATAATCAAATAAATAAATACCAAGCAACAATACTTAAATAAAATAAAATAATTATATTAAGAACCTGGAAATAATAATGCTTGAATAATCTTGTTCTTCGAAATAAACGAGCATTCCCCCACAAGTCAGTTGGATCTGCTCGGAGACTTCTTGAATTGAAAAGAAAAATTACGACAAGAAATAAAAAGCACTAGGTCTAACGTAAGGTTAGATCAGTGAAAATTATAGAAACTTAAACTAAACTAAAAACTAAAGAAAGAAACTGAACTAGAAAAGTATGATAGAAATACAAAACTGAAAAGAAAATACGAAAACAGAAAAATAAAGAAAGACTAAATAATGGTTGTTCGGTAAAATTGCCGACCCTTGCTCTGAAGGTTGAACTTGAATTTATAGGCTTCATTTGTAACTTCCCGTTTCCATGTTGTACGAAGGCTAGTGGAGATCATGGGAATAACTACCAGAATCATGGGAGAACATGGGACTAACTACCAGAATCATGGGAGAACATGGGACACGTCTCCATGACGTGAGGAAGTTGAAATATAGCGTGTTAGGGTCGTCACAGGGCTGTTACGGTCGTCATGTAACACCCCGTTTTTGATTAAATGTTAATTCGGTTATTTGAAATAAAAATATTCATAATGATAAAATACTATTTTGAGTAATATTAATTTGGTGTGTAGTAATATTTGACTTGGTTTGATTAATTGGCATGATTAGGTTTATATAGAATAAATATTATTTAATGTAATATTGTTTAATAGGGTTATATATTATAATTTGAATTAAATAATTATTGGGGCCAAATTATAATTTTAGAAAGATAGAGGGAGGAAAGTTAGTAGTAGAAAGAGAGTTTTATAAAATAGAAAAAGGAGAAGTTAGTAAGGGTAGAGGAAGAAGAAAGGAAAAAGAGGAGAAAGAAGAAGAAGAAAAGGAAAGAGGAGAAGAGAAGAAAGGAGCTAGGGTGAAGTTGCAACATCTTCATCTTCTTGTTTCAAGATAACCCACACCAAGGTAAGGGGTTTGATTCTCCATCTCATATTGTTAGGTTTTGGTAAATATATTTTGGATTTGGGGGTAAAATGGATAGTTGATTTTATAGGGTTTTGTTGGTTGATTGTTAGAATGGTTTAGAGAAGTTGGATTAGGAGTATGGTTTGTGGGTGTATTAGGTGCTAGCTTGTAGAAATTAAGAGTATTGAAATGGGAAAGAAAACCATGGTAGTGGAATGATAAAAACTCAAAAGAATGAGATTTTCGCGCAGGCTTCACAACACGGGCCGTGTTGCAGCACACGGGTGCCCGTGTTGAAGCTCTGACTTGGCATTTCCCAAAAATCGTTTCGGCCATAACTTTTGAACCGTAACTCTGATTTAGGCGCCGTTTGATGCGTTGGAAAGCTAGTGAAATTTTCTATATGATTATGAGGAATTAGGTAGCTTTAAGAGCTTATTTTAATAAGTGATTATTGGAGAAAGTGTTTATGTTTATAGGTGAATTTGATTGTTATGTATTTTAGTGAAGTGTTTGGTGATGTTTGGTGTACTAAATGAATGATCTTGTGAATTATACATCAAATGCAAAATGCATTATGTTTTGATATGGTTTGAATGATTGGGTATGACAACATGTATGCTTATGTTTAATATGCATGTTTGTATGAAAATGATGATGCTACATGATGATATGGGAGGCTTGTGATGAATTGTTCATGACTAAATGATTTTTGTTGATAATGATGATATATGTCCTTGTACATGATGATGTGATGATCATATTGATATTGTCGAAATATACTTTCCGATTTGGAATTGTTGATAGTTGATGGTTTATGTTTTGGTTGAGTAAGTAATCTCGTTTGTATACATTTTACTTGACGTTGAGATTGATAAATTATATGTATGCATGCATGTACAATAGTTGATGTTCCATTGGTTGGATTTGATGGCATGTGTATGTTAAGATTGTTGTGAGTCTTAATTGCATGCATTGGTTATATTGTACATTGCATGGCATGGTGGTCTTGAAACAGAGACGGTGGAACTTTGGGTCCACAATATCTAGACGGTGACCCTATTGTGGGAAAAGACGTAGTGACCTTGATCCGGAAGGGAAATACAGGTGGTGGAACTTTGGGTCCACAATATCTAGACGGTGACCCTATTGTGGGAAAAGACGTAGTGACCTTGATCCGGAAGGGAAATACAGGTGGTGGAACTTTGGGTCCACAATATCTAGACGGTGACCCTATTGTGGGAAAAGACGTAGTGACCTTGATCCGGAAGGGAAACATAGGTGGTGGAACTTTGGGTCCACGAGTCGGTACCGCATTTGCATACGTTGAGTCGTGTTGTGAGTCACATGTATAATTGTGCATGATATGTATGTGTGTTGATGTGTTTGATTATGTGCCAATATTGTTGTTGTTTGAATTATGGTTATGTGCCAAGGATGTGAGTATTCGGATAATCGGTTTGCATGGTTAATGTGTTGGAAATGGACTCCTTGAGTAAGGATGCTACAGGTGATAAAATGAACATGATCATTATGTATTGCTTTAATTATTGCCATCATTTACTTAAAATTATATGTTATATGATTATTGGAATTCTTACCCTTTTGTTGGCCAATGCTTTTGATGGCATTGTGCAGGTACCGAGGACGGTAGCGCGAGGCGCTAGCTAACGGATGCATTGGATTGCAATCTGTTTTATTTGATTAGAGTCGAGTCGATGCTCTGGTAGTAACACATGGGGGGGAATTTATTAGTGTCAAACTCGATTATTTTGTATTTGGATTATGATGTATATAATCCTTATTCGTGTATATGATGTTTTGTATATGTGAGACTTGATAACATATGCTTATGTGAATTATGATGGCTTGATGCCTTGAATTATGTTTTGATTCCTCCATAAACGGAGATGATGTGAAATTATGAAACTCCGTTGCGTTTGCACGAGAGAATGAAGTAAATATTTATAGTATGTTTGTTTTGTGTTGGAATGCTTATACTTTCAAACATACCCTGTCTGTTTTTCCTTAAAAACTTTGGAATGTGATGTGTGTTGTGGCATCCCTTCCGTGCAATTTTATTTCTCTGATTTTAATCTTTACCTTTAATTTGGGTATTTAGAAGGGGTGTTACAATAGTGGTATCAGAGCAGGTCGGTCTATCGGCCAGGTTGTTTATGTGTTTAATCCCTTTTGGTACGCGACATGTGTGTGAAACACTGTCGGTACTTGTTTGTTTCCTTTTCATTGTCTGCAGAGGTACGTGTGAAATAAGTGGGGGAGAAGTTTCTTTTCTGAAGTTTTGTGCAAGAGGTTGGTTCAGTATACCGCCGATTGTAAGATGTAAGTAGTGCCGAACAGTTGATGCTTCAAGCATGGTTATGTTTAAGTAGCTTGAGGGGTAAGATTGAAGATGATGTGTGGTTTGGTAACGATGGTTAATGCCACCTCATGATTGTCGACTGTCCATTGACAAATTGAGGGACTGATCATCCTTAATCTCTTGTTGATAGTAGTCGGGAATTGTGTTGTTTGGGATAGACTTGTCTTGCCAACTTATTAGAGTGTGAAGCAGATGAGTTGACACAAGGCAGTGCATGGTTACTTGAGTTGTGGGCGAATTTGGATTTTGGTGAGAAATAAGATTTTTGGCAAGCGAACTTCTTGTTGTGATTCTTCCGAAACATTTTATGGAAATGTGAGTGAATTACCGCTGTAGTGCGAGGTGAAGTTTTGATGGATTTAGTTTCTGGAACTAGTTGGGATTCGAAGTATCCTTAAGGGATGTTTGTTTCTGAATTAGAGTTGAAGAGTCGACTTGAATATTGGTTTTAATAGAGTTTGTTTGTTCGAGTGGTTCGCCGTGGAGTGCGCCGATTGTGTTGTTCGAGAAGAGCAAAGGTTACCTAAGTTGGTGTGTCGTTTGTAGTCAAGGAATGAAGCGGATGTTGAGGATGAGTGTCTGCTTCAGAGGATTGATATTTAAGTGAAGCAGTTATTTGGAGTTTATGTGTTTAGTGAGATCGTTTTGAAGTCTGGCTACCTATGGGTTAGTGTGAGGGTTGAAGATGTTCAGGTAATGCTTTTCAAGATAGTGTATGGTCCGGGCGAGTATAAGCTGATGTCACTAGTGTGACTAATGCGTCAGGTAAGATTTTGAAATGTTCCAACAGTACTCTCATGAGTAGCTGAAGAGTTGTTTCGTGTTCATGGATATTATTTGGTTTACATCAAGTTAAGGGATTGTGGCAAGCATCCGAGTGTTGCGTTATCAGTAGTGGAGTTAGATTGGAGCATGTTGAGCCCTCTAAAGAAGGAGTTTTGGAACTGTTGGACGTGAGTGTCTTAAGTAAGAAACTTAGACGACAATATTTTAGACAGTTCCGCGAAGATTTATTCTGTGTCTTGTCGAAGACTTTAAGGGGATAATTCATAGTTTAGAAGTTCTTTTGTTTTGGATGGTTAACTTTGTGAGTTCGATGGAAGATATTTTTATGAGTTGGTATTGATCGTGAGTATCTTGACCCGAAATGGTTGAGTCACTAATTGGACTTCGCCATGGGAAGCGAATTTGTTTTGACCGGTGAAAAGTTTAGCGAATGCCTTGATTTTGGTTTTGTTTTGTATTGAAGAACCTGGTGCGACGTGTTGTGATATTTTGTTTTGGACGTAAGATGTATTTCGACATAGAGTTGGAAAAGTGTATTACTACCTTGGAACGATTTGATTTTTCTTATGGAAAATTATCGGATGCGGGAGTTAGAGTTTGATGCAGTTATGCTCATTGGAACCTTATAGGTACAGATGTTAACGACAAGGAGATTGGAATTGTTGAAGACAATTCAAGTTGAGTATGATCTATAAAGAGACTTCGTCCGTTGTTGAGTTTATTAAGTTGATATTGAGGATAACCCAAGAATATCTTATTTGAGATTTATTATTTTGAAAGAATGTTGCATGTTTGTTTTGAGACGCTTGTTGAGATTAAACTCAGAAGGTTATTAAGGATTCTTTCACTACTACCATATGGATTTCACCGGATACTAATGGTCGCGGTGGATTATTAGATTACGACTAAAATAAGTCTTGGCGGTAAGGAATTTGATGATGGTTTGGTAACCACAGGTACTTAAAGATGATTGATGTTTTATAGAGGAAGATGTTCTGTTTGTGACTGAAGTCGGTCGCGACGGTGTTTATGTTGGATTCCATAGAAATTGATGTTATGGTTCTAAGTCCAAACTATGTTGTAATTTCAGGAGTATGAGACGAAATTGATGAGTAGAGTTCTTGAGAGAGTGTTTTGGTTTGGATTACCACTTTAGAAGATTGAAAAATATGAGAAATGTTTCGAATAAGAAATCAGTGTATTAATCGTTGCGGCGATGCGAGGATGGTGATTACTTAATTAAACTCTGGGAATTGAATTGTTATAAGGGAAGACTTCGTGGAAGTCAAGTGTATACATCGAAGTTTCACAAGTGAAATATTTGGACAGTATTTGAAGAGGTCAAACTATGTCGTGTATTTCAGAGGATCAACGGACGTTGATCAATCGAGAATGAAAGAGTGATTCTTCGAGTTGATGAAGCTGATGTTGCAAGGTGTCTTGATGGGTGTACGCTTTGAACGTATCCATTTTGGGTGATTGGGAAGTTGAGGATTAACCAAGTTGTTTTACGGTTGGCATCTTATGCATAAAGTGACACAGCATGGTTTAGGTATCGAGCATTGAGTTTTAGCGAGTATGCGGGATTGTTGGATTTGGGCTAGTGAGTTATAGTCGCAAGTCGTCAGTATACGTCCTAGGATGAGTGGTGTGTCGCAGTTCAGTTATGTTTGGGTAACTTGGTATTGTTCAAGGGTGGTACGTTGGTAATCTACAAGGACGATGTGACCTTGTGATTTTCTGGAAAGAGAGCGATAACTGCAAGTGTAATTCTTGAGTTCGTACTTATGCGTGAATGATGGCATCTTTTCGTGTTTGCGTAGCACGCGTGGTTTTATCCTTTCTGATTGTTTCAGTTTTGGTTTGTATAACCATTTTGTTGTTCTTGTTTTAGCGATGGTGTCGGTGTTGTGTCGTAGGACTTTATGTTCCTACCTTTGGTGACTCGTTTCCGAGGCGTCGGTTCGAGTGTATGACTAATTCTATGGTTGAGACGTTAGGATGGTACCGATCTTGTTTGTTTAGTTCTCGAGCGAATCGGTGTGTCTGCGACTTGTTTAGTTGTTGGGTGTTAGCTGATTGTCGAGTGCATTGTGTGGGCTTCGCATCTCGGCATGGTTGTTCTCGTCTAAACGTTATGGCTAGGGAGATGCCCTTGTGTTAGGTGTATTTTGTATGTTGTTTAATTAACGCAAGGTTTGGGTGGACGAATGCGTAGGCATGTCCCGATTTGTTCGTTTTGGTCAAAATTTTCGAGGCCGAAAATCTTTCAAGTGGGGGAGAGTTGTAACACCCCGTTTTTGATTAAATGTTAATTCGGTTATTTGAAATAAAAATATTCATAATGATAAAATACTATTTTGAGTAATATTAATTTGGTGTGTAGTAATATTTGACTTGGTTTGATTAATTGGCATGATTAGGTTTATATAGAATAAATATTATTTAATGTAATATTGTTTAATAGGGTTATATATTATAATTTGAATTAAATAATTGTTGGGGCCAAATTATAATTTTAGAAAGATAGAGGGAGGAAAGTTAGTAGTAGAAAGAGAGTTTTATAAAATAGAAAAAGGAGAAGTTAGTAAGGGTAGAGGAAGAAGAAAGGAAAAAGAGGAGAAAGAAGAAGAAGAAAAGGAAAGAGGAGAAGAGAAGAAAGGAGCTAGGGTGAAGTTGCAACATCTTCATCTTCTTGTTTCAAGATAACCCACACCAAGGTAAGGGGTTTGATTCTCCATCTCATATTGTTAGGTTTTGGTAAATATATTTTGGATTTGGGGGTAAAATGGATAGTTGATTTTATAGGGTTTTGTTGGTTGATTGTTAGAATGGTTTAGAGAAGTTGGATTAGGAGTATGGTTTGTGGGTGTATTAGGTGCTAGCTTGTAGAAATTAAGAGTATTGAAATGGGAAAGAAAACCATGGTAGTGGAATGATAAAAACTCAAAAGAATGAGATTTTCGCGCAGGCTTCACAACACGGGCCGTGTTGCAGCACACGGGTGCCCGTGTTGAAGCTCTGACTTGGCATTTCCCAAAAATCGTTTCGGCCATAACTTTTGAACCGTAACTCTGATTTAGGCGCCGTTTGATGCGTTGGAAAGCTAGTGAAATTTTCTATATGATTATGAGGAATTAGGTAGCTTTAAGAGCTTATTTTAATAAGTGATTATTGGAGAAAGTGTTTATGTTTATAGGTGAATTTGATTGTTATGTATTTTAGTGAAGTGTTTGGTGATGTTTGGTGTACTAAATGAATGATCTTGTGAATTATACATCAAATGCAAAATGCATTATGTTTTGATATGGTTTGAATGATTGGGTATGACAACATGTATGCTTATGTTTAATATGCATGTTTGTATGAAAATGATGATGCTACATGATGATATGGGAGGCTTGTGATGAATTGTTCATGACTAAATGATTTTTGTTGATAATGATGATATATGTCCTTGTACATGATGATGTGATGATCATATTGATATTGTCGAAATATACTTTCCGATTTGGAATTGTTGATAGTTGATGGTTTATGTTTTGGTTGAGTAAGTAATCTCGTTTGTATACATTTTACTTGACGTTGAGATTGATAAATTATATGTATGCATGCATGTACAATAGTTGATGTTCCATTGGTTGGATTTGATGGCATGTGTATGTTAAGATTGTTGTGAGTCTTAATTGCATGCATTGGTTATATTGTACATTGCATGGCATGGTGGTCTTGAAACAGAGACGGTGGAACTTTGGGTCCACAATATCTAGACGGTGACCCTATTATGGGAAAAGACGTAGTGACCTTGATCCGGAAGGGAAATACAGGTGGTGGAACTTTGGGTCCACAATATCTAGACGGTGACCCTATTGTGGGAAAAGACGTAGTGACCTTGATCCGGAAGGGAAATACAGGTGGTGGAACTTTGGGTCCACAATATCTAGACGGTGACCCTATTGTGGGAAAAGACGTAGTGACCTTGATCCGGAAGGGAAACATAGGTGGTGGAACTTTGGGTCCACGAGTCGGTACCGCATTTGCATACGTTGAGTCGTGTTGTGAGTCACATGTATAATTGTGCATGATATGTATGTGTGTTGATGTGTTTGATTATGTGCCAATATTGTTGTTGTTTGAATTATGGTTATGTGCCAAGGATGTGAGTATTCGGATAATCGGTTTGCATGGTTAATGTGTTGGAAATGGACTCCTTGAGTAAGGATGCTACAGGTGATAAAATGAACATGATCATTATGTATTGCTTTAATTATTGCCATCATTTACTTAAAATTATATGTTATATGATTATTGGAATTCTTACCCTTTTGTTGGCCAATGCTTTTGATGGCATTGTGCAGGTACCGAGGACGGTAGCGCGAGGCGCTAGCTAACGGATGCATTGGATTGCAATCTGTTTTATTTGATTAGAGTCGAGTCGATGCTCTGGTAGTAACACATGGGGGGGGAATTTATTAGTGTCAAACTCGATTATTTTGTATTTGGATTATGATGTATATAATCCTTATTCGTGTATATGATGTTTTGTATATGTGAGACTTGATAACATATGCTTATGTGAATTATGATGGCTTGATGCCTTGAATTATGTTTTGATTCCTCCATAAACGGAGATGATGTGAAATTATGAAACTCCGTTGCGTTTGCACGAGAGAATGAAGTAAATATTTATAGTATGTTTGTTTTGTGTTGGAATGCTTATACTTTCAAACATACCCTGTCTGTTTTTCCTTAAAAACTTTGGAATGTGATGTGTGTTGTGGCATCCCTTCCGTGCAATTTTATTTCTCTGATTTTAATCTTTACCTTTAATTTGGGTATTTAGAAGGGGTGTTACACGTCACAAGGCTATTAGCGTGTTACGGTCGTCACAAGGTTGTTACGTTCGTAACACCTTGTGGACTGAACTTCTGCTGGGCTTTTGCTCTTCTGGGCTTAGTCTTTTTCTTTGTATAATTATTTATTTCTTCTTAACTCCTCCTTTTTGCTATATCACCCCTTTTGCTTCATTTCTTTGGCTTTTTAATCCGATTTTCCCTTAATTTCTTTCTTTTCTCAATTGATCTTTTATTTAATACAAATACCTGAAACAAAAGAAATACCAACGTAATACAAAAATAAAATAGAATAAATAGATAAAAAATACTAATATTATCTATGAAAATTAAGCCAAATATGTTATATAAATTCGTGTTATCAGTTTTCACCTTCCCTTTGGACAATCCAGTCTTCACAGTTTCTACACCAGTCTTGCCTTCAGACCTGGTTTTCTTGTGAGCAACATCAGTAGTCTTCTCTTTGGTCAGACATTTTGCAACATCCTGCTTGCCTTTTCTGTTCATCATTCTCCTAGCTATGCTAGGGTTGATATTTGCAATTAGGTCATTGTCAGAGTAGTCTTCATCCACATCAATAACGGGGGGTTCAACCTCCTTCTCTGAAGGGTTCTGGAGATCATCAAGATTATCAGATGATTTCTGAATGTTGTCATTCGGTGTCTCAACATTCTCAGAGACATCTGGATTTATTTCAACATTTGGACTTGCTGATTCTTGATTTAAAGGAACAGAAATGTCGGGTACAAAGTGGTTCTCACTCAGAATTCTTGTAACAAGCCTAGCTATTGCTTGATGAACATAAGCTGAGCCTTCCCTATTTGGAACAGAAGATGAAGGTTGAGAGGGATTACCGGATGAAGTAGCTTGAGACCTTCCTGCATGCCTTGTTCTCAGCTTTTTAACCTTAGAGGGGTTAGTTTCCAGTACTCTAAGAGGAGTAATCTCCAGGACTTCAGAATTCATGCATGATGTGATTGCCCTAGAATCTCGATCAGAGGAAGCGGATGAAACAATCGTCTTGGAAGATGATGATGTTTGAGACATTCTGATAGTCTTAGAAAACCAGTAGTAATGAGAGAGAAATCTTTGATTGAGAGAATGGGATTTGTTGCAGAGCCGAGAGAGGAAGGAGGTAAATGAGTGTCTATTCAACTTCTTAATAATTTTGAAAGAAATGGGAAAACATATGATTAACCCAATCAAATAGACTTAACACAAAAAACTCCTTCAACCCTTGTTTTAAGCAAAATTAATTGCTACATTTCCTCATGTTGGCAAATACCCAACTTGCCTTTCAAATTTTCAAATTGATTTGCATCAAGTGCTTTGGTAAAAATGTCAGCCAGTTGTAGTTCAGTGGCAACATGTTCCAGTTTAATCGTCTTCTCCTCTACAAGATCTCTGATAAAATGATGTCTAATGTCAATATGCTTGGTCCTGCTATGATAAATAGGATTCTTGGAAATGTTGATTGTACTCAGATTGTCACAGTACAATGTCATAACATCTTGTGTGATATTATACTCAGTAAGCATTTGTTTCATCCAGATCATTTGAGAACAGCTACTACCAGCTGCAATGTATTCAGCTTCAGCGGTAGAGAGAGACACGCAGTTCTGTTTCTTGCTGAACCAGGAGACCAAATTATTTCCTAAGAAGAAACATCCTCCAGAGGTGCTTTTTCTATCATCAGCACTTCCAGCCCAATCAGCATCACAATAACCAGTCAGAGTTGGTTCACAACCATGAGAGTACAACAAGCCATAGTTGTAAGTTCCACTTACATACTTCAAAATTCTCTTCACTTGGTTGATATGACTGACTTTAGGATCAGCTTGGTATCTTGCACATACTCCAACTGCAAAAGCAATGTCAGGTCTGCTGGCTGTTAAGTACAGCAGACTTCCTATCATGCTTCTGTACAGGCTTTGGTCCACCTTAACCCCACTTGAATCTTTGGATAGCTTTAAATGAGTAGGAGCAGGAGTCCTTTTGTGACTGGCATTCTCCATACCAAACTTCTTGACAATGTTCTTTGCATACTTGCTTTGAGATAGAAAAATTGAGTCTTCCATCTGTGTGACTTGCAGTCCAAGAAAGTAGGTCAATTCTCCCATGAGGCTCATTTCGAATTCAGCCTGCATTTGGTCAGCAAAATGTTTAACCATTCTATCTGACATTCCCCCGAACACTATGTCATCAACATATATTTGAGCTACCATTAACTTCCCTCCTTCATTTTTGACAAAGAGGGTTTTATCCAAGCCTCCTTTTCTGTATCCTTTTTCTGAGAGAAATTTTGTTAACCTGTCATACCATGCTCTAGGAGCTTGTTTCAGGCCATATAAAGCTTTCCTCAATTTGTAGACATGATCAGGGTAGTTTGGATCCACAAAACCTTTAGGTTGTTCCACATAAACTTCCTCATTTAAGTACCCATTTAGGAAGGCACTTTTTACATCCATCTGAAATAACTTGAACTTCAGGAGACAAGCAATTCCCAATAGGAGTCTGATAGATTCCAGTCTGGCTACAGGGGCAAAGGTCTCATCAAAATCAACCCCTTCAACTTGAGTGTATCCTTGGGCAACAAGTCTTGCCTTATTCCTGGTGACAACTCCTTCAGCATCTGATTTGTTCTTGTATATCCATTTTGTGCCAATGATGTTTGTTCCCTCTGGTCTAGGAACTAACTCCCATACTTCATGTTTCTTAAATTAGTTCAATTCATCTTGCATTGCACCAATCCAGTATTCATCAGTTAAAGCCTCCTTAACATTTCTTGGTTCAATTTGACACAAAGCAAGAGTTTGAGATGATTTCTCTAGATCTTGTAATGACTCCACTGTTAGGATCTCCTATGATGAGTTCTTTAGGATGATCTTTCTGAATTCTGATGGAAGGGATTTTGCTAGCTTCCTTGGATTCAAAGTCTGCTGCAGTGGTGTTAGGTAGGTCATTCTGTTGAGTTGGAGTCTCAAAGAATGTCTCAACATTACAAGGGACATCTGTTTCCTCATGATAATCATCAACTATGACATTTATTGATTCCATCATGACTTTGGTCCTGGAATTGAATACCCTATAAGCTCTGCTGTTGGTGGAGTATCCTAGAAATATTCCTTCATCACTTTTAGGGTCCAGCTTTCTCCTTTGTTCACGATCTGCCAGAATATAGCATTTGCTACCAAATATATGGAAGTACTTCACAATTGGCTTTCTTCCTTTCCAGAGTTCATAAATGGTGGATGAGGTTCCCTTTCTCAAAGTGACTCTGTTATGGACATAACAGGCTGCATTCATAGCTTCAGCCCAAAAATGAATAGGAAGTCTTTTGGCATGTATCATTGCTCTGGCAGATTCCTGTATGGTCCTATTTTTCCTTTCTACAACTTCATTTTGTTGAGGAGTTATAGGAGAAGAGAATTCATGACTAATTCCTTCTGAGGAACATAACTCATTAAACTTACTGTTTTCAAATTCCTTGCCATGATCACTTCTGATTCTGACAATACACCCTTCTTTTTCTCTTTGAATTCTTTTGCACAGTTCTTTAAAAACTTCAAATACATCAGATTTTTCCCTAATGAAGTTAATCCAGGTGAATCTGGAAAAATCATCCACAACAACATAGGCATATCTTTTTCCACCAAGACTTTCCACCTGCATTGGTCCCATAAGATCCATATGTAGAAGTTCTAGAACCTTAGAGGTGGTCAGATGTCTTGACTTTGGATGTGACATCCTAGTCTGCTTACCAACCTGACATTCACCACAAACTCTCCCTTCATCAATTTTCAGTCTTGGAATCCCTCTGACTGCCCTTTTCATTCCTCTTAGATGAAGATGGCCAAGTTTTTGGTGCCACAGTTTCACCTCTTTTTCTTCTTTGGCAATAGAACACACAATGGAGTAATTAGTGTTCTCAGGCTCCCACAAGTAACAGTTGTCTTTAGATCTGACTCCTTTCATTACAACTTCTTGTTTCTCATTAGTTATAAGACATTCAGATTTTGAGAAGTTGACCTTGAATCCTAGATCGCATAATTGACTGATACTAATGAGATTAGCAGTCCGGCCTTTTACCAATAATAATTCATTTAGATTTGGAACTCCAGGGCAGTCCAAGTTACCAACTCCTTTGATTTCTCCTCTAGCACCATCTCCAAAGGTTACATAACTAGTGGTGTGAGGTTTAACATTATTGAGAAGGTTCTTGATTCCAGTCATGTGCTTAGAACACCCACTGTCAAAGTACCAGTCTTCCTTTGCAGAGACTCTAAGAGAAGTGTGGGCTATCAGGGCAGTAGCCTTTTTCTTCCACTGTGGAGTATGTGGTACCTTGTTAGACTTAGGTTTGACACCTGAGTTCTGATTAGGGTATCCATACAATCTGAAGCAGAATGACTTTATGTGACCAAAGCTCCCACAATGATGACATCTCCATCTTTGGTACTTTTTCTTCATATTTCTCTGTTCCCGATGTTGAGTGCTATGTTGTGACATCTGCTTTGACATTTGTTTATCAGGCCTGATCTTCTTGTCTGCACCAGATTTCTTTGCTGCCACAAATCCTAGACCAAACTTGTTTCCCACATTTTGTCCAACCTGAAGGATTTCTTCCAATTTGTCAGTTCCATTTGTCAGCATCTTGACATATTTGGTCATCTGGTTCAGTTTTGAGTTCAGCATTTGAACTTCCCCTTCTAGATGACTTATAGTTTCAATGTCTGCCCTTTTCTCAGCCTCCAACTTTATTATGAGTTTTGTTTGTCTCTCATTTTGCTGACAGACTTCAGCACTTCTGATACATAATTTCTTTTAGGTATCAGCCAGTTCTTCAAATGTCACTTCCTCATCACTAGTGTCACTTTCAGAGGTACAAACACCAGTTAGTGCAGTAACTAGTTTGGCAGATTCTTCTTCAGAATTACTTTTTGAATCACAGTCAGACCAGGTAACAGACATTCCTTTCTTTTGTTTCTTAAGAAAGGTAGGACATTCAGCTCGAATGTGCCCATATCCTTCACATCCATGGCATTGAATTCCTCTGCTTTGATTTCCCTTCTCTTCAGACTTTGGTCTTCTGCTGGAGTCATAAGATCTGTTAATGTCAGAAGGAATGTTCTTAACATTTGACCTTGACTTTGGATTCATTCTCTTGATGAGTTTGTTGAATTGTCTTCCAAGCATGGCTATAGCTTCTGAAATATTTTCTTTTTCATCCTCCTTGTTTTCATCTTCAGTGTTGGATACAAGTGTTATGCTCTTGTTTTTCTTGTCAACATTGTCACTGATCCCCATCTCAAAGGTCTGAAGAGACCCAATGAGTTCATCCACCTTCAACTTGCTGATATCATGGGCTTCCTCTATAGCAGTTACCTTCATTGCAAATCTTTTAGGCAAGGATCTGAGAATCTTTCTCACCAATTTTTCTTCTGGCATCTTTTCTCCCAATGCTCCTGAGGTGTTGGCAATCTCCAAGATGTTCATGTTAAACTCATGAATGGTTTCATCTTCCATCATCCTTAGGTTCTCAAATTTGGTAGTCAGCATCTGAAGCCTTGACATTTTTACTTTGGATGTGCCCTCATGGGTAGTTTTGAGAGTGTCCCAAACTTCCTTGGCCAGTTCACATTGATGTACTAGTCTGAATATGTTTCTATCAATTCCATTGAACAAGGCATTTAATGCTTTGGAATTTCCCAAGGCTAACTCATCTTCTTCTTTGCTCCATTCTTCCTCAAGCTTCAGACTGATTGTCCCATCTTTCTCAGTTATGGTGGGATGGTTCCATCCTTTGTCAGCAGCTCTCCAAGCCTTTTTGTCCAGTGATTTTAAGAAGGCAATCATACGAGGTTTCCAGTAGTCATAATTTGATCCATCCAGAATGGGTGGTCTGTTTCCAAAAACTCCTTCTTTGTCCATAGCGCCAGAAAGTGATATTCCTAGATCTCACCCAGTAAGATAGGCAGGGTGCCTGCTCTGATGCCAATTGAAATTCTGGCAGCAGATACTCAATGTCACAGTGAATGTTATGACACCGTATCTGACTTTCTATAAGACAGTAAATAAAAAAACAGTAAAGAACACAGTCAATTATTTACCCAGTTCAGTGTGAAACAACACCTACTCTGGGGGCTACCAAGCCAGGGAGGAAATCCACTATAAGAGATATTAATTCAGGAATAAACCAACCAGTTTATCTCCTTCACTTAAGACCTACCCAATGCAACTTCAATCTAAGTTCAACTTAAACCTGAGTTCCTACTCACTCCCCCTCAATCACAGCAGTGATACTAAACAATTGACTAATGAATTAATGAAGACACTCTTCAGAACATACACTTGATTATGCTTCACAGCTTTTAATCAAGTAACACAACCACTCGTGCTTCAAAGCTTTGAGTGATACATAAACCTAACTTGACCTTGCTTTAAAGCTTTAGTCAAGTGACACAAACACTCTTGCTTCAAAGCTTTGAGTGATACACAACCCTTACAATCAAAACCTACTCCAAGTCACTTATCACAATGATACTTGCTTGGATTACAGCAGTTAAAACTATACAGCCCATAATTGATCTTCTGTCAAAGAGTTAATTTCCAATCAGCTTTCCTGTTGAATATATATGCAGCTGTTTCTTCAGTTAGGGCTTCCACGAAAAGCTAGGGTTAATTAGGGTTAACCTCAAGACTTGGTCACAAGACTTTATCAATCAGATTAGGGTTGAGCTCAGTTAACCTAAAGTCCACGTGAGATTCTGTTCTTGAATTGTATGAACCAAATTCCTGAAAAATTTCAGAATTAACCAAACTGCATAACTGTTAGATCAGTACAGGATGTCTTAACATTTGTTATGACAACAGAAATCCTGTTTACTGATTTTGGTAGAAAGTAATAAATGTGATCATTGCAAAATGCTCAGATACACACTCATAAATAGCAGCTACTGTATGTCATTCTTTTTCTGCATAAAATACCTAAAAATCCAGAATGTTATGACATCAGTCATGACATTCACACACCTGGTTTTACCAAAAATACATGCCAATAACTAAACACTTACAAACTTATTATAATAAAATAACTTAAAAGACCCCTAATATAATTATATCTATAATTATTTGCATGTTCTTTTTTTTTTTTTAATCTTTTTAGTCCTCAAATATTTATTCTTTCGCACTTAATTTCTACTTCATCTTTTTTTCTTAAAATAATTAGGTAAAATCAATTTTGTTTTCTTAAAAGTTTTAAACATATTTCTTTTATCATAATTCTCTCACTCCATTTATGTTTGAAGTTACTTCATAATAATAAACTTATGCACACCAGATTAACAATGTGCAAAAATGTAATTAATTCAATTAAAAATAATTATTTTAATTTATAGTTAACATTATAGTTAACATTATAGTTGTTCAATTATATGAATTAACCGCATTTTAAAATGTGAATTTAATAGATTTAACCACGTGTTTAACTCAATTAACCATAGTGTTACGCATGGTTAACAATGTATAAAAAAAAATGTATGAAAAAAAATATATGTTTTGAATCAAATATCAATTTTTTTACCTTAGGCAGTTTATAACTTTTGAATGACAAAAAAATTAATTACTTAAATAAATTTTATGATTTAAAAAAAAAAAATCTTAATTAAGTCAATAATTTAAATGTTTTCTCACCCGTATATATAGGTATACCACCGTTGACTTGTGAGGATTCAAGTTCTGTCACAATCAAATGGTGTTATATTCTTTTACATATATAGTGGTATATTAAACATAAAAGTTGATGTTTAGTAAAGATAATAGGTAGCATTGACAAACTAAAAGTTAACAAAATGTCTTAATATGTCTCTCTCAAAATCTATTGGCATTATCCAGAATCTACAGTATCTAATCTTAATACTTTTTTCTAATGGATAAAATACAATATTTAGGGTTTAGGTTGTAATCATATGGTCGAGAACTAACATTTCGAATAAGTTTTGCTTGCTGACTTTTGATAATTAAATGAGTAGAGATTATTTAACGCTGGTAGGTAAAGACAAACAGCTTTCTTCAAAATGTGACCAAACATTTGTACCTACATTTTGACTTCAAACATATATACTATCATTATAATAACTGCGTTACAAATCCGGAGCCTTTTGTGTTAAGGGTAGACACTCAGTTGGTTTGGATATAACTCGGCCTCCAAATGCTAAACCGTCCTAAACCATGGGTCTAGTTGTTAGATTCAATTTCGATTGATTTGCATCTCGGTTTATCCGAGTTCGGTTTTATCGGTTGATCGGTTAACATGAATCTGTTTGACCAGTTACTTGATACTTACTTTTATTATAAAAAAATCTGTAAATAAAACTGCAAATCAGCATCTAAATAAAAGCCACAAATGATATTATAATTGAACTGTAAATCCTCATATATTTCACAAGTAAATTCAACATATAAAATATTCATAGTGTGTCACTAACAACCAAGGTCTTACGTAAGTAATTTGTTGCTGAAAGATGAACTTTTATGTGCTCTTGCTGCAAAAATTGTTGAAAAACTGAATTAGAAATTGAACATTGTGAATGGTTTTTCTTTTCAAATAAAGAATAAAAAACAAAATGAGAAATGATTGAAAAACATAATGAAAAACGTTACGTGCTTTTCAATTTCTCTATTGCACAATTAAGAAAAGAGAAATGCTAAGTTAACTGATATATGTTAAGGTTGATAGGGGTAATTCTGAGGAGGAAACATTTTACTTGGGATGTATCTTTTGTGAGAGATATGCCACATATCTACCTAAAATTTTAAGGTGATATGTGTGCGAGTTCTCTCATTTATATAATGTTCAATCTTCCATTTTCTAATCAATATGAGATTTTTTTTTCACACTTGATTCTCAACACTCCCTCTCAAGTGTGAGTCACAATACTCCTCTCATGTGAAAGTTCTCTCTTCCACATACACTTGTACCATCATTGACATTCTTCAACGGAGGACCTTCTACCCACCACCCACGGAAAGTGTTTTGATACAAGTAAGTCGATCTCTATCTCAAAACCAAAGGCTCATGATACCACTATTAGAAGCAATTTCGAGGAGGCAACATTCTTTACTTGGGACACATCTTTTTGTGAGAGACGCATCAACTTATAGGCGCACAAGGTTAATAAATGAAAGAAAGGTAAGAGAGAATATATTTACTTCAATGACGGTAATAAAGCTTACAAAAGGAATGATACAAGTGATTGCTACTACTAGTTTATTTATACACAAAGTAAATTGCCACGTAGGCTCTAATAAAAGGTAAACTTAATACTAAGTTAAAAGGTACAAACTAGAAAATACTAAACTTAACAGCTACGCTAATAAACTCAGAACCCCAGAAGCTAAGCATACTTCTGGGCGTAACCTCAGAAGCTTCTGCTTCTGTTTAATAACAACTTCTGATTACATCAAACTACTCCTTCTAACTAAGCAGTCTCAGAAGCTTACAACTTATGGCTAACAACCTCAGAAGCTCTACTGCTTCGGAATAACAACATCTTTTGAATATGAATTACTTCCAACACCATCCCTTAATTCATATTCAGCTAACCAAACTCTTTAACACCAACTTCATCCCTCAAACAGATAAAGTGTTATGTCTTGATATCCTTCGTCAGAACACATGTAAGTTGCTTATGGTTGCTATAGTGTGCAACTTCTAATACTTCATTTAGAAGTGGAGATTTCTCCTTGAGAACCCACCTAACGCTGATGTTTTTCTTCTCCTTCAAAAGCTCAGTTAACTCCCAAGTCTTGTTTCTTTCAACATCATCAAGCTCTTCTTTCATGGCCTTCAACCATACTTTCTTCTTGAGAGCTTCACAGCTTAACAACGCAACCACTGGTTGCTTCTTGGAGCACCAAGAAATAAGACTTTCCAGATATAAACAAAAATATCCAGAAGTATTTCTTCTGTCAATTTTGTCTTCATATCAATCAGAGTCTGGATAACATATCAACTATGCATGTGATCTAACACTAGAAGGGAACAACACTTCATACCCCAGAGTCCCTTTAGTATCTTACAGCTTATCAAACTCTACAAATCTCCTTGGTATTTTCCTGATTCGTTGTGACCTCTGGACTTGTTTAAAATTTCATGATTCTGAAATAAATATCTCCTTTTGGACCTCTTCAAAAGTTTGACTACCACCAGAAGCTCCACCTCTGTTAGCTTCTGAACCTCGTTTAGAACCACTACCTTCAAAAATACCATCTTCAAAAATTGGATCACCTTCAGAAGCCCTACCTTAAAAAGTTCCACTTTCAGAATCATGATCACCATCAAAGGCTAGATTTCTTTCACAAGCTCCTCCTTCAAAAGATCCATCCTTAGAGTCATGATTTCCACCATGATCATCTTTAGAAGCTTGTCCTCCAGAACCCACGTCTTCAGAGTTTTACCTTCTAGAAGCATGATCACCACCAGATTCTGGATCATCATTAAAATATGGATCAAAATCAAATTCACCATCTGACTCATCTTTAGAGTCTCTAGAAGATTCTTCATCCTCTGACTCTGACTCTCCTTCAGAACTTTCAAGTTATGACTCGTCTTCAGAAGCAGAATCTCCTTTAGATTCATACTCATCTTCTAATTCTAGATCTTCTTTAGAACTTTCAAGTTCTGACTCATCTTCAGAAGTAGAATCTTCTTCAGATTCTAACTCATCTTCTGTTTCTTCTTCAGACTCAGAATCACCTTCAGATTCTGACTTGTCTTCAGCTTCAGAGTCATCTTCTAACTCTTAGTCATCTTCAGAAACCTCAGATTCTGAATCATCTTCAGAATCTTCAGCGTCATATTCTGATTCTGACTCATATTCAAACACTCCTTCAGAGTCACAATATTCAGAGTCGTTTTCTTTCCCTTCAGAATCAGAAAATGACAATTTCACAAGTTCCTCATCAGATTCATAAGCCATTAATATAACAGGTTCATCATCGGAATCTCCTATGGCTATTTTTGCTTCTTATTTGTTTGACCAACAATCCTTAACAAAGTGGTCAAACCTGTTACCACAATAACATTGAACCATTCTCTTGCCATACTTCTCCTTTCCCTTATGATGTTTCTTCTCATCAGAAGTAGAGGTTTCTGACTTCTGGAATCTATCACCATGTCTATTCTTGGTTTTTGACCAAGAATGCTTCTGATCCTTCTTGACAAAAGAATCCTTCAGAGCCTGCTCAACTTCCCTATCAGAAGTTCTTTCAGTCAGACGCAACTCATGTGCCTCTAGACTGCTTTGTAACTCTTCTATTCTCATGGTGTCTAGATCTTCAAAATGTTCAATTGCTACAACAATGTAACCAAATTGAGGAGTAAGCAACATTGATAACTTCTCTATGAGTACTTGTTTAGAAAGGGTTTCTCCACAAGGTTTTATGTCATTAGTGATTAGAATCACTTTAGAGATGTACTCAGAAACCTTCTTGTTGTCCTTCATGTTGATATTATCATACTTCTTTCTGAGAGACTGAAGCTTCACCTTCTTCACTGATGCGTCACCACCGTAACACCTACTTAGTATGTCCTACGCAGCCTTCGCCGTTGTTGAATCAATAATTTTCTCAAACACATTCTCATCCACACACTAATGGATGAAGAACGGTGCATTATGATCTTTCTTCCTTGTATCTCTCTGCGCATTTCTCTGTTCCTCCGTTGCATCTGCTGTAACTGGAACATAACCATTTGTAACAAGCTCAAGAACATCTTGAACACCAAACAACACATGCATATGAATCATCCAATAATTCTGGTTTTTACCATTAAATACTAGAAGCTTGGTGCTTAGACTACCATTTCTACTCATCTTCAACCTTGTACAGAACACTCATATCTCACAAACACAGTGTTTCCCAATCCCATAGAATCAGAAAATGTGATTCTGTTCAGACTTTGTTCAAGATTCAATATGAATTCAAGAACCAAAATCAATCATGCAATGCCTCACCGTTTCACTCGTGTTTCTCGTGAATCCAACCGGAGCTCTGATACCACTGTTAGTGGCAATTCCAAGGAGGGAGCATTTTACTTGGGACACACCTTTTGTGAGAGACATGTCATATATCCACCTAAAACCTTAAGGTGATAGGTGTGCGGATTCTCTCACTTATATAGTGTTCAATCTCCCCTTTTCTAATCAATGTGAGACTTCTTCCTCACACTTGATTCTCAACAAAGGTGAAAAACATAATGTGCTTCACTGTAATATTTATTTAAAATGAATATGAACTTATAAGTGATTTTAAGTTCAAAACAGTCACATTTTAAACTTCACATTGAAAACATTTCTCAATAGAATCAACCGTCAGAATGGAAATTAACACATATGTAACATTTCTAGATCCCAAAATTCATACCACTATATATTACAACAAACATTAAATGACATTATGCATACTATACATACTATCAAACATCTCAGGAGCTTCATGATTAATATGTACCTTATGTTGACACTGGAATGAATTGGATTAAAGGAGTGCTTTGTGAAGATAATCAAATGTGTATTTAGTAATTAACTATTTTATGCTATAGACAACTGCTAGTATATTTTGATAGTTAGTGTAGTTTTTAACAACTGCAGTGTATCACTAATGTGAGTCTAACTAATTGTGAAAATACAATTTTATACTCTTAAGAGATAGTAGTCACCAAATAAAGATCAATAATACAAACAAGGTTAAACATAAACAGTTAAAATAACATAACTATCATACTAAACAAAAATATCAAACACTTAAAACCTAAACACCTAATCCGTTAAAACAACTTAAAACCTCAAATGAAATAAAACAATCAGATTCACACAAAGTATAAAGCAAGAGGATTCAGACAAAGCATAAATCAAAATACTATCATAGTTAAAACAATAGGCTTCATACATAACTATCAGGATTTAGACAAAGCATAAAACCACATGACTCATACATAACTATCAGAGTTAAAACAATAGGATTTAGACAAAGCATAAAACAATATACTATAATACATGACATGAGTATTATATGATGAGAACATAAACTAGAAACACACACGGAGATAGATAGATAGATAGATAGATAGATAGATAGATAGATAGATAGATAGATAGATAGATAGATAGATAGATAGATAGATAGATAGATAGATAGATAGATAGATAGATAGATAGATAGATAGATAGATAGATAGATAGATAGATAGATAGATAGATAGATAGATAGATAGATAGATAGATAGATAGATAGATAGATAGATATATAGATAGATAGATAGATAGATAGATAGATAGATAGATAGATAGATAGATAGAGAGAGAGAGAGAGAGAGGTGCTTATATGATCAGTTCCAGTGGTGGTTCGTGGACGGTGGCAATGTTTCATTTTGTTGACAGTAGCAATGTTCGTGTGTGAAGAGTGACCGAACAAATCCTAGCAGTAGAGTGAAACTTGAAAGTGATTCAATAGATTATTAGGTGTCAGTGTTTGAGAATTTTGTTGGGATCAAAGTAACATACCCAACCCAATTCTATTATGATTTACTAGGCCGGTCAGATTAGTATTTCGCTGGGCCCAAAAATACAACCCAAAACCGACCAACTTAACCCTAATAAACCCACTAATTAGTGAACCAGTAAAACGCTAACCCGACTCATCTGAACCGTTGCTTCACAGGCTACATGGTTTGGTCGGGCTGAGCTGGTTTCTATATTCTTGTCTAGCCCTATTTTGTGCCATTGTGTGTGTATACACAATCAAATCAACTAAAAAGGCCTTATCATATCAACAAGTTGGGATCATTTTCAGAGATAATTAATGGTAGATAAAATTTGTACTTTATTAGTCTTATTTATAATAAGGAAAGTTCTTTAATTTTATAATAATAAGCAATTATTATTACTTAAAATATCTAATCAATAATAAATATATATTATATACGAAATTTTTTCAAACTTAACAAAGTTAATGCATTATTACATGTAGTAAATAGTTATAATTTAAGTAGTATCATTAAGAAAAATAGGAAAATTGTGGTGGTTTTTATAGTACTATTATGGCGGTTTGAACCATCGTAATTTATGAAAATAGCGTTTCCATAAAACGCCGTCTTTCTGGCTTCCGCAAGGAAAAAAGCAGCGGTTTTTCATTAACCGTACACACCGCTGCCTTTGTTAAATACGAATACATGCTGCCTCTATAAGGGAATTGAAACAGTTGACCACCTGTTTTTCGATTGCCCTGCCACTAGGTGCATTTGGGAGAGAGTTATTAATTGGATTGAGATTGATCACATGCCTAAAAAATGGTCTGAGGAGATTATTTGGATGATTGGGATTTGCAAGAAGAAGGCTTTAAAAGCAAAAGTGATCCAATGTGCTCTGACAGAGACTATGTTCGAGGTTTGGAAATACTGTAACCAAGTGTGCTTTGTAGCCAAGAGTAGCCAACAAGCTACTATTGCTAGCATCATTGATTCCATTGTGTATTGGTGTTGGGATAAGCTTAAGCTTAGAGCTTACATTAGTAGGCTCATAATGCCTTAGTTTGTTAGTTTTGTTGTCCTTTCTAAATTATTGGACCTTTGAGGTCACTTTGTACCTAGTCATTTTTTGATTCAATAAAGTATTCTTTATTTCAAAAAAAAATTAAAATAAAGGAGAAATCATAAAAAATATCAAATCTGAAAATAAAAATCAGAAAGAGAGTATTTGAAAATATTTTTGTGAATTTTTTCATAACTTTTGAGTCAGAAATGAGTTTTCTATGATTTTTTTAAGTTTAAATCAATTAAAATAAATAAAAAATCTGAAAATAAAATAAGAAACCAAAAAGATGTGGACCATTGGGCGAGTGTCAAAATGTGCTAGTAATCAGATCCAAAGGATCAAGCACGCTGTGCATATCACAGTCAACTTGCACCGGATCACCTTTTAAATATTAAAAACAACTAAAATTCTGACGCGTTGGATGGAGTTTGACTAATGAAAGTAATCAGATCCAAGGGCTCTCAAAGCGCGCGTATGATAAAGAAAACACACTGTATTGAATTAAAAAAATCACATGCCGCGCTTTCATTGGTTGAAGCACGGAACATATGTCATCTTCAACCTCCAGACGCCCTAGATTGGGATTCCTCAAATTGTAAAATTAGAGGACCAGACCGGTAGCATTAGATTCGTCTCTTCAAGATGATTCTAATGGTACCATCGCGCCAAATTTATATAAATTGAGCAAGGATTAAATTGAGAAAATGAAGAAATAATAGTGAGCATGAAATTCTGGAATATCTCACTTAAATCTCAATGAAATCACAAATTGTAAAAAGCATGAGAATCAGAAGGATGTAGAGAGTAGATTAGTCTTTTATTTGGATCGATTTGACCAAGAAATCTACCTGAACAAAGTAGCATAAGGTGGATTTGAAATTGGACTTCTGTAAATCAGTATAGGTTACAATTCTTGAAGGTGAGAGTGTGGTTAGCTTCATAGAAGTTCAATGAAGTTAACTAATTTGAGCTTTTGGTGTTTGGAGTGAGAAAGAAAGAAATCAGCAATTCAGAGTTCATGTGGGATATGAACAGGGGTCAATTGGCTATCAAAGCTTGAGGAAATGAATGAAATATGTCCCTCTATTTATAGGGAAGCAAATGGGATGCTCAAGCGTGTGGAATGATGAAGTTTGGAGGAAAATCGTGTGAAGTTGCAAGCATGAAAAGTGTGACTCGTATTTTTCTCAAAACTCAACCAAAACTTGTGTTTCAAGGTGCTAATCACTTCTAAAAGATTGTTAAGCATGATTAGAAGTAAAAACGCGTAGAAATTTGGTGATTAGAAGCTGAATTGTGCATTTCAAATTCTGACTTGGAGGAAAAAGTTAGTTTAAAGGTACCAACTTTGAATCAGTGGCATTCACAACTCAAGGAGTCTTAGGGCATGATTCTTGAAGCAATTGAAAGATAAGGTCACAAATTTACAACGTGCAAAGAATGGGATCAAATGGATACTTGAGCTAGGAGTAGTGATGAGTCAAAGTTGAGAAAAAGATGTTGACTTTTTGTACTTCGAAAAATTCTAAGTTTTTCTCAAAAAATGACCTATAATGTTTTGCATCCAAACATGGCCTTCCACCCAAAATTTGCTTTTGACCAAAAAATATGGAATGAAGTAGATCTCTTAAATAACCTTTTGAGATTTGAACCACTTAAAAACTCCAAGAATTGAGAAAGTTATGACTTTGTGAAGTTGGTGAAAATCCATGAAATGACCTATAACCTTTTGCATTCTTAGGGCATCTTCCATCCATTTTAAAGATTTGCACATAAAAGAAGAGTTGAAGTTCACATCCTTAAGATCATTGTGTAAAATTAATGGGCTCAAGGAGATAAAAATTGACCAAGTTATGATCTTTTTAAGTCACATAAGAGAATTTGATGGCCTATCTAGAGGACTTGTAATCTTTCTTCATCATTAGGCACCTCCCACATGAAATTTTCTTGAAACTTTTGAAGTGATTGGTTGATAACTATTTAAAGAGAATAATATATTTGGAATCACTCAAAAATCCTAAGAGGTGAACAAGATATAGCCCTTAGAAGTTCAAAACCCTAGCTCCTAGAGGACCAAAATGACTTGGAAAACCCTTTCAATTTTGACAATCTTCCTTGCACAATAATTCTTTCCATGTGAATAGAAGTTGGTGAGGATGATAATAAGAAACCATAGCACCAAAAACCACTTCCAAATATTAAGAATTAAGAGAGTTATGCACTCGTGAACAAGAAATCAAGAACTTGTCCAATTAGGTCAAACTTTTTCAATTAACTCTTACATCTTTTGATTTTTTTTTGAAAAATTGAGGCATGATAAATCATAGTATACCTTGTAATGATATTACTTCAAAGTATATTCAATGATGAAGCTTGAGTCTAAATGAAGCTTTTTTGAAGAAGGCATGGAAATAAACTCATGAACCTATGAATCAACTTGATGAAATATGTTGTGCTCTCACCTATAATATCATCAATTAGAGTAAACATTCATTGTATTTGTTAGTTTGAAAGTTAATTAATACAAAAAAATATATTATCACAATATACAAATCAAGGGGCTTGGTGATTCCTCATGAGTAAACCTAAAGATAGAGGGAAGAACCAAACCCAATTGTGATCTTGATATGATTGAGTTGATATGAAATGATAGATGAATCTTAGGGGGAAAAATTGGGGTACAACAACTACCCTTATTTAAGTGTCTTCTATACGGAGATATGAAGGTTAAAATCCTCGTGCCGACGCGATTGAAGATACTTAAATATAAAACAAACCCTATTTTTGGCCCTAAAATGCCATGCAATGCATATGATTGTTCATGCAAATAAACAGATCCAAAGGTGACACAGGACACCACTGGGGAAAAAGAAAATGAAATATCAAAAGAAAACTAGACCAGGAAAATAAATCATTGGTGAACAGAAGACTCGACTCTATTGGGGTAAATCCCAAGGAGGAGATAAAGCAACATTAACTCAAATATTGAGGATAGAAAGTAAAGGGTAACAGTGATCGACAAATAACCGCAAACTATCTATTCACAGAGAAGATAGCAAAAAAGGCAACGTCGACCCACATGGGGGAAAGAAGTGGTAGGATAATACTAGCAAACATCAATATTAGGGTAAGCCACAAGTGACCAGCATCAGTACTTATGACTGGAAACATACAAACTCTTCAGAGAAAAATGAATCTCAATGACAAACTATCTCTCATAATGACAAGACTACAATTCATCAGAGTAACAAAACTCAACAACGAACTATCTCCTATAATGACAAGACTACCATCCATTGGAGTAACAAATATCAACAACGAACTATTTTCCATAATGATGAGACTACCATTCATCAGAGTAACAAATCTCAACAACAAACTATCTCCCATAATGACGAGACTACCATTCATCGGAGTAACAAATATCAATAATGAACTATCTCCCATAATGACGAGACTACCATTCATAGGAGTAACAAATATCAACAACGAACTATCTCCCATAATGGCGAGACTACCATCCATTAGAGTAAAAAATCTCAACAACAAACTATCTCCCATAATGAAGAGACTACCATCCATTGGAGTAACAAATCTCAACAACAAACTATCTCCCATAATGACGAGACTACCATCCATTGGAGTAACAAATCTCAATAATGAACTATCTCCCATAATGATGAGACTACCATTCACTGGAGTAACAAATCTCAACAACAAACTATCTCCCATAATGACATGACTACCATTCATCGGAGTAACAAATCATGAATCTTCTTTGAGAACTAACAAACTTACTGAGGAAGTACAAGTTGCTCAAATAAAGAGACATGTCACTTGCTGTTATAAGAGGAATTTGCAATAATGCTGCTGGGAAATGAATTATGACTTCTTGGGGAAATGCCAATATATTCCTGCTGAGGAGGTAAAGTATTCACGTGCCAAAATAAATTCACATTCACAAACTCGGGCCTAAAGCCTACAAAAATCATAATAATGATATCGTTGGGGACTACAGATTCGAACCAGAAATAAACCAGAGCGAAACAATCATCCAAGATAGCACCTGATGAGAAATAAACTCAAAAAGAGATCACAGACCTAATCAGACAATGAACTGAATAGGAAGGCTGAAGCAAAAATTTTCCACGAGGGATAACTCAATGGGGAATTGAAAGAATATACACTTTCTGCTTAAGGTTGACACGCTATTGGAGAGAGGGTAATACGACTCTACAAAATAGGGTAATATGCCAACAAAAAACATCAATAACTGCAAATGAGCAATGAATGGTTAAATTCAACTATGCATGATGTATGTATGAATGTACGAATGTTATCACATATATGCCAACAAAACGGACAAACATCATTGGGAATAACCAGAAAAAACCAGCTTGGGTAAAGTCAATACTCGGCTAAGTCCCATCCAGGATGAAAATTTATAAGAAAGTAAGCACTAACTGAGGAAACAAATTCCTATTCCACGACTTAAATTCACTGGGAAAAAACGTAATTTGAAAGTAATCAAATTAAAATAATAAAAATCAGTGCAAATACAGGGATATAATATCCTCCCCCAGGCTTCACCAGGGAACATCACACAGACTTCAATGGGGAAAACAAATGTCCCAACGTCTAGATTTCCATTGGAGATTACAATATTGACTTCATTAGGGCAGATGAAAACTGCATCATCGAGATATCAACTGGGGATGTTGTTCTAACTTCATTGGGGAGGGGAAAACCACCTCATTGAGGGGAGCCCAAAATACATTCTTCAATACCAAGAGTGATGATTACACAAACTTCTCTGGAGAGAAATTATGAAATCACACGGGGACAACAACTCCTTGAGAGAAATAAATAACTCAACTTTACTTGGGGATTTAAGAAATCAAATAATACCGCAAGAAATTAAAATTATGGGGATTTTAAATCAAACCCAGCACTTGGAGGGAGAAAACCCAAAAAGTTGACAATTAATTCAACACTTCTTAGAAAAGATACTGCCCTTGTTTAGTTTCTTGGGAAATAAACAACAACAATAATGATAACACTACAAAAGGGTGACGTTTTGCAAATGATTCCACCTCGGCACACAAAGGAATAAAGGACTTTCGTCATATGAGCAAACACCTTACTGGGGAATCAGGGATAGAGGCTTCAGACCATGCAAACCCAAAATCAAAATGAACCAAGACTTGACTTGGGAAAATGGGATCACAAACCCAACACCGCACCATACATCAATTGCTATCATCTCCAACTACCTGAGAGACATAAGAAGATCATATGCATACCCGCAAAAGTGACATAGGAGAACCTTCCTGGTGAATACACCCCCCCAAAATTTCAGAGTTTGTCCATCCTTGGAATCACCATTTTTGTTTTTCTTAAGTCACAAAATCTAAAGTAAAAAGTAATTTGTAAATTCTTTTCAAAAAATAATTTTTTTATTCAATATTTTTGTTTTGAAAATTACTATCAATAATAAATGGAGTTTTTATAAGCAGAAATAAAATAATAATTGTAAAGAATTGGATAAAAGCTCAAACTTTTTTAATGGAATGGTAGTCTGCGAATGGCGAGACCCCATAGATGATTACAAAGTTTGGGAAATGATAATACATGTGAAAAGATACATTGAAATACAATGAAAACTATTCTCCCTAACAACTTTGAATTCCTAAGCAGCGACTTCTGTTGAAGTATGGTGATAATCCGAGAAGATTGTTGCTTCAATGATCAAGTCTCATGTGATGCAGTTACTTGCCAATAAATCCCTAACTTTTTCCTAGGTTGCCCTTGCGGGTTTTCAACCTAGCAGGAAGAATCTATTATGTTTATATCACTAATTTTTGCCTAGACCGCCCTTTCAAGTTTTCAGCCTACCAAGATGCTCTTTTTTGCCTAAGCCGCTCTTTCGGGTTTTCAACTTAGTGATTTATTCTTTTATTTCCCTAGGCGAAGTATTTCTTGATCGCATTAGCATTCATAGGACGTGGGAACTCCTCGCTATCCATAGTTTCAAGAATCAATGCACCACCAGAGAAGGCTTTCTTGACAACATATGGGCTTTCAAAATTGGGAGTCCACTTGCCCCTAGAATCAACATTAAAGGACACGATCTTCCTGAGCATGAGGTCACCTTCTATGAATTCACGAGGCTTGACCTTCTTATCAAAATCTTTCTTCATTCTCTTCTGATACTACAGACCATGACACAAAGCTGTTATTCTCTTTTCTTCAATCAAATTCAATTGGTCAAACCTGTTCTGGACCCATTCAGCCTCTGACAACTTGGTTTCCATTATCACACGTAAAGAAGGGATCTCAACCTCAACGGGGAGCACTGTTTCCATACCATATACAAGAGAGAACAAGGTTTCCCCTGTTGAAGTGCAGACAGATGTACAATACCCATGCAAAGAAAAAAGGAGCATCTTGGGCCAATCTTTATAGGTAACAACCATCTTTTGGATGATCTCCTTAATGTTTTTATTAGCAGCTCCAACAACCCCATTAATCTTTGGCCTGTAAGGAGATGAATTGTGATGGATAATCATGAATTCTTCACAAAGTTCTGTCATCATCTTGTTACTCAGATTTGAGCTGTTGTCGGTGATAATCCTGCTGGGTGTTGCACCCCAAAATTTACACTCTTGATTCAGGCTTATGTTTCTTCATAAACATCATATTGCAATGCATTCATTCTCTTATGATGGGATCAAGGTGCTTTGGTTCTCAAGTTGACTACAAGTTGTGCTGGTTGATGGGGTTGATAATTAATGTAAGAAGGGAGCCTTTCTCTCAAACTTTGGATTTCTCAAGTCACAAGGGTCCCTCATGTCTCAAGACCCTTTCATCCATCTCATTAATTCATAAGAGGGTTGAAGATTGTGTTGATTTGAAAGAGAATCACATTCTCTTAATTCATCAGTCAAAATTAGGGTTTTGTCCAAATTGAAGTAATTGGGGTTTAGACGAGCCAAGTTATGAAGCATCATTTTCTTATCATCATTGGAATCAAATTTGTTCAAGAAGTCTCTCATGATGCCTAGTGGAATTAGGGTTTTTTGGGCTCGATCAACTATCTCCTAACACAAAGTGCAAATTAGGGTTTTGAATTTAATCAGGTTTCTGATGACTTTTTCACTCAAACTTGTTTCCATGCTTCACTACATGATATTAAGCATCTTTGGATGAAATATTGAGGTTCATTTTGGATTGGAAATGGTTCAATTGATTAGAAAGGGCAAAATGGTCATTTTGGTCACAATCAGTTAAAATCAGAGGTTGACTGTGATACGGTGGCAGAACTGACTATTAATACTGGTTTTACATTTGTATTCGCAAATGTCGCGGTAAGCAAGAGTCGCCACTGACTTTTATTTCATCCAACAAAGGAAAGGAAAAAGAACAGAAAAAACCTTTTTTTGAGAGTTTCTGAGTACGGGTTTTCCACGGGCTCTTAGGTACTTGCTCATTTTCTAAAATTTCCTGTGTGTGCTTATTTTCAAAAGTTTTGTTTTACTTCGTTTTAACCCTTGTTTCTGTCCTCAAGAGTGTTACGAAGTTGTTTTTTTGAAAACTTTGTTTAGGAAAGTGTTGGTGTGAAAAACTTTGTTTGTTTGAGCAAGTACTTAAGAAGTAAGCTACCTACTCGAAAAAGTTCTGTTCGTTTTCCTTTTATATAATGCTATCCCATTATTGAGAAATAGGTAGCATCGTCGTTGGAGTTTTTAGGGACATTCGAAGGGACATGTACGATCACAAAAGCAATGTTAAGAAACGTTAGTAATCATCATAAAGCCTTAAAGATCTTGTTCCGAGGCAACATCCTAATGGGTCATTTTAGATCTTTCGGGGCTAGAGGACAACCACTAACAAACCCTATACTTCATGACCGTTTACCAAAGGAAACTAGAGTGGAGTAAACCCTAAGAGTGAGCATGTGCATGTGTTTGATTTCAGTTATCTAATCTTTGTACAATTAAGGTGATCTACTATTTTAATTTTCAGTTAGTCTTTCCATACAATCCTATTAACATACATCTAAGCTGTTTATAGTTTGCGAAAATTAAAATGAGAAAGTTAAAAGTCCTAACTATTACAGGGCTTTCGCAGATACATAATTATCTTGACTGAAAATAAAAATGTGGAAGTTTAAAACCCTAATTAAATCTATTACAACTCGAAGCAGATAAAATAATAGAAAAAATAATTAAAATGCGCGCGACTAATTAAATGTGAGAATGAATTAAGAAACCTAAAAATCTAATTGAAAAAATATTTAGGTTATTATTTTGAGAAAAAATTAGTTAAGTTATGTACAAATTAAAACCCTAAATTTTAATTAATTTAAATTATAGAAAAGGAATTAAATTTTCCCTAATTTTAATTAAACTAATTAATTAAAGAAATAAAATATTTTAAGAAAAAATAATTTTTGATGTTTTTATTATTTTTTGATTAAATAAAAAAGAAAATAATTTTTGTGTTATTTTGTTAAAGGAAAATAAGTAAATAATAAAAAAATAAGAATTAAAATAAAAGAATTAGAGATGGGCCTGTATTGAAGCGGAAAAGGGGGGTGTATGTCTGAATTGTTAGGCCCATTAGCTGTTGAGCCCAGTCAATGCGTGAGATTCAGTGTTGTTCCTTCTGATGGTCTACCATGCTCCTTGCTTGCTTGAGCGCTAGATCTGGAATGTGAACGATCCATTGGCTGGATTATAGTAGCGCATGGTAGGAGTTTTGAAGCATTGTGCACAAGATCTGCAATCAAATATGAAGAAAAATATTATGTAGGAGGCAGGGATCGAACCCCTGACCTCCTACACACATGCCTTGAAACCGTGCCTTCTTTCCATTGGACCAACTGTTCCTTTGTTAATAGAAACGAAAAATAAATGATATAATGAAACATAGGTCAATGCAATAATGAAAACGCGCGGAATTCAAATAAACCAATGGTGGTCAGCCACGTTATCATCTCTTTCCCCAGGCCTGTCGTTTTTGACACTAACCCTTTACCTACGGTCAGGTTCGTCGCTATATGATATAATGACGATATTTGTCTGTAGCTATAAACCTGTGAATCTTTAAAACAAAATTCAAGCAATATAAATTCCATTCAAGGGCATAAATCGACTGTACTTCTTCCCCTGAACATGAACATGCCTTTAATTTGGCCCAATTTTGCCTCTAGCTAGGGTTCCCCAATTTGGAGCTCACGAACCCTAACTATGGAAAGTAACCATTCCTGCGTCAAAACTTAAATCCAAGCTATCAAAAAGGTTCCCAGCATGATTATGAAGATGTATATGCAAGCAAATTGGATTAAAAATACGTAAAACCAAAGGAGCAAGTTTGAGTTCAGAGGGTGCAAACCGTGAGGATTATATGATGATTCTTGGAGCTTATAGGCGTGCAAACGACCGTGTTATCTTCTGAGAAGGTCCCTGAAACGATTGGGAGTGTTGAAATGCTTTGAATTACCCTCAAAGCTTGAAACCGATTCACCACTTTTGTCCAAAAATTTGAGTTTTGTTTGGAGTTCTCACGCCTGCAAATCATTGTCCTCTTGGCTTAGTTATGTTCAGTGTATATATTAGAACATATTAGGTTAACAAAAACGAGTTAAATCTTTGTCAATCATGACAATTGGATTTGATTTTGTTCTTGTGTTATATGTTTCTAAAACAAGCATAATCATTCCAATTTTGCTTCAATTTGCGTTGATCTGATTTGATATGATTTTCCAGTCTAATTGGATTTGATTCCTACAAAAAATCAGATCAAAAATCAATCTCTTGTATTTTTTGCTATTTATTTGATTTGAATTTAAATTTTAAATAATAAAAAATCAAAATAAAATAAATAATGAAGAAAATAAAGTGTAGATGCTGATTTGGGTCATGGACCATGTCACAAGCAAGATGCAATCATGAAATGCTAGGCCCATTTGACAAAAAAATGTATTTTTGAGCACATTTGACTTTTGGCAATTTTGCAAAAATGGTCAACTTTGACAAGGCATATCTCCTCCAATTTTAACCCTAGAGAGGTTTTCTTAGACTTTTTAGAAATCTTAGGATGTCCCCTAAACAACCCTTTTGGTCTCATCTCAATTGGGTCTTCCATGTTCATGTAAGAAGCTTTGACCCAAAAGGTGTTTTTGTTGACTTTTCAAAAGGACCTATAATGTAGAAATTCATATCTTTTGACGAGTGCATTTTTTTAACTTGTGGGATGAAGATGAATTATAGGGAATTGCATCCTTTTCAAAATGAGCCTTGTATGGAAAATTTATGATAAAATATGAAGAAGTTATGCTTGGTCAAAGTTTGGTTGACTTTTCTTGAGAAACCTTAATTTAACAACTTTTGGATTTTGATGAATTTGGGGAATTCCTTGGGAATCATGATCAAACCTTGATCAAATGATGGATATAACTTTAAAATGTTGATGTTGACCCAAAATATTGCAGTTTGACTGTATGTGGGCCACAATTAACTTTTGACCTAGTACAGTTAATTTTCAGGCATCTGAGCAATTGACTGAACAAACTTCTTGTGTAAAGAATGAAACTTGACATGGATGATCTTGAGAACATATTAGGACCATGGAAGGAATTTGGGACCTTTGGAGTTCCCACACCCTGATGAAAATGGAAACCCTAGTTTGAGGTACATTGCCTTAGAAGAGAGTTTGTCTGGTCAACTCTTGGGCATCCTTGAGCAAATTGAGGACCTCAATGGGAATGTGCTGAACAAAATAAGAGGGTAAATTTTGGGGTACAACCGCTGCCCCTGTTCAATCTTCTTAAACCTGAGGATGTAGATTGGCTGTCTGCCTTTCGTAATCTGAAGGTGGAAGATGATTGAACACTAGAGTGCCCAGAAATTTGCACTCGTCTGAGATGGTGCTGGACTGTGTAGGTAGTATCGGGAATGGGATTAGAGATTCCATTTGGAGGAGACGACGGAAGGTCACCGAAGATGGGCTTAAAGATTCCATCTAGAGGATGTTGATTTCTCGAGATATTCCTTTGATGAGAATTCCTGTTCCTGTCGTTAAGGAGGAATCTGTTGAGGAATGTTGGTCTCTATCTTGGGAGAAATGGGATTTTAGGAGCTTCAATTGTCCGTTACTCTACTAGGGAATCATCTCTTAGTCGAGGAGGTGAACTGCTATCTGGTCGTACTACAGGCTTTACAGTGATTTGCTGAGGATAATAAGATTAACTGTTATCTGGTCGTGCTCCAGGTTTCACAGTGACTTACTGGGGAGATGAGATTAAACTCGCTATCTGGTCATGCTCCAGGCTTTGCAATTTATCAATTCTTATCTGGCCGTGTTCCAGGCTTCATAAGGAATTAAGCGGTTATCCAGTCGCGTCTGGGTTTCAACTTGAATTTAAGGCATACTAATATCCAGTTGATTTCCGGGCTTCATAGTAATTGGCCGAGTAAACTGCTATTTGGTCAAATTCCAAGCTTCACAGTACCTCATACTGTTATCTGGTCGTGCTCCAGGTTTCACAGTGTCTCTTTCCGCTATCTGGTCGTGCTCCAGTCTTCATAGTGTCTTATACCGTTATCTGGTCGTGCTCCAGGCTTCACGGTGTCTTATACCACTATCTGGTCGATTCCAGGCTTCATAGTATTTTGGAGAAAATCAAGATATTATTCGGTCGATTTCCGGGCTTCATAGCTTGAATTTGAGATATACCACTATCTGGTCGATTCCATGCTTCATAGTATCTTGTACTGTTATCCGGTCGATTTCAAGGCTTCATAGTATAATGGGGGAACTAAGATGTTATCCGGTCGATTTCCGACCTTCATAGCTTGAATTTAAGATATACCACTATCTGGTCGATTCCAGGCGTCGTAGTATTTTGGAGAAATCAATATATTATTCGGTCGATTTCCGGGCTTTATAGCTTGAACTGGAATAGAAATCTTAGTATCGATTTGACTGAACCAGGGAAAACTTGTGAGAACTTCAACTGGGAGAGAAATCTTAGTATCGATTTGACTGATCCCAGGAGAGGTCTCGGATTAACTTTGACTGGCATAGAAATCAGGGGAATCTTAGCGGCGATTTGGATGACCCAAACAAAAGTCTTAGAACATCTTCAACTAGAATAGAAACCTGTAGTGTCGGTTTGACTGAACCAGAAAAAATGTTGGAATATCTTCAACTGTAATAGAAACCTTGGTGTCGGTTTGACTGAACCAGAGAAAATTTGTGAGAACTTCAACTGGGAGAGAAATCTTAGTATCGATTTGACTGAACTCGGGAGAGGTCTCAGAATAACTTTGACTGGCATAGAAATCATGGGAATCTTAGCGACGATTCGGCTGACCCAGACGAAAGTCTTAAAACATCTTCAACTAGAATAGAAACCTTAGTGTCGGTTTGACTGAACCAGAGAAAATGTTGGAATATCTGCAACTGGAATAGAAACCTTGGTGTCAGTTTGACTGAACCAGAGAGAACTCGATTGCATCTTTCCCTGAAAGGTAAAGAGTTAGTCGTACGTAATGTCATGATGTTTGAAATGTATTGAGTAATGGTGTTCTCAAAATAAATGAGATTGTGCTGTATAATATGTAATGCACATGCCATGATGTATGGATATGCAATGTTATTATGAATTTCTCTAGCTGGGAAAAATAAATCCTGGACTGCTGCTAGAGAGTATAAGGGGTTGAGTTCTTCGTTTCCACTAGGGATAGTGACCGAAGATGATTAGCTTGGGATTTATATCCGTTCTGCTTGAGCATATTCTGCCGGAGGAGACTCTGTCTGAGGATAATCCTGTGGGGGAACGACTCTGTGGGGAAAAGAGATACTCTGTTGGAAGATCTGCTAATTTGGAGAAATAAACTCAGCTGGGGATGAGCTTCCATTGCTGGAGAGAAGAGCTATGTTTGAGATCGAGCTTCTGCCTTCATAGAAATAAACTCTGCTCGGGAGAAAAACATTATAAACTGTTTATGGTTATAAAGCTCGGCTGGGGAATGCAGACATTAGCTTTCTGAAGGAACTTGCTGGGGAAGGAATTCCTGCTTGGGGATACGGAGGTCGGACCTTGGTTGTCTCGGATCTGTGGGGAGTATAGGTATCACTGGCTTATATGTGATAGTGACTTTGCTTCCAACTGTCTTTTCCCCTTGTACCATGATGGACGGGGTAACTGTCGATATTTAGGTTTTGTACCAGTTTCTTTGAGTTCTGAGTAACTGTCTTTCTGTTTTATATGCAGATATTTATGAACAGTAATCATATTCAAATGCATATGTCAAGAATAAAACATTGGACGTTTTTTGCACAACAAAACAGAAAAAGGAAAAACAAGCACAGAGTTTTATACTCAAAAGATGATTTGTACTGATTTGAAATTTGCCTATAATAGGCGTTTTTTTACAAAGAGGCTGACGCTCTAGTAAGAGAATGCTGCCGTAAAAATGGAAATTATTATAGAAATGGTGTACAAAAAGAAAACAGCTACGTGTAGTGACCCATTGGGTTTCAATTCTGCTATTGCCTCTATGTCTTCGAGAATTTCATCATTTTGCTGCTTGTCCAAAGCTGATTGGATTGATCGGTACCGTTTGAGCTCGATACCTGATTACTGAGGTCTGATCGCAAGGTGATTCAATGGGACATAGTGATACGCTTTAATCCCTAACTTTTGCCTGGACTTCCCTTTCGGGTTTTTAGTCCACCGGGATACCCTTTTTTGCCCAAGCCTCCCTTTCGGGTTTTCGACTTGCCGGGTGTACAAATTTTTTTCATTTTTATCCCTAATTTTTGCCCGAACCGTTTTTGTTCGTCGGGATGCCCTTATTTTTGCCTAGGTATGTCAACCTAGCGGGTCTTTATTATGCGTAGTATTTTTTCACTATGTCCGCATTGACAGGGTGTGGGAGGTCGTCACCATCTATGGTGGTCAGAATTATGGCTCCACCAGAAAATATGTTCTTGACTACAAATGGTCCCTCATAGGTGGGAGTCCATTTTCCCCTGGGATCACCTTACAGAAGTATGATGCGTTTGATTACCAGGTCCCCTACTTGATACACTTATTGTCTGACTTTCTTGTTGAAGGCCTTGATCATCCGTTTCTGATACATTTGACCATGGCAGACAACAGTAAGTCTTTTCTCATTGATTAAATCCAATTGATCAAGTCGAGTCTGGATCTAATCATCTTCTCTCAAACCCGCATCCTTCATAATCCGTAGAGAAGGGATCTGGACCTCTATGGGTAGGACAACATCCATGCCATATACCAGAGAATAGGGTGTTGCCCCTGTCGACGTACGTGCTGAAGTACGGTACCCGTGAAGAGAAAATGGTAACATCTTGTACCAGTCTTTGTACGTCACCGTCATCTTCTGTATGATCTCTTTAATATTCTTATTAGCAGCTTCGACAACCCCATTCATCTTCGGCCGGTAAAGAGAAAAGTTGTGATGCTGAATCTTGAACTGTTTACAGAGATAAGTGATCATCGAGTTGTTGAGATTAGTACCATTGCTTGTGATGATTCTCTCAGGGATACCATATCGATAAACCAAGTTATTCTTGATGAATCGTGCCACAACATTCTTGGTAACCATAGCAAAGGAGGCAGCCTCAACCCACTTCATAAAGTAATCAATGGCCACTAGGATGAAGCAATGTCCGTTGGACGCGCTAGGTCTGATCTCGCCGATCATGTTAATGCCCCACATTGAAAGGGCCATGGAGTCGTCAAAACATTCAAGGGAACTGGAGGTACATGCACCTTATCAGCATAGATTTGGCACTTGTGACAAGTTCGAGAATGTTGATAACAGTCGGCTTCCATAGTGGACTAGTAGTATCCTGCCCGTAAGATCTTCTTTGCCATGGTATGTCCACTGGAATGAGTGTCAAAGGTACCTTCGTGTAGGTCTACCATAATCCTCTCTGCTTCGCTCTTGTCTACACACCACAGTAAGGTAGAGTCATGATTGTGCTTATAGAGGATTCCATTGCTGAGGAAGAACTTTGCAGCAAACCTTCTCAGAAATTTCTTGTCATTGACATATGCCCCCTCGGGGTATTCTTGAGCCTCGAGATACCTTTTCACCTCATGAAACTAAGGTTTGTCAGCTATCTCCTCAGTATCGATCTCACAGCAGTATGCCGATTCATCCAACCTCTCAATAGTGATTAGGGGAGCTTCATTGTCCCACCTGACCTTGAACATTGACGACATAGTAGCTAGCGCGTCCGCTAACTGATTCGCTTCTCGTGGGAAATGTTCAAAGGTGATCTCTTCAAAATGAGGTAGCATTGTCAGTACATGTTCTCTATAAGGGATAAGGTTCGGGTGCTTCGTATCCCACTCGCCTTTGATATAACTTATCACCAAAGCAGAATCCCCGAATACACTCAATAACTTGATCCTTAGGTCAATGGCAGCTTTAAGACCCATGATACATGCTTCATACTCCGCCATGTTGTTGGTACAGTTGAAACATAATCGGGCAGTGAACAGAGTATGACAGCCCTCGGGAGATATGATTACAGCGCCAATACCATTACCCAGTGCGTTTGAGGCTCCATCAAAAAACATATACCATCGGGATCCTTCCTCAGGTCCTTCATCCAGTCCAGGTTCTTCACAGTCGGTTACTAACATGATGTTCTCATCCAGGAACTCAAAATTCATGGACTGGTAGTCGTCCATGGCCTGATGCGCCAAATGATCAGCTAACACACTTCCCTTGATTGCTTTTTGGGTTGTGTATTGGATGTCGTGCTCGGTTAAGATCATTTTCCATCTTGCTATCCTTCCGAAGAGAGCAGGCTTCTCGAAAATATACTTGATCGGATCCATCTTAGATATTAACAAAGTAGTGTGGGTCAACATATACTGTCTCAGTCGGTGAGCAGCCCATGCCAAAGCGCAACAAGTTTTCTCGAGAAGTGAGTATCTTGTTTCACAGTCGGTAAACTTTTTTCTAAGGTAGTATATTGCGTGCTCTTTTCGACCAGACTCGTCATGTTGCCCCAGTACACACCCCATTGAATTATCTAGCACTGTTAAGTACATTATCAAAGGTCTTCCTTCAACTGGAGGCATCAGAATAGGGGGTTCTTGGAGATATTGTTTGATTCTGTCAAAGGCTACCTGGCATTCGTCATTCCACTTTACCACTTGATCTTTCTTCAGAAGCTTGAAGATTGGCTCACAAGTAGCAGTCAGATGTGAAATGAATCGGGCAATGTAATTTAGGCTTCCCAAGAAACCTCTAACTTCCTTCTCAGTACGGGGAGCCGAAATCTCTTGTATGGCCTTCACCTTTGCAGGGTCTACTTGAATACCTTTGTCACTGACGATGAATCCCGGAAGCTTACCAGACCTTACCCCGAAGGTGCACTTGTTCGGATTTAACCTCAGCTTGTACATCTTCAACCTATCAAACAACTTTTGTAGATGATCAAGGTGTTCTTCTTTAGTTTGAGACCTGGCTATCATGTCATCGACATAAACCTCTATCTCATGGTGAATCATGTCATGGAACAGAGCTACCATAGATCCCTGATAAGTTGCCCCAACATTCTTTAACCCAAACGACATCACTTTGTGGCAGAAGGTGCCCCACTGTGTAACAAAGGTTGTATTCTCCATGTCTTCAGGCGCCATCTTGATCTGGTTGTAGCTAGTGAAACCGTCCATGAAGGAAAAGACTTTGTGTTGTGCGGTATTGTCAACCAAAACTTCGATATGGGGAAGCAGGAAGTCATCCTTGGGGCTTGCCCTGTTTAGGTCTCTGTAATCCACACTGTTGTACCCCAAAATTTTCCCTCCCATATTCACCAACATTTCTCACCACAAGACTCTTAGAACTCAAGAACAAGCTAGGGTTTGCTCTGCTCAAGACACCTCCTTGCAGTATTGACCTAAATTAGGGTTTGAGTTTGCACAGGGATATTTTGACCTACAATTCCCAAAGTGACTTTCATACTCCATGTTGGACCCACAAGTTTTTCCATACCAAGTTTCAAGCCTTGATTCAAATTTTTGCCCAGTCAATTGGACAGTTGACCTAGAAATCAACTGCATTAGGGAAAAAGTCAACTGTGGCCAATTTACAATCAAACCTCATGAATTTTGACCCACATCAACATAATGAACTCATATGAATCATTTGATCAAGTTTGGATCACAATTCCACAAGAAATTTGATCAGATCACCAAAAGGACAAAATGGTCATTTTTAGGGTTTTGACTGTACAAAGGCAATTTTTGACTGTTTGACCTAACCAATGGCAAATCAAGCTCAACCATGGACTCAAGGACTTAATGGAATTTTCTTGACCCATTCAACAAGTTCAAAAGATCTCAAATGCATAGGATTGACAGATGAATTTTTCAGTCAACTGATCAAAATTTGACTGTACACTGAAAAGTCAAACTTTGACTTTTTGGTCAAAATCAAGTTCCAAGAGTTATTTTTCATCAAGACATGTCAAATTAGGAAACTTGTTCATCAAGAAACCCAAAAAATGCAAATTAGGGTTTAAAATGAAAAAATTTCATAACTTAGAAATTTTCTAAGTTATGAAATTTTCTTATTTTTTCCTAACTTTGTCCCATTTTTTCACCAAGATGCAAATGGATTAAAACAAAACTTGAAACATGAAAGTTATAGTCCATCACAAAGTCTACAACTTTGATTCATAAAGTTTTCTCAAAAGAAGTTTTTATCTCAAGTTATGATTTTTGGAACAAGGGTATCTAAAACTTTTAACTTAGAGAAATTTTGTCCTAGTTTAGGCAGGATTTTAACCCATCTTCTTGGCCATTTTTCACATAGTTCCACTTGGAGTTTCAAGTTTAATTTCAAAGATGGATTATATTACATGTTCCAAGCTTTCCAAATTGTCCAAGAACTCCTCAAACACCCTTGTGGTTAGAGAGAATCGAATGCTTGAAGTTGGCAAAAACTCACTTTGATCCATGGCCAATACATGTTCATACCAAGTTGCAAATCTGATTTAGCTAGCTTGGTTCACAATTACAGGCCTCAAAACCAGTTGATACTCCATAATTTAATTAATATCCATTTATTTAAGGTATTGTCTTGGTCATTAGGGTATTATACACTAGATTAAGCCTTAAATGGAAAAAGTGACAATGCCATTTTTGCTTAAACTTCACTTTATGTCAAAACAAGATCCTTGAGGCATGGGGCCATATCTCTGAGGCAAGATCAAATCTACCAATTCCAGTAACCAAGGGAAAAGTATGCAGCATAATATAGGACTTGTACAGGCCTGCATTGAGGGGATACACACTCTTGCTTCAAGAAGAAGAAAACTTGCAAAACACAAGCCATCTCTCACATCTGATAAAACCAACTTACACAAATATTGCAAACAAGTTTCAGACCTCCTAACAATCCAAAAATACGACCCCTTTGCCTCTCAAAACTCCTAGTGCACAAAAACCCCATTTTCTTGCAAAACAGGGTCAATTCTGCATTTTGCAAGCCATCATCAAATTCCATCGTGCGTTTTACCCAAAGATACTTCAAACACCTTCCAACCAACATACCTGAGCTATCCAGATCATCCACAAGTTGTTGTTACACCATTAACACACATTGCCATTTTTGTTTCAAAGCTTTGCAGGTTGAGTTCTGTAGCACGATTCAGGCTACTTCAAAACAAGCCAAGCATTGAGAAAGCTTCATTGGACATCAGGCAAGCTCAAAAGAACCTCAAGCACTCTTGGAAGTTGCTGCATTGTCCAGCTCGAAGTCAACTGAAATAGGTATTTCATGGACTTCTATCTCTCTATTTAGGAATAGTTAGACTTAGGGTTGTAAATAAAAGATGTTGTGTTCATAGCCCTGAAGCCATACATATGCTTAGTTTTCACTTATATTAATCGTGCTAGGAGAATTTAATCCTCTAACTTTTTGAAAAAACTAGGTTAGAAATTAGGGCCAGAGAAATTCTCTCTGGTCTTTGAGAGTTATCTTAAGTTTTTTATATGGTTGGATTCGTTGTTTGATGCTCTACAAGTTTCATGTTATGAGTTTTGTCAAAAAATCAAGGAATCAGGAGATAGCATTTTCTGTACAAAGCACGCGTTTTGGTTTGAACCGAGGAAGAAGATGAAGTCTGATTGGGCTGGGCCTGGTTGTTTTTACTCCTAACACATGCATTTTCAGTTTACACCCCCTGGCCCATTTATTTGTACATTTGTCATTTTTGCATTTTTATTTCATTTTTGATTTTGATATTTTATTTTCTAACATAAAAAATACTTAAAAATTATTTTCATAAATTTTTGTATTTATTTGGAATTTATTTTAATTATTACTAGTATAAAAAAATGTGTTTAAATGTTTTATATTCTTTTTATTAAAGCCTAAAAATAATGTAAGAATATATTTATTTTCATTTATTATTTTTATTTACATTTGAAAACATTTTCTTGAATACACACATTTTTTTTTGTAAATAATTTATTTTATTTTTATATACACTTAATATATTTAATATATTTAATATATACATACATATTTTATTAAATAATTAGGACAAAAAACACAAAATAAATAATACATTTTTGTTTTTATTAATATTTCATACTAAAAACACTTTTTTTTTATATTTTTGTACAAATTAATACAGTATTGTATATAAATAATAAATAATACAAGTCATTTGAGAAATTAGGGTTTTTGCCCTAAATAATAAATAATTGAAATTAACTTTTTATTTTATTTACATCTCACATTAAAAATACTTTGTCATACATAAAAACATTTTTGCATAATATGCTTTATCTAATATTTATTGTATTTATTTAGATATTGTATATTTAATATTATGCCTTGTACATTCGATTTGGTTGTAATAATTTAGAATTTAATTTCTTGCAAAATAATCCCCAATTCAAATTTGCACCCCCCTTCCTATATCATGTTGTAATAGTGTAGAATTTAAATTCTCGCACCTTTAAGCTTTCAATTATGCCATGATTAGACTTAGGGTTTTGTATGCAAAAAAATCAAAGTAACAATTAGCTTGACCTAATCAGAGAATAACAATGCATGAAAAACAAACACAATGCACACTCGCACCCCTAGGGTTACAATCCACTTGTTGCCTTCAAAAATGGGCCATGGTTGCATGTTAAGTACTTTGGTAAAACAAAAACAAAACAAAAGATCATAGTCCCTCGATGACGCTATCTGGGTTGCCTAAACAAAATATCATAGTCCCTCGATGACGCTATCTGGGTTGCCTAAACAAAATGATCAAGTCCCTCAAGAAAATTGCCAAAAATACTTGACACTATTGCTATCATGGTCTATACGATGACCCGTGCCTGTCCCGTTAACATCCTAACACAAGGTTGTTCACCAAATATAATGGTGAAACAACACTGTTAAAAGGGTTAAAAACATAAGAAAGATCTTTGATTAAAATAGGGTAGACAACTCTTAGTTACTTGATCAAAATCTTGCAAAACACCCTTGCTATCTTCAAAATGAACTTTACAACACAAATTTCAAAACCCATACTTTCAAACATTGGAAACTTTTCAAAATACAAAAACACCTTTGTATACATTCAAACAAAGAATCATTACAAAGGTTGCCACAAGGATGGCCTCTTTTCAAAACATCTTTCAAAACCACACACAAAGCACCATTTCAAACAATTGAATAGCACCATTTCAAACAATTGAAAAGCAAAGCAAGGGATCTAAGCAAGTAACTAAGAGCCCATGGATAACCATGGATTGAAAACGTGCTAATACCTTCCCTTTCTATAATCTACTCCCTGAACCCAAGAAAACATCTCAAAGGTCTTTCCTGTGCTTTTTGACCTTTCCTTAGGATAAAATAAAAAGTCGGTGGCGACTCTTGCTAAACTGAAACATTTGCAAACACAAACGCAAAATCCCAAGTCAGTTCTCCCACTGTATCACACACACACATTCATACTTTACCATCTTTCTTGGGTACTGGAACCACATTAGCAACCCACTGCAGATAGGAGGTGACAGCTAAGAACCCTATGTTGAACTGCTTCATAACCTCTGCTTTAATCTTCTCTGACATCTTGGGGCGCATACGATGAACCTTTTGCTTTACCATAGGGCAATCTCTTTAGTCGGCAGACGATGAACCATTACATTCGTGTCTAATCCCGGCATGTCTTCATATGACCAGGCGGAGATTTCAACATACTCATGCAACATCTGTACCAACCGCTGTTTGACACTAAGCTCCATATTTTCACCTATCTTAACCTCTTTTATGTCTTCCTCTATACCCAAGTTTGCTGTCTCAATCGACTCTTCATGAGGCTGTATGGCCCTTTCTTCCTGCTGTAATAGTCTTGCAAGTTCTCCGGGTACCTCACAATCTTCCTCACCTTCGTCCTCGGCTTGGTTGATCGGATTTTCAAAGTCATAATGAGCAGTAGCAGAACTGTTATCAATGGGATCCATAATGGATATGGATCTGCGTTTTGATACATGAGTGTGTGTAAGAGAGTAATTGTATAGACAGAATAAAAGAAAAGAAAGACAAAGAGCGCAAAATTTGTATGCAAACGTCCAATGCTTTATTAATGTCATATGAAAATGAAACATGATAACCCTCACAAATAGAACCACTGTGCCCCAGGTAAGACACATGGCTATAGAGTTTATATTGTTTTTAAACTACATATCTGAAAAAATCAAAAATACAATTACTCCTGAACAAAAGTAATCGGTACAAAGTCCTTGGCAGTCCAGTTACTGAGTCCACCGTTGGTAGTCAGGAAGACCCAGCTGTCAATGTCAGAATCACCATCACTGTCTTCAAGTGCATTGACCCCAGGATTGCTGATGCGTAGGGGAGGTCCTCCATCCCGAGCACGAAGAATACCCTTTGAGCACCTGTAGTAAAGCCCAAACCAGATTTGTCAGACTTGTAATGAATAATCGGGAGCTGACCCCAAATGGTAGAACCACCTTCTTCAACCACTGCTCGTGCATCCTTGAGAGAAGCCATCTTCAAGGGAGGTTTGGTGACCTTCGGAGGATTGTCGGTAGTTTCTGCTGTAGCCATAATTTGAGGTACCTCTTCAAAGTTCTGGCAAGGAGTCTCGATGAACTCGCCATCCATCTCTACGTACCTGAAGGAGTTCAAGTGACTGATCATGTACTCCTCTTCACCATGCACAATGACAATCTTTCCTCTTACTGGGTACTTCAACATTTGGTGGAGGGTAGAAGTAACAGCCCCAACCCCATGTATCCAAGGGTATCCCAACAAGCAAGAATATGATGGTTTGTATCCATTACGTAGAAAGTGGAGTCGAAGGTCTGGGAACCAACTTTGATAGGGATATCCACTTCTCCGTGCACCATCCACTTCGAACCATCGAAAGCTCTCACTACTATATTGCTAGGCTTCAAGGTCAAGCCTTCGCAGTCCAATCTGTCCAGAGCTTTTTTAGGTAGCACATTCAACGAGGAGCCAGTATCTACCAAAACAAGGGCCAGAGCCATGCCCCTGCATTCAACAGAAACATGAAGAGCATCATTATGTTTCCTCCCCTTTGGTGTCAGATCCGCATCAGAGAAACCCAAACCATTATCAGCAGTCAAATTAGCCACACAATCTTCAAATTGATCAGCAGATGTCTCTTGTGGCACGTGAGCCGTCTTCAGAAACTTAACCAAAGCCTTCGCATGGGCCTCAGAACACAACAACAAAGCCAACATAGAAATTTTGGATGGGGTCTTACCCAGCTGCTCAACCACATTGTAGTCGCTCTTTTTTATTATCTTCAAAATTTCTTCCATTTCTTTCTTGGAAGCTTCTGGTAGGGTTACTGAATTAGCCTTTGTCAGGACAAGCTCAAGCAGTATGTCTTTGCCTCGAGTCTCGGCCGACTCGGTGATGAGAGGGTCAATAGGAGTGATTACTGGAATTGAAGTAGTAGTCTTGGGTGGAACCACATTAGGAATGATCACAGGTCCGATAACAGTCTTTGGAGGAGAAATCTCAGGGGAGAACACTCTTCCACTTCTTGTTATTTTACTGACTCTGGCAATATTGACGATGCCGGAATCAGCATTTTCAGCAATCTTGTCTTTAATGGCTAGCATGTCCTGCTTTACGTCGTAGTAATAGACTTCGACCCCATAGTTCCAAGGAACAGCTTTGTCCGAGGAGTATGGGATTGTCCCTGGCATGGTTATGATCAACGGAGTCACCTTCAGAATTGATGTAATCCTGACGGGTCTCTTAGCGGGGGCCCTGGGAGGATTGGCGGAAATGGTTAGGATAGAAACATCTTTACAAGAAACAGTCAGAATATGGGTCATCTCAAATAGAATCTCTTGGTCATCCATCAGGTGCTGAACACCTGCCTTCAACGAAGGGCACCCAGTCGGTAGAAATGAACAAAAGTGACAACCTTCACCATAACCCGAAAATAAACCGTCCTTCAACAAACTCTCTTTGATAGTCATGAGTGGGGTTACTAATTCTTCCACAGAGCTCACAAACACATCTTCTTCAACAACATTAACACCCAGACCATGTTTCGGCATAGGAGCATTGATAACATTGGGAGTATCAGGGGGTTCAAATTCAATCTCATTAGCATCAATCAAATCATGTACTTTATTCTTCAAAGTCCAACAGTCATTGGTGTCATTGCCTGGACTTTCCGAATGATAAGCATAACGAGCACTCGGTTTATAGTAGGGAGAGGTGGTGTTCGGATTCTCCGGAGCCTCTCTCAGAGTAACCAAATTAGACTTCAGCAACTGCTGTAAAACCTGAGACAGTGTCATGTTGATCCGAGTGAACTGTCTAGCTGGCCTTTCTGCTCTTGGCTGATTATTTCTTTGCTGAGCAGGTGCAGGGTTGGGAATCATAACAGCCCCTACCGCCGGACGACGCTCGGTTCAATTTTAATTCTTTTGGTTATAGACAACATTGACTTCCTTTTTTCCTGCAAACAGCTTCCTTGCAGCACTAGAAGAGGCATCCTTCTGAATTTTTACACTTCAGATTCCAGCTTCCACTCTTTCTCCCATTAAGATCAGTTCAATAAAACCCGCTGATGAACTTCCAATCAGATGGTTGAAGAATGGCCTAGTCAAAGTTCCCATAAACATATCCACGAGTTCCCTGTCAGCCAAGGGAGGTTGAACTCTTCCAGCCAAATCTCTCCACTTCCGAGCATAATCCTTGAAACCCTCGTTCGAACCCATAGACAAATTTTGGAGTTGTGTACGGGTGGGAGCAAGGTCTGCATTATACTGATATTGCTTATAAAATGCAACATCATGGTCTTCCCAGTTACATTGGCTCTTTCCAATTGATAGAACCAATCCAGTTGTGTTCCAAACAGACTGCCTTGGAAGAAGTGAACCCACAAGTATTTGTCAGCAGTATGAGGCTGTATCTTCCTCACATAGGAACAGAGATGCATTTTAGGACAAGAGACCCCATCATACTTAGAAAATACCGGTGCCTTGAATTTTGGGGGGATGACAACCCCGGAGACCAGGCCCAACTCTTCAAAATCCATCCCAGGAACCTTATGGATTTCCATAGCGCTCAAACACTCTTCTAACTGCTTATATCTTTCATCAGTCGGAGGGTACTGCTCCTCATTGTAATCAGTTTCGTTATCGAACTCTTTAGGACTAGGGTCCTCTTCTCTGTCTTCAACCTCTTGGTTCTCTCCCTCTTTAGATGAAGAAGCTAAATCAAAAACCCGTCTTGGAGGCCCTCTGAACCTTCTGCTCATATGTGTCACACTAGTTGTCTTCTTGGTCTTCTTGTTCTTCTTAACAATCAGAGCCTTTAACTCTTCCTGTCCTTTGGCCAGAGCCACAATCATTTGCTGGAATTGCGTGTTCTGAGTTTGAAAATCTTTCACAGTTTATTCAAGAGTCATTGCTGAAATAAACAGCGGAGGGGATGAGAAACCTGTTATGAATCATGTACATGCAATGCTATGAATGGTGTGATGCGGTGAGAGAACTGACTTGAGGTTTTGCGTTTGTGTTCGCAAATGTTGCGGTTTAGCAAGATTCGCCACCAACTTTTATTTTGTCCAAAACGAAAGGTAAAAAAGCATAGGAAAGACCTTTGAGATTGTTTTTGGGTTCGGGGGGTAGATTATGAAAAGGGAAGGTGCTAGCACCCTTTTCATCCATGGTTTTCCATGGGCTCTTAGTTACTTGTTTTAGATCACTTGCTTTTCAATTGTTTGAAATGGTGCTTTGTGTGGTTTTGAAAGTATTTTGAAAAGAGGCCTTTGTTTAGGCAATCTTTGTAATGATTCTCGTTTGTAAGAATGTATACAAAGATGTTTGTCTTTTGAAAAATGTTTCAATGTTTTGAAATTTGTTTGGAAATGTTTTGAAATTGTATGTGTGTGTTTGAAAATAGCAAGGATGGTTTGCAAGTTTGATCAAGTAACTAGAAGCATCTACCTACTCAAAAGTCTTTCCAACATATTTTTATTCCTTTGATATTGTTGTTTTACCATTGTATTTGGTAAACAACCCTATCTTTGGATGTTAAACGGGACGGGCGTGGGTCATCGTATGACCATTATAGCAATGGTGCCAAGTATCTTAGCTTGTTTTAGGGACTAAGATCATTTGTTTTTAGGCAACATTTTGATAGCGTCATCGAGGGACTATGATCTTTTTGTTTTGTTTTATTTTGCCAAGATACCTTGCATGCATACCATGGCCATTTTTATTTAGGCAACCAAGTGGGAGAAACCCTAGGGGTGCTTGTGTGCAAAGTGTGTCATTTTCATGCTTTTGTCTTGCATTAGGTTTTTTTCTATTTGTTTGATTTTTGGTCTTTGCATACAAAACCCTAGTTTACTATCATGGTATATGAAAGCAATAAAATGCGTAAAGTAAATCTAGACTATTACAACAATATTATGGGGAAGGGGATACAAGTTTTGAATAGGGGATATTGCTCAAAATAAAACCCTAAAACTATTACAACCAAATTGAATTTATTATACAAATAAATAAATGAACAAATATTTAAATAGACAATAAAATGTAAATATGCAAGAAATGTTTTTGTATTAATTTATGTATGAGAAAATAAATTTATTTATGTCTTAAAAAGTAAGAAAATAAAATGATTATTTTTGAAAGGGTGGAAACCCTAATTTTTGATTTAATAGAAAATAGTCTATATTATTTATTTTTTTATTTAAGAAAAAAAATAATAATATGTACAAAAATGTTAAAGATTAAAACATGTGAGAAAATAATATTTTATGTGTATAATATAATAAAATAAAATATTTAAGTATTTTAATATTATTTACAAATTTATTTTAAGAAAATAAAGTATATTGTTATTTAATAAACTATTTCTATACCAAGAAAATAATAAAAATAATAAAATAAAATGTGAAAAATTAAGAAAATATTTTTTGTGATTTTAAATATTTAGAAAAAATAAATTAAGTCAGAAAATATAAATTGTACAAGAAAATATAAAAAATAAAAGAAAATGATCAAGGGGGTGCAAAAAGTAAAAGGGGGGTGCCAAAAGAAGCAGTCCCAAGGCCCTGGCCCAGGACACTTCGTCCCTGACCTCCAAACAGAGAATCCGCGCGCGTTTCTTCTTTAACCTGTATCTCTTGCATACGTGCATGAAAATAAAATCTTGCAGCATGAAACTTGTAGCTTGTTAACTCACGATTCTAATGATATAAAAAACATGTCCTAACTCTAAAAGACCAAAGAGAATTTTATCACCCCTAATTTCTGACCTAAAATTTTCATGAACTTCAACATCCAAATACTTATAACTCAGTTAATATAAATAGAATCCTATGCATATGTACAACTCAAGCAACTTAAAGACTACATTTTTACTTCACAAACCTAAGCCTAAGGATGCCTAAATAGAGAGATAGAAACTTGGCAAATACCTTGTTCAGTTAAGTTTGGATATGGTAATGTAGCAACTTTGAGTGAAGCCTGAAGTACTTGTGAGCTTGCTTGAAGTTCCCTCAACCTTTCCCAATGCTCAGCTTGCCTTGAAGTTGCCTGAATCCCCCTGTAGAAGTCAACCTGCAAAGCTTCAAAATGAAAATGGTGATGCTCGAAACAGAGGTTACAGTTGCTGAACAAAGGCTTGGACAACTTAGGTGTGATGTAGGGAATGTGTTTGAAGTGGTTCCAAGCAAAACGCACGAGGCAATATGGAAATGGCTTGTGATTTACAGAGATGGCCCTGTTTTGGGCAGAAATGGTGACTTCTGTATTTTAGGGTGTTTTAGAAGTTGGCAACTCGTGTTTCTTGCTTGTTACAATATGCTGAACGTTTTTCAAATGGTACAAAGACTTGTTTTTATCAGATGGAAGAGTTGTGTGGACTTTTGCAAGTTTCTTGCTTTTGAAGCAAAAGTGAAATGACAATGCCCAAAAGCTTGTACTTGCTAGCTCCTTAGCTGCACATAGTTGGTGAAATTTTCCTGATATTTGTGGACTTTTTTTGCTGCAAGAGATTAGGTTCATGGCTCAAGATAAACAAAGTTGCTAAAAGTGTGCTTTACCAAAGTAGCATGGTTACCTTTATGCCATTTTTGGAATAATTCCTTGTGTAATGCTCCATAGCTCATAACAAAGCCATTGTCCAATGTATTTGCATTCAATTTTGGAGTGTAAAAAGGATTAGAACCTGTAATGCAAGTACAAGCATGATTCAAGCTGATTTGCAACTTGAACCAATGTGAAAAATGCCTTCGACAAAAGTGAGGAATTGCCATTTTCTTTTCTTCGATTCTCCCTAACCATAATTGATCTTGGATAGTTCTTTGACATTTTGGAAAGCTTGTAACATGCTCTACAATCCATATTTGAAATGCATTTTGAGATTCCTCTTTGAACTAGGTGAACAATTGCCATGAAGTTAGGTCAAAAATCTGCCTAAACAAAGTCAAAATTTCACTAAGTTAAAAGTTTTATGGACCCTTCTTCACAAAATCATAACTTGATATCCAAGAATCTTTTGGGAAAACTTTGTGAATCAAATTTGTAGATTTTGTGGAGGAATATAACTTTCACTTTGGAAGTTTTCTTGAATCCAATTGCATCATGGTGAAAAAGTTGGGAAAAAATAAGAAATTTTCATAACTTAGAAAAATTCTAAGTTATGAAAATTTTCAAACTTAAACCCTAACTTTCAAAATTAGGTTTCTTGGTGAACAAGTTTCATGTTTTGACACATCTTGATGAAATATGACCCTTGGAACTTGATTTTGACCAAAAAAGTCAAAGTTTGACTTTTCAATGTACAGTTGATTTTTGATCAGTTGACTGGAAAATTCATCTGTCAATCCAATGCATTTGAGATATTTTGAACCTTGTGATTAGGTCAAGATGGTGCCATTGAGTCCTTGAAACCATGCTTGAATACAATTTATCATTGGCTAGGTGAAAAATCAGAAATTGCCTTTCTCCAGTCAAAACCCTAATTTTGACCATTTTGCCCTTTTGATGATCTGATCAAATTTCTTGAGGAGTTTTGGTCCAAACTTGATAAAATGGTTAATATGAGTCTATAATGTTTATGTGGATAAAAAATTATAAGGTTTGACTTTAAATTGTCCATGGTTGACTTTTTCCCCAATACAATTGATTTTTAGGTCAACTGTTCAATTAACTGGGCAAAAAAGAGATTCAAGGCTTGAAACTTGGTATGAGAAATATTAGAAGTCCAACATGAAGTATGAAAGTCACATGAGGCATTGGAAGTTCAAAAATCCCTGTGCAAACTCAAACCCTAATTTCAGGTTATCAGTGCAAGGAGATGTCTTGAGCTGAGCAAACCCTAATCTGGTCTTGAGTCCAAGAAGTCTTGTGAGGAGAAATATTGATAAAATGAGAGGGAAAATTTTGGGGTAAAACAGCTGACCCTGTTCAATATTCTTAAACCTGAAGAGTTAGATTGGCGAGTTTGTCGTTCGTGACTCGAAGGTAAAAGATATTTGGACACTAGAGTGCCCGTAAATTTGCACTCTTCAAATTGTAGCTGAGAAAATGGGCTTAAAGATGCCATTTGGAGAGGTGACAGAATCTTGTCGGAGATGGGCTTAAATATGCCATCCAAGAAGGTTTGTTGAACTGCAAGTTGTAAGTCAAAAGAATGTGTATCAGGATGATGTCCGTATCTGGAACGTATCTGAACTGTATTTGGAGACTGAATTTGTATGAGCAATGGAATGGCGTCCGTGTATGGAGCGTATCCGAGCTGTAACTATACTTGAATATGAATGAATAACATAATGACTTTCGTGTCTGGAGTGTATCTGTATTGTATCTGAATCTGAAATTTGAATAAGCGACAGAATGACATCCGTGTCTGGAGCGTATCTGAGCTGGGGAAAAATTTGAATGAGTGACAGAATGGATTCTGTGTCTGGAGCGTATCTGGACTGTATCTGAAGTTGACGTCTGAATGAGTGTCAGGATGACATCCGTGTTTGGTGCATATCTGAACTATATCTTGACTTGAAATCTGAATAAGTATCAGAATGACTTCTGTGTCTGGAGTGTATCTGAATTGTATCATGAGGTTGAGGTCTGAATGAGTAACTGAATGACTTCCGTGTCTGGAGTGTATCTGTACTGTATCTTGACTTTGAATTCTGAATGAGTAATAGAATGACTTCCGTGTCTGGAGTGTATCTTTACTGTATCTGATTAAGAGATCTAAATGAGTAACAGAATGACTTCCATGTCTGGAGTGTATCTTTACTGTATCTGATTAAGAGATCTGAATGAGTAACAGAATGAATTTCATGTCTGGAGTGTATCAGTACTATATCTGAAATCTTTGAATATTTGTTAAAGATAGTTGTTAATCTTATCCTGAAAAGGGTAAAATGTTAGCTGAAACACAAAGTTATGTTGCATGAAATGTATGATACAATAAAATGTGTTTTATCAATGTTTATGATATATGAGTGTAATGTATGTGCATGTAAGTTGATTCGCTGTCTTGCTGAGGAAAATAAATCCTTGACAGCTGGAGATAATAAAATCTTGACTGCTGCTGGGGAAAATAAATCCTTGACTGCTACTGGAGATTCAAAATCTTTGATTGTTGAGGATGAGAAATCCTTGGACCACTGTTGGGGATAGAAAATCCTTGGCAACTTGCAGGGATTAACAAAAAATTTGACAACTTCTGTGGGGATCTGAGGACCCTTCATGTCTTGAAGTTGGAGTAAGATAAACATTCTGTTGTGAGAATAATGCCAAGTGTTGCTTGAGAATCCTGCTTGGGGAATCCTGAGAACTTTGATGACTATGGTTGGGGATTACACAATGGGAATCCTTACTCGGCTGGGGAATAGGGAAAAATCTGATGATCTCTATTGGGGATCAAACAAAGGAAGACCTTGATCTGCTGGAGAATAAGGAAGACTCTGATGGCTTCTGCGGGGAACTAAGAATGAGAATCTTCATTCTGTTAAGGAGTAATGAAAACTTTGGCGACTTCACTGGGGAATGAGAATGAGAATCTATGGGGAATAGCTGCTGCTGGGGAGTGGCTATCCTACTGGGGAGATCAAGAGTTTGGGTTGTATGCCAATCTACTGGGGAATTATCTAAAGTTGTCGTCTGGTTAGCTGTCAGGCTTCAAAGCAACTTGCTGGGAAATTATCAGGTTTAAATATAACTTGCGGGGGAATTTGGAGAAACTGGCTGGTTTCCGCTGGGGTTTAAAGGTTGAAGTTTTAGCTCTGCTGGGGATCTTAATGGCATGCTGATTTGATTAATTAAAGATGCCATCCAAAGGTGATTGTTGACGGAAAGTTTGAACTGGATCTGAACAGAGAATGAATCAGAATAAACCATTGGGAGACTTATCTGGAACAACAAAAGTCCGGAAATGAATCAGAATAAATCGTTGAGAGATTTATCTAAAACAGTAAAAATTTTGGAATATCTTCAATTGGAATAAGAATCAGGGAGATCTTAGTGTCGATCTGACTGAACCAGAGAAGGTCTTGAATTAACTTTGACTGGATCATAAAAATCTTATAATCGATTTAACTGAACCAGGCGAAAGTCTTGGAATATCTTCAACCGATGTCGGGGAACCGTTAAATCCTGGACTGCTGTTGAAGAGTATGTGTGTCTTTAAACTTTGCTTAGAATGTTTCCAATGGGGATTCCTGTTTCGTTGTTTGAGTAGGATTCCGCTGGGAAATGTTGATTTTTGTCTTGAGAGAAATAGAATTTTAGGAGCTTCAGTCGTCCGTTATTCTACTGGGGTACCATCTCTGTTGAATTTTAGGAACTTCGGTCGTCCGTTATTCTTCTGAGGAATCATCTCTGTTGAATTTTGGGAACTTCGGTCGTCCGTTATTCTGTTGAGGAATCATCTCTGTTTAATTTTGGGAACTTCGGTCATCCGTTATTCTTCTGAGGAATCATCTCTGTTGAATTTTGGGAACTTCGGTCTTCTGTTATTCTGTTGAGGAATCATCTCTGTTGAATTTTGGGAACTTCGGTCGTCCGTTATTCTTCTAAGGAATCATCTCTGTTGAATTTTGGGAACTTCGGTCGTCCGTTATTCTTCTAAGGAATCATCTCTGTTGAATTTTGGGAACTTTGGTCGTCCGTTATTCTTCTGAGGAAAGTTAGATGAACTACTATCTGGTCCTGGTCTAGGCTTCATAGCTTGAATTTTGTGAGAATTTGATTGCATCTTTCCTGAAAGGTAAAGGTTAGTTGCATGACATATATCAAACAATGATGTTCTCAAAATAAATGAGATTGCGTTGTATGATGTCTTGATGTACGGATATGTAATCTTTTCAAGATGATCTCTCGCTGGGGAAAATAAATCCTGAACTGGTGCTGGAGAAAAGAGTTGAATTCTTCGTTTCCGCTGGGGATAGTGAAAATTCTGGCGACTTCAATGGGGAAAAATCCTCGGGGATTCTTGAGGTCGACTTAGCTGGGAAGAGGTTATCAAAGATTGAAACTCTGGCTGGGAGTCCTTTTATGAGAAGGATTTTGGGGAGATTTGTCACTGCCCCTAGTAGCGAGTGTTTATGGCTTTGCCAGGAAATGTTTGACTGTATGAAACCCTTTGTTGGGATTGACGTTCAATGCCCCAAGTGATGGGGACGGAGACTTGCCCCTGGTTACTCTGCACTTAGAGAGATTTCTTGAAATCTTGACTGGACTACCCCAGGTGTACTGGACAATGACATGTCATGTCCCCTTGTTGATAGGAGATTTTTGCAACGGAAGTGTCATCCCATTTGAAGTGATTTTGTTCACTGAGAGAGCTTTCGTTCATTGGATATTCACTGTGTGAATTTCCCCGCTGCCAAACAAATAGCCATATGCAAACAATGATATTCAAATAATGTAAAGTTTATGCTTGTCTTGAAATTTTGAAAATGCGTTTTTTAGCAGAAAGCTTTTGTAAGAAAAATTCAACTCAGGATTTAGAGCAAAGCCTTACAGGAGTCAGGATACCTTTTGTAACAGTACACTTTTGAACTAACCCACGCTTCAATTAGGACTTTTGAAGGGTTGTAATGTGGCTTGGTTCACGTTTTAAGAAACAAAGGATAAAGGCTCAAGGTATATTTGTACCCACCCGCTCTTCGTGATGTTCTTCAGTCCTAAACTCAGTTAATTATGCGTTTGAATTCCAATTGAGTTTGAAATGACATTTTGGTGATGGTTCAAACAAGTTAAATTTGTTGGAAGGCAGTCATTTTTGCAACATTATTTTTGTTGAGGATTTGTAGTGACCTCTTTCTTTTGATTTATTATCCCTAATTTTTGCATGACTGTTCTTGTTTTGAGATTACAGTCAGCAGGATGCCCCAATTTTCCTAAGTATCCTTTGTAGGTTTTGACTTAGTGGGTTTTTTTTTTGTTTTTTTAGAGATAATGACTGCCTACGTGATAGGGAACCATCACCTTCTTTTGATTCCAGAGGAATATTTTTGATGTCATTCGTTGTATTATAAGATGAGAGTTTGCAGCTTTAACAAGCGTTTGAATTAACTGAGATACTACCCTGCCCCAGGTTTTGATTAAAGGTTTCAATTTGTGTTAAAACAGAAAACTTCTACTTCTTTGGCTCGAAGGGGTTGACTAGGGACCACCTTCCTTATAACTCCAGTATTTAGGATTTGAAAGAAACGCATGTATATCATCAGCAAGGTCTGTCCAAAAGCATACTGTATGAGATTAAGGCATTGCTTTCGTCATCCTCCCTCTAAAGGTTTGTGTCATAAGAAGAATAAAAAAAAGCATAGTTTAAATATAGTGAAAACGAAAAGATGAATTCAAGACAAACATATGCAATGCATTAATGAAACAGAGTTTGACATTAATAGATAATTGTTTGAATAACAAAAGAAATTACAATTGGATATTCAAAATGAACAGAAGCCTCTTTGTTCGAACTTGTCATTTTAGATGGAGAGCCATCAGCGGAATATTTTCATCTGACCGTCTTGTGTGAACTCCAGCGTTGTTTCTTTAATCAGATCTTGAATTTTGTTTCTCAATGCCCAACAGCTATCGGTGTCATGCTCAAGACTGTTGGAGTGATACGTACATCTTGCAATTGGATTGTACCCTGGAAAGGCTGTGTTGGGATTCTGAGGGGGGTCCCTTAATACAATCAGCTTGACTTCCAACAAGCGTTGCAGCACTTGAAATAATGGCATGTTAATCTTAGTGAAGCGTTCTTCAGATGTATTCCTCCTATGCCGATTACCCTGTTGACGTTGGCGAGGTTGTTGTTGGGCTTGTGACCCTGAAGCAAACTGGGGAGGTCTTCTCTCGGCTTCTTGTCTCAAGGGAGGCTGGATGATAACTTGATCCTCAACCCTAGCTGTTTTCCCCATTTGGTTACATTCATCTTGATGAAGCTTTTTGATGAGGACTCTCAGCTCCTCTTGTCCTTGTGCCAAGTTTTGGATGAGAGCCATCTGGCCCACCAATTGTCCCATCATCTGGATTTTCATTATGGCTATCTCAGTTCGCAGCAGCTCCAATTGATCATCTTTGTTGTCCTCAGGATTCCCCGGGATCATGCCTCTAGTGAGGAGATATTTCACTTCTTCCTGCCCCTTGGATAGGTTCAAGAACATCTCTTGAAGTTGAGCGTTTTAGGCCTGGACGTCTTTAGTAGTCTGCTTTAGAGCCATTTCTACTGAAATAAACAGTAGGAAGATAAGGAGACCTGGTGTGAAAACCTGCTTATGCATATGATGGATGATATGTATTCATGTAATGCATTCAAGGATTCAAAAATTTAAATTTGTTTTTAACAAAAAGGAACACACGTCATATTAATAAGATAGAATTTGTTAGTACATCAATGCCCCATGGGCGAAATAATACAAGATTCTAAGGTAAAAAGACGTTGCGCATCCTCTTTGGTGCAATGTAGGTGTCGAGAGTCTGCTCTTCGTGAAGTTGACGAGTGAGTTCCAAAACCTTCTTCTTGCTTGCATAGAATTAGGCTTCAAAAGTATCGCGTTCTCCCTTGAGCTGTATCCAACTCCTTTGTAAATCTTCGAGTGATGTTGGCATGTCAGGATGTAAGAGGTTGTATGGAACCTCTCCTTCCATAACAGGCTCTTTGATCACAGGGAGAATGTAGGGGTAAGACATTATAAGACTCTGGGCGCGAGTTCGTATCCACTTGAGGTAAGGCTCAAGAGGAATGGAATTCTTGTGTCCCAAGGTCTTACTGTCTACCTTGTTGGGCATCCTCTAAGCTCGAATGAACCTTTGTCGAAGTCCTTGATCTTCGTTGTCGAAGTCGAAAACCAAGTCTGGAATCAGCATGTCATGTGGGCCACCCCTTCGGGCATACCCAAACTGTCTCAGAGCCAAGCAAGGGTTGTAGGTGATGCCTCCCATAATGCCAAGTAGAGGGACATTAGGGAATTCCCCACAACGGTCAATGATGATAACATTTTCTCTGGATCGAGAACACCAATGAACATCTGAATGTGTAAGGTTCATCAACTGTTGTGACCACCTCAAGCCTTGCTCATTCTTCAAGACTGATTGGGGAAGAGAGAGATAAAACATCTTGCTAGTAGATAAGTGCAACACATGAGAACACCTCTTTTCCTCATTGTACGAGTGTGAAAAGAGTGGAGGATATCCCCAAGCAATGTAGGCACCGGGTTGCGAGCCATGAAGATTTTGACAGCACTCACATCTATGAGTTGGTCAGGATTAGGGAACAAGACCAATCCATAGATGATAAGAGCTACAATCTCTTCAAAAGCTTGTAAGTCCAAAGAATTCCAGCAGCTCTGGGCCTTCTCAAATAGAAACTTTGACAAGAAGCCTTTGACACCACTTCTAGTTTCCCAATTTGTTGTGACATCAGATGAGTGCAAGTGTAAGGCTTGAGCAATCTCTTCTGGCTTTGGATCTCTTTCCGTACCATTGAAAGGTAGTTGATGGAGAATAGGAATCCTTAAGAGTTGAGAAAATTCCTCCAAAGTAGGCACAAGTTGGTAGTCAGGAAATGTGAAGCAATGATGCAAAGGGTCAAAGAACTGGAAGAGAACTTTCAGCATATCCTCCTCAGTGTTGGCAGTGACTAAGTTGAGAAGACGACCATGCCTCTCGGTGAATGGAGAATTCTCAGGAATCCTTGAATCTAGCTCCTTGAGTTGAGGAGGAATTCTTAGAAGGTTGACTTGGATAGTTTTCCTGCGAAGTAAATCCATACCCTACAAAACAGGAACAAAGATGAAAAATCCAAAATCCTTGAAATGGTTAGTGGATGCATATGATGCTTCATGATGTTCATGATGTTATGCACAAGTATATATGTACAAACAAATCACACAAGTTCCTAGTTTAGGCTTGCATGGGGTTTCATAGGTAAGTACCCTCTTGAAGTTTAGTTGGCTCAACCTGTCCTAGAAATAGTTACTGGGTTCTAAGGAGCTCAATATCACTGGATCGTTTTCGACGTTCATTGTTTTAGTTTAGCCACTTTACTGGCAACCGAAATATTCCAAGAAAACAACCCTCAATGAGTTTAGTATTGAGTATCTACCAACTTCGGACTGCACCAAAGCCGGTCATCTCACTACATCCTAAAAGGCCAAGTTTGTCAAGTAAAGGTTCTAAAAGTCCATTAGTGCTTCATGACATCACTCAGCGGCCCCGTATTCTCTTTGATTAACTCAAAGGCTACTGGTACCCACAAATATGTTGTACTAATATAGCTATTGTTAGACCATGTCGGTATACCCCGCACAGTTTCCACAACGTATTGCTATTTACCTATGAATGTTTCCCAAATCCGGGTAGAGGATTCAAACCCAAACAATAGAACCAAAGTGTAATGCAAACAAGTCAAGCAAGATAAGCATGTAAATGTGATCTAAAACCCTAAGGTAACCCCATTTTTAGAATATCCCCAGCAGAGTCGCCAGTTCTGTGATACGGTGGGAGAACTGAATTGAGGTTTTGCGTTTGTATTTGCAAATGTTACGGTTTAGCAAGAGTCGCCACCGACTTTTATTTTATCCAAAAGGAAAGGTAAAAAAGCACAGAAAAGACCTTTGAGATTGTTTTTGGGTTCGGGGGGTAGATTATGAAAAGGGAAGGTGCTAGAACCCTTTTCATCCATGATTTTCCATGGGCTCTTAGTTACTTGTTTTAGATCACTTGCTTTTCAATTGTTTGAAATGGTGCTTTGTGTGGTTTTGAAAGTATTTTGAAAAGAGGCCTTTGTTTAGGCAATCTTTGTAATGATTCTCGTTCGTAAGAATGTATACAAAGATGTTTGTCTTTTGAAAAATGTTTCAATGTTTTGAAAGTTGTTTGGAAATGTTTTGAAATTGTGTGTGTGTGTTTGAAAATAGCAAGGATGGTTTGCAAGTTTGATCAAGTAACTAGAAGCATCTACCTACTCAAAAGTCTTTCCTACACATTTTTATTCCTTTGATATTGTTGTTTTACCATTGTATTTGGTAAACAACCCTATCTTTGGATGTTAAACGGGACGGGCGTGGGTCATCGTATGACCATGATAGCAATGGTGCCAAGTATCTTAGCTTGTTTTAGGGACTAAGATCATTTGTTTTTAGGCAACATTTTGATAGCGTCATCGAGGGACTATGATCTTTTTGTTTTGTTTTATTTTGCCAAGATACCTAGCATGCATACCATGGCCATTTTTATTTAGGCAACCAAGTGGGAGAAACCCTAGGGGTGCTTGTGTGCAAAGTGTGTCATTTTCATGCTTTTGTCTTGCATTAGGTTTTTTCTATTTGTTTGATTTTTGGTCTTTGCATACAAAACCCTAGTTTACTATCATGGTATATGAAAGCAATAAAATGCGTAAAGTAAATCTAGACTATTACAACAATATTATGGGAAAGGGGATACAAGTTTTGAATAGGGGGATATTGCTCAAAATAAAACCCTAAAACTATTACAACAAAATTGAATTTATTGTACAAATAAATAAATGAACAAATATTTAAACAGACAATAAAATGTAAATATGCAAGAAATGTTTTTGTATTAATTTATGTATGATAAAATAAATTTATTTATGTCTTATAATGTAAGAAAATAAAATGATTATTTTTGAAAGGGTGGAAACCCTAATTTTTGATTTAATAGAAAATAGTCTATATTATTTATTTTTTTTATTCAAGAAAAATAATAATAATATGTACAAAAATGTTAAAGATTAAAATATGTGAGAAAATAATATTTTATGTGTATAATATAATAAAATAAAATATTTAAGTATTTTAATATTATTTACAAATTTATTTTAAGAAAATAAAGTATATTGTTATTTAATAAACTATTTCTATGCCAAGAAAATAATAAAAATAATAAAATAAAATGTGAAAAATTAAGAAAATATTTTTTGTGATGTTAAATAATTAGAAAAAATAAATAAAGTCAGAAAATATAAATTGTACAAGAAAATATAAAAAATAAAAGAAAATGATCAAGGGGGTGCAAAAAGTAAAAGGGGGGTGCCAAAACAAGCAGGCCCAAGGCCCTGGCGCATAACACTTCGTCCCTGACCTCCAGACAGAGAATCCGCGTGCATTTCTTCTTCAACCTGTATCTCTTCCATAAGTGCATGAAAATAAAATCTTGCAACATGAAACTTGTAGCTTGTTAACTCACGATTCTAATGATATAAAAAACATGTCCTAACTCTAAAAGACCAAAGAGAATTTTATCACCCCTAATTTCTGACCTAAAATTTTCATGAACTTCAACATCCAAATACTCCTAGCTCAGTTAATATAAATGGAATCTATGCATATGTACAGCTCAAGCAACTTAAAGACTACATTTTTGCTTCACAAACCTAAGCCTGAGGATGCCTAAATAGAGAGATAGAAACTTGACAAATACCTTGTTCAGTTGAGTTTGGATATGGCAATGTAGCAACTTTGAGTGAGGCATGAAGTACTTGTGAGCTTGCTTGAAGTTCCCTCAACCTTTCTCAATGCCCATCTATCCTTGAAGTTGCCTGAATTCCCCTGTAGAAGTCAACCTGTAAAGCTTCAAAATGAAAATGGTGATCCTCGAAACAGAGGTTACAGTTGCTGAACAAAGGCTTGGACAACTTAGGTGTGATGTAGGGAATGTGTTTGAAGTGATTCCAAGAAAAACGCACGAGGCAATATGGAAATGGCTTGTGATTTGCAGAGATGGCCCTGTTTTGGGCAGAAATGGTGATTTCTGTGTTTTAGGGTGTTTTAGAAGTTGGCAACTCGTGTTTCTTGCTTGTTACAATATGCTGAACTTGTTTCAAATGGTACAAAGACTTGTTTTTATCAGATGGAAGAGTTGTGTGGACTTTTGCAAGTTTCTTGCTTTTGAAGCAAAAGTGAAATGACAATGCCCAAAAGCTTGTACTTGTTAGCTCCTTAGCTGCACATAGTTGGTGAAATTTGCCTGATATTTGTGGACTTTGTTTGCTACAAGAGATTAGGTTCATGGCTCAAGATAAACAAAGTTGCTAAAAGTGTGCTTTATCAAAGTAGCATGGTTACCTTTATGCCATTTTTGGAATAATTCCTTGTGCAATGCTCCATAGCTCAGAACAAAGCCATCATCCAATGTATTTGCATTAAATTTTATAGTGTAAAAAGGATTAGAACCTGTAATTCAAGTACAAGCATGATTCAAAATGATTTGCAACTTGAACCAATGTGAAAAATGCCTTGGACAAAAGTGAGAAATTGCCATTTTCTTTTCTTCGATTCTCCCTAACCATAAATGATCTTGGAGAGTTATTGGACATTTTGGAAAGATTGTAAAATGCTATACAATCCATATTTGAAATTCATTTTGATATTCCTCTTGGAACCAGGTGAAAAATTACCATGAAGTTAGGTGAAAAATCTGCCTAAACTAGGGCAAAATTTCACTAAGTTAAAAGTTTTATGGACCATTCTTCACAAAATAATAACTTGAGATCCAAGCATCTTTTGGGAAAACTTTGTGAATAAAAGTTATAGATTTTGTGGAGGAATATAACTTTCACGTTGGAAGTTTTCTTTGAATCCAATTGCATCATGGTGAAAAAGTTGGGAAAAGTTGGGAAAAAATAAGAAATTTTCATAACTTAGAAAAATTCTAAGTTATGAAATTTTTCAAACTTAAAGCCTAATTTTCAAAATTAGGTTTCTTGGTGAACAAGTTTCATGTTTTGACACATCTTGATGAAATATGACCCTTGGCACTTGATTTTGACCAAAAAAAGTCAAAGTTTGACTTTTCAGTGTATAGTTGATTTTTGATCAGTTGACTGGAAAATTCATCTGTCAATCCAATGCATTTGAGATCTTTTGAAACTTGTGATTAGGTTAAGATGGTGCCATTGAATCCTTTAAACCATGTTTGAACCCAGTTTATCATTGGCTAGGTGAAAAATCAGAAATTGCCTTTCTCCAGTCAAAATCCTAATTTTGACCATTTTGCCCTTTTGATGATCTGATCAAATTTCTTGAGGAGTTGTGGTCCAAACTTGATCAAATGGTTTATATGAGTCTATAATGTTGATATGGATAAAAAATTATGAGGTTTGACTGTAAATTGGCCATGGTTAACTTTTTCCTCAATACAACTGATTTTTAGGTCAACTGTCCAATTTACTGGGCAAAAAAGTGATTCAAGGCTTGAAAATTGGTATGAGAAATCTTAGAAGTCCAACATTAAGTATGAAAGTCACATGAGGCATTGGAAGTCCAAAAATCCCTGTGCAAACTCAAACCCTAATTTCAGGTTATCAGTGCAAGGAGATGTCTTGAGCTGAGCAAACCCTAATCTGGTCTTGAGTCCAAGAAGTCTTGTGAGGGGAAATCTTGATAAAATGAGAGGGAAAATTTTGGGGTCCAACAAATGGGATGTGTATGCAATGATTTCAAAGACTTTGGGAAATTTAAATTTTCGAACTAAAATGAAACAAATATTTTATTAGTTGAATTCAAAGTTCAAATGCCTTTTAGGCTTACAATTAAAAACAATCTAAAAACTAGAAAAACTCAAAATTCCCATGGATGCTTCCTCTTTGTGCCAAGATAGACATTGAGTCCTCTTTCCTCATGGAGCTGCTTTGTGAGATCTAAAACCTTCCTCTCCTGGGCATAGAACTGATCCCTGTAGGTATCTCGCTCTTTCTTCAACTGAATCTAAAACCTCTATAGTTCTCCAAGATCAGTGGGCATATCAGGATGGAGAATCATGTAAGGAATACCCCCTTCAGTAGTGGGTTCCACAATCACTGGTAAAACGTACATATATGACATCCTAATTTTCTGGACACGAGCTCGTACCCTTTGGAGATAAGGTTCCATAGGAATGGAAGCCTTTAGCCCCAAAGCCTTGGCACCAGATCTGTTTACCATGCTCCAAGCCCGTATGAACCTCTAGAGATACCCTTGGACATCATCCTCATAGTTAAATACAATGCCCTCGATAAGTAACTCATGGGGACCATCCCTTCGAGCGTAACCAAATTGTCGCAGAGCTAAACAAGGATTGTAGGTTATGCCCCCTCTGATGCCAAGTAATGGGACATTAGGGTACTCCCCACAGCGGTCAATAATAGCAGTGTTTTCTATAGCTTAGGAACACCATAGAATATTCATGTGAGCGAGTGACATTATCCTTTGTGACCAACCCAAACCTTCTTTATTCTTCAGTACGGACTTAGGGAGGTGAGAAATAAACCACCTCGACAGCAATGGCATGCAGCACATAAGAACCCCTCTTCTCTTCATGGTACGAGTATGGAGAGCATGCATAATATCTCCGAGCAAGGTAGGCACAGGGTTGCGAGAGAGGAAGATCTTGATAGAATTCACATCTATGAATGAGTATGGATTAGGGAATAGTACTAACCCATAGATTAGAAGAGCCAAGACCTCCTCAAAAGCCTGAAAATCCATATCATCCCAAAACAGTTGGGCCTTGTCTATCAGGAACTTGGCTAGAAAACCCTTGACTCCGCTTCTTGTTTCCCAATTGAATACCATGTCGACCCGTTTTAGATGCAAGGCTGAGGCAATGACTTATGGCTTAAGAACTTCTTCTAGACCTGTGAAAGGCAACTGTTCAAGAATGGATATATCCAATAACTGAGAGAACTCTTCCATGGTAGGCACCAACTGATAGTCTGGAAAGGTGAAGCAGTGGGGCTTGAGATCAAAGAACTGAAAGAGTACACTCATCATCTTTTCATCAAAGTTTGAAGTAACCAGGTTGAGAAGTCGACCATGCCTCTTAGTAAACGCAGAAGTTTCAGGGACCTTTGATACTAGCTCCTTGAGTTGGGAAGGTACTCTCACAAAGCTGATTCAGATAGTGTTTCTACGAGCGGAGGCCATGATCTTCAAAACAGAACAAAGATAAATTCCCTTGGTCCTTGAAATGGTTAGTGCAATAAGAATGGATGCTATGTTATGATGCATGATGTCATGTTCAAACAGGATAAATCACATATAAGCAAAACACACAATAGACCTTAGGTTCAAAGGCTTGCATGAGGTTAAAGGTAAGTACCCTCTTGAATTTTAGTTGGTTTCAAACCTTTCTTAGAAAAGTAACCGGTTTCTAAAGATTCTCAATATCACTGATCATCCTTTATCGGGCATTGTTTCAGCTCAAGCAACCTTTTCTTGCGACCGAAATATCCCGAAAGTCTGATCTCAATGAGTGTAGCATAGAGTATCAACCAATCCTCAGCTTTATACCGAGGCCGGCTATCTCACTACTTTCTAATGGCCAAGTTTGTTCAACTAAGGTTCTAAGGTTCGTTAGTGCTTCACGACACATCGCGGCGGCCCCGTATTCTCCTTGTTTCCACACGAAGGATACCGGCACCAACCAATGTGTCACACCAACACAGTCATCGCTTAAACCATATCTGTCTATGTCGTTCAGTCTCCATGATCTATTGTTGTTTACCTAAAAAGTGTCCCCAGATCCGGGTGTAGGATCTTTAATAATACCCGAATAAAACCCATGAATTTAAAGCGGGGAAGGTAAAACAAGAAAGCAATTTTAAAATGACCTAGATTGAAGGTGGAGAAAACACTTAGAAGGGGGGGGGGGGTTGAATAAGTTTCTCTTTTTCTTTTTCTTAAAGGCACAACAATAATGGAAAGACAAGGTTATTTTTATCCTGGTTCGTTTGAACTCAAACTACTCCAGTCCACCCGCCAAGGTGATTTTACCTTTCTCAACAAGGACTTAATCCACTATAATCAACTGATTACAAACACACAACAACTGTTGTGACTAACAATGCACAAGTAAACTTACAAGTGACTAACACCACTAAGACTTAAATCTAGTCCTAGTCTACTTCAGAAATCTGACCAAACTTGGTCTCTCAAGGAACAATTACAAGAGTTTAATCTTTACAGATAGTGAGATAAAGTTTGCTTCTAATCAAGCTATATCACAACTGTGATTTTTCACTTAGAATGATTTGCACAAAGTGTAAGAACAAAGAGTTTGTGAGCCCAAAATTTTTCACGTAGTTTCTTGCTTCTTTTTGAAATTGATTGCTTAGTTGGCTTACAATAAATGTCCTTCTATATATAGTAAGAACAAAATGACCGTTGCTGCCTTCAAAAAGTGGAGAGCATTAAATGCTTGCGTGTTTCTTTGTACTATTCCATTTTCCAATGAACTAGCGTAGACACTTGAGTGTATGCAGCCGTCTTGGCATTAAATGAGCAAACGGCACTTGTAAGAACATGTTTCCTGAAGCTTGACAAGACAAGTTGGCTTTTACATTCTTTCAGAACTTGCTTCAACGTCTTGAATTCAGAACATGCTTGCTTATCTTCTAAATAATGCTTTGCTTGCTAAGAACTTGATCAGCGCTTGCTTTCAAATAAACTTCTGAACAACACTTGCTTTCAAGTAATCTTCTGAACAAGGAACCCTGCTAAGTATTAGAAGATGCATTTAAAATAAATGTCTTACCAGAGTCAGCAACAGCAGTTGCGCTTAAAGCAAATAGTTCTTTCAACAAAGAACTTCTTCATTAATTTTTAGCTCAGCACATCAAAATGCTTCTGTCAGAACATTATCTGAAGCAGTCAAATACGTTCATCAGAGTATAAATTATCTAAAATATAATTTATTGTTATCATCAAAACTCTTAGATATGATCAGAACAAATCTTATTCTAACAATCTCCCCCTTTTTGATGATGACAAAAAATATTCAGATATAGAAATAAAATATAATAAGAGATAAGAGTCTCCCCCTGAAATTAATATTTCTATATATAAAAAACTTCCTGAGATTATTTATCAGAGCTTTAAAAATATCTTCTTGAATTTATGCAGAACTTCTTTTGCAGATAATGTTCAGCTGAATTACTCTTCCAGAGTTTAAGTGATACCTGAAAAAATTATGATTGCACAAAGAAAGAAATCTTGTATTTTGTTAGAATGTATGAGACTTAGTCCCATAACTGTTAATTAGAGATTAGATCAAAATACTCACTTTCTCCCCCTTTTTGGCATAATAAAAAAGTATATAAAAAAATAGTTGAAGAGCTTAAAAGTTTTCATAAAATAGCAAAAAAAAATATCCAGAAGTATAAAACAACAAACAAAAGACAAGAAACAGAAAGACACTAGGATTTCTTAGTAACAAGGGCCATGAAAAGATTCTTGATCTCAGAGGCAGATTCTTCTTGTTTCATCATCTAGTTTCTGATTTCTTGGTTTGTCTGGTCTTGCTTATCCAAGCGCTCATGAATGACTTCATTCTCCCTCTTGAGCTCATTCAGAGTATCCATGATAAGTGAAGTAGGAGTAGAGGCTGATGAAGCTTCAGCAGAAACAGCCCTTGGAGCAGCAACCGTTGGGTCAGAACGAACAAAGGTTGAAAGCAGAGTGCCCAGATCCATCACAAGAGTTGGCACTGGTTCAGGTGCTGCCTTAGCAGAAGGTTGATTCATCAGAACAATTGCCAGAGGATTTGAATCTTCGGAGGATTCTTCAGATTCATCTTCTAAAATGTACATTTCATCAGTTGGAGCATCAACAATCATCAGAGAAGACTTCTTGTCCCAAATATCAGCAGCTTCTGATTGAAAGGCATGCAGATACCTGGGGAAGTTCTCAATCACCTGAGAGTGACATAAATCTTGCAGCTTCAGTGACTCAGCATCAAAGGTTCTTTTGAAAGTCTCCCATAGAATATTCGTTGCAGCTGGGTTCACACTTCTGGTGTGGTCTTCCTTCAGCAGATTCAACCATGCTTGAACTTCTGTTAAAAATTTTGAAACAATATATTTACATCTGGATGAACAGGTTTTGGGACAGCCTTCTTGAAAGTTTTGCTTTTCAAAAATTGTAGAGATTCAAAGTCAACTACAGTTCTTAAAAAGTTAGCTTGTTTAGGATTTTCTGTTGGTTCTGGAGTGGCTGAATGGTCAGGTTGGTCAAAACGGTTAGGTGTTGCTGATTAATCATGAGGTTCAGATGATTCATGAGTTTCAGAAGGTTCAAATGCTTCAGGTGGTTCATGAGTTTGGTGTTCTGGAATGTGAGGAGGTGAAATCACTGGTGAGTCAGGAGTTGGAAGTTGTGGATATATTGGAGGTGTGATGTCAGGTGAAACGATTATGGTGTTGTCAGCAGTTGGGGTAGGATTTTGTGTTTATGTTTTGTTTAAGGCAAAAATGTTTTCAGAAGGTAGGTTGAATGGAGGATTTAGAGTGGCCAGAGGTTCATTGATTCCTGGTATTCTCCGAGAGCCAGCATCATACCATCCAGTAGGTCTGGGTGATAGTGGTCTGGGAGGAGGTCTAGAAAAGTGTTCAGCAGATGTTTGATAGGGTTCTGAGTGAGATGGTTCTGATTGAGATGGTTCTATTTGGGTTTCAGAGTGTTCATCAGAGTAAAAGTCACTCAAGTCTGATAAAACTTGATTTCTTTGAGGATTTTTAGCAATAGGACCAGAGGGTATGGTCAGGTCTATATCAACATCTATGTCTCCTAGGTTTGGGGTTCAGCAGATGGAGATATATTTTCAGAATCATAAACATATATAGTTTTAGCTGGTGTACCTGATTTTTTCTTCTTCTTCTGAGGTATGGCAGAAGGTCCTTCAACTGCTTTCCTCTTCAAAGGTTGCTGAAGAACAACGTCTGGAGCAACTTGATGTCTTCCTTGGAGCCAAGCAGGATCAATTGGTGTCCCAGTCTCTTTAAAAATTTCAATGTAATGCAGGATGATGCATGGATGATCACCTGAGTTAAACAGAGGGAAATCAACAATTGGTATCCTTCCTCTCTTAACAGTTGCTGACACATACGAAGTTGGTTCCACCAGTAGCTTGTCAATAATTTTCCTTTTCACTAAATTCTTTCCAGTCATAGCCTTTCCACAAGTAGTCTCTAGCTCCCCCAGAAGATTAGCTTCATCTAGGTGAGCAATCAGACCATTCTCAGTCAGAATGTTTGAAATTAATCTACCCATAGGAATCCAATTACTTTTGGATTTTGGGTTTTTCATCCTTTCAGCTTCCCTAGTCTCTTTGACATGATTCCAGAGATGTTCAAACAGCAAATAAGGCAAATCAATTTTTACATTTGTTCCAAGGCAAAACAATAAGTATTGTTGATCAGCATTAATGTATTCTGGAGAGCTCGTTTCCTTCATATGGTGAATACATCCATGGATTATTCTTTCCCATATCTTATACTTATTTTTCAAGTCCCTGACTTTAGACGATCCTTGTCCATTTGTAAAAATTTCTGAATAGACCTTTGACATTTCCATTCTTCCACTTGAAATACCTGTTACTCCATGTCCTTCAAAACCTAGCAAATTTCTGATTTGATTTTCAGTAATGGAGATTTCCTTACCCATTACAAAAGAGAGGGTAACTTTAGGGGTTGCAATTGCATGTATCCAGAATTCCTTCACAAGGTGTGGAAAAACTGGACCAACAAGACGGTCAAAAAAGTTTCCCCAACCTTGAAACTCAACAGCAGGAATCAGATCAAAACCATTATCTTTTAGATTCTCAAAATCCACCATTAACTCACTTAACACTTCTAAGTTGTCCACAAGAATGAGAGTTGTTCTCTCAGAAACGATGTATTGCTCAGAGTGGATGTTCTCATAATGGGTAGAGGAGGAAGCCATTGGAGCTCTTAGAGTTGAGAGATGAAAAAGGGTTTCAGACAAAAATCACAAACGTTTGAGTTTTGAAAGAGATGGTAAAAAGTGAAAAAGGGTTTTTTCAATAGTATTTATATGAAAAAGTTTCATAAATAGGTTTAGAAATAAAACTATAAAATTTTTTTAAAGAAATTAAAATGAATCTCATCATTACATGCATTTAATGATTTTGCAAAATTAGGGGAAAACGTGAGATTAGAGCTAATCATAACAGTTACCTAGAACAGCGTCAGTAGCTTTTGCACGCGTGACCTTTCAGAAACACACCAAGTGTTCATCTCCTGAAGGTTGCATGGGACTGCTGTTTGATCTAATGAACTTTTGAGTATCATAAAAATTAAAAACTTCTGACTGACTTTTTATTCAAACCATCTGAGAACTCATCTTTTCTGAGTGGGTTGTTCAGAGATTTTGAGATTATCTAGAGCATTGTCAAGAGGATGATCTTCTGAGTCTTCCTTTGCTTCTGACTTTTTAGAGTTGGAGGGATGATCTTCTGTACCTACAGATCAATTTTCTTTGACTATTGCTGGCCAAGCTTATCATCAAACCTGACTTTGATTGATTCTTCAACAATTAAAGTTTATGTGTTATATATTCTATAGCCTTTTGAGCGTTCAGAATATCAAGCAGAAAACACCTTTTTGCTTTAGAATCAACTTGTTCAGAATAAAAACACGTTCATTCAAAAATATTGAAATATAAGATGTTTCTAGTGGCCTAGAGGAAGAATCAACAATTTAAGATTTGAAAGAAAGTTCTGAAAACTTTCCTTTTAGACGAGCTTTGTTCAAAGCTTCTGATGTTGTATTTCCATTCTTGTTCCAATAGTTTCAGAGCCAGTAATCTTCTATTTCTGATTACCTATGAAACCTTAGAATCTTTTAGATTCCATGCCTTGGAACATATGCTTTCTTTCCTCCATGAGTAGATAGCGTCCAGAGTCTAGGTGTTAGTACTGGAGTATCAACCTTGTTGTTGAAAATATCTACAACATAGATGATTTTGTCTTTTAGTACCCATATCTTTTTGGGTCCTCTTGGGATAGAGTATTTAAAGTCTTGTTTGAACTTTAGTTTAACATAAGAGTTTCCAGAGTAAGATGTATATTTAATGTGATGTGTGTGCCCAGTGGTGAAGTGAGAATAGAGAGGAGTACGTTTGATAACCAGATCCTTAACTTTCTTAGGTTGAGTTACTTTGCCTTCGTATCCTATACCTATTATGTCTTTCTTTCTAACTCCATAGATTATTGAATCCATTTTGCTTCTATCTATGTTTTTCAAGCTTTGATCATATTTCTTTATGATCTTATCAGCATTACTAGGATCTTCTGAGATTATTTCCTTCTGAGAGTTTTGTAGATCATTTTCTAGTTTTGAAATCTTTTCTTTTAACTCAGAGTTTTCTGATCTCAGACTCTTAGTTACTTCAGAGTCAGAAGCAAGATCCTTTTTCAAATTCCTGAATTTGACTTGAAGCTGCTGATATCTTTCCAGAATTTCACTCAGACTTTCTCCTAGTTCAGCTTTAGTGAAATTAACAGTGAAGTCAGGGAATACCTCTTCAGTGTCTGATTCTGATTCTGATTCTGATTCTGATTCAGAGGATTCTGAGACATCTGATAAGTTGTCGGTTTGAGCTATATTGGCTTGTTCATCTTTTGATTCTGTTTCGTCTTCAGAAGATTCAGAATCATCCCATGTTGCCATAAGACTTTTCTTCTTTTCCTTAACTAACTTCCCTTTATGTTTCTCCTTTTGAAGCCTTGGACACTCACTTTTGTAGTGACCCTGTTTATTGCATTCATAGCAGGTAATGATTCTGTTACTTGATATTCTGTGTCCAGAGGATTGTTCAGAGTCATTTCCTGTTCTTCTGGAGTTTCTCAAATTCTTCTGCTTGTGCTTCCACAGCTGATTGATCCTTCTGGAGAGCAAGGATAGTTCATCTTCTTCTGAAGCAGATTCTTTAGAGTTTTCTTCTTTACCCTGAAAAGCTTTAGTTTCATATTTTATAATTGATTTAAGGGCAATGGACTTACCTTTCTCTTGAGGCTCGTGCTCATCAAGTTCTATCTCATGACTTCTGAGAGCACTGATGAGTTCTTTAAGAGACACGTTGTTCAGATCTTTTGAAACTTTGAAAGCGGTGACCATAGGTGCCCATCTTCTGGGTAAGCTTCTGATGATATTCTTAACATGATCTGCCTTAGAATATCCCTTGTTCAAAACTCTCAAGCCAGCAATCAGAGTTTGGAACCTTAAGAACATATCTTCTATAGATTCACTTTCCTTCATCTTGAAGGCTTCATACTTCTGGACGAGAGCCAGAGCTTTAGACTCCTTCAGTTGAGCATTTTCTTCATGAGTCAATTTAAGAGACTCAAACATATCATGTGAAGTATCTCTATTTGTAATCTTTTCATATTCAACTTTAGAGATAGCATTTAGAAAAATATTTCTAGCTCTATGATGATTTTTGAAATCAGCTTTTTGCTGTCTATCCATATTTTTCCTGTCAATCATATTTCCTTCTGAGTCAGTAGGATGTTTGTAACCATACAATACTATATCCCATAAATCACTATCATGACCTAGAAAGAAACTTTCTAGTCTATCTTTTCAGTAATCAAAATCTTCTCCATCAAACACTGGAGGTCTGGTGTAGTTATTGTTGTTTTGATCATTTGCCATTGTGTTTTCTTCTGGATCTTTTCCTGACACGGTTAAGTGTTGAACTCAGAGTCAAGCTCTGATACCAATTGAAGGTGGAGAAAACACTTAGAAGGGGGGGGGGGGTTGAATAAGTTTCTCTTTTTCTTTTTCTTAAAGGCTGGAAAGACAAGGTTATTTTTATCCTGGTTCGTTTGAACTCAAACTACTTCAGTCCACCCGCCAAGGTGATTTCTCCTTTCTCAACAAGGACTTAATCCACTATAATCAACTGATTACAAACACACAATAATTGTTGTGACTAACAATGCACAAGTAACCTTACAAGTGACTAACACCACTAAGACATAAATCTAGTCCTAGTCTACTTGAGAAATCTGACCAAACTTGGTCTCTCAAGGAACAATTACAAGAGTTTAATCTTTACAGATAGTGAGATAAAGTTTTCTTCTAATCAAGCTATACCACAACTGTGATTTTTCACTTAGAATGATTTGCACAAAGTGTAAGAACAAAGAGTTTGTGAGCCCAGAATTTTTCACGTAGTTTCTTGCTTCTTTTTGAAATTGATTGCTTAGTTGGCTTGCAATAAATGTCCTTCTATATATAGTAAGAACAAAATGACCGTTGCTGCCTTCAAAAAGTGGAGAGCATTAAATGCTTGCGTGTTTCTTTGTACTATTCCATTTTCCAATGAACTAGCGTAGACACTTGAGTGCATGCAGCCGTCTTTGCATTAAATGAGCAAATGACACTTGTAAGAACATGTTTCCTGAAGCTTGACAAGACAAGTTGGATTTTACATTCTTTCAGAACTTGCTTCAACATCTTGAATTCAGAACATGCTTGCTTATCTTCTAAACAATGCTTTGCTTGCTAAGAACTTGATCAACGCTTGCTTTCAAATAAACTTCTGAACATCACTTGCTTTCAAGTAATCTTATGAACAAGGAATCCTGCTAAGTGTTAGAAGATGCATTTAAAATAAATGTCTTACCAGAGTCGACAACAGCAGTTGCGCTTAAAGCAAATAGTTCTTTCAACAAAGAACTTCTTCATTAATTTTTAGCTCAGCACATCAAAATGCTTCTGTCAGAACATTATCTGAAGCAATCAAATACCTTCATCAGAGTATAAATTATCTAAAATCTAATTTATTGTTATCATCAAAACTCTGAGATATGATCAGAACAAATCTTGTTCTAACATAGATCCTAAGGTGAACCCCACTTTATATATCCCCAGCAAAGTCGCCAGTTCTGTGACACGGTGGCAGAACCGACTGTTAATACTGGTTTTGTGTTTGTATTCGCAAATATCGCGGTAAGCAAGAGTCACCACCGACTTTTATTTCATCCAACAAAGGAAAGGAAAAAGAAAAGAAAAAACCTTTTTTCGAGAGTTTCTGAGTACGGGGGGTAGATTATAGAAAGGGAAGGTGTTAGCACCCTTTCTATCTGTGGTTTTCCACGGGCTCTTAGGTACTTGCTCATTTTCTAAAATTGCTTGTGTGTGTTTGTTTTGAAAAGATTTGTTTTACTTTGTTTTAACCCTTGTTTATGTCGTCAAGAGTGTTACGAAGTTGTTTTTTTGAAAACTTTGTTTGGGAAAGTGTTGGTGTGAAAAAGTTTGTTTGTTTGAGCAAGTACTTAAGAACTAATCTACCTACTCGAAAAAGGTCTGTTCGTTTTCCTTTTAGATAATGCTATCCCATTATTGAGAAATAGGTAGCATCGTTGTTGGAGTTTTTAGGGACATTCGAAGGGACATGTACGATCACAAAAGCCAATGTTAGGAAACGTTAGTAATCATCCTAAATCCTTAAAGATCTTGTTCCGAGGCAACATCTGGATGGGTCATTTTAGATATTTCGGGGCTAGAGGACAACCACTAACAAACCCTATACTTCATGACCGTTTACCGAAGACAACCAGAGTGGATTAAACCCTAAGAGTGAGCATGTGCATGTGTTTGATTTCAGTTATTTAATCTTTGCACAATTAAGGTGGTCTACTATTTTAATTTTTAGTTAGTCTTTCCATACAATCCTATTAACATACATCTAAGCAGTTTATAGTTTGCGAAATTTAAAACGAGAAAGTTAAAAGTCCTAGCTATTATAGGGCTTTCGCAGATACATAATTATCTTGACTGAAAATAAAAATGCGGAAGTTTAAAACCCTAATTAAATCTATTACGACCCGAAGTAGATAGAATAATAGAAAAAAGAATTAAAATGCGTGCGACGAATTAAATTTGAGAGTGAATTAAGAAACCTAAAAATCTAATTGAAAAAATATTTAGGTTATTATTTTGAGAAAAAATTAGTTAAGTTATGTACAAATTAAAACCCTAAATTCTAATTAATTTAAATTATAGAAAAGGAATTAAATTTGCCCTAATTTTAATTAAACTAATTAATTAAAGAAATAAAATATTTTATGAAAAAATAATTTTTGACGTTTTTATGATTTTTTGATTAAATAAAAAAGAAAATATTTTTTGTGTTATTTTGTAAAAGGAAAATAAGTAAATAATAAAAAAAAAAGAATTAAAATAAAAGAATTAGAGATGGGCCTGTATTGAAGCTGAAAAGGGGGGTGTATGTCTGAATTGTTAGGCCCATTAGCTGTTGAGCCCAGTCAATGCATGAGATTCAGTATTGTTCCTTCCTGATGGTCTACCATGCTCCTTGCTTGCTTGAGCGCTAGATCTGGAATGTGAACGATCCATTGGCTGGATTATAGTAGCACATGATAGGCGTTTTGAAGCATTGTGCACAAGATCTGCAATCAAATATGAAGAAAAATATTATGTAGGAGGCAGGGATCGAACCCCTGACCTCCTACACACGCATGCCTTGAAATCGTGCCTGCTTGCCATTGGACCAACTGTTCCTTTGTTAATAGAAACGAAAAATAAATGATATAATGAAACATGGGTCAATGCAATAATGAAAACGCATGGATTTCAAATAAACCAATGGTGGTCAGCCACGTTATTATCTCTTTCCCCAGGCATGTCGTTTTTGACACTAACCCTTTACCTACGGTCAGGTTCGTCGTTATATGATATAGTGACGATATTTGTCTGTAGCTATAAACCTGCGAATCTTTAAAACAAAATTCAAGCAATATAAATTCCATTCAAGGGCATAAATCGATTGTACTCTCTCCCCTGAACATGAACATGCCTTTAATTTGGCCCAATTTTGCCTCTAGCTAGGGTTCCCCAATTTGGAGCTCACGAACCCTAACTATGGAAAGTAACCATTCATGCGTCAAAACTTAAATCCAGACTATCAAAAAGGTTCCCAACATGATTATGAACATGTATATGCAAGAAAATTGGATTAAAAATATGTAAAACCAAAGGAGCAAGTTTGAGTTCAGAGGTTGTAAACCGTGAGGATTATATGATGATTCCTGGAGCTTTGAGACGTGCAAACAATCTTGTTAGCTTCTGGGAAGGTCCAAGAAACGATTGGGAGTGTTGAAATGCTTTGAATTGCCCTCAAATCTTGAAACCGATTCACCACTTTTGTCTAAAAATTTGAGTTTTGTTTGGAGTTCTCACGCCTGCAAATCCTTGTCCTCTTGGCTTGGTTATGTTCAGTATATATATTAGAATCGATTAGGTTAACAAAAATGAGTTAAATCATTGTCAATCATGGCAATTGGATTTGATTTTGTTCTTGTATTATATGTTTCTAAAACAAGTATAATCATGCCAATTTTGCTTCAATTTGCCTTGATCTGATTTGATATGATTTTCCAGCCTAATTGGATTTGATTCCTACAAAAAATCAGATCAAAAATCAATCTTTTGTATTTTTTGCTATTTATTTGATTTGAATTTGAATTTTAAATAATAAAAAATCAAAATAAAATAAATAATGAAGAAAATAAAGTGTAGATGCTGATTTGGGTCGTGGACCATGTCACAAGCAAAACTCAATCATGAAATGCTAGGCCCATTTGACAAAAAATGTATTTTTGAGCACATTTGACTTTTGGCAAATTTGCAAAAATTATCAACTTTGACAAGACATATCTCCTCCAATTTTAACCCTAGAGAGGTGTTCTTGGACTTTTTAGAAAGCTTAGGATGTCCCCTAAATAACCCTTTTTGTATCATCTCAATTGGTTCTTCCATGTTCATGTAAGAAGCTTTGACCCAAAAGGTGTTTTTGTTGACTTTTCAAAAGGACCTATAATGTAGAAATTCATATCTTTTGATGAGTGCATATTTTCAACTTGTGGGCTGAACATGAATTGTAGGAAATTGAATCCTCTTCAAAATGAGCCTTGGATGGAAAGTTTCTGATAAAGCATGAAGAAGTTATGCTTGGTCAAAGTTTGGTTGACCTTTCCTAAGAAACTCTAAATTAGCAACTTTTGGGTTTTGATGAATTTGGGACATTCCTTGGGGAATCATGATCAACCCTTGATCAAATAATGGATATAACTACAAAATGTTGATGTTAACCCAAAATCTTGCAGTTTGACTGTATGTGGGCCACAATTGACTTTTGACCTAATACAGTTGATTTTCAGGCATCTGAGCAATTGACTGAACAAACTTCTTATGTAAGGCATGAAAATTTACATGGATGATCTTGAGAACATATTAGGACCATGGAAGGCATTTAGGACCTTTGGAGTCCCCACACCCTGATGAAAATGGAAACCCTAGTTTGAGGTACATTGCCTTAGGAGAAAGTTTGTCTGGTCAACTCTTGGGCATTCTTGAGCAAATTGAGGACCTCAATGGGCATGTGTTGAACAAAACGAGAGGGAAAATTTTGGGGTACAACATTGACCAATTAAAATTTTGGTCAACCATTTATTCAAACATCCTCCTTTCATTTTTCAAAGTCAATTTCATCACAAGGTCAAGAGAAGTGGAAGATTGGAATGTAACATGTTCATTAAGAAACTTGCAAAGTTACTAAAAATGGAAAATTTGCACCAAACTTCAAAAGTTTATAATTAATTCATTTTTGATCAAAAAATTGAAAATATTATATGCTTGGAAAGATAAGAGAGAGCTCTACAACTTTTCTTCTTTCACCAAAAGCAAAACATGCAAGGGTGAAGAGTTAGGGAGCCTAGGACTCATAGTCACATGTGAAAATTATAGGTCATTTTCAAAGTTTAGTGATTTTTGTGCCAATTTTTGAAGACTTTAATAGATCCAATTGAGATGATTGAAAATTACAAAGTTATAGAGCTCTTTAATACCTTTCCAAATTGTACTCATTTGTGTCCAAATTCCAAAGGATGGGCAAGTTGTGGTCTTTTGAATTTTATGCTATTTTATTGAATTTTCGCCAAGCAAGCAAAATGCAATTTCTTGCAAACTTCATTTCCAGCCATCCTCTTTGCTTCTAATCAAGCCCATGACTTATTTGTGACTTGATGAGACCCATAATGCCAGCAATTTCGTGCCCCATGGGCCATGGTACTTGCTTGCATTCAAAGTTCTCAAACTTGCCAAGAGAATCCAATTCACCAACACTCACTCTCCTCAACAAGTCATGACCTGTAGCTTTTGGGGTCTCCTTTTGATGATATTTGGCACATAAAACGCAAGAGATATGGAGCAATGCACGAGTAAAATTCAGAAGCCCATGTACACTTAATTTTTGGCCAAATTTTCCAATCAGACCCTCTACCAGTTTTTGAGGACCAATTTCCTCTTCTAACCTTCTCTACTCACTCTATATAATGTACTCCAAGTTTCATTTCATGCTGAATACACTTCATTCGTCAGAAATCCAGATATGAATATTTCTTCTTCTTGTTGAAGTTTTCTTCGATTCTCTCATCTCCTCCGGTCATTCATCAAATTTTCTGTGGATTCATCTTCCTTTAAGTGTGTAGATCGAGACTGAGAAGTCTGTTTGCTTCTGTAACTAAGGAATTGAGAGTTCCAGTTTCAAATTAAGGTGAGTTTCTTGAACTTTGATTTGCTTTTTTTAGCTTGATTTGATGAATCATTTCATGTTCATGATGTATTAGTTGGCCATACTATAGGTCTGAGGTACTTGGTTTGCTCGATTAGAGCTCAAATCGTGTTATGTGATTTTTCTGCAAATTGTGCATTTCATGTTTTCAGCAACATTGTGAATTCTATGAGTATCATGAGATAAATGATAATTTCAACTTTAATTTGCGCTTTGATTCATGGATTTTGGTTGAGAAATGAGCGCGTTTGTTGGATCTAAATATAGGCTCGAGACCTGTTTGTGCAATATGTTTTGGTATGCTGGAGGTAGGAGACGAAGTGAGGTGGCGCGCCCTGATTGGATCATTTGAACTTTTAATACATTTTATATTATTTGATTTTAATTGTTTTACCTGATTTTATTTCAAAATAAAAACACCTTCGAAAATTCTGAAAAAAATTACCATAGGCTGATCTTAATTTCTAGTATTTGTCATAATTTTTCTGGAATTTTTTAAAATTATTTGATTGGTTAAAAAATTCGTTCATTAATTAATTTTGTTTAATTGATTTTTTTTGTCACTTTGATTAATCCATTTTAGGTTTCTGATTTTTATTTTAGAATTTTAATTTTTTTAGTTGATTAAATAATTAATAAGATTTAATTGTTTCTTATGCTTTTTCAATTATTTTGACCATATTGTTAAAATGTAGAAAATTCCACAAAAAATATATCACACTGTATTAATAGTACATTTTCATATTATGGATTTTATTTTGTGATTTTGCATTTTTTTGATTCATTATAAATTTGTGTAAATATATTGCCTATTTTAATCATATTTTTACACTTTGGCTCCATTTGCTATTTTTCTTGAACATAAAAAATGCTAAAAATATTTTCAGACATCCTTATAACTTAATGTCGATTGTAGAATTTTCTTTAGGATTTTTATCATGCTTCAATTTTTGATTTCATAATTAGTAAAGTTGGTGAAACTTTTTTAATATTTTTGTTGCTTACATCACAAGTTATGATTTAATTTGCTATTCTTCAAGACTTGTAAAGGTCAAATAATTTTTTATTAGGGTTCTTGAATGTGTTAGATCTTTAGAAATTAATTTTGTTTGAATTTATACCTTAAAACCCTATTTTCTCCAAAATATTTGGTTAAAGGTGTCCATTTTGAGTTTTACCTCAACTAATGATAAAAATGAGTTTTGTTTCACATTTTCCCTAGGCAATTCAAGGAACCAAATTAGTCGATTCTGACTTTTATAAGTCTTTAGCACAAGAAAAAAAATTCTCATTTGATTTTTAAGAGTTTCCTTCTATTTTTTCTCAATTTGAGTTTGTAAGTAGATCTTTGAAACTTGCCTTAAGAATTTGACCTTTACTTGTTTGTTTTTGTGCATGTTTGGGAGCCAATATTTTGAGGACTTAACACTATTGAACCCTTTAGTTTCTGTATGATTTGTCATGATTTTGTAGTGTCTCTAACTATTTTTCCCCATTTAATCAAACTAGGGTTCCCATTTAGAGGCCTTTTTAGGGTTTCTACCTTGTTTTGATTTGGTTTTCCACTTGAACCTTTTTACTTTTGCCTTAAGCTTGATGTTCCTGATTTCATTTTTTTTTGTGAGTCTTGAATTAATTTTTTATAATTTTTGCAAGCTTTATTTCCTTTTTTTGGGTCCATTAATCTCTCACGCATGCTTATATGATCTTTTGATTTAGAGGTAAAGAGAATGCACTTGTGCAACCCATGAGGGATCAATCCCTTTTCTTTTTATCATCCTATCCCCTATTTTAGAGACTTGAGTTCATCATTGAACCATTCAAGTTCTCATCACTTGCTTATTTTGTCAATTTTGTTTGATAATCATTTGTGAATATGGTTAGGAAGATAACTTTTGTGCATTGTCTTTTGAATACAATTGGAGTTCATTTTAGATTGAATTGATTGTGATTTTGACTTGTTAAATATTTCTTGATATCATGCAAAGCTCCTTTGGTCCTTGGTTAACATTTCATTGTTAATTCAACATGGTGACAAGAAAGGAGCAATAGATCACTAGTTTTGACCTAGTTGTTGTCTGTGCTTGCTTAAGGATTCTTACATTTACTGTCTTGATGTTTTGCCATCATTTTTTTTTCATTTCTTTGATATATCATCATCCATCCCTTATTGATTCATCAATTCTCTTTGTAATTACTAATTTGTCTGTTAAGTGTGCGAGGTACCTTGAGAAAAGTTTTCAATATTGACTTGATGCCTTTGTGTTCCACTTTATTTGTGGGAAACAATTTGTTATGCTTGCACCATTCGTGTGTTTCATATATTTGTTATTCTCTTGCAGGACATATATTTGGTTGTGTCTTCTATACACCATCTGTGGAGCATGTTCATATTTGAAGCCTCAATGCTTATATTTGATGGCGTGAATTCTGACTTGATTTGTTTACTGATGCTAGCTTGCTCGAAGTTCTATAGGTTTCTTTTTCTTGCTTAGTTTCTACAGATAGTTATCCGTTTGGTATTGCACTACTTCCTTTTTTACTTTTTCCGCCCTTTATTGCTTTCTATTGCATGATGGCACCTCGGTTACAGATATATGTCAGGAGTCCCTCCGGTATATTAAATGACCTGTTTAAGGAAATTTTGTTGGTGTGCTAATTGTGTTTGTTTAAAATCCTACCTTCAGAGTAGGTATTATACACATGTGTTTATATTTGTGCCCGCGTTATATTACAGGTGGTAAGTCTTCAAAAGGAGGCGAGCGGGAAAGGGTCTGTAATCGACCCCCGCACATTCTATTCCGTGTCATCCTTAGCTCACATGGTACGTCGATGCTTCAGAGTCTTGCAAATCATATGTATCGAGTCCGTCAAGTGGGGAAGGGTTTTGCAATCAAACCCCCATGCTTTGTCAGGAGTTCACATTATCTGACGCTCCGTGATTGTTCATATTGTCTTCTGTCGCCTACCTCGACCTTCTATATCTTAGTTAGGTGTTCAATCGCTTTGGGCATCATATTCTTCTTATTTCATCTGTCTCCCACTTGTTTGCTTCGGGTGATCCGCTCCCCTTAGCTAAAGCATTTTCTCTTCACACCCTCATCCCCTGAGTCAATATACCCTAATTATGTGCTTTTTCTAAAGCACTTGTTTGCTCACTTCTTTGGTATTTACCATGCTCCCTTAGGATTGCTCGCGTAGGGTTAGTACTCAAGCTAGACATTAGGATATTTACCCAGGCATGCTAACATAGGTTAGAGACTTCCCTTTCCATCCTCAACATTAGGGTCGATCATTGTATGATAACATTAGGGGTAGTGCTAGGCTAGTCTCCCTTAGTTATTTTTCCTCTCTTTGCATATTGCATCTTAAAACTAAAACTTCTTCTTGGCAAATCATAAAAACATCTCTAATGAACTTAAATCATTCTTCAAAGTAAAAAATACAAACCAATCTTAATTGCTTGTGTGCCTTTTGGATTTGTTTGAAACCTTGTCAAATTAATGTTTTTCCATCCTTTCCATCTTTTAGCCGATGTTTCGCCATCACACATGTTTGTTGCTAATGCTCCTCCATCGCACATGTTTGTTATCCTACTTTGATTCTCAATATCATTGTTAGGTGTGATGTTTTATCATATGGATTGTTGTTGTCTTGTCATCTTTGCCATGCTATCTTGCTATCTTTTTGTCGATGTTTTTCCATTGCATATGTTTGTTGCCTATGTTTCACCATCGCTTGTGTTTGTTATCCTACCTTGATTCTCAATATCATTGTTAGGTGTAATGTTTTATCATCTGGATTGTTGATGTCTCGTCATCTTTGCCATGCTATCTTGCTATCTTTTTGCCGATGTTTCGCCATCGCATATGTTTGTTGTCGATGTTTCACCATCATGTATGTTTGTCATCCTACTATGATTTTCAATATCATTGTTAGGTGTAATGTTTCATCGTCTTGTCTGATATCATGTTATCATGCTGACATTTTATTATCTTATCTGAGTTTATGTTACCATCATGTGATGTCTTGTCATCCTTTTTTGTTGCTTTATCATCGTTGTTGATGTTTTGTTGTTTTATCTGATGTTTCTCCATCTTGATTGTTGATTTTGTCTTCTTAACTAAAAAACATAAACCAACCAAAATATATGAGCCAAACTACGGCTGCTCTGATTCCTTAAAAGGGATACGTAGGCATTAGGGTAGGGCCCGAACGAGCACAACTTTTATTTTCCCTACATTATGTTCTCCTTTCTTTTGCCTGCATTGTTTCCTTAGTGGTAAACATTAAACATAGATTTTACACACCCTTATATTAGAACAAACAAGAGTGGATACCGTAGAGTACTACGGGCGTGTGGGGTGCTAATACCTTCCCCTCGCGTAACAGACTCCCTTACCTGATCTCTCGGTCACAAAACCGTGATTTCACCTCTTCAAGTTTTCTTGATGTTTACCTTTCCCTTTCGGTGGGATAAAATACGTTCGATGGTGACTTCATTTATTTTATTATCAAATGACGGTTCAGCCGGTCGTTTCACTGGGCATACCATACCGACATATAGGATTGTTTCTGATAAAGCGTACCACCACCTGCTTGGTAACATTGGCATATGAAGCTGCTTCCACCCATTTGGTGAATTAGTCAATTGCCACCAATATAAAAGGATGTACATTTGACGCCTTAGTTTCAATCATTCCAATCATGTTAATACCCCCACATAGAGAAAGGCCACGTGGAAGAAATAACTTTGAGAAGCGTCAGAGGCACATGAATTTTGTCAGCATAAACCTGACATTTATGGAACTTTTTTGTAAATTTGTAACAGTCAGATTCAATTTTCAGCTAATAGTAACCTTCCCTAAGCATCTTCTTTGCCATCGAATGTCCATTGGCATGAGTGCCAAAGGAGCCTTCATGGATTTCATGCATCAACATGTCTTCTTCGTATCTATCCACATATCTGAGCAAGACCATGTCATAATTTCTTTTGTATAACACATCTTTATTGAGGAAGAAGTTGCATGCCAACCTTCTCAATGTCTTTCTATCTTTGTTTGAATCACCAACCAGGTATTCCTGAGTCTAGAGAAAATGCTTGATATCATAATACCAAAGTTTTTCGTCTGACGTTTTCTCTGCAGCAAACACATGAGCTGGCCTATCCAGACTTTATACTGTGATACAAGGTACATCGTTCCAAGTATTTACTTGATACATAGAAGCTAAGGTGGCTAAATCATCTACCATTTGATTTTCATCTCTGGGAATATGATGGAATTCAACTTTATTAAAGAAAGGTAATAATATTCTAGCATAATCTTTGTAAGGAATCAAACCAGGGTGAAGAGTATCCTATTCTCCTTTAATCTGATTTATTACCAAAGCTTAGTCTCCATACACATATAGAATTTTTATTATGAGATCAATATCCTCCTCAAGACTCATGATACAAGCTTCATACTCTTCCATGTTATTGGTACAATCACATGCTAATCTTGCAGTAAAAGGAATATGCGATCCATGAGGAGTGATAATCACAGAACCAATTCCTTCCCCATAAGCGTTCACAACTCCATCAAATACCATACCCCACCATGATTCAAGATCAGGACCTTCCCCCGGCAAAGTTCATCATAATCTTTTATTTTCAAAAACATCACATCCTCATCAGGGAAATCATATTTAACAGACTGATAATCATCAACCAGTTGGTGAGCAAGATAATTTGCCAACACATTGCTTTTTATAACCTTCTGAGTACGGTATTAAATATCATATTCAGACTATAGCATCTTCCAGCGGGAAATTCTCCCAGTAAGAGCAGGCTTTTCAAAAATATACTTAATTGGATCCATTTTGGAAATCAACCAAGTAGTATGATTCAACATATATTTCCGTAACCGCTTTGCGAACCAGGCCAGAGCACAACATGTCTTTTCTAGCATAGAATACCGCGACTCACAATCAATAAAATTCTTGCTGAGATGATAAATGGCATATTCCTTCTTTCTTGTTTCATCTTGTTATCCCAAAATACAGCCCATAGAATTATCTAACACTGTCAGATACATAATCAATGGTCTTCCTTCAACAGGCGGGAGAAAAATAGGAGGTTCAAGAAAATACTCTTTAATAATTTCAAATTCCCTTTGGTAACCATCTTTCCACACACAACCTTGATCGTTCTTTAACAACTTAAAGATCGGCTCACATGTTGCAGTCATATGGGAAATATATATATATATATATATATATATATATATATATATATATATATATATATATATATATATATATATATATATATATATATATATATATATATATATATATATATGAAAATGTAATTCAAACGCCCGAGGAACCCTCTAACTTGCTTTTTCAGTTCTTTGACTTTATCAGGGTCAACTTCAATTCCTTTTTGGCTGATAATGAAACCGAACAATTTTCCTGATCGGACCCCAAAGGTGCATTTATTTGGATTCAAGCGGAGACGATACTTCCTCAAACACTGGAATAATTTCAACAAATCTTCTATATGCCCTTCTTCAGTCTGGGATTTAGCAATCATATCATCAACATATACCTCAATTTCCTTGTGCATTAGATCATGGAATAAGGTTTTCATATCCCTATGGTACGTTGCACCAGCGTTCTTCAACCCGAAGGACATCACTCTGTAACAGAATGTTCCCAGGGTGTGATAAACATTATTTTTTCCATGTCCTCAGGAGCCATTCTATTTTGATTATATCCGGAAAATCCGTCCATGAACGAGAATACTTTGAATTTTGCTGTAATATTAACCAACATATCAATATGTGGCAATGTGAAGTCATCTTTTGGACTAGCTTTGTTTAAGTCTCTATAATCAACGCACATGCAAACTTTTCCATCTTTCTTTAGTATTGAGACAATATTGGCAATCCACTAAAGGTACACTGATTTCAAAAGAAAACCAACATTAATATGCTTTAAAACTTCTTTAATTTTCATTGTCATATAGGGTGAGTTCTTCGCAATTTCTGCTTGGTTGGCGGGCATTCTGGCTTTAGTGGCAAATGATATTCCACAATATCAGTATCCAATTCTGGCATGTCTTAGTAAGACCAAGAAAAAATATCCACATACTCTTTCAACAATTCAATCAACCTGCTCTTCACGCCGGGATGAAGTAATGCTCCAATCTTGACTTCTTTCGGATCTTCCTCTGAACCTAAATTAATCATCTCTAACGACTCTTTATATGGATGAATGGCATTTTCCTGGTGCTCAAGAAACCGTTAAACCTCTTATGAGATTTCATCATATTCTTCTTCTTCGGCCACATACGCAGGACATTCAAAGTTGGGAGAGGGTACAGGGTCATTGTATTCAACAGTTTTTTTAATTAATATGCACATATGATTTATGATTGCTTTTAGAAACTGACACATATAACAAGTGATTATGCAGATTTAATTACAGTTATTATTTATTTTGAAAGGTTTTTTCTCATTGCCATTTTCCAAGAAAAAGCATAAAATAAAAGACATAATTTAGGAATCAAAGACAACTTTTATTATTGATTTTAAAGATCAAAGAAACAAATATGCCCATACAATATCAATACTTTCACCTTGGGCAGAGTGAAATATTTTTGAAAAGATTAACAAAAAAAAACAAATTACTTTGAAATATGAATGCAAGTGGGAACATCATAGTGACCCAGTTTTGGACTCTGACTTCACGCGTCATGTAGTTCGGCATCTTCTGCTCTGCTTCATCTTCCACAATAGCATTGATCCTAGGAACAGTTGGATGAAGATAACCTCCGATGTGAAAGATATCCTGATATTTTCCCAAAGAAGACTCCAGCTTCAGAATCTCACCTTTACCATTTTTCATAGAGAATCCCAAACCAACTCTATTCTTATTCACAGGTGGATCCACAATCTTCCCCCATACTTTACTAGGGTCATTATGCACTACCTGCTGAGCATCCTTAAACGAAGATATATAATTCTCACTTTCCCTTACATTATCAGTGGATAAAGCTTGGAACTGAGTTCCAACAACATCTTCATCCACTTCCACAACACTGAAAGAGGATAAATGAGATATTAACAATTCTTGTTCTCCATTTATGATGACCACCTTTCCTTCACGAATAAACTTCAGCTTTTGGTGCAAAGTTGAAGTAACATCCCCTGCCTTGTGTATCCACGATCGTACCACTAAATAGCTCTAAGTGGGCACAATATCCATAACCTTGAAAGTAATCTGAAATAAGTGCGGGTCTGTATGAATAGGGAAATCTACTTCCTCGATGACAAACTTCCTTGATCCATCAAAAGCTTTCAAAATTATGCCACTCAGGCGCATGGGAGTTCCTTGATACTTCAACTTCATAAGTTTGCTCCTCGGTATGACATTTAAATTGGACCCATTATCAATCAGTACATTAGACAATGAATTGTTCTTACAGTTCATGGAGATATGAAGAACCAGCTTATGATTCATTCCTTCATCGGGCAATTCGTCATCACAGAAACTCCGGTTATTATAGGATGTAATATTCCCTACCACAACACTGAATTGGTCCAAAGGCATATCACTTTACATGAAAGCTTGATCCAATATTGTCATCAAAGATTCCATGTAGGAAGAAGAGTTCATTAGCAAGGCCAGAATGGATATCTTTGATGGAGTCTGCAACAATTGATCTATGATCCTGTAGTCGCTCATCTTGATAATCTTTAATATATCGTCCACATCTTTTTCTAGAGTAGTACCATTAGATTCCCCCACTTCTTTCTTAGATTCAGTACTTTCAACAACCTTTTTATCAGCATTAACATTCCCTCGAATGACAGGTGCCGAAACACGACTGCTACAGATCACCCGACTGGCTTCAGCAATATTCTTGACATTAGACAAAGGTTGGATAACTTCTACACAAACCTCCAAGATTGTAGCATTGTATTTGTAGGGTACGAAATTATCTGATTCGTAAGGAATAAGACCTGACAAGCAAATCACCACTAGAGCAACAACTGATAAGTTGTGGTACTCAATCTCTATAGGGGAGGGAACACCAAAACAAGGCACAATAACATTCAACCCCTCTTTAGAATACTTAGACATCACAGAATAATTTCTGGAAAACACATCTTCATCTGAGGAAAATAATTCATTTGTAGAAGCATATTCATCATCTGACACAGTCTCAACCAAGCAATCTTCAATCATGTTAATTCCATTGTAATCATCTCTATTGCTTGAAACTTTGATAGCACCATTATCCAATAACAACTGAATACCCCTTCTCACAATGGAACAACCACAAGAATCTCTGCAGCAGATCCGACAAGACCCATAATGGTGTTCTTCTTGACCATCCATGTGACAGAAAGTAGCGTGCAACTGCACCAAATCATCATTCATATGATTCACGTTAAAAATCCTGAATTCACCGGGACATCCATAGACCATATTCACATTTTCCTCATACTCTGCTCTTGGCCTGATTATATGAATGAGGCTTTCGTCAATCATTTCCTGAAGATCAGCTTTTATCTTATCACATCTATGGATATCTGTATTGCAAATACCACAACGAGCATAGTCATGCGTATAGTAACTTAACTCGCAGAAGTTAGCATTCATCTTTACCAAATCTCCTCTAACCAGGTTGATGACGAAAATCCGGAAGTCCCCTGGACAACTAGCAACCATGTTTACAACATTTTCTCCTCCATGTTTTGGAAAAGGATTATCTTTCATGTTAGGGCCAACATCTTTAAAGGATAAAAGGCAAGATCTCACAATCTTTTGTAATTTGGATTTCAAAGGATAACAGTTCTCAATATTGTGCCCTAGTGCTCCCTGATGAAAGTCGCACGTCTGGTCTGCCTTATAATACTAAGGTAAAGGTGATGGTATAACAGGGGGTGGCTTGGTCTGAACTAACTTCTTCTGAATCAAAGCCGAAAGTAACTCTGCATAGCTCATTAGAATGGAGTCAAAAGCTTCTCTCTTATGACTTTGCCCTTGATTTCCCTGAGGAGATGGTCTCTGATAGGTAACAATGGTTTGAGCTACATTGACAACTGAACTCACAGAAGCAACCTGTTGCTGGTATCGTTGATGCCTTCTAGTTGGTCTAATCTTCCTTTCTCCAATAACATAATTTCTTTCACTTTCTTTCTTTCAAGAGAAACCATACGACGACTTCTTCACCCCTTCATCTTTTATCAAGCGCCCTTCTCTTACAGCCTCTTCCAAACAAACACTCATGCTTACCATTTCGGTAAAATCACTCGGCGCACTAGTGATCGTCCTTTAATAATAAAATGTTCCAAGGGTTTTTAAGAAGACCTTGGTCATTTCTTGTTCTCCCATAGGTGGCACCATATGGGTAGCTATCTCGCACCATCTATGCGCATAATCTTTAAATGACTCCTTGTCTCTCTGAGCCATTGCCCTCAACTGGTCACGGTCAGGTGCCATGAATATATTGTACTTGTACTGCTTGATAAAGGCTTCTCCCAGATCATTGAAGGTGTGGATACTGCTATTGTCCAGACTCATATACCACTCCAGAGCAGCACCAGTTAAACTATCTTGGAAGAAATAAATGAGAAAATGTTGATCATCAGTATGGGTAGACATTTTCCTGATATACATCACGGGATGGTCACAAGGACAAGAGTTGCCATTGTACCTCTCAAATTCAGGCACTTTAAACTTCACTGGCACCTTTACAATGGGAACTAGGTAGAGTTCATTGACGTTTTGTCTAAACAATTCTTTTCCTCGAAGGGCCTTCATTTCCTTCTGCATCTCATTGAACTAGTCTTGAAAGTCATCCAACCGGTCATAGAAACCCACACTTTCACTCGGTGGAGGAACATGACAATAAACTTCATCATTAACAAACGGAATAGGATTCATTAACGGAGGTGCAGTATGGTGGATCTCATATCTAGCAGCAGGAGTAATAAGCACCATAGGAGGTGCGAGAGTAGCAGCAGCTTGCACAACTAAAGAATCTTAAGGGTCAAGATTAAAACCTTCTAGCATGAAGTTTTCAGGCATTCCCCATGGGTAATCCCGAGGCATACGGTTCTGAGCAACAGTAACTAGGGTAACAGAAACAGGAACTGATGGACCTTCGGAAGCAATTGTTGTTTGCTGGGGTTGAGCAAGTGGTGGCTGATTTTGAGCATCCACCGATAATTCCATCAAAGTAGTCATATTGGCCATACCGGCCTTCAAAACAGTAAACTCTTCGCGCAACTCGCGATTCTCCTGTTCAAGATTCTCCATTTTCTTCCTGGAATTAGCTCGAGTATTGTACTATTGAGACAACTTGCTGAACAAAGTAGAGAAATTCAGTAAGACACCTGGGTATGAATAAAAATGCAAGAAATATGTATCAAATTATGGATGATATGCGATGCACATGATTTATTTTATTATTAATATTTCAAGGGATTCAAAGAACTATAGACAATTTTGCAAATATTAAAGTACTAACACATTTTGAAATACTAAAAATCTCATTATAATAACTTCAAAATGGATTACAACTTTAATACAAGTTTCAACAATCCCAAGTACAAGAAGAGATAGAATCTAAAATCCTAAAAAATCAAAGTTGATGAAGATCACTCCACACACTGACACTTCTCTATGAGTGTTGCAATCTGAGCCTTCGATTGCTTGTTTTCTTATACATACTTATCGGTGACCTCTTTCCAATCACCAGAGTCAGGAAGTGAGCAACTAGGTCCTGACTGAACTCTAGAGGAAAATAAATCCTCTTGCCTCTTCATCATCTCTACAGCACGACTCTCAAGAATCTCAATGAAGTCATCATTCTCCTTCAAGTCTTCTCGGTAGGACATCTCTAAAGTGTGACACTTATTCTTCTAAGCTTCCTTCTCCTGCTGCATCCTGGCTAGGGGAAGCTGAAGCTCTTCCACATCATCTAAAATGGGAGGAGTGGTCTTTACAAACATATCAGGCATAGGTGCTTCACGGGAATACGACATCTTCAACTAGATTGCCCTTGCTTGTACCCACCGGAGACAAGGCTCCAAAGAAACAGCTCCTCTAGGTCCCAAGTCCTTTTTACTCTTCTTGTGAATATGGTGCCAAGCCTTTGAAATTTCCTCCTTATCTTTCTTATTAACCTCTCCCTCTTTGAGAAAGAAACCACTCAGATGAATACTATTTGGCTTATCCCTCATCGGATATCCAACCTGTCATCGTGCAAGAATGGGATTGTAGTTAATTCCTCCCTTTGTACCAAGAAGTGGTACGTTGGGGAAAATACCATAACTATCGACAATTTCCACATCATGGTAAGCCTGATGATACCAAACAATATTTTAATGAGTGAGAGCCATAATCTTCGGAGCCCAACGAGGTTCCTTCTTGACATCCCAGAAAGCATTAGACTGAAGTAAGTGAGAAATAAACCACTGATACAACAAAGGCGTACAACAAATGATCATCCCTCCATGATAAGAATCCCGAATATGAATAGAGTAATAAGCATCTCCTAATAATGTAGGAACTGGATTCCCTATCAAAAAGATCTTGATCGCATTGATATCCACAAAGTTGTAGAAGTTCGGAAATAAGAACAACCCATAAGCAAGTAGGGAAAAGATGGCCTCAAAAGTAACTGTACTCTTCATCCTAGAAAAGTAGCAAGCTTTCTCTAGTAAAAATTGAGCAGGTAATCCTCTAATTTCTCCTTTGGTAGTCATGTGGGTCTCAATCTCAGACTTCCCCAAATGAACCATAACAACAATCTCCTGAGATTTTGGCCCCCCCTCCAAACCAGTGAAAGGAACACAATCGGTAATAGGTAAATCCAGTAGATAAGAATACTCCTCTAATGTAGGTATCAACTGATAATCACGGAAAGTGAAACATCGATACATCGAATCATAGAACTGGACCAAAGTTGAGAGAATACCCTCCTTCATCACGAGCTTCATGAGAGACACGATAGATCCATACTTCTTCCAAAAATCTGTAGAACTCTCGATCTCGAGAATTAGACTCATCAAATCATCTATCTTGGGATTCTTGAAATTGTACTTCTGAGTATTTCTTTTTCCCAAATCCATGGTCAAAAGTACCTGAGATATTCACAAAGAGTCAACTTTAAGTCCCTTGAAACAAAATATTTTAAAGGATGCTCATGGGTGCATAAATGCATGATGCAACAATCACACACAAGATCACAAATATGGGGGAGGGGGTTCATAGGTTCGACGTCACGAGAATGAGGTCAAAGGTACTACCCACAAGGTATGATCTAAAAGTTTATCAACTGCGAACAAGGTTCTAAGAGGTTCCCAGAGTCTACATCCTTCCTTCGGATATTACCAACGTCTTGATTGACTCGGTAATTAGCAATATTCTTAGGAAAAACTCTTTCGAGCGTAGTATCGCGTGACAACCGCTTCCGGTTTACTTTGTCATAGCTTCCGCACTACACCTAAAAGACTAATATGGGTTAAGGGTTCTACGATCCTTAGTTTCAGCAGGCTCCCAGGTCGAAAGCAGCACGTCTTCCCGATTACTCGGTAAATGACACTACAATCAAAGGGGCCTCCACTGAGTGGGGGATCCCATGCCTCCTTTTTTGGGATTACTCCCTCAAAGTTAACATGACTATATTACCCGTACTATCTTAAGTTTGCCCAAGTCCGGGTAGAGGACTTATGAGAAATCACCAAGCACCCTGAAAACTAGGAAAATCCAGACAAACATATATATAATACATAATATACAAACAAATAATAACACATACATAAATAAACAAAGATAGGTTCAACCCACTTAGGGATGGACCAGCATTTGGTCAATCTTTCCCCAGCAGAGTCACCATTTTTATATAACGGTATAAATATTGAGACCAAGCCATTGGATTGACTTAACTTGGACATATCAAATAAAAATCGCCACCCCGCTTTATTGTTTCCAAAGGAATGAGAAAAGTGCAAATAAACCAATAAAAGGGGGAGAGAATCTAAGTTCGGAGGTTGGTTATGCAAAGGGAACATATTAGCACCCTAAACATCTATGGTACTCTGCAGGAACCTCTTTGAAAATCTGTGTATTTTGGCTATAAATGTTGTATAAAAAATAGATGATGGAGATGAGAAAAGAAATATTTTTTTACAATTTTTGCACCCGCCGTGGTTGCGAATCTTTAGTGCCTACGTACCACCTTATGTGCAATAGGGGATCAATGTATTCATAGTTCACCTTTAAGAAATTTTAAAACACATGTGTGTTGGTTAAGTTTAAGAGACGATACATCATCGTCTTATCCGAGTGGAAGAACATACTTACTACCCACGATTATGAGAAACGAGAATTTGCATCATCTCAAAGTGAGGATATAGCTTGGATTTTAAAATCAATAAAGCTTCACTCAACATCCAAGTAGAAAATATCTCGCTTCACTACATATCATAGAAGTATGTAGCTTGCATCACTTCAAGGGTCGACAAGAGTCTAATGTTTTGAGAAAAATGTTTAAGGTAAAAAGCCAAAGTGGAAAAAATGGTTTGAATGAGATTGATTAATTTTTAGTCTTCTCACAAAAATGTCAAGGTATTATTAAGTTGATTAAAGTTTGATTAAGAAAATATTTTGAAAATGCATGGACCTAAGTCCAAGTTTATTGTGAAAGCGGTTCAAGTTTAAAAACAAGAGTAGTTTTGAAAGGAGGGAGAAGATTTTTGAAATTAAAGAAGGTGGGAAGAGATGAAGGGACTTTCCTAAAGCATAAGGGTAAAAGCTAGGGAAAAGAACCGTCTAACCAACAAGAAGCCAACACTTGACACAATGAGTCAATGTAGAACTCCCATCCTTTGGATTGAAACCAAAAAAGTAAAGATAATAAACCTCTTAGGAAAACCAAGCTTCAAATGAATTAAGTATTCACAAAAATTGGCCAGAGTAACAGATGTATACAAATGAATTCCCAATCATAGACAAAGCACATAATCAGAATAACATGCACACAAAGAAAACAAACAACCCAATGTCTCGGGGTAAACCCCAAGAACTCCAGACAAAATGATAATAGAAGTCACAAGGTCCCAAGGATAGTCAAGGTCTCTAATCCTAAGTCCAAGAAGTCCATAACTCCATCATGCCAAGGATAGTAACCAAATAGTCCAAGTAACCTTAAAGTGTTTTATGATTCAAGTTGATTATTAGGTATCTTTAAAAAGAAATGAAAAGCTCAAGTGAGTAAAAACAAAAAGGACATAAAGATAAATGCTCAAGTGAGCAAAGATGAAAATAGCATGAAAACTCATTAGAAGAATGATAAAATCAAAGCCTCTCAATAACAAGTTTCATTTGCTTTTTGTCAAGTATATCATTCATTTCAAAATTCAAGACAACAATAAATGATCAACGATGTTTAAATGATTCACTTAGTTCCAAAATTTATGAAGATTCATTAGAGGATTGTAAGACCAAAGCCTCCTTACAATGGATCTCAAGGTTATTGAATCAAAGGTTTCAAATTAAACATTCTTGGGCTTGCAAACATAGGTTAGGTCCGCAAATGATCATTTTCTGAATCGGGACAAAATTTAGCAATATGTTAAGCAATCGTAAGTGGACTTATATAGAAGTCACACCTATTTTGAGGTCGGTCAATAGCAATCTGTGTGCCATATGTTTGGAGTGATGATATGTAGATCATCCTCTAGCAACGTGTAACACAAAGGAGGGGATACATTTGAATCAAAAATTTTAATCAAACTATCATTAAAATCATTCATCCACTTTAGTGGAGTTAAACTCAATACCCAAGATCCAATGATGTTAATGAAGTTCATCATCAAAAATCACATGGCTAGAATATGTTCAAAAAATAAATTGAAATTAATAAATAAGATTAAAAAAAAGAAAATGATTTTTAAAATGAAAATAAAAGGTAAAATAGCAAACTATATTCAAAGTATCAAAGAAAAATTAAAAGAGACCATAGAAATGTCAGAAATGATCTCAAATATTTTTATAAAATTTTTGGTAATTTTTTAAAATACGAAAGTATTTTTAAACTAATTAAAATCACTCAAATAAGTAAAAAAAGATCAAAAATAGTATAAGTCAAAATGAAATTCTAGAAAAATTTCAGAAAGTCAGTAATGAGTAAAATGATTTTTATAAATTTTTTCAGAATTTAAAAACATCAAAAAATATTTTAAATGATTAAAAACAAGTTAAAATAAAGGAGAAATTATAAAAAAAATATTAAATCTGAAAATAAAATCATGAAAAAATAAAAATCTGAAAGAGAATATTTGAAAATATTTTTGTGAATTTTTTCATAATTTTTGAGTCAGAAATGAATTTCCTATGATTTTTTGAAGTTTAAATCAATTAAAATAAAAAACAGAAAATAAAATAACAAACCAAAAAGATGTCAACCATTGGATGAGAGTTAAAACGCGCTAGTAATCAGATCCAAAGGATCAAGCACGCTCTACATATCTTGGTCAACTTTGGAAATTGTACCGGATCACCTTTTAAATATTAAAAACAACTAAAATTCTAATGCGTTGGATGGAGTGTGACTAATGAAAGTAATCAAATCCAAGAGCTCTCAAAGCGCACATATGATAAAGCAAACACAGTGGATTGAATTCAAAAAATCACATGTCACACTTTCATTGGTTGAAGCACGACACGTAGGTCGTCTTCAACCTCCAGGCGCCCTAGATTGGGATTCCTCAAACTGTAAAATTAGAGGACCAGAACGGTACCATTAGATTTGTCTCTTCAAGACGATTCTAATGGTACCATCGTGTCAAATTTATATAAACTGAGCAAAGCTTAAATTGAGAAAATGTAGAAATAATAGCGAGCACGAAATTTTGGAATATCTCACTCAAATCTCAATAAAATCACAAATTGTAAAAAGCATGAGAATCAGAAGGATGCAAAGAGTAGATTAGTCTTTTATTTGGATCGATTTGACCAAGAAATCTACTTGAACTAAGTAGCACAAGGTGGCTCTGAAATTGGACTTATGTAAATTAGTATAGGTTACAATTCTTGAAGGTGAGAGTGTGGTTAGCTTCAGAGAAGTTCAATGAAGCTAACTGAATGGAGCTTTTGGTGTTTTGGAGTGAGAAAGCAAGAAATCAGAAATTCAAATTCAGAGTTCGTATGGGATCTGAATAGGGGTCAATTGGCTATCAAAGCCGGAGGAAATGAATGCAATATGTCCCTCTATTTATAGGGAGGCAAATGGGTTGCTCAAGCGTGTGGAATGATGAAGTTTGAAGGGAAATCGTGTGAAGTTGCAAGCATGAAAAGTGTGACTCGAATTTTTCTCAAAACTCAACGAAAACTTGCGTTTCAAGGTGCTAATCACTTCTGGAAGATTGTTAAACATGATTAGAAGTAAAAACACGCAGATATTTGGTGATTAGAAGCTGAATTGTGCATTTAAAATTCTGACTTGGAGGAAAATGTTAGTTTCACGGTACCAACTTTGAATCAATGGCATTCACAACTCAAGGAGTCTTAGGGCATGATTCTTGAAGTAATTGAAAGATAAGGTCACAAATTTTACAATGTGCAAAGAATGGGAAAACTGGATACTTGAGCTAGGAGGAGTGATGAGTCAAAGTTGAGAAAAATATGCTGACTTTTTGTACTTAGAAAATTTCTATGTTTTTCTCAAAAAATGACCTATAATGTTTTACATCCAAACATGGCCTTCCATCCAAAATTTGATTTTAACCAAAAAAGATGGCATGAAGTAGATATCTTAAATGACATTTTTAGATTTGAACCACTTAAAAACTCCAAGAATTGAGAAAGTTATGACTTTGTGAAGTTGGTGAAAATCCATGAAGTGACCTATAACCTTTTGCATTCTTAGGGCATCTTCCATCCATTTTAAAGCTTTGCACATAAAAGAAGAGTTGAATTTCAAATCTTTAAGATCATTACAGAAAAATAATGGGCTCAAGGAGATAATAATTAACCAATTTATGATCTTTTGAAGTCACATAAGAGAATTTGATGGCATATCTAGAGGACTTGTAATCTTTCTTCATCATTCGGCATTTTCCACATAAAATTTTCTTGAAACATTTGAAGTGATTGGTTAGTAACTCTTTAAAGTGATTGGTTGTTGCCATGCAATGGGAAAAAAGAAACAAAACAGAATATTGTTGTTATTGAAAATGATTCTTCTCTTTTCTACCAGATTTGAAATTATTGTGTTTTGATCCCAAATCATTGTGTTGTTGTTGTTATCATCTATTCGTGCAGATTTGAAAATGGTTATTTATATGTGTAGTGACATGAACAAGTGAGTAATTTGATGAGTGAATGGTATTGGTGTACTGAGTGTGAGATATTGTGAACAGGATGTGAATGGAAATAGGTCTTGGGATAAATTGTTAGTTTTGTATGTGGTGTAATATGTAAAGTGAATTATTGTGTACTGTGTCAGTGTAGAAAATTGTGTGCTGAATTTTTGTGTCGAAAGTAAAAAATTATTACTGTTAGCATGTGAGAGGATGTATAAAATTGGATAAAAAGTGAAATTCTATGGAAGGTTATTACCAATACCAAGTGGCTCAAAGAAAGAAATCATCTATATAGTAAACAAACGTGGGATATATACTGTGAATCATGTGTAGAAATTGGAGTGCTTACGGTGTGTTAGAAAATAACGTAGTGAATTCATTTAAAGAAAGAGCCATCATAGACTTGTCATATGGTTAGAGTAACAAATAACTTAAGAAATTAAAATAAGAGAAAAGAGCCTCATATGAAATCATCAGCCAAAACTAAAAAAAATAAAAGTAACACTAATAATATTGAAAAGAACAAACAAAAAAAACAAAGTGTATATGAGTGAAAATCGTAAGATTATGGATGAAAAATATGGAAAAACTAAGGTCCTATTTATAGATAAAAAAACATCCAAATTGGAAATAAAACAAAATTGACCAATAAAAATAAAGTGTGACACAAATTTACATCAAACGACCAATAAGAAACACCTATAAAAACGGAAAGAAAATTAGTAACAAAAAAATAGAAAAAAGAAAATTTTGAAAGCACGACACAAGAGATTTGAACTCGTGACCTTACACTTGCAAGCCTCATTCTTCACAAATTGTGATATGTTACTAATTTGTTAATAAACTCAATTTGAAAGTATATGAAAGGTGTGCAGATATTTGCTATTTGAAAAAATACAAATAATTTAGAATAAATTATTATATTTTTAAATAGGTTGAGAATCCAATATTTATAAAAATCAAAGAATATTATAAGAACAATGTTTAAAATATTTTTGATTGGAATTGAGAATGAACATCTATAAAAATTAAATAATATTATAAAAACAATTTTTAAAATATTTTTTACTGTAGAAATAAAATGGTGGGAAATTTTGGGGTATGACAGAAGGTAGTATGTTGCTGAGATTTTTCTTACTCCAATGGATGGTAGCCTTGTCATTATGGAAGGTAATCTGTTGTTAATATTTTTTTCCGGTGGATGGTAGCCTTGTCATTATGGAAGGTAGTCTATTGTTGAGATTTTTCGTACTCCAATGGATGGTAGCCTTGTCATTATGTAAGGTAGTTAGTTGCTGAGAAATTGTTACTGCAATGGATAGTAGCCTTGTCATTATGGAAGGTAGTATATTGTTGAGACCTTACTCCAATGGATGGTAGCCTTGTCATTATGGAAGGTAGTCTGTTGCTGAGATTCTTCTTACTCCAATGGATGGTAGCCTTGTCATTATGGAAGGTATTCTGTTGCTGAGATTTTTCTTACTCTAATGGATGGTAGCCTTGTTATTATGAAGGTAGTCTGTTGTTGAGATATTTTTCCGATGAATGGTAGCCTTGTCATTATGGAAGGTAGTTTGTCGCTGAGATTTATGTTACTCAATAGAAGTTCATCTATTTGCAGTCATGAATATTGGATACATCCTGAGATTTACTGGTATTATCTTACCATTCCTTTCCCCGGTGGGTCGATGTTACTTTTTTGCTATCCCTTCAAATATTGGATAGTTCGCAGTCATCTATCGGTCACCGTTATCCTTTACTCTCTCTCCTCAATTCTTGAGTTGACGATGCTTGGATCCTATCTTGGGCATTACCCCAACAGAGGCTTGTCTTTCTTTCACCAGTGATTTATTTTCCTAGTCAATTTTTCCTTTTGTTTCCCCTTTTACTTTTTACAGCCCAAGTGGTGTCTTGCATCCTTTTAGATTTGTTCATCTGCATTCATAATCATAAGCATTACACGGTATCTTAGGGCCAAAAATAGGGTTTGTTTTATATTTAAGTATCTTCAATCGCGTTTATACGAAGATTTTAACTTTCATATCTCCGGATAGAAGACACTTAAATAAGGGCAGATGTTGTACCCCAATTTTTGCCCCTAAGATCCCTCTATCATATCATATCAATTCAATCACAACAAAGTAACACACTAGGGTTTGTTTCTTCTCCCTATCTTTAGTCTTGCTCTATGGGGAATTACCAAGCACCTTGACTTGTATTTTATAATCATCTATGTTTGATTACTCTTTAACTAATAAATACAATGTATGTGTATCCTAATTGTCGATGATGTAAGTGAAAGCATAATGCATTCTATAAAAGTTATCTTTTGGATTCATGAGTTCCTTCTTTGTAACTTCCTCAACAAAGCTTCATTGAGATTCAAGCCTCTATGAAAGATGTTTTTAAGTAACATCATTAAAAAGTCTTTCATGATTCATTATGCCTCAAGTTGTCAAGGTTAGCTCAAAAACACAAGTGTTGACCAAAGAAGTTTTGACTCAATTTGACAAGTCTTTGTCTCCATTGATCACAAGTGCATATCTCCTTCAATTCTCAAGACGTGGAAGTGATTTTGGTTTCTATTACTTCTCATTATCATCCTCAACAACCTCTATTTGGAAGATAAAATTATTGGTGCAAGAAGGTTGATTAAAATTGCAATGTTCTCCCCAAGGTATGTTCTTGCTCTATGAGCTAGGGTTTTGAACTTCAAAGGGGTATATCTTGCTCATCTTTTGGTAATTTTTAGTGATTCTAAAGACATCCTTCTCTTCATAGGGTTTTTAATAAATCACTTCAAAGGTATCAAGGAAATTTTGTGTGTAAGAAACTTGCTGATCAAGAAAGATTACCGGTCCTCCAGATGAACCCTCAAATCCCTTCATATGACTTCAAATGATCATAACTTGATCCATTTTTATCACCTTGAACCCATTACTTTTCCATAGTGATCTTGAATGTGTGAACTTCAACCCATATTCAAAGTGCAAAATGTGAAAATGGATGGAAGCTTCCTTAAGGAGGCAAAAGATTCTAGGTCATTTCATGAATTTTTGCCAACTTCAACAAGTCATAACTGTCTCTAATTTTGGATATTTTGAATGGTTGAAGTCTAAAAATATCATTCAAAGTATCTACTTCATGCCATCTTTTTTGGTCAAGAGCAAATTCCAAGTGGAAGTCGTTTGGATGCAAGACATTATAAGTCATTTTTGAAGAAAAACTTAGAAATTGTCTAAGTATGGAAAGTCAACCTCTTTTTCTCAACTTTGACTCATTGCAACTTTCATCTCAAACATCCATTTGATCCCATTCTTTTCATATTGTAAAGCTTGTAACCTCATCTTTCTAAAGCTTCAAGAATCATGCCATAAGACCCATTGAGTTGAAAATGCCATTTTTTTAAAATTGGTAACTTGAAACTGAATTTCTCATCAAGTCAAAATTTTGAAATCCATAACATGGCCTCTAATCATAATATTTGTGCGCATTTTTGATTTAAACTTGATTAACAAACTTACCAGAAGTGTTTAGCACTTAAAAACACGTCATTTGGATGAGTTTTGATGCACATATGATCACACTTTCTTCATGATCACAAGTGTGCACGAATTACTTACAAATTGCATCATCCACCCCTCCTCTTGATCCTATTCATTTCTCCTATAAATACATGCTCTATTCCAATCATTTTCTCAAGCTTGAACAACCAAAATCACTCTGCCAAACTCTCTCCATAGCTCACTTTTCTGCAACTTCAAAATCAGTGTTCTAGCTTTCTTTAATCCATTTTCTTTATCAATTCACCTTCCCTGAACCTAACTGAAAAAAACATAAGAAGAATCAAGTTCTAAAACTCCCTGAGTCGTGCTAGGCAAGTCCAGTTTCAGAGCTCTGCAACTTAACTTTAATAGGTAGATTCCTCCATCAATTCTCTCAAACTTTGATACTATTGTGAAGCTCTTGTCATCCTGGTTCTAGTTGCAACACTTGCTTTTAACTGGAAACACGTTTTGACCATGAAATTACAAATCCCTTTTTAAACTTTTCTTCCAAATTTTGGAGCTACAGTTTACATAAATTTTTCGCGAAGGTGTGGTTGTCTTCGTCTTGATGAGAGGAAGCGAATGGTACCTGTCTCGTGCTCTAATTTTACAGTTTGAGCAACCTGGTTTTGAGACTGGCTGGAGATTGAAGATGACCAACGTGTCATCCTTTAACAAATGAAACAACGCCATTTGGAATTTTTGAATTTCTGATTTTATATTGAATCTTGTGCATTATTCATTAATGACCATGATATGCACAGCGCGCCAAATCCCTTGGATTTGATTACTAACGCGTTTTGACTCTAATTCAATGGTCCACATATTTTTTACTTTATTTTTTATTTCTGATTTTTTATATTTAATTGTTTTAAATTTCAAAAATTCATAGAAAATTCATTTTAACTCCAAAAAATATGAAAAAAATTAAGGAAAATACTTTTGATTTTTCTCTTTCTAACTTTTATTTTTTCACAATTTTATTGTGTTTTGATATTTTTTATAATTTTTCACTTTACTTGATTTGTTTTAAATGTTTAAAAATAATTTTATTCGTTTTTTAAATTCAGAAAAAATAGGGAAGGATCCAATTACATTTTGAAAAATATTGGTGACCTCATTTATTTTTTTATTTCTAAATTTGTTATTTTTTTTATCATTTTTGATTTATTTTACCTATTTCTTTTAATTTTAAAAATAGTTTCTGACTTTAAAAAATTACCAAATAATTTATAAAAATATTTGAGTTCATTTCTGATTGTTATATGGCCTTTCTTATTTTTTTTCCTTAATTAATTTGAATATAGTTTCTATTTTTCCTATATTATTTCCATATTATAATCATTATAAAATCCTTATTCTTTTATTTTTAATATAATTCTATTTTTGCATATTTTGTGTCTGATCTTGGGTTGAAATTTTGATCATGAACTTTATTAACATCATTGGATCCATGGTGTTGAGTCTAAATCCATAAAAATGGATGAATGATTTTAATAATAGTTTAATTAAAATTTTGGTTCAAGTGTGGTTTGTTCATTTTCTCCATCCCTCTTCATCTTACCCCCTTCTTATTGTATTACATGTTATAGGATGATGGTCTCTATATCATTTATCTAAACATGAAGTACATAGATCTCTATTGAGCGACCTCAAAATAGGTGCGACTTCTATATAAGTCCACTTATGATTGCTTAACATAGCTCTAAATTTTGTCCTGATTTGAGAAAATGATCATTCGTGGCACAAACCTATGTTTGCAAGCCCAAGTGTGTTAATTTGAACCCTTTGATCTAATAACTTTGAGATCCATTGTTAGCATACTTTGGTTCTACCAATCCTCTAATAGAACTCCATTAATTTTGATCAAAGTGGATCACTTAAACATCATTGATCATTAAGTGTTGCCTTGAGAATTCTTAAAATGGATGATATACTTGACAAAAAGAAAATGCAACTTATTGTTGAGAGGCTTTGGTTCTACCAATCCTCTAATGAATTTCAAATGCAAGTTTCAAGATGGTTATCCAACTAACCATTAACTTCTAACAATTGATTTTATTTTGTGCTTTATTTTATGCTTTTACTTTATATACCATTTACTTTAGCATTTACATTTCATGCTATTTTCATATTTGCTCACTTGAGCTTTTATATTCATGTCATTTTTAATTTGCTCACTTGAGCTTTTCATTTCTTTTTAAAGATACCTAATAATCAACTTAAACCCTAAAAAACTTCAATGTTACTTGGACTACTTGGTTACTATCCTTGGCATTATGGAGTGATGGACTTCTTGGACTTAGGAGTAGAAACCTTGACCTATGTTGGAGACGTTGTGATCTTAATTGATATTTTTGTCTGGATTTCTTGGGGTTTACCTCAAGATATTGGGTTGTTTATTTATTTTGTGTGCAGGTTATTATGATTACATACTTTGTCTATAATTTGAAATTCATCTGTATACAGTTGTTACTCTGCCCAATTTTTGTGAGGACTAAATGCAATTGGAGCTTGGTATTCTTCAAAGGTCTATTAATTGTTTGCTTGGTCTTGAATCCAAAGGATGGAATTTTTCATTGACTCAATATGTCAAGTGTTGGTTTCTTGTTGGTTAGACGGTTCTTCTCCATAGCTTTTACCTTATGCTTTAGGATAGTCTCTTCATCTTCTCCCATCTTTTTTAATTTCAAAAATCTTCTCCCTCCTTTTGAAAACACTTCTTATTTTAAAATCTTGAACCACTTTCATAATAAATTTGGACTTAGGTCCATGCATTTTTTAAATAAAAAAAATCTTTTCTTAATCAAACATTAATCAATTTAACAATACTTGGACATTTTGTGAGAAGACTAAAAGTCAATCAATCTCATTCAAACCATTTTTGCCACTTTGGTTTTTACTTTAAAACTCTTCTCATAAAGATTGGACTCTTGTCAATCCTTGTAGTGGTGCAAACAACTATACTTCTATAATATGTAGTGAAGAAATATATTTTCCACTTGGGTGTTGAGTGTGGTTTTGTTGATTTTAACATCCAAGCCATATCCTCCACTTTGAGATAAAGCAAATTCTCCTTTCTCATGATTTTGGGTAGTAAGTATGTTTTCCATACGGACAATGATGATGACGTCTTATCTCATAAAATTAAATAACACACTTATGTTTTTGTTTCAAATTTTTTAAAGAGGAACTACGTGTACCCTAACCCCCTATTGCACAGAAGGTAGTACATAGGCACTAAAGGTTCACAACTGCGGTGGGTGAAAAAATCATAAAAAAAATCTATACTTCTTTTTCTCATCCCCACAATCTATTTTCCATAAAACATTTTATAGCCAAAATATACAGATTTTTTTTCAAAGAGGTTCCTGCGGAGTACCGTAGATGTTTAGGGTGCTAATACCTTCCCTTTGCATAACCAACCCTCTTACCTAGAATCTTTCCCCCTCTTTTGGGTTATTCACTCTTTTCCCATTCCTTTGGAAACAATAAAGCGCGATGGCGATTTTTATTTTGATCTGTATAAGTCTAGTCAATCCAATAGCTTAGTCTTAAACATTTCTACTGCTACACACCCTTTTGTGGAACAACCTCTGTTGTAGCATCTCTCATAGCCATCTTATTCCTTTGCTGTGAAATAAGTTTTGTTGCAGCCTCCCTTGCTGCTTTCTTGTTCCTCTAAAACCTCCTCCCTTAAGTTCTTGTCACACAATTCTTCCCTTTGTAGGTGGGAGGAACATGGTATTCCTTTGGAATGATCCCCGTCTCAACAACTTGAGTCGAACTAGATCCCTTTTCCATCATCTTCCATTTGTGGGTCGAACCTGACCCCTTTTTTACCACCTTCCAGTTTTGGTTTTCCCCCATAGGATGAAAGGGATGAACCCAATTATTGTTGGACACATCAGTTGGTGGCGATACTCAAATATGGAAACTTGGGTTTCTCACGAGGCACTTGAAAATCATTTGGCCCCTTAGCATGGTCGAACACAACTTTTGGATTGCTTCCTTGATGTTGCTTTTTCTTCAGCGCCTCGATCTTCTTTGCATCCTCTTCGTCATAGATCACGCTATAGTTTGGGCATAACATAGATCTAGAGTTACTCAGCTTACATCTGTTTAGAAAGTATATCGACTTCTCTTCAAGTTTAGGAAACACGACCTTCATTAATTCAACCACCGTTTCCTCAGACAACTCTTCATCTTTGTAGTCTATTTTTGCTTTGTCGTACTGATCACCTTCAGGATTTTCAATAAAATTAACCATCATCACTTCATGTGGCTTAGACAGATTATCATTTCCATCTTTGAGACCCTCAGTAGCCTCGACTTCTACAGCCAAACCCGGTTCGTCTTCATGACCATCAATGACCTTGAGCGTCAATGTCTCTAGCAAATTGATAGTGTTTAACTGTTCGTCTATGAGGCCCTCAATAGACTCCATCATCAACACTTCAAATGGCTCCACATAGTATGCATCATCCACTTGTAAAAGATCTGATTCGATCTTCATAGTCTTTGGTTTCTCACCAAATTTCAGTCGATCGTCCTTCAAAGCTTTTTGGATCAAATCCCTGAAAAGAAAACATTGAGAAGTATTATGACCCCAAAAATTATGATATTTGCAAAAACCCTCTTTTTTTATTTTGCTCTAATGGTGGATCCTTAGTGCCTGGGGGCACTATAATCTGACCATCTGAAACTAAAACATCAAATATTTCATCATATTTTGACACATCAAAACTATATGTTTTGGTATTAATGTTATCATTTTTTGGACCTTCAACCGTCTTTCCCTTAGACGGTCTTATAGGTTTACATGCATATGGAGGACTATCTTTCAATTCGGCCATATTAACCTCTCATTCTCCCATGTATTCGTCCTCAGACTCTATGGAATAATTCTCTATGTCTACATAGGCAAATTTGCATTTTCTATGGTCCTTTGACACTCTAGCTTTCTCTGTTTTCAAACGTTCGACATATCAAACCTTATCAGCTACTTGAGACATATCCGTAATAGATTGAGGATCAAACTTTTTCCTAATAGAATAATCAACCCCCCAGCGACCATTTCGACCAGCTCATGTTCAGGAACCCTGGTAAAACATCTAGACTTTAGGACCCTACACCTATTCAAATACTCTTTCATTGACTCGAACAACCTTCTCTTGATGTAGGATAATTCCTTCAAACTTATCTTAGGATGACCAACATAAAACTATTCATGAAATATCCCCTCAAGTTGTTCCCAAGTACGTATGGAGTTAGGAGTTAACATTGTAAACCAAGTGAAAGTATTCTTTGTCAAAGAATTAGGAAAATATCTTAACTTTAAGCCCTCATCGTTGGCGATATTTCCAGCTTTTGTTTCTTACCAAGCAACATGATCAATAGTCTACTCATTATCCTCACCAGCAAACTTGGTAAACTTAGGCACCTTACATCCTCTAGGTAATTCTGCCTATCGAATGTAATCAGGCAAGGGTGAAGAGTAATTGGGCCTCTAGAGGCCAACATTTACTTTGGATCGTGCCAATACTTCTTCTACCATATTCACTATGTTATTATGTCCAATAGTGGCATTTGTTAACACTCGATCGACATCTTGGTTTCTCCTAACCAAGACCGGCCTAGGTTCATATTGTTCAATAAATTCTTCCTCATCATAAGTGGGTGTTTCCAGTCTTCGAGGCCTAAAAGGAAGCTCATTATTGCCCCCTCTAGTTCTTCAAAAACCCTCAACGGCCTGTAGCGCGTTTTAGTTTTAGTTGGTTGGACCCCGAATGAGTCAATCAATCTACCTATTTGGTCAACCACAGGGTTTAGGGCGACTCTCATTTGTTGGGTTAAGACATTTACTTACTCTAAATTACTATCATCCATCTATTGCCTTAAAGTCATAAAGGATGTAGTACTAAAGATGGCATCGACCGCGGGACATAACCAACACCACTAGTTGATAACTTGGGGCATAACTGCCTTGGTTTCCAGTGGCAACTGTGTTTTCTGTATATATGCCAGGATTCAAATGTAACCCAACCATCATGGAATAAGGCATACCATAATGGTGAGGGATAAATGATGACCTTGGACCCCCTGGAAAGAATCTTCGATCTGGGTCAAATGATGATACCCCATGCCTAGGTTCTGTCATTGTGATTGTCGTCACTGAACCAGAAACTGCGGTCGATCCTATGGGAGATAAAATTATCGCGGTTTGAGTTGTGGTACTTAGTGGTATAAAATCCATATTTATGTAGAAATATGCGTGTGTGCAATATTTGTGCCAGAGAGTGGCATTCTAGATTTAGACAAAAGTTTACCACTTCTTAAATTCATACACACAAAAACTATAAGAACTTTGTGAAACTACATGCAAAAATATTAGCACGGTCCCACCAGGTGTGCCAATTTGTTTACCTGTGGATTTGGTAAATAGCGTTGATCTCTTGAAAACAATATTACATGCGAGATCGACCCGGGAATCTTAGAGCCATGCTTCAGTTCGCGTGGGTAGTCAAAGTGTTTTCAAAAAGGGTGCATTCAACTGGGAGCCAAACATATTTAAATTTCAAAAGATAATGACAAAAAAACAAAGTAAAGGAAACGAAAAGCGCTTTAAGTTGTAAAAGATAATGACATAACATTAAAGAAAGTTGTAAAATAGGTCGGTTCAAACATACATTGCCTTTTCCTGACTCATTTCGCTAGTTCGCTTGGTTACTTTGAGTGACTAACATGCAGAAATATGAAAAGCTTGACCCCTTACAAGAGTGCACCAAGTGGTTTATTTATAATACACATAAATAGCTACTTTCTAAGTGGGCTTTGTTTCCTTGCATTTCACGTGTTCTTCACAACTTCCCCTCACGAACCCACATTCTCTATTGTAACTTCTCTTTATGAACCCACGTTCTTCATTATGGTTGAATCCATATTCTCCCTCCATAACGTTTCTCCTATAGAGTTGTAGGTGCTTATGGGCCTTTTAACTCTTTTGGGATTCTCACCTCCCTGGGCCCAATCTATTCACCATGAACTTTTCTCTGGTCGAATGCGCTTATGAAACCTTGGTCGTTTGCCTGCAAAAACAACCATGGTCGACATGATTATGTAGTCGACTCCTCATAATTTAATGCTCTTTAATGCTCTTAAAAGAGCCTTTTTGACTTTTGGTTTGGATTTCTCTCTTTATGAAAATCCCAGCCAACAAATATGTAAGCATGTAGTGGAATTTAAAGCGTGTTGACTGTAATATATTCTTTGTGGTTAAGTTTCTTATGACCTTATCTTTTGATGTTTTACTTCTGGCTTGAAGTAGTAAGCTTGGGAGATATTTCTTTCTGATCGTTTTCCTTTTCTCTTTGCTGGATTAATTCTGGTATGATGATGAAGAATGATCAAGACGATGCTTCATTTTTGTAATTCAGAGTCTTTCAAATAGTTGAATATTGTCTTCAGATATATAAGCAACAACTTCTTTGATGAACAATGTCTTGTATTTGAGAGAAAGCTTTTTTGAACTATACGTCTTGATTTGATCCTTGATTTCTTGATAATCATCTTTTATGAGCTTCATATCTGATGTACGATTTTTGAAGCAGAAGCTTATATCAGCACATCTGATTTTGACGTTGAAATCCTTCTTTCTGATTTCTTGAATTCTGATCTTTGAATTGAACAGGAAGCAACAAATTTTGTCAGCTATATCTTGGTTTATGATCATGAATTATTTCTCTCTAAAAGCGTATGTAATTTATGATCTGAGAGTGGCACATTTTTGTAAACACACTTTATTCCCTCTCTGATGAACATTTAACATTCCTTAGAACTGCTAATGTTTCTTTAGAAATGGTCCCAATAGCTCTTCTGTTGAGTAGATTTTCTTGACAAGATATCATCATTTGATCTTGTCTTCTAATGGACTATATTATGTTGATTAGAATTGAGTCTATAAGATCTTTCTTCTTTTATTCTAATGGAATAATTCTGATGTCGAATAAAAATGTGCGTATTATATGAACTAGCCAAGTCTTCAGAATCTTGACTTTGTCTTCAAAAATATGAGCATCAACTCTTCTGATGAACATGTCTTGTCTTCTGATCCAAAAGTAGAAGCTTTCTCTTCATGTTTTTAGAATCTTTACTTTGTCTTCAGAATTATAAGCAGCAGTTTTTCTGATGAGCAAATCATGACTTCTGATCTATACGTTGGAAGCTTGTTTCTTGTACAATCTTGATTTTTGATCTTGAAGTAACAACTTATCAGAAATTCTTTCTTTTTGTGACTTCTGAGATCTTTGTTTCTAAGCACATTTATTTCTGATATCTTGACTTCATAGCTCTTTGATTTGTGATCTTTTGAAGCTTGAGCTCTTGTTTAGAAACTCATCGAGATTCTTTTCTTGTAGAACATTCAAAATTTAACAGAACTACTAATGTTTCATTAGAAACGAACTCAATGGTTCTTCTTTTGAGTGATAAGGTGATTCTGATGATATCTTGGTTAAGACTATCTAGAATTCTAATATTTGCACACTTATTAAAAACCATTAAAACTAAAAAATTTCTACATAAAATATATGTACTGTTATCATCAAAATATATAGATTTAAATACAAATCCAAATCTTGTTCTTACAATCTCCCCCTTTTTAATGATGAAAAAACCATATATTTTGATGGAACAATTTTATAGGGCTAGATCATAAACATAATAACATAAGAGTTTAAGAAAACCCCCCCTGAGTTGGAAACTCCTCTAGGATAAATAATCTTCCCCTTGAATCATAAACTTATGATCTTTTAGAGCATAGGGTTTTCTGAGCATTGTTTTTTTTCTTCAGAATTATGATTTAAAAACGAATGTCAGCGGTTTATCAGAGTTTGCTTTATCAAACATTCTTTCTTCATTAGAACCTTCTAATCATCAGATAGGTTCAGTATCATAGCTTTATCTATTAGAACCTTCTGTATTTTTGAATTTCTTTATCAACACTCGATCTCTCAGAATATTCTATACCCTAGAATTTCTTTTGTCAGAGTTTGATCAACAGACCCTACCAAACAGTAGAAATTCTTTTATTATAGGTTGATTTATTGAACCTTCTAGATTTTTATAAGTTCTTAATATATATATATATATATATATATATATATATATATATATATATATATATATATATATATATATATATATATATATATATATATATATATATATATATATATATATATATATATATATATATATATATATATATATATATATATATATATATATATATATATATATATATATATATTATAAATGTAAGCAATGACATTTAGAGAGTTAGGTATACATCAAAATCATCATTATGCTTTCTTCCCCTTTTTGACATAATCAAAAAGATTTAAAACATTAAGATATTTTAAGCACAAACAAACCAACTTTTCATTCATGATTAAGATTTTACAATGAAAATAGAATAAACAAGGAAGATGAGACTACACACTACTTAATATGATCGAAAGAATTCACATCTTTATTTTGTAAGAGCATTTTCTGGTCCATTCATTCAAATCAATCCAACCAGATTTCCTTTATAAAATAGTTCAGAGAGAATTCTTCCATAAGGTATGAAGGACTTATTTTGACTTCTGGGTATTACAACAGACTCTTTTAGATAATTAAGATGGGTTGAGGCAGATTTATCTTAACATTATTGAGTAAAAAGTAGATGAAAAGTCTGTCATCATGAGACAAAGTGCTTATATTATCTCCTCGAGGCCCGAGTTGTTAAGAAGGAATATGGACAAGATTCTTCCAATAAACAAAAGCTTTGTTGGATTAGTAGTTTCATATGAAGATGAGACATCATGGATGGAAATGAGTTTTGTAACACCTTATTTCCCCATCGGTAATTTAATAGAAATCAGAGTAAATTAATTCTTAAATCAAACACCAAGAATAGGATGCCACATTTTTCAACATATTAAAAACCTGCTCAAGTATAAATAAACAAACACATAACATACTTTCGGATGAACCAACAACATTTTCAACATGGTTCTCAAACTTCAAATTTATTATTGCAACGGAAAAATAAATCATGATCATCATTCAAAATCTTCAATTATTCATAAACCAACGTTTAATCAAATAAAAAGTGAGTTTACAATACTCCAACAGTACATCAAAACAAAATAATAACTAAGCTAAACAAGTAAGGGTTCATCCCCCCGATGTTATGTATCAGAGTTGATACTAACTCAATCTACGCAGTATAAGGTAAGACTCCTCAGCTAACAATGACTCTAATCTTCGGTACCTGAACGATGACGTAAAAAGCATCATTCGAGTAGAAGGGTGAGATATCACAACAATATAATAAGTTATATAATAATAAGTATACAACAGATATATCATGCAAGATTTCATGCTCAACATCATAAACCATAATTCACAATGATTATACAACCATATGTAGTTATCATCATACATCATACAACACATACCAATTATGCAACTCAACATCATCATCATATCAATAATTAAACAATATGCAATACAATTGACACTGATGCAAGATGCATGTGGTACCATCAGGGCATAAGCCCTCTCCAAAATGCCAAATAAGGACAAAGCATAAGCCCTCAACATTTTTCCAATACAGACCAGAGTATAAGCCCTCAACAATTTGCCAATACAGGTAAGAGCATAAGTCCTCAACAATTTGCTAATAATGACCAGAGTATAAGCCCTCAACATTTTGCCAATCCAGGCCAACAATAGGACATAAGCCCTCAACGATGCATGCATGCAACATGTAACAACATAATTATGCAACCACATGGCATAAGACCTCAATATTATGCTATTTGAAGCCAACAAAAACATCATCATACTACAATATAACATGCAATTTCTTCCTATATCATTTATACGACACTGATACATTCAATCACAACATTCTTCTCATTATGTCACATACAACAGACACACAAACATCCTAATTATTCTAACAAAGTATTAGTTTACTTCCATAAAATTGAATATCACATTGTAGAAAATATTTTTAGCTTTCCAACAGTCTAAACGGCGCGTCAAATGGACACTCGAGTCAAAAGTTATGCATTTTAGAAGTTTACAAAATCTGACAGTTTCAGTAAGGTAACCGGTTACCTCAGAATGGTAACCAGTTACTTCACCTCAGTTTGCCTCTGTACGTAGTTTCTGGCTGAAGTAACTGGTTACCTCAAAATATTAACCGGTTACTTCACTAAACCATTAGCTTATATGTTCAAAAAATTTCTGAAGTAACGAGTTACCTCAGAATGATAACCAATTACCTCACTGTTACAGAGTCAAAAACCTGCATTTTTCTGCTACGGAAGTTCATCTTTTCCACTAAAAAACCCCAATTTTCCCAATCAAAATAGTGTCATTTGATTCCATAAAATACACATACATCATACCCATCCTTCCAACATATTTCATATCAACAATTTGGCCAATTTCATCCCAATTACATCAATAAGTCATCAAATATAAAATCCCACAAAGCAAGATAATGAGAAATCAAGAACATACAATCATGGAACCTAATAACTACCATTTCTCATCATTATGAAACCTATATAATACATTCCAACTCTATTCAAATTAATGCATCAATTTCATCAATTCCAATTGATTACAACAATCAATTTAAACACAATCTACACCCAAAACCTAGCATGCATATCATCACATACCCATTATTATACCACTTAGTAGAGATTTGGAACCCCACCTTTACCTTAGGATGTAGATTCCTCAAGCATCAACAGTTGTTCCTCTCTTCCTAGCTCTTCTGCTTTCTTGCGTCTGCTTTCTCTCGTTTCTACAATCGATCAAACAAGAATACTCTTTTATTCCTCTTGTTTTTACTTATCTAGCCCTTGAGACCCGTAATACCACTATTCCAACTATTCTGTTCTTCATAATACTATAATAATTTATTTAATTATTATAATATAATAATAAATCTACTATTTTAATTCAAATAATACTAATAAACTATTTATCTCTCTACACCCTTATGTTTCTACACTTTTGGTCATTCACCCCTCACATCTTAACTCCAATAATTTCTAAGCCCTCTAATTCCCAACAAATGCATAACAAGACATCAAAAGATTCACTAAATCATACAAATACATCACATCGCCTAATTAATTAAAATGAAAATAATTCAAACCAAACAGGGATGTTACAACTCTCCCCCACTTAGAATATTTTCGTCCTCAAAAGTTTAATTGATACTAACAATAGTCAGATACGACTCTCACATACTACTCTCTGGCTCCCAACATCATTCTTAGTAATATTTAGAATACTATTATCCAACATCCCATATCGTCAACCACAATAATCCAACAAGATGCATTATTATCAAGTTATGGATGCACAAATTAATTTTCTCTATGTCCTATAACCCTAGAATACAAGATCTATTACTTTATGATCTTGTTCACGCTTGGACCGGAACACAACGAGGTATTTTCAATCACCATAAGTAATGCTTCTCTAATTTCTTTTCATAAGGAAAATATGCTCACCCTCAAGTCCTTTCCATAGGAAATGAGACAATAACATAGATTAAGAACGTAGAGTCTTACGACATGAGCATTGTGATACGGCGGCTGAACCGACTGTTTTTTGTTACTACTGGTTTTGCGTTTTTTGTTTGCAAATGTACGGTAAGCAAGAGTCGCCACCGTCTTTTATTTCATCCAACAAGGGAAAAGGGAAAAAGAATAGAAAAAACCTTTTTCGAGATGTTTCTGAGTACGAGGGGTAGATTATAGAAAGGGAAGGTATTAACACCCTTTCTATCCATGGTTTTCCATGGGCTCTTAGGTACTTGTTCATTTTTGAAATTTCTTTCGTGAATTTGTGTGTTTGAAATTTTTTTGAAATATGCCTTAGTGCGTCGTTTCACTTGATGGTAACCATTGTATCAATCCTCAAGGGTGTGATCAAGTGGTTTTTTGAAAACTTTAGCTTGAAAAGCATTTTGAAAGTGTAAGTGTAAAAAATTTGTTGTTTTGAGCAAGTACTTAAAAGTTTCTACCTACTCGAAAAAAGTTTGTTCATTTTCTTATTTCCTTTAGACAGTGTTATCCTACTATTAAGGAGTAGGTAGCTCCATCGTTGGAGTTTAAGGGACAATTGAAAGGGACGAAAGGGACAATTATAATCACTAAAGCAATGGTTAGGGAACCTTAGTAATTACCCTGAAGTCCTAAAGATCTTTCCGAGGTAACATTCGAATGGGTCATTTTCGATCTTTTGGGACTAGAGGACAACCACTAAGACTCCCTATACTTCACGACCATTTACCGAAGGCGACCGAAGTGGGGCAAACCCTAGGAGTGAGCATGTGCAAGTGTTTGTTTTTTCAGTTATTATCTTTGCACATTTAGGATTTTCTACTGTTTTAAATTATGATCTTTTGCATACAATCCTAGTATCAATCATCTAATAATTTATAATGATGGAAAGTAAAATGTGAGAATTTTAAACCTATCTATTACAAGGCCTTGGGGAAGGGGATTACATAATAAAAAACCGGAGGAAAATAGTAAAGGCAAATAGTAAACCTAAGTTAAACTATTACAAACTCGGAGCAATTATATTAATCGGAAAAATAATGAAATAAATACACGCGCTGAAATTAAATACAGAATTAAAATTAAATTCAACGACATTTAATCCAGTAAATAGAGAAAAGTAATTTTTGGATTTTTGAGAAAAAAAAGTAATTAACTTTGCAAATTACTCTAATTTCTAATTAATTTCTAATTAAATTTAATTATGAAAAAAAGAATTTATGTTATCCTAATTAACCTAATTAATTAATAGAATTAAATATTTTTATAAAAAAAAACCTAATTCTAATATTCTTTGTGTTTTTATGATTTTTTTATTTAATTAAAAAAAGATATGATTTTTTTGTAGAATAATTAAACTAAAAATTAAATAAGTAAATTAAAAAAAGAAATAAAATGGGCCTGGTGAAATAGTAATCCTGGGAGGTGCAAGTTGAAATCCATGTTGGGCTCAGGATTGTTGGCCCAAGGCTGCGCCTGATCTAGTGTGGTTCATCTTCAGGAAATGCACCATGGATCTTCAATTTTGGAGCATTGGATCTGCTTGGAGATGATCCAGAGGGTGGGATATGAAGGCGCACGGTGGACGTTTGGCTAGGAGATGCGCTAGATCTGTAAGTAGAAAATCAGAAAATAAAATGTATGGACCTGGGATTGAACACAGGTCCTTCCTCTCACACGCGCTTGCTTTTACCATCTGTGTTGGGTTGTTAGTCATGCATATGTTTCAACAAATAAAATATAACATAAATCAATTATTATGCCCAAAAACGCGCGCAAATTCAAATCTCCCAATGGGAGTCTGCCACCTAGTCGTCTTCCTCCCAGGATTCTCGTTGTTGATACTACACTTTTACCTACGGAAAAAATTGTCACAAAAATCTATAGTGAAAGTTTTTGTCCATAGCTATAACCCTGCAATTTCCCAAAATGCAATGCATGCAATATTAATCATAACTAAGAACATAGGTCAACCCAGAATCTTGTCCTGAGTCTATTGGTGCCCATGATCCTCTTTAATTTTCCCTGGACAGAGAAACCCCAATTTTGAGCTCATAAACCCTAGCTATGGCGCAAGCTTGATCCTACACTAGAAATCAAATCCAAGCTATCCAAAAGATCATAAACATGATTATGAATATGTTTATGCAAGCAAATCGAAGGTAAAACACATAAAACCTTGAAAACGAATATGAATTAAAGGAGTGAAAACTGTGATGCGGATGATGTGATTCTGGAAGCTTTGATGCTGGGAAACGATTGGAAAAGCTTACTGAGTATGCGTGGGTGATTAATGAAGGCTCAAAACTCCTTGAACTGGCCCACGGAAGAAGATAGGTCTTGTACTTTTTTTGACAAAAGTTGGGATTCGTTTCTTGCTTTGGAGGCAGGCTGCGCACAAAAATTCTTTTCTTTAGGGTTCCCAAAGCTTCTGTACAAGTAGTGCATCCATTTAGGTCAATAAAATTGGAAAGAATCAAAAGATTGATGGTCTTGAAGTTTTGATTCAAATCTTTCCAAAATTAGAGATTTCCTCTTGATTTTGGCTTGGCACAATTTTCTTGATCATTGACAGCACATGAGATCTCTAATTCAATGCAAAACAAATCTCATTCCACAAATTTGATTTAATTTGATTTTATTTGAATTTATTTGATTTTTAAATGAATAAAAATCAAAATAAATTAAATAAACAAAAATAAAAAGGCATAGAGGGTCCCATAGGTCGTGGACCACGCTAGGACTGAGATTCAATCTTGAAAAAATGGGCCCATGTGGAAAAATGCAATTTTGGGCATTGTTGACTTTGAGCAAATTTCCAAAAATGGCCAACTTTGACAATGCATATCTCTCTCAATTTTGACCCTAAGAGGGTGGTTTTGGACTCTTTAGAAATCTTAGGATGTCCCCTAAGCAACCTATTTGGTTTCACCTCAATTGGATCTTCCATGTTCCTGTAAGGAGCTTTGACCTAAAAAGTGTTTTTGTTGACTTTTTGAAATGACCTATAATGTCTGAATTTTTATCTTTTCATGAGTGCATTTTTTGAACTTGAGGGATGAAGATGAATTGTAGGTAGTCGGATTCTCTTCACAATGAGCCTTGGATGAGAAATTTCTGATAAAGTATGAGAAAGTTATGCCTGGTCAAAGTTTGGTTGACTTTCCTATAGAAACTCTAATTTAGCAACTTTTGAGTTTTGATGAATTATGAGCATTCATTGAGGAATCATGATCAACCCTTGATAAAAGGATGGATGTTACTTCAAAATGTTGATGTTGACCAAAAATATTGAAGTTTGACTGTATGTGGGTCACAATTGACTTTTGACCTAACACAGTTGATTTCCAAGCATTTGAGCAGTTGACTGAGCAAGCTTATTGTGCAAGGCATGAAACTTGGAATGGATGATCTTGAGAATATATTAGGGAAATGGAAATCATTTATAACCCTTTGAACTCAAACATCTTGATGAGAAGTGAAACACTAGTTTAAGGCTCATTGTCTTAGAAGGAGGATTTGTCTAGTCAACCCTTAGTCAACTTGAGCAATTGAGGATGTCTAGGAGTATGTTTTGTGTAAAAATGGGAGGGAAAATTTTGGGGTACAACAGCTGCCCCTGTTCAATATTCTTAAACTTGAGCATGTAGATTTACTGGTCTGCCTTTCGTGATCTGAAGGTGGAAGATGATTGAACACCAGAGTGCCCAGAAATTTGCACTCGCATGAAGTAATACTGATCGATAATATCGGGAAAGGGCTTACAAATGCCATTTGGAAGGCGATGGAGAATCGTCAGAGATGGGCTTAACGATGCCATCCAGAAAAAGATATTGGTCGCATAAGAGATTCCTTTGCAATAATTCTTGTACATGCTGTTGAGGAGGACTTCCCCAGGGAATGTTGATTTATGTCTTGGGAAATAGAGTCTAGGAGCTTCGGTTGTCCATTACTCTACTGGGGAATTAACTCTTGATTGAGGAGACGGAAGTGAACTGCTTATCTGGTCAGGGTCCAGGCTGCACAGCGACTTACTGGGGAAATGTGAAATCGACCATATTTGGTCGGGTCTAGGTTTTACAGTGTTGTAAACTGTTGTTCGGAGATAAAAGAGAAGGAACCTGGATAGTAGGGTTACTTCGAGATGAAAGCCTGAATGGTAAGGCTTTGAGAAGGAACCTGGATAATAGGGTTACTTCGAAATGAAAGCCTGGATAGTAGGGTTGTGAGAAGGAACCTAGATAGTAGGGTTACTTCGAAACGAAAGCCTGGATAGTAGGGCTATGAGAAGGAACATGGATAGTAGGGTTACTTAAAAATGAAAGCCTGGATAGTAGGACTGTGAGAAGGAACCTGGATAGTAGGGTTACTTCGAAACGAAATCCTGAATAGTAGGGCTATGAGAATGAGCCTGGATAATAGCGTTACTTCGGAATGAAAGCATGGATAGTAGGGCTATGAGAAGGAACCTGGATAGTAGGGTTACTTCTAAATGAAAGCATGGATAGTAGGGTTATGAGAAGGAACCTGGATAGTAGGGTTACTTCGAAATGAAAGCCTGGATAGTAGGGCTATGAGAAGGAACCTGGATAGTAGGGTTACTTAGAAATGAAATCTTGGATAGTAGGGCTATAAGAAGGAACCTGGATAGTAGGGTTACTTCGAAATGAAAGCCTGGATAGTAGGGCTATAAGAAGGAACCTGGATAGTAGGGTTACTTCAAAATGAAAACCTGGATAGTAGGGCTATGAGAAGGAACCTGCATAGTTGGGTTACTTCGAAATGAAAGCCTGGATAGTAGGGCTATGAGAAGGAACCTGGATAATAGGGTTACTTCGAAATGAAAGCCTGGATAGTAGGGCTATGAGAAGGAACCTGGATAGTAGGGTTACTTCGAAATGAAAGCCTGGATAGTAGGGCTTGCCTCATTTGATCACGTAGATTAGTTGACCCTTTTGGTTTTGGGAACTGATTTTCCATTAGTTGTCTGCAGTTGTGACATGTATAACTTCATGGATTTAATCTTGAATTGTTGGAATTGTTGATGATAACCATCTTCCCTGAAAAGATAGAGGGTTAATTATAAATGATGCCTCAAATGCATTGTGTGATGATGTTCTCAAAATAAATGAGATTATGTTGTATGCAATATATATGTGCTTGTCATGATGTACGAACATGAGATGCTATTGAGATATATCTGAGTCTAGGAAAATAAATCCCTGACTGCTGCTGGAGAGTAATGGAAGCTGAATTCTTGATTGCTGTAGAAAACTGTGGTTTTCTACTTCCGCTGGGGATTGTAAATGGAGATGACTATGCTGGGGATTTTCTCCTTGTTTATGGATATTCTGTCGGTGAGAGACTCTACTTGAGAATAACTCTGCGGGGAATAACTCTGTTGGAGGATGAACTTCTGTAGCTGAAGGAATAAGCTCTGTTGAGGGTTGAGCTCCTGTATTCAAAGAAATAAACTCTGCTTGGGAAAAAAACCTTTATGAATCGCTTGCGATTATAAATTTCGGCTGGGGAACATAGATGTTGGCTCTATGAAGGAACTTGGCTAGGGATAGTAACTCATGTTTGGGGAAGCCAATGTCAAAGTTTTGATTGCCCCTACTCTATGGGGGAGTTTAGATGTCACGGGATCGTAACGATGACCTAGTTTCAAAACTGTCTTTGCCCCTATACCTGCTGAGCAGAGTAACTGTCGGGCTTGACATGATTTTTTAGTTTTTGCCCCTGTTTCTTAAGTTACGAGCAATTGTCTTTCTGTTTCCTATGCAGATATTTGTGAATAGAGATTATATTCAAATGCATATGTCAAGAATAAATCATTGGACGTTTTTGCAAGACAAAACTGAAAAAGACAAACAAATGGTTTTGTAAAAATGACTTGTATTAATTTCTTGAAGTTGGCCTATAACAGGCTTTTTGTACAAGGAAGCTGACGCTCTAGTAAGAGGACGACGCCGTGAAAATTAAAACTATACAATATTGTGTACAAAGAAAAGAAAACAACTATGTGCAATAATCCCATTGAGTTTCAATTATGCTATTGCCGCTATGTCTTCGAGTGTCTCAGCACTTTGCTGACTGGATTGATTATTGTCGTTCGAGCTTGATAGTTGATAGTGAGGTCTGGTTGTAAGGTGATCCAATGGGACATAGTGATACGCTTTACATCCCTAACTTATTCCTGTACCTCCCTTTCGGGTTTTCAGTCCACCAGGATACCCTTTTTTGCCCAAGCCGCCTTTTTAGGTTTTCGACTTGCCGGGTGTACAGATTTTTTCGTTATCATCCCTAATTTTTGCCCAAATCCTTTTGGTTCGCCAGGAAGCCCTTATTTTTGCCTAGGCCAATCAACCTAGTAGGTCTTTAATCATGCGTAGTATCTTTTCACTATATCTACATGACAGGGTCAAGAAGGTCGTCACCATCCATGGTGCTCAGAATCATGGCTCCACCCGAAAAAATGTTTTTGATCACAAATGGCCCTTCGTATGTGGGAGTCCATTTTCCCCTGGGATCACCTTGCAGCAGTATGATGCGCTTGATCACTAGATCCCCGACTTGATACTCTTGGCGTTTGACTTTTTTGTTGAAAGCCTTGATCATCACTTTTTGATACGTCTGACCATGATAGATAGCAGTAAGTCTCTTCTTATCGATCAGATTCAGTTGATCAAGTCGATTCTGGATCCAGTCGTCTTTGTTTAAACCCGCATCCTTCATAATCCTTAGAGAAGGGATCTTGAACTCAATAGGTAGGACTGCCTCCATACCATATACCAGAGAGTAGGGTGTTTCCCCTGTCGATGTTCGCGCGGACGTGCGGTACCCATGAAGAGAAAATGGTAACATCTCATGTCAGTCTTTGTATGTCACCGTCATCTTCTGTATAATCTTCTTGATGTTCTTGTTAGCAGCTTTGACGGCGCCATTCATCTTCGGTCGGTAGGGAAAATAGTTATGATGCTGTATCTTGAATTGCTTACTGAGTTCGGTGATCATCATGTTATTGAGATTGGTACCATTGTCAGTGATGATTCTCTATGGCACACCGTACCGATAAACCAAATTATGCTTGATAAATTGCGCCACAATGTTCTTGGTAACAGTAGTAAAGGAGGCAGCTTCAACCCACTTCGTGAAGTAATCAATGGCCACCAGGATGAAGAGATTCCCATTGGAAGCAGTAGGTCTAATCTCTCTGATCATGTCAATGCCCCAAATTGCAAAGGGCCAAGGAGCCGTCAATACATTCAAAGGAACCGGAGGCACATGCACCTTGTCAGCGTAGATCTAGCATTTATGACAAGTTCAGGAGTACTGATAACAATCTACTTCCATAGTAGACCAATAGTATCCTCCCTGTAGGATCTTCTTAGCCATGGTATGTCCATTGGAATGGGTTCCGAATGTACATTTGTGTAGATCTGTCATAATCCTCTCCACTTCGCTCTTGTCTACACACCGCAGTAAGGTAGAGTTATGGTTTCTCTTGTAGAGGATTCCATTACAGAGGAAGAATTTCACGGCGAACCTTCACAGAAACTTCTTATCATTGACAGATGCCACCTCGGGATACTCTTGTGCCTCAAGATACCTTTTTACTTCGTGAAACCAAGGTTTCTTTGCTACCTCTTCAGTATCAATCTCACAGCAGTACGTTGGTTCATCCAACCTCTCAATGGTGATTCGGGGAGCTTCATTGTCCCACCTGACCTTGAACATATAAGACATGGTAGCTAGCACGTCTGCTAACTGATTCTCTTCTCGTGGGAAATGTTCAAAGGTTACCTCCTCAAAGTGTGGGAGCAATGTCAGCACGTGCTCTTTTTACGGGATGAGATTTGGATGCTTCATATCCCACTCTCCTTTGATCTGAATTATCACCAAGGCTGAATCCCAGAAAACATTTAAGAACTTGATCCTCAGGTCAATGGCCGCTTTGAGACCCATGATGCATGCTTCATACTCTGCCATGTTGTTGGTATAGTTGAAGCATAGTCGGGCGGTGAAAGGAGTATGACAATCCTCAGGGTATATAACTACATCACCAATGCCATTACCGAGTGCATTCGAGGCTCCATCAAAAGACATGGTCCATCGGATCCTTCTTCAGGTCCTTCATCCGGTCCAGGTTCTTCATAGTCAGTCACTAGCATAATATTCTCGTCTGGGAACTCAAAATTCATGGACTGGTAGTCATCCACGGCCTGATGGGCCAAATGATCAGCTAATACACTTCCCTTGATTGCTTTCTAGGTTGTATATTGTATATCGTATTCAGTTAAGATCATATGCCATCTTGTTGTTCTTCCGGAGAGAGCGGGCTTCTCGAAGATGTACTTGATTGGATCCATCTTAGATATCAACAAAGTAGTGTGGGTCAATATATACTGTCTTAGTCGGCGAGCAGCCCATGACAAAGCGCAACAAGTTTTCTCGAGCAGTGAGTATCATGCTTCATAGTCAGTAAACGTTTTGCTAAGTTAGTATATTGCGTGCTCTTTTCTACCAGACCCATCATGCTGCCCCAACACACACCCCATTGAATTGTCTAACACTGTTAAGTATATTATCAAAGGTCTTCCTTCAATCAGAGGCATCAGAATTGGTGGTTCTTGAAGGTATTCCATGATTCTTTCGAAAGAGGTCTTGCATTCTTCATTCCATTTTACTACTTGATCTTTCTTCAGAAGTTTGAAGATCGGCTCACAAGTAGCATTCATATGTGAAATGAACCTGGCAATATAATTTAGGCGTCCCAAGAAACCTCTAACTTCTTTCTCAGTACGAGGAGCCGACATCTCTTGTATGGCCTTCACCTTGACAGGGTCTACCTGAATACCTTTGTCAGTGACGATGAACCCCAGAAGTTTACCAGACCTTACCCCGAAGGTGAAATTGTTTGGATTCAACCTCAACTTGTATGTCCTCAACCTTTCAAACAACTTTTGTGGATGATTCATGTGTTCTTCCTCGGTTTAAGACCTGGCTATCATGTCATCAACATAAACCTCTATCTCATGGGGAATCATATCATGGAACAAAGCTACCATGGCTCGCTGATAAGTTTCCCCAGCATTCTTCAACCCAAAAGGCATCACCTTATAACAGAAAGTGCCCCACTGTGTGACGAAGGTTGTCTTCTCCATGTCTTCAGGAGCCATCTTGATCTGATTGTACCCAGAGAAATCATCCATGAAGTAAAAGATCTTGTGCTGTGTGGTGTTTTCAACTACAACATCGATGTGGGGAAGCAGGAAGTCATCCTTTGGGCTTTCCCTGTTCAGGTCTCTGCAGTCCACACACATTCGTACCTTGTCGTCCTTCTTAGGTACCTGAACGACGTTAGCAACCCACTGCGGATAGGAGGTGACAACTAAGAACCCAGTGTTTAACTATTTCATAACCTCGCTTTAATCTTCTTTGACATTTCAGGGCGCATACGACGGACATTTTTCTTAACCGGAGGACAATCTTCTTTAGTCGGCAGACGGTGTACCACAATATTAGTGTCTAAACCAGGCATTTCTTCATATGACCAAGCGAAGATCTCAACATAGTCGTGCAACATCTGTATCAAACGCTGTTTGACATTAATATCTAGATTTGTGCCGATCTTGACTTCTTTTTTGTCTACCTTTGTCCCCAAGTTTATCGTCTCAACTAGCTCTTCATGGGGCTGTATAGCCCTCTCTTCCTGTTGTAATAGTCTAGCAAGTTCTCCCGGTACCTCACAATCTTCCTCACCTTCGTCCTCGGCTTGGTTGATCGGATTTTCAAAGTTATAATTGGCAATAGCAGAACTGTTATCAATGGGATCCAGAGTGGATATCGATCTGCAGTTTGATACGTGAGTGTGTGTGTGTAAGAGCATAACTGTATTGATAAAGTGAAAAGCAAAAAAGAAAAAAACAGAGAACGCAAAATTTGTATGCAAGAAACGTCCAATGTTTTATGGATGACATATGAAAATGACATATAATAACCCTCACAAATAAACCATTGTGCCTCGGGTAAGACACAAGGCCATAGAGTTTATATTGTTTATTACAAATTCGAAAAACAAGTAAGACAATTACTGCCGAACAAAAGAAATCGACACAAAATCTTTGGCCGTCCAGTTACTAGGTCCACCGTTGGTAGTAGGGTAGATCCAGCTGTCAATATCAGAATCCTCGTCATTGTCTTCTATAGCGTTAACCCCACGGTTGCTGATGCGTAGGGGAGGTCCTCTAGCCTGAGCATGTCAAACAACCCTTTGAGCTCCTTAAGTAAAGCCCAAACCAAATTTGTCAGTTTTATGAGGAAAATCAGGGAGCTGTCCCCAAATGGTACACCCAACTTCTTCAACTACTGCTCTGGCGTCCTTGAGAGAAGCCATCTTCGAAGGAGGTTTGATGCTGGTGATAGTCTCAGTTGATGCCATGATCTAGGGAACCTCTTCAAATTTTTGACAAGGGGTCTCTATGAATTCCCCGTCCATCTCCACATACCTGAAAGAGTTCAGGTGGCTTACCATATACTCCTCTTCACTATGCACGGTGACAATCTTCCTCTTCACTGGATACTTCAACATTTGGTGCAGCGTAGAAGTAACGGCTCCAGCTTCATGGATCCAAGGACGACCCAACAAACAAGAGTACGATGGCCTGATATCCATCACGTAGAAGGTGGATTCAAAGGTCTGGGAACCCACTATGACAGGGATGTCCACCTCCCCGCGCACCATTCTTTTTGACCCGTCAAAAGCCCTCACCACAATGTTACTGGGATTTAAGGTCAAGCCTTCACAATCTAGCCTATCAAGAGCCTTCTTAGGCAGAACATTCAGTGACGGTCAAGTGTCCACTAGCACATGGGCCATGGTAGTGCCCCTGCATTCGATCGAGACATGCAGAACATCATTATGCTTTCTCCCCTTTGGTGTCAAATCGGCATCTGAAAAACCCAACCCATTGTCAGTAGTCAAACTGGCCACACAGTCTTTGAATTGGTCAGTGGAGGTTTCTTGCGGCACATGTGCAGTCTTGAGAAATGCAATCAAAGCCTTTGCATGGGCCTCAGAATACAACAGCAGAGACAACATTGATATCTTCGAAGGGGTCTTCCCCAACTGTTCGACCATATTGTAGTCGCTTTTCTTGATTATCTTTAAAATTTCCTCCATTTCTTGCTTAGAGGATTCCAAAAAAAAAAATTCTAATTCCCTCCGTCCGGGCAGGCTCACCTATAGCTTCTTTGCCCCAAGTCCCAGATAACTCATCGGCAGGGGTAACAACTGGAGTAAGGATGGGAGTAGTAGCATAAGTACTAGGAGGAACAACAGATGGAATAACAACAGGCTTAGCAACAGTCTTCGGGGAGATCTCGGGAGAGAAAACCCTTCCACTTCGAGTAATTTTGCTGGTCCCGACAATGTTACTGACATCGGGATCAGCCTCTTCAATCTTCGAATCCTGCTTGATGCCATGGTAGTAAACGTCAGCACCATAATTCCAAGGAACAGCTTTGTCCGAGGAGTACGGTACAGGTCCAGGAAAAGTAATTATCAATGGAGCACTTCTTGGATCAGGTTTAATCCTAACAGGCCTTTTAGAGGAAACCTTGGAAGGATTGGCGGAAATGGTTATGATAGCAGCATCTTTATGTAGGACAGTCGAAATCAGAGTCTTTTCAAACAAAATCTCTCTGTTATCCATCAGGCGTTGAACACCTACTTTTAGCAAATAACAACCAGAGGGAAGAGATGAACACACGTGGCAACCTTCACCACATCCCGGAAATAAACCGGCTAGAAACAAATTCTTCTTGACAGTCATGAGAGGAGTGGAAACTTCATCAACAGAGGTAACAACTAGATCAGTATCAACGGCATTAACACCACGGTTGTGCTTGGGCATGGGAGCAGTTATGACATTAGGCTTCTCAGGAGCATCAAACTCAATCTCCTTGGCTTTGATAAGATACTGTATGTTATTCCTCAGGGCCTAACAGTCATTTGTATCGTGGCCTGGACTCTCAGAATGGTAAGTACACCGAGCGTTTGGATTGTAACGAGGAGAGGAGGTGTTAGGATTCTTGGGAGCCTCCTTTAAGGTTTCCAAGTTAGATCTTAATAGATGGGGTAAAACCTTAGTCAACGTCATATTAATCCGGGTGAACTGCCTTGGCGGTCTTTCTACCCTTTGCTGATTGTTTCGTTGTTGAGTAGCCACATGCCTAGGTATCGTCACAGACCCTATCGTTGGACGGGGCTCAACTCTATTCTGACCTCTTGAGTTATAAATGACATTGACCTCCTTCTTACCTGTGAATGGCTTCTTCATTGTACTTGACGAGGTGTCTTTCTGGATCTTGCCACTCTGGATCTCAGCTTCTACCCTTTCTCCAGTCAATATCAGCTCGGTGAAACCAGCTGAGGAGCTACCAATCAAGTGATTGAAAAATGGACCAGACAGCGTACCAAGAAATATATCCACCAACTCCCTATCAGACAAAGGGGGTTGGACTCTCCCTGCCAGATCTCTCCACTTCTACGCATAGTCCTTGAAACCTTCGCTTGCACCCATGGACATACTCTGGAGTTGAGTACGGGTAGGAGCAAGGTCGGCATTATATTGATACTGCTTATAAAAAGCAGCAGCCAGATCTTCCCAGTTGTGAACATTGGTTTCCTCCAGTTGATAGAACCACTCGAGTTGCGTCCCAGACAGACTGTCCTGAGAAAAATGGACCCACAAGTTCCTATCAGTAGTGTGAGGCTGGATCTTCCTCACATAGGAACGAAGATGAAGCCTGGGACAAGACACCCTATCATACTTTTCAAATACCAGAGCCTTAAACTTCTGTGGGATGACAACCCCAGATACAAAACCCAACTCTTCAAAATCCAGCCCTGGTATTCTTTGGATCTCCATTGTGCTCAGACGATCCTCTAATTGTTTGTACCTATCCTCAGCGGGAGGATACTGTTCATCATTGTAGTCAGTGTCATTATCAGAAACCTCAGGGCTAGGGTCCTCCTCCCTTGTCTCTCCCTCTTGATTCTCCCCTTCTTTGGATGAGGAGGTCAGATCAACCGGTTGCTTCAATGGTCCCTTGAATCTTCCGCCCAGATTCAGGACACCAACGGTCTTCTTTGCCTTCTTCTTTTTCTCTTTCAGAATAAGGGCATTCAGATCTTCCTGCCCTTTTGCCAAAGCTACGAACATTTGCTGAAATTGGGCATTTTGTGCCTGGAGATCCTTGATACTTTGTTTAGAGTTCATTATTGCTGAAATAAACAGCTAAGACGATGAGAAACCTGTTATGAAACCTGATTATGCAATGTCATGGATGATATGCGTATGCAATGATTTCAAGGACTTTGGGAAACTTAAATTTGCGAACCCAAAACGAAACAAAGATTTTACTAGTAGAATTCAAAATACAATTGCCTTTTAGGCATTACAATTGAAAATTCTCAAAACTAAAAAAAAGATTAAGTTTCCCATGGATGCTTCCTCTTCGTGCCGAGATAGACATTAAGGCTTCTTTCCTCATGAAGATGCTTTGTGAACTCTAAGACTTTATTCTCCTGGACATAGAACTGGTCCCTATAAGTATCCCACTCCTTCTTCAACTGAATCCAGGACCTCTGTAACTCTTCAAGATCAGTGGGCATATCCGGATGAAGAATCGTGTAGGGAATATCCCCTTCAGTAATGGGCTCCACAATTACTGGTACGACAACTATGTATGGCATCATCAGTTTCTAAGCACGAGCTCGTACCCATTGGAGATAAGGTTCCATAGGAATTGAAGCCTTCAGCCCCAAAGTCTTGACATCATAATTTTTTTACCATGCCCCAAGCTCGTATGAACCTCTGGCGATACCCTTGAACATCATCCTCATAATTAAACACAATGCCCTGGATAAGCATCTCGTGAGGCACGCCCCTTCGAGTGTAACCAAATTGTTGCAGAGCCAAAGAAGGATTATAAGTTATACCTCCCCTAATGCCATGTAGTGGGACATTAGGGAATTCCCAGCAACGGTCAATAATAGAAATATCTCCCATAGATCGGGAATACCAGAGAATATCCATGTGAGAAAGTGACATTATCCTTTGAGACCAACCCAAACCTTCTTCATTCTTCAGCACTGGCTTAGGGAGGTGAGAATAAACCACCTCAACAGTAATGGCGTGCAGCACATAAGAACCCATATTCTCTTCATAGTACGAGTGTGGAGAGCATGCAAGATATCTTCGAGCAAAGTAGGCACAGGGTTGCGAGAGAGGAAGATCTTAATAGCATTCACCTTTATGAGTAAGTCTGGATTAGGGAACAATACTAACCCATAAATTAGAAGATCCAAAACCTCCTCAAAAGCCTAAAAGTCCAAATCATTCCAAAACAATTGGGCCTTCTCTATTAGGAATTTGGCTAGAAAACCCTTGACTCTGCTTCTTGTTTCCCAATTGGATACCACGTCGCCCCGTTTTAGATGCAAAGCTGAGGAAATGGCTTTTGGTTTAGGAACCTCTTCTAAACCCGTGAGAGGCATCTGGTCAAGAATAGGTAGATCCAATAACTGAGAGAACTCTTCCATGGTAGGAACCAACTGATAGACTGGAAAGGTGAAGTAGTGGTGCTTGGGATCAAAGAACTGAAAGAGTACACCCATTATCTTTTCATCAAAGCTCGAAGTAACCAGGTTGAGAAGTCGACCATGTCTCTTAGTGAACGAAGAAGTTTCAAGAACCCTTGATACTAACTCTTTGAGTTGGAGAGGTATTCTCACAAAGCTGATTCGAATAGTGTTTCTCCGAGAGGAAGCCATGATCTGCAAAATAGAACAAAGATAAATTCCCTCTGTCCTTGAAATGGTTAGTGTAATAAGAATGGATTCTATATCATGATGCATGATGTTATGTTCAAACAGAGTAAATCATACATAAGCAAAGCACACAAAAGACCTTAGGTTCAAAGGCTTGCATCAGGTCAAAGGTAAGTACCCTCTTGAAGTTTAGTTGGTTTCAAACCTGTCTTAGAAAAGTAATTGGGTTCTAAGGATTCTCAATATGACTGATCATCCTTTATTGGGCGTTGTTTCAGCTCAGGCAATCTTTTCTTACGGCCGAAATATCCCGAAAGTCTAATCTCAATGAGTGTAGCATCGAGTATCAACCAATCCTCAGCTTTATACCGAGGCCGGCTATCTCACTACTTTCTAATGGCCAAGTTTGTTCAACTAAGGTTCTAAGGTCCGTTAGTGCTTCACAATACCACGCGGCGGCCCCATATTCTCCTTGTTTCCACACGAAGGATACCGGTACCAACCAAAGTGTCACACTAACATAGCCATTGCTTAAACCATATTGGTCTACATCGTACAGTAAGGTAACCGGTTACCTCAGAATGATAACCAATTACTTCACCTCGGTTTTGCCTCTGTACGCAGTTTCTGGCTGATGTAACCGGTTACCTCAAAATATTAACCGATTACTTCACTAAACCATTACCTTATATGTTCAAAAAAATTCTGAAGTAACGAGTTACCTCAGAATGATAACCAATTACCTCACTATTACAGAGTCAAAAACCTGCATTTTTCTGCTACAGAAGTTCATCTTTTCCACTAAAAAACCCCAATTTTCCCAATCAAAATAGTGTCATTTAATTCCATAAAATACACATACATAATACCCATCATTCCAACATAATTCATATCAACGATTTGGCCAATTTCATCCCAATTACATCAATAAGTCATCAAATATAAAATCCCACAAAGCAAGATAATGAGAAATCAAGAACATACAATCATGGAACCTAATCACTACCATTTCTCATCATTATGAAACCCATATAATACATGCCAACTCTATTTAAATTAGCGCATCAATTTCATCAATTCCAATCGATTACAACAATCAATTTGAACACAATATACACCCAAAACCTAGCATGCATATCATCACATACCCACTATTATACCATTTAGTAGAGATTTGGAACCCCTCCTTTACCTTAGGATGTATATTCCTCAAGCATCAACAGTGGTTCCTCTCTTCCTAGCTCTTCAGCTTTCTTGCGCCTGATTTCTCTCGTTTCTACAATCGATCAAACAAGAATACTCTTTTATTCCTCTTGTTTTTACTTATCTAGCCCTTGAGACCCGTAATACCACTATTCCAACTATTATGTTCTTCATAATACTATAATAATTTATTTAATTATGATAATATAATAATAAATCTACTATTTTAATTCAAATAATACTAATAAACTATTTACCTCTCTACACCCTTATGTTTCTACACTTTAGGTCATCCACCCCTAACATCTTAACTCCAATAATTTCTAAGCCCTCTAATTCCCAACAAATGCATAATAAGACATCAAAAGATTCACTAAAGCATAAAAATACATCACATCGCCTAATTAATTAAAATAAAAATAATTCAAACCAAACCGGGGTGTTACAACTCTCACCCACTTAGAATATTTTCGTCCTCGAAAGTTCACTTGATACTAACAACAGTCAGGTATGACTCTCACATCCTACTCTTTGGCTCTCAACATCATTCTTAGCAATATTTCGAATACTACTGTCCAACATCCCATATCGCCAACCACAATAATCCAACAAGATGCATTATTATCAAGTTATGGATGCACAAATTAATTTTCTCTATGTCCTATAACCCTAGAATCCAAGATCTATTACTTTATAATCTTGTTCACGCTTGGACCGGAAAACAACGAGGTCTTTCCAATCACCATAACTAATGCTTCTCTAATTTCTTTTCATAAGGAAAATATACTCACTGTCAAGTCCTTGCCATAGGAAATGAGACAACAACATATATTAAGAACGTAGAGTCTTACGACATGAACATTGTGATATGGTGGCAGAACCGACTATTTTTTGTTACTACTGGTTTTGCGTTTTTTGTTTGCAAATGTACGGTAAGCAAGAGTCGCCACCGTATTTTATTTCATCCAACAAAGGAAAAGGGAAAAAGAACAGAAAAAACCTTTTTCGAGATGTTTCTGAGTACGGGGGGTAGATTATAGAAAGGGAAGGTATTAGTACCCTTTCTATCCATGGTTTTCCATGGGCTCTTAGGTACTTTCTCATTTTTGAAATTGTTTCGTGTGTTTGTGTTTGAAAAAGTTTTGAAATATGCCTTAGTGCGGAGTTTCACTTTATTGTAACCCTTGTATCAGTCCTCAAGGGTGTGATAAAGTGTTTTTTTCAAAACATTAGCTTGAAAAGCATTTTGAAAGTGTAAGTGTAAAAAATTTGTTGTTTTGAGCAAGTACTTAAAAGTTTCTACCTACTCGAAAAATTGTGTTCATTTCCTTATTTGCTTTAGACAACGCTATCCTACTATTAAGGAGTAGGTAGCTCCATCGTTGGAGTTTAAGGGACAATTGAAAGGGATGAAAGGGACAATTACAATCACTAAAGAAATGGTTAGGAAACCTTAGTAATTACCCTGAAGTCCTAAAGATCTTTCCGAGGAAACATTCGAATGGGTCATTTTCGATCTTTTGGGACTAGAGGACAACCACTAAGACTCCATATACTTCATGACCTTTTTCTGAAGGCGACCGAAGTGGGAAAAACTCTAGGAGTGAGCATGTGCAAGTGTTTGTTTTTTCAGTTATTATCTTTGCACATTTAGGGTTTTCTACTGTTTTAAATTATGATCTTTTGCATACAATTCTAGTATGAATCATCTAGCTGTTTATAATGGCGGAAAGTAAAATGCGAGAATTTTAAACCTAGCTATTACAAGGCCTTGGGGAGGGGGATTAAATAATCAAAAACTGGAGGAAAATAGTAAAGGCAAATAGTAAACCTAAGTTAAACTATTACAAACTCTAAGCAATTACATTAATCGGAAAAATAATGAAATAAATACGCGCGCTGAAATTACATACGGAATTAAAATTAAATTCAACGACGTTTAATTCAGTAAATAGAGAAAAGTAATTTTTGGATTTTTGAGAAGAAAAAAAAGTAATTAACATTGCAAATTACCCTAATTTCTAATTAATTTTAATTATGAAAAAAAGAATTTAAGTTATCCTAATTAACCTAATTAATTAATAGAGTTAAATCTTTTTATAAAAAAAAAACTAATTCTAATATTCTTTGTGTTTTTATGATTTTTTGATTTAATTAAAAAAAGATATGATTTTTTTGTAGAATAATTAAAACTAAAAATTAAATAAGGAAATTAAAAAAAGAAATAAAATGGGCCAGGTGAAATAGTAATCCTGGGAGGTGCAAGTTGAAATCCATGTTGGGCCCAGGATAGCTGGCCCAAGGCTGCGCCTGATCCAGTGTGGTTCATCTTCAGGGAGTGCACCATGGATCTTCAATTGGAGCATTGGATCTGCTTGAAGATGATCCAGAGGGTGGGATATGAAGGCGCACAGTGGACATTTGGCCAGGAGACGCGCTGGATCTGTAAGGAGAAAATCAGAAAATAAAATGTCTAGACCTGGGATCGAACCCAGGTCCTTCCTCTCACACGCGCTTGCTTTTACCATCTGTGTTGGGTTGTTAGTCATGCATATGTTTCAACAAATAAAATATAACATAAATCAATTATTATGCCCAGAAATGCGTGCAAATTCAAATCTCCCAATGGGAGTCTGCCACCTAGTCGTCTTCCTCCCATAATTGTCGTTGTTGATACTACACTTTTACCCACGGACAGAATTGTCACTAAACGCTATAGTGACAGTTTTTGTCCATAGCTATAACCCTGCAACTTCTCAAAATGCAATGCAAGCAATATTAATCAAAACTAAGAACATAGATCAACCCAGAATCTTGTCCTGAGTCTATTGGTTCCCATGATCCCCTTTAATTTTCCCTGGATAGAGAAACCCCAACTTTGAGCTCATAAACCCTAGCTATGGCGCAGGCTTGTTCCTGCACTAGAAATCAAATCCAAGCTATCCAAAAGATCATAAACATGATCATGAATATGTTTATGCAAGAAAATCAAAGGTAAAACGCGTAAAACCTTGAAAACGAATTTGAATTAAAGGAGTGCAAACCGTGATGTGAATGATGTGATTCTGGAAGCTTTGATGCTGGGAAACGATTGGAAAGGCTTCCTGAGTATGCGTGGGTGATTAATGAAGGCTCAAAACTCCTTGAACTGGCTTGCGGAAGAAGATAGGTTTTGTACTTTTTTTGACAAAAGTTGGGATTCGTTTCTTGCTTTGGAGGCAGGCTTCACACGAAAATTCTTTTCTTTAGGGTTCCCAAAGCTTCTGTATAAGTAGTGCATCCATTTAGGTCAATAAAATTGGAAAGAATCAAAAGATTGATGGTCTTGAAGTTTTGATTCAAATCTTTCCAAAATTGGAGATTTCCTCTTGTTTTTTGCTTGGCACAATTTGCTTGATCATTGACAGCATATGAGATCTATAATTCAATATAAAACAAATCTCATTCCACAAATTTGATTTAATTTGATTTTATTTGAATTTATTTGATTTTTAAATGAATAAAAATCAAAATAACTTAAATAACCAAAAATAAAAAGGCATGGAGGTACCCATAGGTCGTGGACCATGCTAGGACTGAGATTCAATCTTGAAAAAATGGGCCCATGTGGAAAAAAATGCAATTTTGGGCATTGTTAACTTTGGGAAAATTTCCAAAAATGGCCAACTTTGACAATGCATATCTCTCTCAATTTTGACCCTAAGAGGGTGTTTCTGAACTCTTTAGAAAGCTTGGGATGTCCCCTAAGCAACCTCTTTGGTTTCATCTCAATTGGATATTCCATGTTCCTGTAAGGAGCTTTGACCCAAAAAGTGTTTTTGTTGACTTTTTGAAATGACCTATAATGTCTGAATTTATATCTTTTCATGAGTGCGTTTTTTGAACTTCAGGGATGAAGATGAATTGTAGGGAATTGGATTGTCTTCACAATGAGCCTTAGATGAGAAATTTTTGATAAAGTATGAGAAAGTTATGCCTAGTCAAAGTTTGGTTGACTTTTCCTATAGAAACCCTAATTTAGCAACTTTTGAGTTTTGATGAATTAAGAGCATTCTTTGAGGAATCATGATCAACCCTTGATAAAATGATGGATGTTACTTCAAAATGTTGATGTTGACCAAAAACCTTGAAGTTTGACTGTATGTGGGTCATAGTTGACTTTTGACCTAACACAGTTGATTTCCAGGCATTTGAGCAGTTGACTGAGAAAACTTCTTGTGAAAGGCATTAAACTTGGCATGGATGATCTTGAGAACATATTATGGAAATGGAAATCATTTAGGACCCTTGGAAATCAAACATATTAATGAGGAGTGTAACCCTAGTTTGAGGCTCATTGTCTGAGGAGGAGGATTTGTCTGGTCAATCCTTAGTCAACTTGATCAATTGAGGACCTCTAGGAGTATATTTTGTGTAAAAATGGGAGGGCAAATTTTGGGGTACACCAAACATCATCTCTAATATTTCATCACACAGCAATACCGTTATAAGAACATCAACACAACCAATTACCAATAACATTGACACACAACCTTAGTGCCACAATGCTACATTTCAAAAATCGAATATGTAAATCAATACTTCTATTGATATAGCAGTAGCACGAATAATAATTAAACCTTTTCACCAATTACTTCTATTTTATAATGTCCAAAGGTTTGCATCATTCCCGCAGGATTCTAATATTCACCCTTGACCCCTAACAAGTCATACACACATAACTAACTGCACCATATCACGCTTCAGCTACGCCACTCTAATTCATTTAATTTAAAGTCATTGTCCTCATTTCGATTTCCATCAATTATCAGATCTACAAGTTTCACATCTATCTTCAGACTCTCTTTAGTATCTACCATAAATAATGGTTCACTTTTGACATTCTTAACCTTCCACTCTGCAACGTTAGCTCGCGTACAAGTCAACGTATCTGAACTGTCTAATAAGTCCCAAATCTTTCATATCCACTTTTTCATTAGGTTCACACAAAATGGTGAATAACTATCCTCTCGATAAAACGTCAATTAACTTTATCACTATCAATATAGCAATACAAGTCTATCTCATCCAATATGATCCCGTCTACTATCAACAAGAGGTTAAGGATGATCAATTCCTCAGTTTTTCAATAGGTAACTTACAACCATAATGGTGGCATAAATCATCATTACCCAACTACAATAGCATACCTTATTTTGTGCTCAAGGTTACCTTAGCATAATGTGCAACAATCTCTCTAAGGCTTTACAAACATTTCCTTAACTTTCTTCTTTTCAACCTCGTCAATGATACAAAAACGCCCAAAATCCATTACATATTCTCCTATACACGCTCATAGCACAACACAATTGTTAAGTATTCTCCAATATAGTAACTGCTACTACACTAAGTATAATCCAAATTGTTTCGCTCAAAATGAAGTATTTATCCAAGTAGAGAACTTTAACAACACAAATAAATCCTTCGTCTTTCCTTTAATCTCATAACCTTTATGATCCGTATAGTTTCACATTGGGTCTCATTATAATCACAATCTCAACAATATGATCTCATCACCTGGTTGGTGATAGAAACTTTCCAAAATCTTCCCGACACATGTCGATATTATGTTGTTAATAACACATAATCTACCCAACCATCTAACATCTTCTTTTCCTCAAAGATCCCTCCACTATAACCATTCTCAAATGGCATAAACTACACTTCTATGTAATTCTCCAATACCTTCACACCCTTACTAATACCAACAACTCATTAATTAATAACATATCGGTCTTTACCCTGTGTCAAAAAAATTACGACAATAATTAGTTATATCCAAAAATCCTCTAATATCCGTAACTGATTTTAGTGCTTCCCACTGCAACACTGCATCCACCTTAGATGGGTCTACCGCAATACCATCACCTGAAATAACATGACCAAGAAAAATCATCTTTTCAGACCGTAATCTACACCTTGACAACTTAGCATAAAGTTTCCTCCCTTTCAATGCTGAAATTCACATCGCAATGCTCAACATGCCTATACCGAGTTCTAAAAGCTTTCCTCTAACTATCCTCATCCTTCACCCGAATATGAAGGTAACTCAACCTCAATTAGATTATATTGAATACGTACTTGCTTACCAGTTTATTCATCAAATCATCAATCGTTTGAAGTGGATGTTTAATTTCAGTCATTACCTTAATCAACTGTCTATAGTCAACATATAACCTCATACTACCATCCTTCTTCTTTACTAACAACACTTGAGCTCCCAAGTGATACGCCCGGTCTTGAAAATCTATTTCTCCACACATCTTCTAGTAGCTTCTTGAATTCTCCCAACTCTAAAAATGACATCATGTATGGTGCCATAGGAACAACTTTGGTACCAAGAACGAGATCAACAACAAACTCCGCCTCAAATCCATAGTCACCACGTGACAATTAAATTACTTCCAGCTGATGGGACCACTTTTAACACAAAGTTCATTACATTATCTTCCTAATGCTTCAAAAGGAACTTGAATCAGAGCTACGGTTTGAAAGTTATGCATTTTTGAAGTTTTTACAAAATTCTCAATACAACAGGGTAACAGGTAAATTCAGCTAAGTAACCAGTTACTTGCTGACAAAATCAGTTTTTCTATAATTTTTGGCATGAAAAATACTTTTTCTGTATATCCAAAACCTCATTCTTCTTAAAATTCTAAAGACACGTCATGTTGTTAAATCTCCAGTTTTTAAAACACCAAAAACTCCAATTCTTTTCACAATACCACCCATATCTTCGAGTTGAGTCTGACTTGTGATTCAAAATTACCTAATAACATTAACTGTAAGAATAATATTTGGTCCTGCAATATTATCTTTGAGTTTTAATGATAACAAATGAGTATGATTGTATGAATAATTTTGTTGTACTAATGTTTGCTATTGTTGAGTACTTAATAAACAAATTCTGCTTCTGATGGATGACGTGGTCAAGACATTATAAGAGAATTGATTTTGCTTATATGCCATACAAGTTCTATTGAACAGTAGCAAGAAACTCCAGAAGGCTCTAAAGTGTAAACTATGACGTTGTTCTAAACAAACCAGTCAGAATATCTGAAGACTCAATTTTTACTAAAGTCCAGATGCTAAAGACTCAAGCTTCTAAAGACAACATGTTCTAAGGAAATAGTTAAAAGATTTGAAGACAACGTTTCTAAATGAAGTCCAGATGCTGAATACTTTGTGTTTCTAATAACAAGGTTCTAAAGACAAGGATTCTTTAAGAACCAGGTGCTAAAGACTCTAAAGACAGAAGGTCTGAAGATTCCAAATACTTAAAGTTCTAAAGGTCTAAGGTTATCTACAACAGGTTCTCAAGACCAAGTGCTGAAGACTCTAAAGAGGCGTGTCTTAAGACTCTAAAGACTTGAAACTCTTCTGATCCAAAGGTTAACTACAACGGGTTCTCACTACCAAGTGCTGAAGACTCTGAAGACGCAGTTCTAAAGACTTTAAGTTCTGAAGACCTTATGTTATGTTCCTGCTTCTAACCTCAGGCTCGTAGGAGCCTCTGAAGTGTAGAAGGAAAGAATATAATGGTAACATAGTAAAATAGTATACAATACGAAAATCTTTATACCACTATCTCTCCACTAACATGAAGTGTGAAAGATATAAGGACGTAGAAGTACTATTTGTAACGAATATTTTTCAAATAGCCAACGAATCTATTTTGCTTGGCTATATAAGAAAAAGAATCGTATGTTTAGATTTCGATGAGCTTGCTGTATGTTGGTTGGCTGTTTGAACAAGACTGCAAGTTGCAAGTCGCAAGTTGTTGATGTTCAATGTTAGAAAGGAACCTGCCATTATCAGAATACGACCAAAAAGATATCATCCACTATAAAATTATGAAGAATTCTACAAGATGTTACTTAATCTACTAATCATATACATCTTGGAAGAATCATGAAAAAGCAAGGAGTTGTTGCTCGTATCTTGCTTAATAAAGAAAGAAAATTGATAACCCGGAAATGTATAAAATATTTGGATCATTTTACATGAATTTTATCCGCATTTTAATTAATTAAATTACTATTTATTTGTATTATGCGGATATTTTCTATGTTTTCAGGAATTTGATGTTTGTAAGGCATGTGCAAAGAAAGTCAAGAAAAGTCAAGCTAATCAAGAGAAATTATGCATTGAGGGGTGTGTGGTAGAATAGGGTGCACTAAAAGAAAAAAGCCTGAGAAAGAAGCGTTGGCCCAATCCACTAAGGGAGTGTAACGACCATTACACATTGGCCTAAAGGAATGTAACGTCCGTTACACCCTGCCACGCAAGCCCTACCCCAAGTTCAGGAGTGTAATGACCGTTACACTGAGAGTTCCTCAGTCCGTAGCGGTCGCTACAGAGGAAATTCCGGAGGAGAAAATATCTCAACTCCCGCGCGTCCCCAAGGCTATAAATAGGAACTCAAATCTCCATTTTAAGAACATTTTTTCTTTTCTCTATTTTTACTGTTACTCTGCCAAAAATATTCTCCGCATTATATCGTTTCACTTATTATTTTTACCAATCTGTGGGAGATACCTGAAGTGAGCCAAATATTATGCCATATTATTTTCAGGTTTAATTCAAGTACTTTATTTATTTATGCCAGGATCATCTGAAATGTTTTGTTTATTTAAATTGTTTGATGATAATTATTTCTGTTGCGCTGTTATTGAGTCGTTTAATATGATAGGCTAAATTTATTTACCAGTATGTAAGGTCATATAGCCAACGGGGTTTTAGCAATTCCAATTGATCAGTTCCTTTTTGAAAGAAAATTTTTTATGGTTTCAATTACTAATTCTAAATATTAATTATTTTGTTACGAGAGTAAAATACAGATAGAGGTTAGGATCAATCAAACGAGAGTTTGAGATGATAATTGGACAGTGGTAATTGTGCATCAACTTAACCAACTTAAAATATATCGAGAGCACTTTTAAGTTGATTAGGTTTTGTTTGTTTCCAAAAACTATTTTTAAACCCTAATTGAATCAGCGAGAGCACTCACTTAGGTTGGATTGTAGGATCTGAATCAATAAACACGAGAGTGTGAGAAGAGGGTTTTCAAACAAATGCTTCCTACCGAAAATTGTTTTGTTAATCCGAGCTAGGTCAATGAGTTGCTAAATCCCCGAAGTCCGACCATTACATACAGATATTCTCCCTTGAATCTAAACTAGATTATAATCAGTTAGGTTCCCAAAACCCCATATTAATTACATTATTAGCCTTAGATTTACGTAGTAACCTAAGATAACGGTAGTTCGACATTTTGTCCCTTGGGATTCGATAATCATTAAAGCTACACACGATAGGACTGTATACTTGCGGTCTAGATTCTTTAAGACTCACAAAGTCGCGATCATGTTTTTGGCATCGTTGTCGGGGACTAACAAGTCGATATCGTAACTCTTTTAGTTACGCTGTAGAGACTAAGGCACCATTCCCAATTGTATGCCAAGCACTCGCTCTAAAGGTGAAAGCTTAGTGCTACCAATTTCTGAACCTGAGAACTCTATTACTAGAAGACGCCGAGTACGAGTATCTGGTACAGTTTAATCCCTCTCTCAATCTTCTATTCCTACCAAACCAGTTGAAGAACCATACATGGGTGATCAACGAAGTCCGCTCAAATCTTATGTTATTCCTTCGCAGGAAGAACCACATAACAGCATTGTTTCCCCTCCTATTTAGGCTAATAACTTCAAACTCAAACCTTCCTTGTCGTCTGTTGTACAATAAAACCAGTTTTCTAGAGGGTCAATGGATGACCCTAATCTACATTTATCGATGTTTCTGCAATACACAGATACAATTAAGAACAATGGAGTCAGTCAAGAGGCGATAAGGCTTCGCCTTTTCCCTTTTTCCCTAAGAGACAGAGCCTGAGCCTGGATCCAGTCTCTACCAGCTAACTTGGTTACCTCTTGGGATGATTTGAAGAAAGTCTTTCTTGCAAGATATTTCCCACCAAGTAAGACAGCTATGCTAAGATCCCAAATAAGCGATTTTATACAAAAGGACAACGAGTCTCTTTTTGACGCTTGGGAAAGATACAAAGACATTATGAGGCTTTGTCCACATCATGGCCTAGAAGAATGGTTAATCATCCATACCTTCTACAATGGTCTCCTCTATAATACAACACTAATGATAGACGCCGCCGCAGGTGGTGCACTTATGGATAAATCCTACGTTGCTGCTTATGCTCTCATAGAAAGTATGGATCAAAACCACTATCAGTGGGGGAGTGAAAGAGGTCAAGCAGAAAAAACTTCCGTAGAGAAAGCACCGAAAAAAGGGGGTATATACGAGATCAGCAGTCTTGATAGCGTCCATGCTAAGGTAGACGCTCTCGTCCAGAAGATAGATAACTTAACCGCAGTACCTCCAGCCACCGTGGCTGCTATAACTCTGAATTGCGAGATATACGGAGTACCTGGACATACTGTTGTTGAATGCCAAATCTTAGCAGGAACCCCTCCCCCCCGACCAAGTACATTATGCTCAAGGAAATCCTTACTCGAACAATTACAATCCTGGATGGAAAAATCATCCAAATTTCTCATATAAAAACACCAATGTGTTGTATGCGCCTCACCAAGCACTTGATGTACCACCAGGATATCAAAAATCATTTGCAGTTGCCCCTAATATGCCTAGGAAGTCTAACCTCAAAATTCTAATGGAAAATTTTATAACTACCCAAGCTCAAACTAACAAGGAATTTATAAACCAAAATATTCACACTAGTGAGCAAATCAAACAGTTAGTGAACAAAGTGGATGCTTTAGCCACCCATAACAAAATGCTTGAAACCCAGATTTCACAAGTGGCACAACAACAAGCACCTACTGCTGCACCTGCTGGTACATTTCCAGGTCAACCTCAACGGAATCCAAAAGGACATGCTCATGCTATTATATTGCGAAGTGGAACTGAATACAATGGACCAATTGACCCTAGAGCTGAAAACCCAGCCATGTTCCAAAGTTCTAGAAAAACAACCGAGGAGGAAAGAGAACCAAAAGATAAGGAGAAGGTAGGTGATGGAGAGACAGAAGAAAAGGTAAAACCTTATGTGCCTCTGCCTCCTTACAACCACCAATCCAGTATCCTCAAAGACTTACTCAATTTAGAAGTGCAGGACAATTTAAGAAATTTGTTAAACTTCTGAAACAATTAAACATCACGATACCATTCACAAAAGCTATTACTAAAATGCCCTTGTACGCTAAGTTTCTCAAATAAATATTGTCTAACAAGAAAAAGATAGAGGATAACGAGAGAATTACACTCACTGCTGAGTGTAGCGCAATCATTCAGAACAAAATTCCTCAGAAGCTGAAGGATCCAGGAAGTTTCTCTATACCCAGCAATATAGGTAAGTATGTCATAGACAAAGCTCTATGCGACTTAGGCGCTAGTATAAGCGTTATGCCCTTTCCATATCCAAAAAGCTTGACATGGTAGAATTAAGACCAACGAAGATGTCAGTACAACTAGCGGACCGCTGTGTCAAATACCCCGTGGGAATTATAGAAAACATTCCGGTACGCATAGGTCAATTCTACATCCCTACAAATTTTATCATTGACATTAAAGAAGACAGTGTAACCCCTATAATATTGGGAAAACCATTTTTAGCCACTGCTGGAGCTATTGTAGATGTTAAGAGAGGAAAGCTGACTTTTGAAGTTGGAAAAGAGAAAGTTGAGTTTATCCTGACACAGTTCCTACAAGCCCCATCTATAGATGATACATGCTATTTGTTAGATGTAATAGATGAATGTGTCAAATAGATTGAGTGAAAAGAAGAAGCACATTCTGAAACTATAAAGATTTCGATGCCCCTAATTTTTGAAGATGATGATTGGTGTCCCAAATATCGAGATAACAATTTAAGCGAGTGCCTAGCACTGACACCAAATCATATGCCTTGTCCAAAGAAACCCAACTTGGAACTTAAATTTTTACCCAAAACCCTAAGATATGAATTCCTAGATTCCGAACTTAAAAGACACGTGATAGTCAACACAGACTTAGGAAAAATTGAGACGAAAAAACTATTGCATGTCTTAAGGAAATATCCCTCTTCTTTAGGATACAACATTGCTAATCTTAAGGGAATAAGTTCTTCCATCTGCATGCATCACATTATGCTGGAAGATGACTGTAAATCCTCTAGAGAACATCAGAGAAGAATTAACCCGATCATGAGCATTATAGTCAAGGATGAAGTAACTAAACTTCTAAATGCAGGTATCATTTGTCCAATCTCAGATAGCCAATGGGTTAGTCCAGTCCACTGTGTACCCAAGAAAGGAGGAATCACAGTCACGACAAACAAAGAGGGAGAAAAAATAGCAGAAAGAGTCGTGAGTGGAGCCAGAATGTGCATTGACTACAGAAAACTAAATAAAGCGACTCAAAAAGACCATTTCCCTATACCTTTTATTGACCAAATGCTTAAGCGGTTCGCTAAGCATTCTTACTACTTCTATTTAGACGGTTATTCAGGATTCTTTCAAATTCCTATCCACCCTGATGACCAAGAAAAGACAACATTCACGTGTCCTTATGGTACGTTTGCTTATCGGTGAATGTCGTTCGGACTATGTAATACGCCTGCAACATTCCAAAGATGTATGATGTCTATCTTTGGTGATTTTATAGATGATATCATGGAAGTGTTCATGGATGACTTCTCTGTATGCGAGCAAAGTTTTGAAGGATGCCTGGAAAACCTGGAAAGGGTACTGGAAAGATGTGTACAGGTAAACCTAGTGTTGAACTGGGAGAAATGCCATTTTATGGTAAAACAAGAAATTGTACTTGGACCCATAGTTTATGAAAAGGGGATCGAAGTAGACAAAGCTAAGATTGAAGTAATAGAAATCCTCCAACCCCCAAAAACTGTAAAAGAAATACGAAGTTTCTTAGGCCATGCCAGTTTCTACCGACGCTTCATAAAAGATTTCTCAAAAATTTATAAACCTCTGACCAACCACTTAATGAAAGAAGCCGAGTTCATCTTTGATGATGACTTCCTGAAGGCGTTTGAACAGTTAAAAGCAGCTCTCATATCCGCACCTATCATACAAGCACCTGATTGGAGTCTACCAGTCGAGATAATGTGCGACGCAAGCAATTATGCAGTAGGTGCGGTCCCAGGACAAAGAAGAGACAAAAAACTCCATGAAATATACTATGCAAGTAGGACTTTGGATTCTGCACAGATAAACTACGCCACTACGGAAAAAGAACTCTTGGCAGTCATTTTTGCGTTAGATAAATTATGTTCCTATCTAGTAGGCACAAAGATATTATCTATACTGACCACACATCTATTAGATACCTATTAGCTAAACAGGATGCCAAGCCAAGATTATTAAGATGGATCTTACTCTTACAAGAGTTTGATTTGGAAATCAAAGATAAACCAGGATCTGAAAATCTTGTTGTCGACCATCTATCTAGGATGGAAAATCTTAAACCTGAAGAGATACCCATCAATGACAATTTTCCATATGAACACCTGGTGGCCCAGATGAGGTCTGAAAACTTAGCTGAAGAATGCCCTGAATTTTGCAACAATGGCAAGAAAATTAAAGTATTGGAACCAGTATCTACTCAAACTTCACTGCCCTGGTATGCTGACTATGTCAACTACTTAGCAGCAAAAGTCCTTCCACCTGATTTAACTTATCAGCAGAAGAAGAAATTCTTTCACGATCTAAAACACTATTATTGGGACGAGCCCTTACTATTCAAGCGAGGCCCCGATGGTATTTTCCGTCGATGCATTCCTGAGAGTGAAATAGAGAGCGTAATATCTCATTGTCACGAAGCCCCTTATGGTGGACACGCTGGCACCTCAAAGACTTGCGCAAAAATCCTACAAGCTAGCCTTTATTGGCCCAGTCTATGGAAAGATGTCCATGTTGTAATTAATAAATGTGACTGGTGTCAACACACTGGTAACATATCTAGGCGCGATGAGATGCCGCAAAAAGGTATCCTAGAAGTAGAGATATTTGATGTATGTGGAATTGACTTTATGGGACCTTTCCCATCGTCTTCTGGCAATAATTACATATTAGTGGCAATATATTACGTATCCAAATGGGTAGAGGTTGTAGCCTCTCCAACAAATGATGCACAAGTAGTGATTAGGTTATTCAAAAACATAATTTTTCCAAGATTCGGTGTTCTGAGATTAGTCACCAGTGATGGTGGCTCACATTTCATTTCCAAAAATTTTAATAAACTCTTAGAAAAGTACTGAGTGTGACACCGCGTAGCAACACCTTATCACCCACAAACAAGCGGGCATGTGGAAATCTATAACAGGGAGATTAAGCAAATACTTGAGAAAACTGTTGCCACATCTAAGAAAGATTGGTCGCCACAACTATATGAAGCATTATGGCCATATAAAACAGCATACAAGACACCCATTGGAACCACACCTTTCAAATTGATCTATGTTAAATCATGCCATCTACCCGTAGAACTGGAATGCAAAGCCTATTGGGCCATCAAAACCCTGAATCTAAGTTACAAAGCCGCTGGAGAAAAGATAATTCTAGACATCTATGAATTGGAATAGCTTAGGCTAGATGCATACGAGAATGCCAAAATCTACAAGGAGTGAACTAAGAAATGGTACAACAGACGCATCTCTAGGAAAGAATTCAATGAGAGCGATGTAGTACTCTTGTTTAACTCCAGACTCAAACTATTTCCAGGAAAACTTTGCTCTAGATGGTCAGGGCCTTTTGAAGTTATTAAAATACACCCAAGTGGTGTTGTAGAAATCAAAGGTAAAACTAGTGATCCGTTTATTGTAAACAGGCAACGTTTGAAGCACTACCATTGCGTCGAGAATAGGGACTACTCAGCCAGTTTGAGATTTATACAGCTGCCGGTTGAGCCACCAAATAGATTTTCAATTTTCAATATAGGTCGAGCTTCCAAAATTAAACAAAATGCTTTATGGGAGGCAACCCACCATTTTTTTTTTTAAATTTTATATACTAAAAGTGTTTTTTTATGTTTCTCTTAAAAATTTTACAAAATTTTTCTGTTCTTTACTTCCTTTCTATTTTTAGGCATTAGGCCGATGCTGATTTAAAACTATTTTCAGATTAACCAAGAGGATTCACACTTCTTTTTCTTCACCGATTTTCGCTATGGACCTTTGTGACACTATGCATATCACCTTCGTGGGTGATGCTCAACAGAAGCGGTATGAGATGCTTGCTCCGAGAGAGATGTATCCCACCATCTTTGTGCATGACCCCACATTGTCCGTATTAGGCATCAGGGAAAGTGTCTGCTTCATGTTTAACCAGATTGGTTGGGATTATTTTATTCATCATCAGCAGCCTACCTATTGCAACCTGACGCTGGAGTTCCTCAGTTCACTGCATTACAACCCTGATATTGGTTTAGGATTGGCCAGAGGATTGGTTTCGTTCATATTGCTTGGTTTTACCCACAGGTTCACCATCCGTGAATTTGCTGCTTTATTGGATTTCACGGTTAGTGCTGATGTTGTCATTGAGATTCCAGATGACAAGTATGTGGACAACCAGCTTGACCACTTTTGGGGAGTGATATATGATCTGAGACGGGAGAGCTCTATTCCTAGGCACTCTTCAGAGATTCATAACCCCGCTATTAGGTATTTCCACATGACTCTGGCGTTTACCCTATTTGGAAAACCTCAGAATGATACCTTAGTGTCTAAGGAAGTGTTGTTTATCGTGTTCTGTGTGTTTCAGCCCAGACCAGTAGTTGGTGCATCTTTTATGATTGCTCGTCTCCTGAGTATATCCCAGACTCCTCATGGACCGATTTGTGTTGGTGGTTTAGTGACTATGATCCCTAAAGCCCTATTTTTGAGAGAGCCACTGTCCCGTCTAACCCCTGCTGGTAACTATACCCCACTAGACCTTACTCTTTGTTTTAATGTTGGGATGATCAGATATTTAGAGCCGAAACAATTTCAATTGCTGATATATAATGAGCTGGTATACCACTTCACACTTCCTGACATTGCACGCTCCAGTGTGCATGACAGGGAGAATTGGATTTATGACCTAGAGGGTATAGCTGAGAATGACATGGAAGAAGAAGAGTCTGATCCTTTGACACCGCCCCATTATTATGACCCTCTAGTAGGATTGGGCGAGTTTGATCCTAAGATGGAAGAGATTGATCCTATGACACCTCCTATACTTGATCGACATCCATCTTGGGACCCACCATTAGCTCATGTTGCCGCCGCTGTCCATATCCCTCAGACTGACGTTGCTGCTGCTATGGATGCTATCACGACGGAGCTTGCTGATATTCGTTCTGATATTACTACCCTCCGCAAAGATTTATATGGTTTCATGGATCATGTTAGGGCAAATATAAATCACCTGTTTCATTCTAGAGGTGGCTAATTTATGTCTTTAGAAAATTGAGGGCATTGTTTCCTCTAAGTGTAGGGGAGGAGTGTTTATTCAGTCTTTAGTTTAGTTTTTAATTAGCAGCATTATTTTTATTTTTATTTTCTAGTTATATTTATTTATTCTTATTTATTTATTTATTTTTATTCATTTATTTATTTTTCGGAATTATTCATTTATTTTCAAATTTACTCCTCATTGTGCTATTATATATTATGATGATATTATGTTATTCTGTTCTCCAAAAATAAAATGCATGTTGATCTAGTAGACCAAATATTATAATTATACATCACACCTAATTGTCACTTCATTGTCTCCTAGCATTTTTAAATTTATTATTCCCACTAGACAATGGATTGACACATCTATGCCATGCCTAGGTCAATAAGCAAAGTCCCTCATGCATGGCTAGCAAACCGACCATTGCAGGCACAAGATTCCCTTGGGAATCAAGCCCTTGTAATGACTGTCACAAGGTTGCCTTGCAACTTGTAGCATGGTGTAACGACCATTACACCCTCTCTCTCTCCTCCAACCCGTTGCATGCCGACCGTTACACCCTCTCTTTGAATTCAAACATTTTTTTTCAAACTTTCGATTCACTCAATTTCTATTCAACACAAATAAATACCCCCTAACCACCATTCAATACCCCCACTAATTTTCTCTTCGCAATTAAAACCTTGCTTCTATATAAACTCTTGAAGAGAATTCTACTATCACACCAACTTTCTTCAATATCTCCTCTACCTTATAAACTCTATCATTTCCAATACCTTTCCCAAATAGCCAGAAGAGCTCAAGAAGAAAGAGAGGAGCCAAACCTCATTGATATGGTATTCATAAATGGAGCCGACAGAGATCGACAAGAGCAACTTTACCAAACGTTTCATCAGAGAGGTATACTTCCAACAAGGCATATCGATGAAGATTGCTTATGCGACTTGGGATTGCTTGAAAGTGTGAAATTTAGGCTCCATGGATCCGGTATCTACTACATTGCTACCATGAATATTCAAACTTATGAATCCCTCACGTTGGAATTCTTGATTTCTTTTTCCTACCAAACACCATCCACTCCAGAAGCCGGTCAGTATCTAATCGGCGCAGCAACTTTCAGATTATTCAACACGGAGTACACCATGAATCAAGAGACTCTGAGTCAGATACTCCACTGCAGAATTCCGCCTGAAGAAGATTGGAAGGAAAGATCGTTTGAAATTTGGGAATGTTTAACTAATACTCAGGTAAACGACTGGGCTGAGCTTTTATCCACTCACATACACAACCCATGGATCCTCTATTTCCACGGTGTTCTAGCCAATACAGTGTTCGGACGAGCAAACAACAATAAGGTGAATGTTAGGGAAATGTATTTTTTGCACTGTGCCCTCGATCCCGATCTTAGAATTAATGCTGCTCCATTCCTCCTCAACCACATCCAGTCTATGTTATCAATGAGTGCAAGCGCATCACCTTTCTATATAGGAGGTATAATCACTGCTATTGCCAACTATCTGAATTTGCAAAACACGTTGGTTTAACTACCTTTTTGGCAGGCTGAGTTTCTCGATATTGAGTATTTCCAGTTTGGTCATCTGGTTAAAGCAAGAAGAGATGGAAGGTACAACCTGATGGTGCAGCACAAGGTCGTCCCAAGTATTATTCTGCCAAATCCGAATGTAACAAGAATCGACATCTCCACAAATTGGATTTATGATTTGCAGGCACCAGCCCCTGGAGAGCACATGCAGGAAAATCAAGCAGGTGTAGAAAATGTTGTACCAGAAATGAATCAATAAGGGCCGCAACAAGAACAAGCAGGAAATGATCCTCATCCAGCCACCATTGAAGCTATCTATGCATCGCTTTTACTTCAAGATCAGCGTCAACAAGAACTGATGCAAATGATGCAAGAGCTGTAGCGTGATCAACATGATAACGCTTATTGGAACCATCGCGACATTTGTAACCTGACCGATGAAATGCGGCACTTGTCATTCCGTGTTGAAGGCCTGCGTGCTTATGTTTAACACACTAGCGAAGAATCTCCTAGACCCAGAAGAGGTGGAGTAAGAACACGAGGAGGAAGGGCACGAGGTGAAGCATCCAGTAGCAGAAACGTTAGAGACAACAATGAGGAGTGATCTTTCTTTTCCTTTTTCCTTGCATTTTTATTATTTCTTAAGTTTTCTGTTCATTTTCTTTTCTCATTTTTTGTTGTATTGAGGATAATGCTCAGTTTAATTTTAGGGGAGGAAACCTATGTTATGTTTTCCATTTTCCTAGTAATTTATTTGAATTTATGTTATTTCCCTTTCCATTCAATAAAAAAATCATTTCAGTAAGTTATTCGTACTTCAACACTTTTCTTGAACCATAAACTTTTTACTCTACGCATTAGCTCGGTACATTCAAAAAGTATATAGGTTGATTGTAATTAGGCTGCGTTAGATTTTTTGAATAAGTTTCGACAAAATAATACCACCTTGACACCTAAATCTTCCAGATTATGTAAACCAGTTTGAGTGGTTATGATACCGAAGCCTTAAGTTTTAGTTTTAGATCAACCCCGAGTAGTTTATACTAGCAGTCAACATCGTCTTATCCAAAAACTACGTAGGGAGCCGATGAATATAAGTGACTGGTCCTGAAAAGTAAAGAAAAAAAATGATAAGCATCAAGATATAATAGGGAATACGCTAATTAAGTTAGCTGACCCTCACCAGGTCATTTAATCCAACAGTAGCGGTACCTACAAAAACTGATGTAGCAACTAGTTGTAAGCCTGTTAAGTGATATTTGGTGCTGAACTTGGTAGGGCGAACTACGGTTCGATCCCCCCGAGACTTATGATCTGGAAAAGAAAAATGGTTACCAACTTGTGTACCAGAAAACCGAGCATAAGAAGACCAGAATCGCTAACCGGCTACTCTACTATGTGCGTGCGAAAGATAAAGGGATTAATGTGATTGGGCTAGAATGAAAGTGGTTGATTTCGAACGAAAAGAATTAGGTTGAGCTCTGATAGCATAATTTGGACTAGTTTCCAATAGGATGGAGGATTTTGACTGTTTGGTTTTGTGTCATTTCTATATCATTAGTGTCAGAGCCTAGTTCCATCTTTCTAATGTAACGCCCCTCAACCACGTACGATTCGAGTCCTGTCATGCGATTGTGTCGGAGACCATGCGTTAAACGATTTTTACTCTTTTTGCTTGAGGACAAGCAAAGGTTCAAGTGTAGGGGAGTTTGATAACCCGGAAATGTATCAAATATTTGAATCATTTTACATGAATTTTATCCTCATTTTAATTAATTAAATTACTCTTTATTCGTACTATGCTGGTATTTTCTATGTTTTCAGGAATTTGATGTTTGCAAGGCATGTGCGAAGAAAGTCAAGCTAATCAAGAGCAATTATGCATTGAGGGGTGTGTGGTAGAATAGGGTGCACTAAAAGCAAAATTCCTAAGAAAGAAGCGCATGCCCAATCCACTAAGTGAGTGAAACGACCGTTACACATTGGCCTAAAGGAGTGTAACGTCCGTTACACCCTGCCACACAAGCCCTACCCTAAGTTTAGGAGTGTAACGACCGTTACACTGAGAGTTCTTCAGTCCGTAGCGGCCGCTACGGAGGAAATTTCTGAGGAGAAAATATCTCAACTCCCGTGCGTCCCCAAGGCTATAAATAGGACCTCAAATCTCCATTTTAAGAACGTTTTTTCTTTTCTCTATTTTTACTGTTACTCTGCCAAAAATATTCTCTGCATTATTTAGTTTCGCTTATTATTTTTACCAATCTGTGGGAGATACCTGAAGTGAGCCAAATATTATGCCATATTATTTTCAGGTTTAACTCAAGTACTTTATTTATTTATGCTAGGATCATTTAAAATGTTTTGTTTATTTAAATTGTTTGATGATAATTATTTCTGTTGCACTGTTATTGAGTTGTTTAATATGCTAGGCTAAATTTATTTACCGGTATGTAAGGTCATATAGCCAACGGGGTTTTAGCAACGCCAATTGATCAGTTCCTTTTTAAAAGAATAATTTTTTTGGTTTCAATTACTAATTCTAAATATTAACTATTTTGTTACGAGAGTAAAATACAGATAGAGGTTAGGATCAATAAAACGAGAGTTTGAGATAATAACTGGACATTAGTAATTGTGCATCAACTTAAAATACAGCGAGATCACTTTTAAGTTGATTAGGTTTTGTTTGTTTCTATAACCTATTTTTAAACTCTAATTGAAACAGCGAGAGCACTCACTTAGGTTTGATCGTAGGATCTGAATCAATAAACACGGGAGTGTGAGAAATGGGTTTTCAAACAAATGCTTCCTACCGAAAACTATTTTGTTAATCTGAGCTAGGTCAATGAGTTGCTAAATCCCCGAAGTCCGACCATTACATATCGATATTCTCCCTTGAATATAAACTAGATTATAATCAGTTAGGTTCCCAAAACCCCCTATTAATTACATTATTAGCCTTAGATTTACGTAGTAACCTAAGATAACGGTAGTTTGACATTTAGTCCTTTGAGATTCGATAATCTTTAAAGTTACACGCGATAGGATTGTATAATTGCGGTCTAGATTCTTTAAGACTCACAAAGTCGCGATAAAAAATAAAGATGAATAATTCTTAAATACGTCATTCAATTCATTAATCATATACATCTTGATAGAATTATGAAGAAGCAAGGAGTTGTTGCTCATAGCTTGCTCAACAATGAAGATGAAGATAAGAAGACTACAAGATGCTGCACTTAATTTAGATTTTATTCATCCTTGTAGAAATATGTAAACATAAGAGTTTTTGCTCAGATTGTGTTATTTATTAAGATCTTCGTGTAAATCATTTGTACACAAGGGTTGTTGCTCATAGTTGTGTTAAACAATATGTACTTAAATTAGGAGTAATCTTCTTTATAAGAAGCACTCATGTAATCTCCAGAAAAATAATTCTATTTAGAATTGATTGGTTTCTCAAGTAATCGAGTGAAGATCAGAAGGCTTGAGAAGACTTTGGTTATGGCCATCGTAGATGAAATCCTGGTATTGGACTCTATTGGGTTAATGGTAGTCATATCTCAAAGGGGGATGAGTGAAAGGAAATCCTTATAGGATATTCTGGAGAATCGAATTCTATTGGGTCAATGAACATTATATCTGGCTTGGATCCATGAACGCATCATTGGATGTTAGTTATCAGCAGTTACCCATGCGATTGTAATCAGATTGATTATAGTGGATTAAGTCCTTGAGTTCAACGTGAAATCACCTCGGAAGGGTGGACTGGATTAACTTGGGGGTTTCTCAAGTGATCCAGAATATATCACGTGTTCTTTACTTTTGCTTATGCTTTAGAGTTTATGTTTTCTTAACTTAATTAAAAGCATTACTTAGAAGTAACAATCAGAAGCATTGGTCAACTGATAATGCTTAGAAGAGAAAGTTTTACAAGAAAGGAAAAACCAATTCAAACCCCCCTTTCTTGAGTTTTCTTTACACCTTCAATTGGTATCAGAACCCAGTTCTATTATTGATGGATATTAAAACACCTAACAGTGTCAAATAAAGATCCAGATGCTTTGTGAAGATATAATTTAAGGTGATAGTTATTCAATTTTCAACTACTGTCTAAAACCAGAAAATTGAAGAACAAGCCAACAGGAAAAGATTCATCAGATAAGAAGTTATATATGTTGAATGATTTTGATTAAGTTCCTTGAGAAGTATGAGATGTTTTCAAGAAACAAATTAGTCTACCATTGACTTTCTCATAAGATCTTATTAGGAATTTTTTCAAAATAAGAAAGACTATTATATTATGATACAAAAGAACTCCGTTATTGTACCCCAAAATTTGCCCTCTCATTTCACAAGGGATCACCCTGGATCCTCAAGTTTGCTTCCAAGCCTTGAACTACAAATTTTCCAAGGAAATCATCCATAAGGGCAAAATGGTCATTTGCACACTAAAAAGTCAAACTTTGACTTTTGGACCATAATCAAGCTTCAAGAATCATATCTCATCAAGACACGTTGAAATATGAAGTTTTGTTTCATCAAAATCCAAAAGGTCAAAATTCTAAATACTTAGAATTTTTTCTAAGTGTTTAAGAAAATATGACAATTTCAGAACTTCTTGGCAAGTTTTCACAAAAGCTCAATCAGAGTTTGCCAAGGTAATTCAAAGAAGATTAAAGAGCTTGCTGCAAGCTTTCTAGAAAGTCTGAAAGCTCCTTCAGAACATGTTGGATCCAGAAGATAAGAGGATCAGAAGATGGGTTGCTACGCTGAAGCAGAACTTCTGATCCATAACTAAGCCTTGGTATAGAGTTTCACATTGTAGGATTTCTGGTTGTAATAATTCTCATCGTTATTTAATTCTCATTTAATGCTCATAACCACCTTTTGAGTCTTTATCCAAAGGATCTCCACCACGTGTACCTCTATTGTCTTGGGATAGCAACTTTGTTACTAAGCCCATGCTTTGCTTTTTGCTTTTCCTTAATTCCTGCTGACAACCACCATGCTTGCTTCAAAGACAGGGCAGCGCTTCAGCACATGAAGGCTATTTTCAACGCTTTGGTCAGAACTTGACCAAATCCCAAAACCTTGCTTATACAACTTGTTGCAGACCTATGACCAGCAGCTGGTTCAGCCTACGCCTGCATCCCATGATTACACCAAACTAGCATACGAAAATGGTAATGAAAAAGCAAAAGAACAGGATGCCAAAACAGGTTCAAATCCCACTTGCTTTTTCCCCAAAATCACAACAAATTCATCTATAAATACTTGGCTTCATCACACGTTCAAGGAGCTGGCTTTTGGAAAGAAAGAACTATCAAAAGAGAGAAAAGGAAGTTGTGAAACCTTCATAAAAATCCAGATTTCTCATACACAAAAACAAACCTTTATTCTTCATTTTGAATCAAAGAACACAAGCACTGTTCCGTCACCCTTGCTGACTCAGAACATCCAAAGGCAGCCACTAAAATCTCCAAGCACGCTCCAGGTAAGTCTTTCTGACTTTGCTTGCTTTTCATTCTGAACATCATTAACTTGTAAATATCATAGTATTAATGTTGTACATATCATTGAATGAATAGAAAAAATATGGATCAGAACTTCTAGAATAATGCTAGGCTCAGACTTAGGATTGGAACTTCTATGATTTGTTGTGCTATGATCATTCTAATTTACTGAACTAAATAAATTACTGATGTGTTGATTAAGAGTTGAAACGTGACACATAACTTCTGTTTTTTCACTCACTGTTCTAACACAGCATATAACTTCAGAGTTCTCCTCACATGTCAAATACACTGAACTTCTGATGTTTCCATCAACTGTTTTCAAACACTCATAGTTTATGACTTTCACATGCTGACAATGTATTGAACTGCTGACGTTTGCTCAATGTTTTAGTATAATACATAACTTCTTATTTTGAAGCTTCCTTCTGAGTCACCACACGGCTGACTTCAGAACTTCTGATCCTAGTTGTTCTTCTTGCAGCAGCAGTGCTGTTTCTATCTTGCATTTATTTTTCCTTTTCATCTTTTTATATATTAACAAAAAAGACATAAAAATATTTTTCTTTTATTAATTTATTTCTTTTTTCCTTAAGACAAAAACATTTTCTAAACAAGTTCATTTCACATTTTCCTGTACATTCTTATCTATTTCGATGTGGTTGTAATAGTAACCTAGAATTTTAACTTGCAACCCCCATTCATAAATATGTACCCCCATCCCCCTTAATATTGTAATAGCGTAGGACTTTACATTTTCGCACTGTTATTGCTTTCAATATATGCTAGTAATTAGGGTGTGTATGAAAAGATATGAAAATTGACAAATAGATCACCCTAATAAAGACAAATTATGCATGCAATCAAACACACTCGCACACTTACACCCTTAGGGTAATTCCACTTGTTGCCTTACAAAAATGGCCATGTTATGCACGTGGGAGGTCTTAGCACAAACAAATCGAAAAAAGATCATAGTCCCTCGATGACGCTATCAAAGTTGCCTTTCAAAATGATCTTAGTCCCTAAAAGAAAAGTGCTAAGTCATCTCACAACATTGCTATCATGGTCATACGATGACCCATGCCTGTCCCTTCACATCCAACGATGGGGATTCTTACCAAATCAATGGTAAGATAACAACATCTAAAGGAGGAGGAAAATCACATTTAAGATATTTTGAGTAGGTAGATTACTTTTAGTTACTTGCTCACTCTCAAAACAAACACCCTTGCTATTTTCAAAACAATCACATACACTTTCCAAACATCTTTCCAAACTTGAAACATTTTCAAAAGCTCAAACACTTTGTATACGTTCTTACGAACGAGAATCATTACAAAGTTTGCCTAAACGATGGCACCTTTTCAAATTACTTTCAAAACCACACAAAGCACGATTTCAAACAAAAGCATGTGATCTAGCAAGTAACTAAGAGCCCATGGAAAACCATGGATGGAAAGGGTGTTAATACCTTCCCTTTTCATAATCTACCCCCCGAACTCAAGAAAACATCTCTAAAGGTTTTTCCTGTGATTGTTCACCTTTCCTTATTGGATAAAAGAAAAGTCGGTGGCGACTCTTGCTAAATCGCAACATTTGCGAACATAAACGCAAAACCTCAAGTCATTTCTCCCACCGTATCACAGTACTGGTGACTCTGCTGTGGAAATCAGACTTAAAAGTAGGGTTACATTAGGGCTAGATCACCTTTACTTGCTTACTTTGTTTGATTTGTTTGCTTTACATTTTTGGTTCCTTGTTTGGGTTTGTGTTAAATCCTACACCCGGATTTGGGGACACCTTTTAGGTAAGTAGCAATAAACTGTGAGGGAACTGTGTGGGGTATACCGACACGGTTGAAGTAGTAGCTACGTTGATGTGGCACTTTGGTTGGTACCGGTAACCCTTGAGTCAGTCAAGGAGAGTACGGGGTTGTCGTGTGGTGTCGTAAAAGCATCAACTGACCTTAGAACCTTACTTGACCAACTTGGCCATTAGGACGTAGTGAGATGACCGACTTTGGTGCAGTCCGAAGTTGGTAGATACTCTATACTACACTCATTGAGGTTTGACTCTTGAGTTTTGTTTGGTTGCGAGTCAATCGCTTATTGAACGAAACTTGGGGGAAAGATCAGTGATATTGAGATCCCTTAGAACCTGGTTACTATTAACTAGGACAGGTTGAGCCAACTAAACTTCAAGAGGGTACTTGCCTACAAACCCCATGCAAGCCTAAACCTAAGGACTTGTCTGCTTTGTGTGAATATGATTATTTGTATATACACTTGCTTACCTCGCATATTTGTACATAACATCATAACATCATACCATAGCATTTTCAATAACCATTTCAAGGATCTCGAGGGTCTTTGATGCAGGGTCATGTTGAACCAGACGTCTAGCAAGGGGAAAGAGGGTTTATTATCCTCTAACCAAATGCCATCAAAGATCAAGTACAACAAACTTGAGTCAAGGGCTATGACCCACTTGATATGGTGAGCTTAATCCTCGTGGAAGGACATCCACCGATACAAAGTTCTCCAATCAAATATGTTGATCAAAATTCAGTCTCTAACTTTTTCTTGTGTTTACCCCGCGAGATCCTTGAAAACATGCATCCACATATCATGCATCATTTCATGATAGGTTTCTCCCATACAGGTCTCCTTATCTTCCTACTATTTATTTTAGTAAGATGGATATGGAACAAGCGGTGAAAGATCTCCAAGCTCAAAATGCTCAATTCCAACAAATGTTTCTGGCTATGGCTAAAGGGCAAGAGGACCTGAAAGCTCTCCTTCTCAAAGACAAGAAGAAAAATCCCAAGAAGTCAATAGGTGTCCTAAACTTGGGAAGAAGACCTGGAGGACCATTCAAGAGAGCTCTAGATCTTTCAACTCCATCCAACATGGGGGATAGTCTTGAAGAAGACCACAATTTGGAGATTGATGAGGTTGAAGCTGACTACTCTGAGGAGCAATATCCTCCCACTGATGACAAATACAAACAATTGGAGGATCGCCTCAGTGCTATGGAGATTCAACAGATACCTGGCTTGGATTTAGGAGACATGGGTTTGGTTTCTGGAGTGGTCATCCCGCCAAAGTTCAAAATCCCTACCTTTGCCCTGTACAATGGAGTCTCTTGCCCTAAGATGCACTTAAAGTCTTATGTATGCAAGATTCAACCATACACAACTAATCCGAAGCTTTGGATCCATTTCTTCCAAGAAATCCTAGTAAGGACTCAACTCGAATGGTTTTATCAATTGGAGATTTCTCGCATCCACGCCTGGGAGGATTTAGCTGCTGCTTTCTATAAGCAGTATCAGTACAATGCTGATCTTGCGCCAACTCGTGTGCAATTGCAGAACATGACCATGGGTTACAACGAAAGCTTCAAAGGGTATGCCCAAAAGTGGAGAGATCAGGCTGGTAGGGTGCAACCCCCTTTAACTGACAGGGAGCTGATTGACATCTTTATGGGAACTTTGGCATGGGCCTTTCTTCAAACACTTGACAGGAAGCTCCTCAGCCGGGTTCACTGAGCTAATACTGACCGACGAAAGAGTCGAAGCTGGAATCAAAAGTGGAAATATTCAAGAAGCTACACCTTCTGATGCTCAAAAAAAGCCATATAGTGGGAAGAAAGAGTCCAATGCTGTGTACAGTCAAAAGAGTCGTCGTGACCAACACGTGGGGGCAGTCCTGATCTCTGGTTCTGCATCACACCAACAACAACAAAGGGGAAATCAACGAAGGCCAGACGATCCCAAAAGACAGTTCACCAACGTAAACATGTCGTTGTCTCAAGCGCTACAACACTTGTTGAGGATGAATATGATTGCATTGATAGGACCTCATCCGAACCCCAAGACTTCTTCTCCTAACTACAATCCTAATGCAATGTGTGCTTATCATTCTGACAGTCCCGGGCATGACACTAACAATTGTTGGGCATTGAAGTACAAGATTCATAATTTGATTGAAGCCAAAGAGATCGAGTTTGATCCTCCAGAGACTCCAAACGTGATCACTACTCCTATGCCAAGACATTGAGAGTGTCTTGTTCATTTTGAATTTTCAATTGTAATTTCTTTTGTTATTCAAACAATTATCTATTAATGTCAAACTTTGTTTCATTAATACATTGCATATGTTTGTCTTGATTTGATCCACTCATTTTCATTACATTTAAACTATGCTTTTTACTCTCTTTACGACATTCAACTCTTGCTAAAAGTTACAAGCCTTTAGAGGGAGGATGACGAAAACAATGCCATAATCTCATACAATATGCTTTTGGATAGACCTTGATGACGATGTATAGACATTCCTTCAAATCCTAAACACTGGAGTTATAAGGAAGATAATCCCTAGTCAACCCCTTGGAGTCAAAGAAGTAGAAGTTTTCTGTTTTAAACATAAATTGAAACATTTAATGAAAACCTGGGGCAGGGTAGTCTCTCAGTTAATTCAAACGCGCGTTAAGCCGCAAACTCTCATCTCGTAATACAACGAATGACATCAAAAAACATTCCTTTGAAATCAAAAGACAGCGATGGTTCCCTACCAAATAGACAGTTATTACTTCTCAAAAAAGTAAAGCCCACTAAGTCAAAACCTACAAAGGAGACTTAAGAAAACTGGGGAATCCCGCTGACTGTAATCTCAAAACAAGAACAGTCAGGCAAAAATTAGGGATAACGAATCAAAAGAAAGAGGTCACTACAAATCCTCAACAAACATGAAAAAAAATGTTGCAAGATATAATTGCCTTTCGACAAACCTAACTTGTCTGAACCATCACCAAAACGTCATTCCAGACTCAATTGGAGTTCAAACATACAATTTACTGAGCTTAGGACTGAAGAACATCACGAAGAGCGAGTGGGCACGAATACACTTTGAGCCTTTATCCTTTGTTTCTTAAACCGTGAACCAAGCCACGTTACAACCCTTCAAAAGCCCTAATTGAAGCATGGGTTAGTTCGAAATCATACTGTTACAAAAGGTATCCTGACTCCTGTAAGGCCTTACTCAAAATCCAAAGTTGAATTACAAACTTCTTTACTTGCTAAAAACACATTTTTCAAAAAAAAAATAACTTCAAGACAAACATAAACTTTGCATTACTTGAATATCACTGTTTACATATGGCTATTTGTTTGACAACAGAGAAATTCACATAATGAATATCCAGTGAACGAAAGCTCTCTCAGTGAACAAAATCAATTCAAGTGGGATGACACTTCCATTGAAAATCACCTAGCAACAAGGGGACATGACATGTCACTATCCAGCACACCTGGGGAAGTCCAGTCAAGACTCCAAGAGATCTCTCAAGAATTGTAGAGTAACCAGGGGCAAGTCTTCATCTCTGTCACTTGAGGCATTGAACGTCAATCCCGACAAAGGGTTACGTATAGCCAAACATTTACAGGAAGTGCCACAAACACTCGCTACTAGGGGCAGTGACGAATCTCCCCAAGATCCTTATCATAGGATGATTCCCCAACAAGAGTTTAATCTCTGAACATCTTTCCCCAGTTGGGAAAACTTCAAGAATCCTCGAGGACTTCCCCAACAAAGTCGTCACCTCTCTAACAGACTGACAACAGGGTTTATGTCCCCAACAAACTACTGATTCCCAAGCTTGAGTTTGCCTCTCTAACTACTACAAATCAAAGGACCATAACTCCTCTTTCCTAGTAGACTACTCTACAATCCTCAACAAGTTACTGTGAAACCTGGACCCGACCAGATATCAGTTCAACTTCGATTCCCCAGTAGAGAAACAGACAACCGAGACTCCTGAACTTTTTTCCCAAGCAGGAATAAACATTCTCCCCACAGAGTTTTCAATATTCCTCAGCGGAGTTCTCCTCAAACAACAAAACAAGAATCCCCAGTGGAAACATTCTAAGCAATGATTGAAGACACACATACTCTTCAACAGTAGTCTAGGATTTAACAAACTCCCCGACTTTTGTCAAGAATTTATTTTCCCAGACAAAAAATACATTCAACATTTCAGATTTCATACCTCCTATTTACATACAGGATAAGTGTATACAACACAATCTCATTTATTTTGAGAACATCATGACATCATGCATTTCATACATCATGACATTGCATACAGCTAACGTTTTACCTTTTCAGGAAAAGGTCAATCAACAGATGGCTACCATCAACCTTTTCAAGTTCCAGATTAATACCTGTAACAAACCAGGAAAACTATCTATGGACGACTGATTGTAGATTAATACCTGTAACAAGCCAGGAAAACTATCTACATGAAGAGATTGAAGATTAACACCTGTAACAAGCCAGGAAAACTATCTTTCTTTCTCAGGTCAAAGATTAACACCTAAAATCAGACAAGACAACTATCTACTCGACCATCATGAAGCAACCCTACACCGGTTCCTTCTCACTTCCATCATCAGGCAACCCTACACTGGTTCCCTCTCTTTCTGGATGTAGTTTTACACGGACTCATCATGAAGCAACCCTACACCAGTTCCTTCTCTTCTAGATGCAGTTTTACACGGACTCATCATGAAGTAACCCTACACCGGTTCCTTCTCTTCCAGATGCAGTTTTACACGGACTCATCATGAAGTAACCCTATAAAGGTTCCTTGTCAATTCCAGATGCAGTTTTACACAGACTCATTGTCAGGCAACCCTACACAGGTTCCTCCTTTCCAAGATGCATTTTTACACGGGCTCATCATGAAGCAACCCTACACAGGTTCCTTCTCAGGAAATTTCAGATAAAGTTTTACACAGACTCATCATGAAGCAACCCTACACAGGTTCTTCCTTCCATTTCCAAGATGCAGTTTTGCACGGACTCATCATGAAGCAACCCTACACAGGTTCCTTCTCAGGAAATTTTATATGAAGTTTTACACGAACTCATCGTCAGGCAACCCTACACAGGTTCCTCCTTTCCAAGATGCAGTTTTACACAGACTCATCACTGAAGCAACCCTACACAGGTTCCTTCTCACTTCCAGATGCTGTTTTACACAGACTCATCATCAAACAACCCAAACTTTTGATGCAATTCAGATGCGCTCCAAACACGGACGCCATGCTGGAAATCATCTAGTTCCAGCTTCTAGATGCAATCACCTTCGGATGGCATCTTTAAGCCCATCTCCAAAAACTATCCATTACCTCTCCAAATGGCATCTTTAAGCCCAGTCCCTACATAACCAAATAACACATTTTCGAGTGCAAATTTTTTGGGCACTCTAGTGTTCAATCATCTTCCACCTTCAAGTCACAAATGGCAGAATTACCAATCTAACTCTTCAGGTGTAAGAAGATTGAACAGGGGCAGCTGTTGTACCCCAAACTTTGCCCTCTCATTTCACAAGGGATCACCCTGGATCCTCAAGTTTGCTTCCAAGACTTGAACTACAAATTCCCCAAGGAAATCATCCATAAGGGCAAAATGGTCATATGCATACTGAAAAGTCAAACTTTGACTTTTGGACCAAAATCAAGCTTCAAGAATCATATCTCATAAAGATACGTTGAAATATGAAGTTTTGTTTCATCAAAATCCAAAAGGTCAAAATTCTAAATACTTAGAATTTTTTCTAAGTGTTTAAGAAAATATGACAATTTTAGAACTTCTGGGCAAGTTTTCACAAAAGCTCAGTCAGAGTTTGCCAAGGTAATTCAAAGAAGATTAAAGAGCGTGCTGAAAGCTTTCTAGAAAGTCTGAAAGCTCCTTCAGAACATGCTGGAGCCAGAAGATAAGAGGATCAGAAGATGGGTTGCTACGCTGAAGCAGAACTTCTGATCCAGAACTAAGCCTTGATATAGAGTTTCACGTTACAGGATTTCTGGTTGTGATAAGTCTCATCATCATTTAATGCTCATTTAATGCTCACAACCACCTTCCGAGTCTTTATCCAAAGGATCTCCACCACGTGTACCTCTACTGTCTTGGGATAGCAACTTTGTTACTAAGCCCATGCTTTGCTTTTTGCTTTTCCTTAATTCCCGCTGACAACCACCATGCTTGCTTCAAAGACAAGGCAGTGCTTCAGCACATGAAGGCTATTTTCAATGATTTGGTCAGAACTTGACCAAATCCCAAAACCTTGCTTATACAACTTGTTGCAGACCTATGACCAGCAGCTGGTTCAGCCTACGCCTGCATCTTATGATTACACCAAACTAGCATACGAAAACGGTAATGAAAAAGCAAAAGAACAGGATGCCAAAACAGGTTCAAATCCCACTTGCTTTTTCCCCAAAATCACAGTAGATTAATCTATAAATACTTGGATCCATCACACGTTCAAGGGGCTGGCTTTTGGAAAGAAAGAACTATCAAAAGAGAGAAAAGGAAGTTGTGAAACCTTCACAAAAATCCATATTTCTCATACACAAAAACAAACCTTTATTCTTCCTTTTGAATCAAAGAACACAACCACTGTTCCGTCACCCTTGCTGACTCAGATCATCCAAAGGAAGCCACTCAAAGCTCCAAGCACGCTCCAGGTAAGTCTTTCTGACTTTGCTTGCTTTTCATTCTGAACATCATTAACATGTAAATATCATAGTATTAATGTTGTACATATCATTGTATGAATAGAAAAACTATAGATCAAAACTTCTAGAATAATGCTAGGATCAGACTTAGGATTGGAACTTCTATGATTTGTTGTGCTGTGATCATTCTGATTTGCTGAACTAAATAAATTACTGATGTGCTGATTAAGAGTTGAAACGTGACATGGAACTTCTGTTTTTTCACTCACTGTTCTAACACAACACATAACTTCTGAGTTCTCCTCACATGTCAAATACACTGAACTTCTGATGTTTCTATCAGCTTTTTTCAAACACTCATAGTTTATGACTTTCACATGCTGACAATGTACTGAACTGCTGACGTTTGCTCACTGTTTTAGTATAATACAGAAATTCTGATTCTGACGCTTCCTTCTGAGTCACCACACGGCTGACTTCAGAACTTCCGATCCTAGTTGTTATTCTTGCAGCAGCAGCGCTGTTTCTATCTTGCATTTATTTTTCCTTTTCATCTTTTTATATATTAACATAAAAGACATAAAAATATTTTTCTTTTATTAATTTATTTCTTTTTTCCTTAAGACACAAATATTTTCTAAACAAGTTCATTTCATATTTTCCTGTACATTCTTATCTATTTCAATGTGGTTGTAATAGTAACCTAGAATTTTAACTTGTAACTCCCATCCCCCAAAATATTGTAATAGCGTAGGACTTTACATTTCCGCACTGTTATTGCTTTCAATATATGCTAGTAATTAGGGTGTGTATGACAAGATATGAAAATTGACAAATAGATCACCCTAATTAAGACAAATTATGAATGCAATCAAACACACTCGCACACTTACACCTTTAGGGTAATTCCACTTGTTGCCTTACGAAAATGGCCATGTTATGCACGTGGGAGGTCTTAGCACAAACAAATCGAAAAAAGATCATAGTCCGTCGATGATGCTATCAAAGTTGACTTTCAAAATGATCTTAGTCCCTAAAAGAAAAGTGCTAAGTCATCTCACAACATTGCGATCATGGTCATACGATGACCCATGCCTGTCCCTTCACATCCAATGATGGGGCTTCTTACCAAATCAATGGTAAGATAGCAACATCTAAAGGAGGAGGAAAAGCACATTTAAGATCTTTTGAGTAGGTAGATTACTTTTAGTTACTTGCTCACTCTCAAAACAAATATCCTTTCTATTTTCAAAACAATCACATACACTTTCTAAACATCTTTCCAAACTTGAAACATTTTCAAAAGCTCAAACACTTTGTATACGTTCTTACGAACGAGAACCATTACAAAGTTTTCCTAAACGATGGCACCTTTTCAAAATACTTTCAAAACCATACAAAGCATGATTTCAAATAAAAGCAAGTGATCTAGCAAGTAACTAAGAGCCCATGGAAAACCATGGATGGAAAGGGTGCTAATACCTTCCCTTTTCATAATCTACCCCCAGAACTCAAGAAAACATCTCTAAAGGTCTTTCCTGTAATTTTTCACCTTTCCTTATTAGATAAAAGAAAAGTCAGTGGCGACTCTTGCTAAACCGCAACATTTGCGAACATAAACGCAAAACCTCAAGTCAGTTCTCCCACCGTATCACACCCGTGATAAAACTGTTTATTCAAGAAGACGGGAGATCTTTTGAATATCTAACCATTGTGTGATCGGTGGAAATAGAACTGACTGTTTTTAGCTGGATCGCGTATGTCGCGGTAAGCAAGTGTCGCCGCCGTATTTTATGTTCTCCGACATGGAAAGTACAAAAGCACAACAAAATTCCTTATTGAGAATGTCTCTCGGTTCGGGAGGTAGAGTTATAGAAAGGGAAGGTGTTAGCACCCTTTCTATCCATGGTTATCCATGGGCTCTTAGGTACTTGCTCTTATGTTTTCAAAAGATGTTTGCTTTTCAAATGTGAGTGGGTTTGAAAAAGTTTCGTTTTGAAAGATTTCTAAATGACTCTTGTATCTGTCCTCAAGAGTGTTTGAAAAATTTGTTTGAAAACTTTTGAAAGTGTCAGTGTGAAAAGATGTTTGGTTTGTTTTTAAAGAGAGCAAGTATCCATGAGTCATCTACCTACCCTAAGGAATTAGGTTGTGTAAGAGTCCTTAAGGTAGTGCCATCCCACCATTGAGAGGTAGGTAGCACCACCGTTGGAGGTGTTCGGGTCAATTTGATTGTAGGGACAGTGTGGTCACCGAAGTAATAGTAGGGCACCTTAGAAGTAACCCTAATGTCCTAGATCCTTTTTAATCCGAGGCAACCGTTTCGAGGCAACTGGATCTTATACATAAGGGCGACCGCTAAAACACCCTATACTTGACGACCACTTTCGAGGCAACGAGTGAGGCGTACCCTAGAAGTGGCATGTGCATTGTATGTTGTTTTCATGTTAACATTTATCTTGGATCATGCAATTGTGAGCTACGAGTTGTTTTTAATTATCATACATTCTTTCATGCAATTTAGCAGTTAGGAGTGCGGAAAATAAAATACGGAAAAGTAAAAGCTACGCTATTACAAGGCGCGGGTCTATACATCGCCAAAAAACAAAGACCCGTTTTTGATAAAGATGCGGAAAGTAAAGAAAGCGATAAACCTAATTACTATTACATTCCGGAAACAGTTACATAATAATCAAATAAAAAAATAATGCGCAAATAGAAATTAAACTGGAACGTCCGAGGGTTTTGGACCCTTTTGAGAAATTACGAGCTTTTTGTCCTTTTGCATTAAATTAAAATTAAACCTAATTATTAATTAATTAAAGAAATATTTTTTTTTTTTATGTTTTTTTGTATTTAATGAAAATAAAGAAATTAAAATCAAAAGAAAACCCTAGTTCTAAGTTTATTTTAATTATTAAGAAAATGTTAAAGTTAACCTAATTTAAGCTAATTAATTAATTTATATTTATATGTACAAAAATAATAATAATTAATAATGATGATAATAAGAAAATGATTAAAAATGTCAAAACCTAATTCTATAGAATTTTTATTTATTGAGAAAAAGGTTTAAAGTTGAAACCTAAATTAAGCTAAGTTAATTGTTAATATTTATTTACAAAATTAATGGTTAATAGTAAATTTAATAAATAATAAAATATATTTACAATTTTTGATTTCTGGTTTTATTATGGAAAATTAATTTGTTGTGAATTAATAATAATAATTATAACAATTAAAAGAATTTAAAAGAAAATAAAATAAAATTAAAAATGCAAACCAAGGGGGTAAGATGGCCCATATGGAGGTTTTTTGTGAGAAATTCTGGCCCAAGAACTCTAAGCCTGATTTACTTTTCATGATCACGTGCATGCTGTTTGACTGGGGAGTACCACACTCCTCATCTCCTGGCCACTGGATTGGGCATCATGGGAACCTGGCAAGCTTAGGCGTGAGGACGTACGGTGGAACTTGGTACAAGCACTGCATTGGAACATGTTGTGAAAAATATGAAGAATTATATGGGGGACCTGGGAATCGAACCCAGGTCCCAACGATTGCAAGCCACGTCCACAACCACTCATCCAGGTATTTGTAATAATAATGGATAGTGAAAATAATATGCAAAAAACAACAATTATGCTGGGAATTTAAAAAAAGCGCGCATCATATTTGAATACGCCAGTCATGTCCTTCCACGTATTGTCTTCTTCATCTGGCCTGAAACAAAAAACAAGCAAATAGCGGGGGTTTTAAACCCCCACAAACTGGAAACATCAAAAATAGCGATTAGGCACACAATCAATATAAAAAGGGCGCGATGGTGTCAATGATTTCGTATTGTCCTGACGAATTTATCCATATAGGTCTTGAGGTCTAATTTTACAGTATATGAAAAACCCCAATATGAAAGCTCTGAAACCCTAGCATTCGTCCATGGTAGATTTCGATTCAGGATGTTTCAACACAATTAATCCATACCAAAAGCTTCAGGAAGATGTTAGCAATACAAATCAATAATCAAAACATGTCAATGATGCATAAAAATTGGATTTCGATTATGGAAATGTTTGTTCAAACCGTGACTCTGTTTGGCCGTTTCCTTGTGTATTAGAGCTTGTTCTTTATGGCAATGGATTCCTGGCAATGTCAGCAACACGTTGGAACCACTTTTAGGCTTTGAATTCACCTGGAATATTGATTTTAGTTTTCAAGTATTTCTTCAATTTTTTGAATTTCGTTATGTGGTTTCAGCAGTTCTTTTACGTTTTTTTAGGAATAGGGTTTGCTTCAGCATTTGTATGTGAAGAGAATTAGGTTAAAACCTTGGCCCAAAAGTCCATGAAATTATGTTTTCAATATTTGATTTTAATCAAATCTTTTCAAACTTTTTTGATTGATAAAACTTGCCAAACATGGATGATTTTGCCTTTTTGATTGTGAAACGAGATTTCCAGCTTGCCCTGATCAGATTTGCTTCACAAAATATCCAAAAACCATATCTTTTGAATTTTCCTACAATTAAAATCAATTAAATGAATTAATATTAATAAAAATTCAATTAATTAGTTAAAAATAAGAAAATAAATCATTTTAAGTTCAATGGGTCGTGCATAGGATTTGGGCAAAGATTCAAGAAGGAATTTGAGGCCCATTAGCAAAAATGAAGTGTTTTAGGCAAAGTTGACTTTTGAAAGTTCCCAAAACTTTCCCAACTTCTCCAATGCATATCTTTCTCAATTTTGAAGCTATGAACATGTTCTTGGACATTTTGGAAAGGTCTTGAAGTCCTCTAACCAATGCCTTTGGTCCCATGTCATTTTGATTTACCAAACTCAAGTTATGGTCTTTGACTTAAAGTGCCTTTTTGTTGACTTTTGAAAATGACCTATAATGTAGAAATTGATAACTTTTTGTGGGAGAATTTCTTGGACTTGGAGTGTGAATATGAGTTGTAGTAAATGTCATCCCCTTCAAAATGAGCATTGGATGGGATTTTTATGATGAACCATGAAAAAGTTATGCCCTGGTCAAGTTACAATTGACTTTTCAGTTGTCCAAAAATAGAAACTTTTGCATCTTGAGACTTTTTGAGCCATGCTTGAGGAATCATGATCAAGAATTGATCAAATGATGATTGTGGCTTCAAAATAAGATGTTGACCAAAATTTTTGACTTTTGACTGTCAAATGACCATTTTACCCCTGCAGTTGACTGTGAAGCAATTAGGGCTTTTGACTGTGCAACTTGGTGTTGTGAGCCTTGAAACTTGACATATGGATGTTTGACAATTTATATAGGCATATGGGACTTGATTGGACCCTTGGAAACCTCAATTTCTTTGCAAGAACTAAAACCCTAATTTTGACCGTGTTAGGAGGCAATTGGACTGTGCAACCCTTGAGAGATTTTGAACCATCTGGAGATTGATCTTAGCAAATCTTGAAGAATATGGGAGGGCAAATTTTGGGGTACAACAGTTGCCCCTGTTCAATCTTCTTAGACTTGAGGATGTAGATTGGCTTGCGTGCCTTTCGTGATCCGAAGGTGGAAGATGATTGAACACTAAAGTGCCCAGAAATTTGCACTCACATAATAGAGTATCAGCAGCATGATGGCGGGAATGGGCTTACAGATGCCATTTGGAGAGATGATGGATAGGAGGATGGGCTTATAGATGCCATCTGGAGCTGTGACGGAGCCTTGTCAGGAATGGGCTTATAGATGCCATTTGGAGACTGTTGGTATGTGGATGTGCTTATAGATGCCATCTAGGTGTCGATCGCGTAAGAGATTTCTTAGCGAGAACTTGCGTACCTGAGAAAGAAAGATAACTACCTGGCCTGTTACATGGGTTGATCTTCAAACTCTTTATGTAGATATGCCTTGGCTGGATACAGGTATCGAATCTCTAAACTCTTCATGTAGATATGCCCTGGCTGGATACAGGTATCGAGTCTACAATCAGTTACTCACAGATGTGCCCTGGCAAGATATAGGAATCGAATCTGGAATCAGTCGTCAACAGATATGCCCTGGCTGGATACAGGAATCAAATCTTCAAACTCTCCAGACGTGCCCTGGCTGGATACAGGAATCGAGTCCGAAATTAGTCGTCAATAGATATGCCCTGGCTGGATACAGGAATCGAATCTTCAAACTCTTCAGACGTGCCCTGGCTGGATACAGGAATCAAGTCCGAAATTAGTCGTCAACAGATATGCCCTGGCTGGATACAGGAATCGAATCTTCAAACTCTTCAGACGTGCCCTGGCTGGATACAGGAATCGAGTCTGAAATTAGTCGTCAACAGATATACCCTGGCTGGATACAGGAATCGAATCTTCAAACTCTTCAGACGTGCCCTGGCTGGATACAGGAATCGAGTCCGAAATTAGTCGTCAACAGATATGCCCTGGCTGGATACAGGAATCGAATCTTCAAACTCTTCAGACGTGCCCTGGCTGGATACAGGAATCGAGTCTGGAATTAGTCGTCAACAGATATACCCTGGCTGGATACAGGAATCGAATCTTCAAACTCTTCAGACGTGCCCTGGCTGGATACAGGAATCGAGTCCGGAATTAGTCGTCAACAGATATGCCATGGCTGGATACAGGAATCGAATCTTCAAACTCTTCAGACGTGCCCTGGCTGGATACAGGAATCGAGTCCGGAATTAGTCGTCAACAGATATGCCCTGGCTAGATACAGGAATCGAATCTTCAAACTCTTCAGACGTGCCCTGGCTGGATACAGGAATCGAGTCCGGAATTAGTCGTCAACAGATATGCCCTGGCTGGATACAGGAATCGAATCTTCAAACTCTTCAGACGTGCCCTGGCTGGATACAGGAATCGAGTCCGGAATTAGTCGTCAACAGATATGCCCTGGCTGGATACAGGAATCGAATCTTCAAACTCTTCAGACGTGCCCTGGCTGGATATAGGAATCGAGTCCGGAATTAGTCGTCAACAGATATGCCCTGGCTGGATACAGGAATCGAATCTTCAAACTCTTCAGACGTGCCCTGGCTGGATACAGGAATCGAGTCCGGAATTTCTTCATGTAGATATGCCCTGGCTAGATACAGGTATCGAATCCACAATCAATCGCTCACAGATATGCCATGGTTAGATACAGGTATCGAATCTGGAATCGCGATAGTTGATAGTAATCATCTTTGTATTGACTTTTTTCCTGAAAAGGCAAAACATTAGTTGTATGCAATGTCATGATGTATGAAATGCGTGATGTTCTCAAAATAAATGAGTTTGTATGTCCATGATGCGTATGTGCATGCTATAATGTATGAAGATGTGATGTTTATGAATGTATTTTTGTCTAGGAAAGTAAATCCTTGACGGATGCCGGGAAGTCAAATCCTGGGCTGATGTTGAAGAGTAGAGTTCTCCTTCTCTGCTGGGGATGATGGTTGCGAGAATACACCTGTAGGAGAAGATGACTCCGTTGAGGGATAAACTTTGTTGAAGAGATTATTCTGTGGGGAAATACTCTGTGGGAAGAGATACTTCGCTGAGATTTGACTATAACTCCGCTGGGGATACCGTTGATGAGTTATATTGGAAGAATTTGATGAACTCCGCTGGGGCTAGGAAGAATTTCGTCGGGGACGATCTTTCTGTTGTAATTAGCTGAGGATAACCTAGTTATAAGCTCTGGTGAGGAATAACCTTCTGAATAAAACCGGGGAGAGGCGTTTGTATTCTGCAGGTGATAAGCTTCCAGAATCTATTGGGGATAAGCTTCCTATTGGGGAGATTGATTCAACTCTCCTGGGGATACTTAGGACTGTACTGGGGAATGGCTCCACTGGATGTCCGGTATTCCGCCGGGGAACAATCTTAGATCAAGATTGTCGGGGATGCTTGTTAGAAATGTTTGTATACTTTGTTGGGGAATATTGAGATCTTCTGGGGGATAATCCAACTTCCTTGAGGCTGACAGTAGACTAACTCTGCTCGGGGAGAGTGTTGCTGACTTGCTAGGGGTACTGTGCCTTTTAGGGGCTGCTGGGAGACCAACTTTGCTTGGGGAGAATTGTTGAATCTTGTCTTACTCTGCAGGGCGTGAAGGTATCTGGGTTACATTCTTCAGCCAAACATACCTTGGTACCTTGGTGGACAGAGCAACTAGATCTCTTAGACAACTCATTATTTCCCCTGTTTCTGATGTCACCTGTAATTAGTCCTTTGTTTCGCATGCAAATTTTTGTGAGTTAGCAATTAGTGTCAAATGCATATATCAAAAAATGAACATTGGACGTTCTTTGCAAAACAAAACAGAAAAAGGAAAAATAATTGGCAATTTATCTGAAAAAGATGAACTTGTATTGATTTTGAAATTTGCCTGTAAATAGGCGTTTATGTACAAGAGGCTGGCGTCCTAGTAAGAGAACGTCGCCGAATAACATAGAATTTATACAATTTTGTGAAAAGGAAAACAAAACAGCTATGTGAAAGGAATAATCCCACTGGGTTCCAACTCTGCTATCGCCTTTATGTCTTCAAGTGTCTCATCACTTGGCTGCTTAGTTGAAGATGAAGCTGACTGATCGATGTCGTCTGAACCTGATGTTTGATACCGGATTCTGGATGCAAGGTGATTCAATGAGACATAGTATTACGCTTTAATCCCTAACTTTTGCTTGGACCGCCCTTTCGGGTTTTCAGTCCACCGGGATACCCATTTTTGCCCAAGCCGCCTTTTCAGGTTTTCGACTTGCCGGGTGTACAGATTTTTTTCATTTTTCATCCCTTATTTTTGCCCGAACCCTTTTGGTTCGCCGGGAAGCCCTTATTTTCCTAGTTGTGTCAACCTAGCGGGTCTTTAATTCATGCGTAGTATCTTTTTACTATGTCTGCATTGGTGGGGTGAGGAAGGTCGTCACCATCCATGGTGGTTAGAATCATAGCTCCTCCTGAGAAGATATGTTTAACCACAAATGGCCCTTCGTATGTGGGGGTCCATTTGCCCCTGGGATCACTTTGAGGAAGAATGATGCGCTTGATTACCAGGTCCCCAAATTGATACTCTTGTGGTCTGACTTTCTTGTTAAATGCCCTGATCATCCGTTTTTGGTACGTTTGACCATGACAAATAGCAGTGAGTCTCTTTTCGTCAATTAGGTTTAACTGATCAAGTCGAATCTGGATCCAATCATCTTCGCTCAAACCTGCATCCTTCATTATCCGGAGAGAGGGTATCTGGACTTCAATAGGCAAGACTGCCTCCATGCCATAGACCAAGGAAAAGGGGATTGCCCCGGTTAACGTTCTTACTGAGGTACGGTACCCATGAAGAGCAAACGGTAACATCTCGTGCCAATCTTTATAGGTCACTGTCATCTTCTGTACAATCTTCTTGATATTCTTATTTGCTGCTTCGACAGCCCCATTCATCTTCGGCCGGTAAGGAGAAGAGTTGTGGTGCTGTATCTTGAATTGCTCGCAGAGCTCAGTGATCATCTTGTTATTAAGATTGGTACCATTGTCCGTAATGATCCTCTCAGGTACACCGTATCGACAGATCAGGTTATGCCGAATGAACCGTGCCACGACGTTCTTCGTTACGGTAGCGTAGGAAGCTGCTTCAACCCACTTTGTAAAGTAATCGATCACCACCAGGATGAAGCGATGCCCGTTGGATGCCGTAGGTTTGATCTCTCCGATCATATCAATGCCCCACATTGCAAAAGGCCAAGGTGCAGTCAAGACATTCAGAGGGACTGGGGGAACGTGCACTTTATCAGCATAGATCTGGCACTTATAACATGTCCGAGAATGTTGGTAACAGTCGGCTTCTATTGTGGACCAGAAATATCCTGCCCGAAAGATTTTCTTTGCCATGGTGTGTCCACTGGAATGCATTCCGAAGGTACCTTCATGCAGCTCTGCCATGATATTTTCTGCTTCAGTCTTATCCACACAACGCAGTAAAGTTGAATCATGGTTTCGCTTGTATAGAATGCCATTGTTGAGGAAGAACTTTGCTGCGAACCTTCTCAGAAACTTTTTGTCATTGACAGATGCACCCTCGGGGTATTCTTGAGCTTCCAGGTACCTCTTCACCTCATGATACCAAGTTTTTTCAGTTACCTCTTCAACCTCAAGATCACAGCAATATGCAGGTTCATCCAGTCTCCAGATAATGATCCGGGGAGCCTCGTTGTCCTATTTGACTTTGAACATAGAAGACATCGTAGCCAGTGCGTCCGCCAACTGATTCTCCTCTCTTGGGAAGTGTTCAAAAGTTATCTCTATGAAATGGGGGATCAATGTCAACACGCACTCTTTGTAAGGAATGAGATTTGGGTGTTTCGTATCCCACTCGCCTTTGATCTGATTGATCACGAGAGCGGAATCTCCGAAGACACTCAGAAACTTGATCCTTAGGTCAATTGCAGCTTGAAGACCCATGATACACGCCTCATACTCCGCCATGTTATTGGTGCAATTGAAGCATAGCCGGGCAGTAAGTGGAGTATGAGTGCCTTTTAGGGATATGATCACAGCTCCAATACCGTTACCCAAAGCGTTCGAGGCTCCGTCGAAGTGCATAGACCATCGGGATCCTTCCTCAGGTCCTTCATCCGGTCCAGGTACTTCACTATCAGTCACTACCATGATGTTCTCGTCAGGAAATTCAAAGTTCATTGACTGGTAATCGTCCACTGCCTGGTGTGCCAAATGGTCTGCCAATACACTTCCTTTGATTGCTTTCTAAGTCGTGTACTGGATGTCGTATTCTGTCAAGATCATCTGCCATCTCGCTATTCTTCCAGATAGAGCAGGCTTTTCGAATATGTACTTTATTGGATCCATTTTTGAAATCAACAGAGTAGTGTGAGTCAGCATATACTGTCTCAGCCGGCGAGCAGCCCATACTAAAGCGCATCAAGTTTTCTCGAGCAGTGAGTATCGGGTCTCACAGTCGGTAAACTTTTTGCTAAGGTAATAAATGGCATGCTCTTTTCGGCCAGACTCGTCATGCTGCCCCAGCACACACCCCATTGAGCTGTCAAGTACTGTCAAGTATAATATTAGAGGTCTCCCTTCAACTGGTGGCATAAGAATGGGTGGTTCTTGGAGATACTCTTTGATTCTGTCGAAAGCGGCCTGACATTCATCATTCCAACGTACTACTTGATCTTTCTTCAGTAGCTTGAAGATTGGTTCACAGGTAGCAGTTAGATGTGAGATGAATCAGGCAATATAGTTCAACCGTCCTAGAAAGCCTCTAACTTCTTTCTGTCTTAGGAACTGGCATCTCTTGTATGGCTTTTACTTTGGCAGGGTCCACTTGAATACCTTTGTCACTCACGACGAAGCCTAGCAATTTTCCAGATCTTACCCCAAATGTGCATTTGTTCGGATTCAACCTCAGCTTGTACAACTTCAGACGGTCAAACAACTTATGTAGATGGTCAAGGTGTTCCTCCTCAGTTTGAGACCTTGCAATCATATCATCGACGTATACTTCAATCTCATGGTGGATCATGTCATGAAATAAAGCAACCATGGCACGTTGGTAGGTTGCCCCAGCATTTTTCAACTCAAAAGTCATGACCTTGTAATAGAAAGTTCCCCACTGAGTAACAAAGGTAGTCTTTTCCATATCTTCAGGAGCCATCTTGATCTGATTATAACCTGAAAAACCATCCATGAAGGAGAACACCTTGTGCTGAGCAGTATTGTTAACCAGAACGTCGATGTGAGGCAGATGGAAATCATCCTTAGGGCTCGCCCTGTTCAAATCCCTGTAATCAACAAACATTCGGACTTTACCATCCTTCTTTGGTACTGGAACCACGTTGGCAACCCACTGAGGGTAAGAAGTCACTGCTAGAAACCTGGCGTCAAATTGTTTCATAACCTCGGCCTTGATTTTCTCGGACATCTCTGGGCGCATACGGCGAACCTTTTGTTTAACCGGAGGGCAGTTTTCCTTGGTAGGCAGGTGATGAACCCCAATGTCGGTATCAAACCCAGGCATGTCTTTGTAAGACCAGGCAAAGATTTCCATATAATCATGCAACATCTGAATCAACCGTTGTTTCACGCTGAGCTCCAGATTGGCACCAATCTGGACTTCCTTTATGTCTGTCTCAGTACCCAGATTTACCGTTTCCACTGGCTCTTCATGTGGCTGAATGACCCTCTCTTCCTGGAGTAATAGTCTTGCAAGCTCGCCAGGCACTTCGCAATCATCTTCACCTTCGTCTTCGGCTAAGTTGATCGGATTTTCGAAGTCATAACTGGCGGTAGCAGAGTCGTTACCAGTGAGATCCAGAGTGGATTGAAACCTGTATAGGTGAGTGTGTGTAAATATAGTTGTTTTGCAATATATAAAGAAAGAAAGGGAGCACAAGATTCGAAATGTGAAAAACGTCCAATGTTTTTTATTCATGATATATGGAAATGACAAGTAATAAGCCCTCACAAATGAAGCCACGGTGCCCCGGGTAAGACACCGGGCCATAAAGTTTCAAATTATTGTTCGTTACAAATTTAAAAACAAAGGAGTTCATTACTGAGTAACAAAAGTAACAGGTGTGAAATCTTTGGCAGTCCAATTGTTCAGTCCACCGTCGGCTGTTGGGTAGATCCAACTGTCAAATTCAGATTCCTCCGCATCGCCTTCAATAGCATTCACTCCCGGGTTGGTGATGAATACGGGAGGTCTTCCAATCCTTGCTTTACATACAACCCTCTGAGCCTCTACAGTGAAACCCAGCCCAAACTTGTCAGTCTTTGGAGTAAAATCAGGAAGTCTGCCCCAGTTTGCACACTCACCCTTCTCAACCACAGCCCGGGCATCCTTCAAGGAAGCCATCTTCAAAGGAGAACTAACTTCAGTCCCAGTCTCTGCTGCTGCCAATGTTGGACGCACCTCTTCAAAGTGTTGAAAGGGGGTCTCAATGAACTCCCCGTCCATCTCTATATACCGGAATGAGTTAAGATGGCTAACCATATATTCCTCCTCCCCTTGCACTGTAACAATTTTCCCTCTGACCGGGTACTTGAGTTTTTGATGTAGAGTGGGGGTCACAGCCCCAACCTTGTGGATCCAAGGACGACCCAGTAAACAAGAATAGGATGATCGGATGTCCATCACATAGAATGTTGAATCAAAGACTTGGGAACCAACCCGGATCGGAATATCAACTTCACCATGTACCATCCTCTTCGACCCGTCAAAGGCTCGGACAATAATGTTACTAGGCTTCAACTCCAAACCCTCACAATCCAACCTGTCTAAGGCCTTTTTGGGCAATACGTTCAGTGAAGAACCGGTGTCTACCAACACATGGGCAAGAGTAGTGCCCTTGCATTCAATGGAGACATGCAGGGTGTCATTGTGGTTCTTCCCCTTGGCGGTCAGATCAGCGTCAGAGAAACCCAGACCATTATCAGCAGTTAAGTTGGCCACACAATCAGTAAATTGATCAGCAGACGTTTCTTGTGGCACATGGGCCGTCTTCAGGAAGGAAATCAGGGCCTTGGCATGGGCCTCTGAACATAACAGCAGTGATAGCATAGAGATCTTAGAGGGGGTGTGCCCCAGCTGTTCAACGATGTTGAAATCACTCTTCTTGATAATCTTAAGGATTTCTTCCATCTCTTGTTGGGAAGCTTCAACATTAACAGTCTTCGGTGCCTCCATCTGGGCAGGCACATCAGTAATCCCTTTGCCCCGAGCGTCAGATGACTCGGCAGCAGGGGTAGAAACTTGATCAGGAGGGGAAACAAGCACACTGGCAGGTGTGATAACAAGAGGCCTCTGAATAGCAGGAGGTGCAATATCAGGCGAGAAGAGCCTGCCACTGCGAGTAACTTTAGCAGGACCGATGATGTTACTGATGCCGGTACTAGTATTGAATTCTTGTTTTACTCCGAGCTCATACACATCTGCCCCATAGTGCCACGGGACAGCCTTGTCAGATTTATAGGGGAGGGGCCCCGGAACGGTAATGATGATAGGTGCAACAGACATGATTTTGACGAGCTTCCTCGGGGGAGCCTTGGTAGGATTGTTGAAAATGGTGACAACGGATACTTCTTCAGTAGGGACAATAGGAACAGCGGTCTTCTTGAACAAGATCTCTTTGCTATCCATCAGGTTTTGGACGCCTGACTTCAGCAACGGACAACCAGCAGGTGAAACAGCACATAGAAGGCAACCCTTGCTACATCCCGGAAATAAACCGGCTAGCAACAGGTTCCTTTTAACGGACAACAATGGAGTAACAATCTCATCCACCGAGACTACATACAAGTCTTCCTCAATAGCATTTACTCCATGCTGGTGCATAGGAGCAGTCACAACATTGGGCCTTTCGGGCGCCTCAAACTGTATTTCCTTAGCATCGATAAGGTCTTAAACCTTATTTCTCAGGGGCCAACAATCACCAGTAGAATGCCCCGGGCTATCAGAGTGATAAGCACAGCGGGCGTTGGGGTTGTACTTCAGAGAGGTTGTGTTTACCACCTTCGGAGCTTCTCTGTCAGCTACCAGGTTGGTTGACAGCAGTTGCGGCAAGATCTGAGACAAGGTCATACTAAGCCGAGTGTATTCTCTTCTGGGTCTCTCACCCCTTGGTTGGTTAGGTTGCCGAGGAGAAGCAGCAGGTTTTGAAATCACCACCGCGTTGACAGCTTGGCGGCGTTCCGGTTTATTTTGTCTTCTGGGACCATACACAGCACTGGCTTCCTTCTTGAAAGGCTTCTTTTCAGAACTTGAGGATGCACCTTTCTGTATCTTCCCCGATTTCATACCAGCCTCTATCCTCTCTCCCATCAGAATGAGATCTGTAAACCCTGCAGAAGAATTACCAATCAGGTGGTTGAAGAACGGCCCAGACAGGGTCCCCAAGAACATGTCCACGAGTTCACGGTCATTCAACGGTGGCTGCACCCTGCCAGCCAGGTCCCTCCACTTTTGCGCGTACTCTTTAAAACCTTCTCCCGATCCTAGCGACATACCCTGGAGCTGGGTACGTGTAGGAGCGAGGTCGGCATTGTACTGATACTGCTTATAAAAAGCAGTAGCCAAGTCCTCCCAGTTTCGAATACTGGATCCATCCAGCTGATAGAACCACTCGAGTTGAGCCCCTGAAAGGCTATCCTGGAAGAAATGGATCCATAAGTTCTTGTCTGCAGTATACGGTTAGATCTTCCGCACATAAGATCTGAGATGTAGCTTAGGTCAGGAAGCCCCGTCATACTTCGCAAAAGACGGTGCCTTGAACTTGTGCGGGATCACCACCCCAGAAGATAAACCCAGATCTCCAAAATCCAACCCAGGCACCTGTTGAATTTCCATGGCACTCAGACGATCCTCTAACTGCTTGTACCTGTCTTCAGTGGGAGGGTACTGCTCATCGTTGAAATCTGTCTCGTTGTCAGAGACCACAGGACTAGGAACCCTTCCCCCTTGGGGACTGCCTTTGCCTATAGAGGAAGCAGCTTGGTCAGCCTCATTTTGCAGTGTATTGCCAAACCTCCGTCCAGTGTTGAATAATACAGTTCTCTTCTTCTTCTTCTTTACCAGCAGAGCCTTCAACTCCTCTTGACCTTGGGCTAAACTCATGATCAACTCTTGGAACTGGGCGTTCTGGGCCTGGAGGGCCTTGATGGATTGCTCAGTAGATGATTCAGGATTCATGATGATTGCTAAAATAAACAGCGAAGAACGTTAAGCAACCTGAAAAGAAGAGTACCTGTGATGCATATGATGAATGGAATGCGTATGATTTATGTTTTCAAAGACAATCGGGATTCAACTTTGTAAACAAAAAGGAAGCGCACTTTATTAGATTCAACTTTGAAATTTAAATTGTTCAACAGATTGCCCTTAGGCGTTATATAAAAATGGAAATACTGAAAAGGGAAATAAAAACTGTAAAAGAACATCCAAAGCTCACCAGTGATCCCAGGGTCTCTTTTTCTCAGTACAGATGTAGTCATTAAAGGTCTGCTTGTTCTCCAACTGCTTTGTCAGCTTATGGATCTTCAATTCCTGCTCGTTGAACTTTTCCCGATATGAATCCCGTTCTTCTTGTAGTTGCACCCAAGACCTCTTTAGTGTATCAACATCAGTAGGTATCTGAGGAGGGAGAACAGTTGGAGGAGCCCCGTCTCTATCAGGAAACTCAAGGATGATGGGTCTGACAGCTTCGTATGGCATACCTAACTTCTGAGCACGAATGCGGACCCATCTGTAGTAGGATTCCATAGGTAGAGAAGTCTTCGGTCCCAACTCATGTGGGTCAACTTTGTGAATTCTGTCCCAAGCCTTGATGAATCTACGATGCAGCTCGTCACTATCTACCTGAAACTCAAAACTGATGTGAGGCACCAACATCTCAAGAGGCCCTGCTCTTCTGGATCTTCCAAACTGACGGAGAGCTAGACATGGATTATAAGAGATTCCTCCTTGGGTACCAATCAAAGGAACATTAGGATATTCTCCGCAACGATCAATAACAGCTACCTCATCCAAACCTCTGAGAGTCCAAATGATGTCATTATCAGTGAGAGACATTAACCTATGAGCCCAGCCTCTTCCTTCTTTGTTCTTCAGCACGAACTTAGGGAGGTGAGAAATAAACCACCTCACTAACAAAGGAGTACAACACCACATAGTTCCTCGTCTTCGGGCAGTACGAGCATAGAGTTGTTGCAGGATATCACCCAAGAGAGTGGGCACAGGGTTCCGAGACATGAAGATCCTTATGGCATTGACGTTGACAAAGTTATCAGGATTTGGAAACAAAACTAGACCATAGATTAAGAGAGCCAGAATGTCTTCATACACCCTGGAGTCTAAGTCATTCCAGAAACTGTTAGCTTTTTGCCAATCAGAAACTTGGCCAAGAAACCCTTAACTCTGCTTCTAGTCACCCAGTTGTCCATTACCTGCTTGTTGGTCAAGGGAAGGGCTGCAGCAATCTCCTCAAGCCTAAGAGTCCTTTCCCAACCAGTGAAGGGAGTCTGATCCAAGATAGGGATACCAAGCAAATCATAGAATTCTTCTAGGGTAGGGACCAGCTGGAAGTCTTGAAAGGTGAAGCAATTATACAAGGGATCATAAAACTGGGTCAAGACACTCATCAATTGTTGGTCCCACTTTGCAGTGACTAAACCGAGAAGAGAACCATGCCTCTGGATGAAGGAAGTAGTGTTTGGAATTCTGCTAACCAATTCTTCAAGCAACTCAGGTGGGTGAACAAAATTAAGCCGGATGGTGTTCCTTCGCACAGGCATCATGATGTCCTACAAAACAGAGCAAAGGTGAAACCCTCTCGTCTTTGAAATAGGTCAGTCCTTATGCAGGATGCATGCAATGTCTATGATGGTATGATGTTATGATAAAGCACACCACAAGTATTCACAAAGGCAAAGATGATAAGGCACACAAGTCACACAAGACAACCCTTAGAGTTTAGGCCAGCATGAAGTTCAGGTACTACCCTCTTTCAGTTTGTTGGTTAAGACCTGTCCTATCAAAAGTAACCGGGTTCTAGAGGATCCCAATATCACTGACTACCCTCAATCGGTCATAACTCCAGCGTCATAATCTTTTCTTTCAGCCAGAACCATCGCGAGAGTTTAGCCTCAATGGGTGTAGCATACTGCTACTGTTCTATGGACAAGTTGGGTCAAATTAGGGTTCTAAGGTCGGTTGGTGCTTAATGACTCCTCAGAAGACCCATATTCTCCTCGTTGCAACACAAGGGATATCGGTACAGACCAAGGTGTCACACCAACGTAGCCACTGCTTCACCCGTGTCGGTCTACGCCGGACAGGTCTCTCACAGCTTATGCTACCTAAAGGGTATTCCCCATATCCGGGTTAGTATCTATGAAACTCCAAAACAAGCCCACAATATTAAAGCAATCAAGACATACAATTGAAAACATAAGTATTATTTATCCTAAGGTACACCTCACTTTAAGTGTCCCCAGCAGAGTCGCTAGTTCTATGATCGGTGGAAATAGAACTGACTGTTTTTAGCTGGATCGCGTATGTCACGGTAAGCAAGAGTCGCCACCGTCTTTTATATTCTCCAACATGGAAAGGACAAAAGCACAGCAAAATTCCTTGTTGAGAATGTCTCTCGATTCGGGAGGTAGAGTTATAGAAAGGGAAGGTGTTAGCACCCTTTCTATCCATGGTTATCCATGGGCTCTTAGGTACTTGCTCTTATGTTTTCAAAAGATGTTTGCTTTTCAAATGTGAGTGGGTTTGAAAAAGTTTCGTTTTGAAAGATTTCTAAATGACTCTTGTATCTGTCCTCAAGAGTGTTTGAAAAATTTGTTTGAAAACTTTTGAAAGTGTCAGTGTGAAAAGATGTTTGGTTTGTTTTTGAAGAGAGCAAGTATCCATAAGTCATCTACCTACCCTAAGGAATTAGGCTGTGTAAGAGTCCTTAAGGTAGTGCCATCCCACCATTGAGAGGTAGGTAGCACCACCGTTGGAGGTGTTCGGGTCAATTCGATTGTAGGGACAGTGTGGTCACCGAAGCAATAGTAGGACACCTTAGAAGTAACCCTAATGTCCTAGATCCTTTTTAATCTGAGGCAACCATTTTGAGGCAAATGGATCTTAGACATAAGGGCGACCGCTAAAACACCCTATACTTGACGACCACTTTCGAGGCAACGAGTGAGGCGTACCCTAGAAGTGGCATGTGCATTGTGTGTTGTTTTCATGTTAACATTTATCTGTGATCATGCAATTGTGAGCTACGAGTTATTTTTAATTATCATACATTCTTTCATGCAATTTAGCAGTTAGGAGTGCGGAAAATAAAATACGGAAAGGTAAAAGCTACGCTATTACAAGGCGCGGGTCTATACATCGCCAAAAAACAAAGACCCGTTTTTGATAAAGATGCGAAAAGTAAAGAAAGCGATAAACCTAATTACTATTACATTCCGGAAACAGTTACATGATAATCAAATAGAAAAATAATGCACAAATAGAAATTAAACTGGAACGTCCGAGGGTTTTGGACCCTTTTGAGAAATTACGAGCTTTTTGTCCTTTTGCATTAAATTAAAATTAAACCTAATTATTAATTAATTAAAGAAAGATATTTTTTTAATGTTTTTTTGTATTTAATGAAAATAAAGAAATTAAAATCAAAAGAAAACCCTAGTTCTAAGTTTATTTTAATTATTAAGAAAATGTTAAAGTTAACCTAATTTAAGCTAATTAATTAATTTACATTTATATGTACAAAAATAATAATAATTAATAATGATGATAATAAGAAAATGATTAAAAATGTCAAAACCTAATTCTATAGAATTTTTATTTATTGAGAAAAAGGTTAAAAGTTGAAACCTAAATTAAGCTAAGTTAATTGTTAATATTTATTTACAAAATTAATGGTTAATAGTAAATTTAATAAATAATAAAATATATTTACAATTTTTGATTTCTGGTTTTATTATGGAAAATTAATTTGTTGTGAATTAATAATAATTATTATAACAATTAAAAGAATTTAAAAGAAAAGAAAATAAAATTAAAAATGCAAACCAAGGGGGTAAGATGGCCCATATGGAGGTTTTTTGTGAGAAATTCTGGCCCAAGAACTCTAAGCCTGATTGACTTTTCATGACCACGTGCATGCTGTTTGACTGGGGAGTACCACACTCCTCATCTCCTGGCCACTGGATTGGGCATCATGGGCACTTGGCAAGCTTAGGCGTGAGGACGTACGGTGGAACTTGGTACAAGCACTGCATTGGAACATGTTGTGAAAAATATGAAGAATTATATGGGGGACCTGGGAATCGAACCCAGGTCCCAACGATTGCAAGCCACGTCCACAACCACTCAGCCATTGCATTGTATTTGTAATAATAATGGATAGTGAAAATAATATGCAAAAAACAACAATTATGCTGGGAATTTAAAAAAAGCGCGCATCATATTTGAATACGCCAGTCATGTCCTTCCACGTATTGTCTTCTTCATCTGGCCTGAAACAAAAAACAAGCAAATAGCGGGGGTTTTAAACCCCCACAAACTGGAAACATCAAAAATAGCGATTAGGCACACAATCAATATAAAAAGGGCGCAATGGTGTCAATGATTTCGTCTTGTCCTGACGAATATATCCATATAGGTCTTGAGGTCTAATTTTACAGTATATGAAAAACCCCAATATGAAAGCTCTGAAACCCTAGCATTCGTCCATGGTAGATTTCGATTCAGGATGTTTCAACACAATTAATCCATACCAAAAGCTTCAGGAAGATGTTAGCAATACAAATCAATAATCAAAACATGTCAATGATGCATAAAAAATGGATTTCGATTATGGAAATGTTTGTTCAAACCGTGACTCTGTTTGGCCGTTTCCTTGTGTATTAGAGCTTGTTCTTGATGGCAATGGATTCCTGGCAATGTCAGCAACACGTTGGAACCACTTTTAGGCTTTGAATTCACCTAGAATATTGATTTCAGTTTTCAAGTATTTCTTCAATTTTTGGAATTTCGTTATGTGGTTTCAGCAGTTCTTTTACGTTTTTTTAGGAATAGGGTTTGCTTCAGCCTTTATATGCGAAGAGAATTAGGTTAAAACCTTGGCCCAAAAGTCCATGAAATTATGTTTTCAATATTTGATTTTAATCAAATCTTTTCCAACTTTTTTGATTGATAAAACTTGCCAAACATGGATGATTTTGCCTTTTTGAGTGAGAAACGAGATTGCCAGCTTGCCCTGATCAGATTTGCTTCACAAAAGATCCAAAAACCATATCTTTTGAATTTTCCTACAATTAAAATCAATTAAATGAATTAATATTAATAAAAATTCAATTAATTAGTTAAAAATAAGAAAATAAATCATTTTAAGTTCAATGGGTCGTGCATAGGCTTTGGGCAAAGATTCAAGAAGGAATTTGAGGCCCATTAGCAAAAATGAAGTGTTTTAGGCAAAGTTGACTTTTGAAAGTTCCCAAAATATTCCAAAAAAACAATGCATATCTTGCTCAATTTTGAAGCTATGAACATGTTCTTGGACATTTTGGAAAGGTCTTGAAGTCCTCTAACCAATGCCTTTGATCCCATGTCATTTTGATTTACCAAACTCAAGTTATGGTCTTTGACTTAAAGTGCCTTTTTGTTGACTTTTGAAAATGACCTATAATGTAGAAATTGATAACTTTTTGTGGGAGCATTTCTTGGACTTGGAGTGTGAAGATGAGTTGTAGGAAATGTCATCCCCTTCAAAATGAGCATTGGATGGGATTTTTCTTATGAACCATGAAAAAGTTATGCCCTGGTCAAGTTACAGTTGACTTTTCAGTTGTCCAAAAATAGAAACTTTTGCATCTTGAGACTTTTTGAGCCATGCTTGAGGAATCATGATCAAGAATTGATCAAATGATGATTGTGGCTTCAAAATAAGATGTTGACCAAAAATTTTGACTTTTGACTGTCAAATGACCATTTTACCCCTGCAGTTGACTGTGAAGCAATTAGGGCTTTTGACTGTGCAACTTGGTGCTGTGAGCCTTGAAACTTGACATATGGATGTTTGACAATGTATATAGGCATATGGTACTTGATTGGACCCTTGGAAACCTCAATTTCTTTGCAAGAACCAAAACCCTAATTTTGACTGTGTTAGGAGGCAATTGGACTGTGCAACCCTTGAGAGATTTTGAACCATCTGGAGATTGATCTTGGCAAATCTTGAAGAATATGGGAGGGAAAATTTTGGGGTACATCACATTGGTTCTGTCGAAAGAGGCTTTTCAGAAGACCATACATTGCTGAGGGGAGAATGCTCATTGACGCATCAGAAGTATGGTCAAAGACTAACTCTAAGGAAGTTAGCTCAACATTAGAAGAACAAGATTGTTAATCAGAAACATCAAAGTTTTGATTAGAACAGATTTTGCAATTTTTTCAAGGAAACAAAAATTTCAGAAGACATTAGGCAATGATAGTTAACTCTCTCTATCACATAGCTTCTCAAAAGTTCATAAAATATTGACCTTCTGAAAATAAGCTTCGGTTCAAAGGAAGTTTAACAAAAAAATGGATGTTCTGATAATAAAATATCAGAATATCTTTGCTTTGAGGATTCTCTCAAAAGTCAGATGGGTGATTTTAAACAGAAGAATGGAGAGACCATCTGAAGAGAAGACTGGTCCTATATCTCAGATTAGAAATTAGTGTTCTGAAGAAGGTTATTCTTCTCAAATCGAAAAACTGATAATACTCAAAGAAATAAGAGGAATCAATATGACGATAATTCAGAACCTCTGGAAGACTGCTTTGAAGAAAGCATAAGAAGAAAGAAGTTGATCTGAAGCTGTATCTAAAAGCTTAGTTATTAGAGGATGCTTCAATCAGAAATATCCCTGATCAAATGAAACCCCTTAGTTACTCAGACCCTTACTATATTTATCATGTCACTTAGTTATAAGAAGTGGTTAATGCGTGTAATCCTAGATTATTCCTAACCATCACACATTACCTAAGCTAGATTATGAACAACATGCAATTTCGTGAATTGATATGTCATGATTACATTTACTAATTACAACCCCGTTAATTTTTCTATTCCTATTTAAAATACCCATAATCACACGTCACTCCCTAGCCTTGTTAGAAACCCTAAAACTCATTTTTATCTCAATTGTTCCTCACCTCTCTTTAGAGTTTCTTCATCCTCTTCAAAAGTTCATCTACAACCGTCTTCTACATATCCATTCACTTTCAACAATGATGACTCCCGCTCAAGAAGAAGATGATAATTTTTCTAGTGAACTGGAGCAACCCTAAATTTATCTTTCGCAACATCACCAACCATTACATCTTCGTCTTCAATAATGGTTTTGTCATCTTCAACAGCTCCGTCTTCATCAACCATCTCTCCATCTTCATCATCTGAGGTTCCCTCATCTTCAGCAAATTCTATTGATGACAATCACATTACACAGAAAAGTTCTCAAGTTCATTGTAACCTAAAACCAACTGAGTTGATTTTTCTTAAGGAATTAATAGTTGATTTTGACAATCTCGCTGCAAATGGGTGTGACTTAGAAGAAGAACTAAAAGCTTAAGGCTGGGAAAACTATTCCCAAAGGCCTCGTGGTCCTTTCTATGAGGCTCTAGTGATATATTTTTGGAAAAATGATGATTGTGATGACTTTCATATGGTTTTGGATGTTATTGGACAAAGGATCATCATCACTGAAGAGTCCATTGCGAAACTGTTGGGTTTGAAGTTCTTGAAAGGAAAACGTGTGTATGGATTGGACAATAAATCAAAGGCGGAAAATAAATCTCTAGATCAACTACTTTTTACGAATTTCTCTGTTGAGAAATCCAAGTACAAAAGAAAGGATCTTCATGATAATCTCAGAGTATGGCATAGGATTATTCTGGGATGCATAAACCCAAACCTCCTTCAAGTTCCTCTGACTATTTCAACATTAATCAGAAGTTCATGTTGTTCTTTCTGATGTTCAAGCAAAGGATTAATATTCCTTTCATTTTGTTTAATTATTTGAGGGATTATATTATAAAGACCATAACTACCACACTTCCCAAGAAAAAGGTATCTCCCAATATTCTCTGTGGACGACTTCTAACTGCTATTTTTGTTGAAAATGGCTTGGTAAAGTTTTTGATTGAAGAAGCCAACTATAAAGAGGATTTGAATCCAAGCATTGGAGATTCCTTTAATGGGAAAACTTTGAGGAACATGAGGTTGATTGAAGAAATTAAGGTCGAGCCTCTGATTGAGCCATGTGAGAATTATCACCATAAAAGAATTCCTGTGAGGAACTATCCTCTGTTCTCCAAAGAAGATCCGATATCCATTGTGGCTGCATACGTTCTAATGATGCAACAAGAAGGACATGATATGTCAAACTTTAATTACTCATATTTTCCTGTTGAAGGTGTTGATTGTTCTATTGGTAAAAGGAAGAGAAGCTCAGATGCTTATGAACCAGAGAAGAAAAAGAAAAAGAAAAATAAGTCTGGCTTTCTAAAAGATGCCATTCTGAGAAATGAAACTTCTGTAACAACTAGTAAGTCTGTTGTTGATACTTATGTTCCTGTCTCATTATTTGTTTCTAAAATTATTACTGCAGTCTCATCCATTCCAACCACCATTACACAAACATCATTTCTTGCTCCATCATCCACCATTACCACTTCAGAATCTATTCCAGTTATAAATATTCCAACTGTTTCCAATACCACCACAACTAAAATTCTTGTAACCTCAAATGAGTCTTTTCCACCATCAACAACAATCATTTCTAAGTCCACCACAACATAAGCTCTTGCTTCAAATCCTATTCCACCTTTCACTACCTTCATTCCATCAGAACCAATACATACTTCCACTTCTCCATTAACCCCATCTCAATTACTTCCACAAGACTCTAACTTTTCAACTTTCAATACCAACCTCCATTTTGCCTTTTTCAACAAAGAAACCACTCTTCATGACTCACCCATCATTCATCCGGATCCAACTTCTCCCTCTGTTTCCAAAATATCAGAAAGAACAATCTCTGATAATTAGGAAGCTATTGAAATTTCCTCAACTGAACCCTCCACTTGCTCCAAACTTTTCAATATGACTGAACAACCTTTAACACAAAATCCTTATGAACAAACTTCTGAACCAAGCCATCCTGAACCCAACGTAGCCTTGGCTGTTTATGAAAAAACTTCTCCTAAAAACTTGGATGAATGCATTAACATCTTTAGAATCAAGACTAAGAAAAGGATTGCTAAGTTAAAAGCAGAGGCAAGCACAAGCATTGAGCCTCAAGACATGGATGGTTCTTGGAAGAAGTTTCAGAAGTGGATGTCTTCTGAGGTTGAGCGAATGAATTATTTAGATGAAGCATCCAGAATTGGGGATGTTCAAATGGTAACTGAAAGAAAGTAAGAAAGAGAAAGAGTTAGATATGTTGAACTAATTGCTGCTAAGCAAAGAGAAGTTGAAGAAAAAGCTCCACTTGCTGAAGCTGAAGCAGTAAGACTAAAAGAAAAAGAATAAGATAAATCTGCAGAAGAAGCCAGATTGGCTGCAGAAGTAGAAAAGGTTGCTGAAGAAAAGGGTAAGCAGCAAGCTCTGACAATATCCAACTCTGAGTGTGACTGCGATCTGAAAACAACCATTGATAAAATAAAGGAAGAATAGAAAATGTCCAGAGAACATTTCAAAGCTCAGGACAAGGTCAATGAATCTTTTCAAACTATGCTCAAGATGATTTTGGCAAGAATTTCTAAATCTTTATCATCTTCTATTCCAGCTTCTAATAGGCAATAGGATTCTCGTTTAGTGTCCTTGTTTGCACCTGTTGTTTTTGGATAAATTATCCTCATGATTAATTGACATATTATCTTAATCTTTTTAAACCTTTTCTGTCTTTCCACATATTTATCTTTTTGATGATGTCAAAAAGGGGGAGAAGTATAATAATTTTGATAAACCTAAAGAAATGCAAAAACTCATTATAATAATTTTGATATAAAATACGTATTTAACCACTAATGATGTGCTTGTCTGTTTGATAATTAACCGAGGAAATTTGAACAAGTTCACTAGGCATTCTAAGATAAGTCAAAATGAAATAACTTTGTTAAAGTTCTTAAGAACTGGTTGTTCATATATTAGAAGATGTATACCCTATGAACATATGTTCAAGAATCAAATAGACCTAATACTGTTCACAAATTGAGAACTTTCTGAAAGTCAAAGTTATCTTGATTTTGGTATCATAATATTCTGAAGATGTATAATGTCTGAGAATGTGATAATCAGAACATAAGAATCAAAAGCAAAAGTATATGTCTTCCTGAAGAATAGAGAAAATCAGAAGTTGAAGACTGTCTGAAATTCCTGAAGTCAAGACTCTCAAGATCTCGATATCTGATCTTTTGAAACCAGAGGGAGTTTTACTCAAATGGTTCAGAGTCAGAATATTTGATCTTCATCAATTCATTGAATCAGGGGGAGTATCATAAAAATGATAAGTTTTCCTTCCCTTCTAATTTCACTAATTATGATTATATGTACAAAATTTTGTCATCAAAATACATAGTTTTTTCATCATAAAAAAGGGGGAAATTGTAAGAACAAGATTTTGTTCTGCAATATTATATCTGAGTTTTGATGATAACAAATGAGTATGATTGTATGAACAATTTTTTTGTACTAATTTTTGTTATTGTTGAGTATTTAACAAACATGTTTTGCTTCTAATGGATGATGTGGTCAAGACATTAGAAGAAAATTGATTTCACTTCTATTCTACACAAGTTTTGTTGAACAATAGCAAGACACTCTAGAAGGCTCTGAAGTGTAAACTCTGATGTTTTTCTAAATAAACCAGTCAGAAGATCTAAAGACTCAAGTTTCTACTAAAGTCCAGATGCTAAAGACTCAATATTCTAAAGACAACGTATTCTAAGGAAACAGTTAAAAGATCTGAAGAAAACATTTCTAACTGAAGTCCAGATTTTCAATACTTTGGGTTTCTAATAACAAGGTTCTAAAGACAAGGATTCTTAAAGAACCAATTTCTAAATACTATAAACAAAGAAGGTATGAATATTCCAAAGACTTGAAGTTATAAAGGTCCAAGGTTATTTATAACAGGTTCTCAAGACCAAGTGCTGAACACTCTAAAGACGCAACTCTTAAGACTATGAAGACTTGAAGCTCTTCTAATCTAAAGGTTTACTACAACGGGTTCTCACGACCAAGTACTGAAGACTCTAAAGACGTCGTTATGAAGACTTTAAGTTCTGAAGACCTTATGTCATGTTCCCGCGTCTAACCTCATGCACGCAGAAGCTTCTCAAGTACAGAAGGAAAGAATATAACGGTAACATAGTACAATAGTACACAATACGAAAAGTTTTATGCTAATATCTCTTCACTAACTTAAAGTGTGGAAGAGATAAGGACATATCAGTACTATTTGTAATTACTCTTTTTAAAATAGCCAACGACTCTATTTTGGTTGGATATATAAGAAAAAGAACTGTATGTTTAGATTGTTGATGAGCTTGTTGTATGTTACTTGGTTGTTTGCTCAAGACTGCAAGTTACAAGTCGCAAGTTATTGATGTTCAATGTTACAAAGGAAAGATTCCATTATCAGAACACAACTAAAAAGATATCATCCACTATAACAATATGAAGAATTCTACAAGATGTTACTCAATGTACTAATCATATACATCTTGGAAGAATCATGAAAAAGCAAGGAGTTGTTACTCATATCTTGCTTAATAAAGAAAGAAAATAAAGATGAAGAATTCTTCAAGATGTCATTAAAATCATCAATCATATACATTTTGATAGAATTATGATGAAGCGAGGAGTTGTTTCTCATAGCTTTCTCATCAATTAAGATGAAGACAAGAAGACTACAAGATGCTGCAGTTAATTTAGATTTTATTCATCCTTGTAGAAATATGTAAAACACAAGATTTGTTGCTCAGATTGTGTTATTGCTTAAGATCTTCATGTAAATTGTTTGTACACAAGAGTTGTTGCTCAGAATTGTGTCAAACAATATGTACTTCAATTAGGAGTAATTTGCTTGATAAGAAGCACTCATGTAATCTCCAGAAAACAATTCTGATTAGAGTTGGTTGGTTCCTCAAGTGATGGAGTGAAGATTAGAAGGCTTGAAAAGACTTTGGTTACGACCATCGTAGATGAAATCCTGGTAGTGGATTCTATTGGGTCAATGGTAGTCATATCTCAAAGGGGACTGAGCGAAGGCCAACCTTCTGAGATCTCTAATGGATATCATTTGAAGGAAATCCTGATAGGAGATTCTAGAGAATCGAATTTTGTTAGGTCAATGAACAATATATCCAATTTGGATCCCTGAACACGTCATTGGATGTTAGTCACCAGCAATTGCCCGTGCGATTGTAATCAGATTGATTATAGTGGATTAAGTCATTGAGTTCAAGGAAAAATCACCTTGGAAGGGTGGACTGGATTAGCTTGGGGGTTTCTCAAGTGAACCAAGATATATCGCGTGTTCTTTAATTTTGCTTATACTTTAGAGTTTATGTTTTCTGAACTTAATTAAAAGAATTACTTAGAAGTAACAATCAGAAGCATTGTTCAATGATTAATTCTTAGAAGCGAAAGTTTTACAAGAAAGGAAAACCCAATTCAAACCCCCCTTTTCTTGCGTTTTCTTCACACCATCATTAACAACATTCTACAATTAGCTATATGATTCCATAACAAAATTTACAATAATTTCTTGCTCTTTCATCACTCGAAATATCAACATCATACATAACTAGCACATCATTAGCCATAACATCGCCCTCTACTCCTAGATATGCGAACAACACACGTACATGATCATTCCCTCTTAAAGAAACTTCACCTTACTGCTAGACATAAATCTTGAATATGTAGTTCCTTCGAAATCGGGGACAAGAGACTCTCATCTATAATTGTACTCTTGCAATCCATGGCATACTGTACTAATTGTTCACACCTAATAACCAAACGTCTTTGAGAAGCAATAGCTTTCCCCCCACTAGTCTCAATCCCCCTTCTGCAAATAACTGATTAGAAAAACAAAAAAGTACCAACAATGATTAACACACATGTCGCGTACTAAGGAACAAACAACATTGGATAACTTGGCCGAACGAACCAACCATCTCTGATACCACTAATGTAACACCCTATTTCTCCATCGGTAATTTAATATAAATCAGAGTAAATTAATTCTTAAATCAAACACCAATAATATGATGCCACATTTTTCAGCATATTAAAAACATGCTCAAGTATAAATAAACAAATACATAACACACTTTCGAATGAACCGACAACATTTTAAACATGGTTCTCAAACTTCAACTTTATTATTGCAGCAGAAAAAGAAATCATGTTCATCATTCAACATATTCAATTTTTCATAAACCAACGTTTAATCGAATATAAAGAGAGTTTAGAATACTCTAACAATTCATCAAAACAAAATAACAACTAAGCAAAACAAGTAAGCGTTCATCCCCCCGGTGTTACGTAACAGAGCTGACACCGACTCAATCTATGCAATACGAGGTAAGACTCCTCACCTAACATCGACTCTAATCTTCGATACCTGAGCGATAGCGTGAAAAGCATTATTCCAACAGAAGGGCGAGATATCACAACAATATAATAAGTTATATAATAATAAGTATATAACATATATATCATGCAATATTTCATGATCAACATCATCAATCATAATTCACAATGATTATACAAGCATATATAATTATCATCATACAATGCATACCAATTATGCAACTCAACATTATCATCATATCAACAATTAAATAATATGCAATGCGACTGACACTGATGCAAAATGCATGTGGTACTATCAGGGTATAAGCCATCTCTAAAATGACAAATAAGGCCAGAGCATAAGCCGTCAACATTTTGCCAATACAGGCCAGAGCATAAGCCCTCAACAATTTTCCAATATTGGCCAGAGCATAAGCCCTCAACAATTTGCCAATACAGGCCAGAGAATAAGCTCTCAAGATTTTGCCAATCCAGGCCAACAGTAGTGCATAAGCCCTCAAAGATGCATGCATGCAATATACAACAACATAATAATGCAACCACAGGGCATAAACCCTCAACATTATGCCATTCCAGGCCAATAACAACATCATTATACTGCAATATAACATGCAATTCCTTCATACATTATTTATACGACACCGATACATTCAATCACAACATTCTTCTCATTATGTCACATACAACACACACACATCCTAATTATTCCAACAAAATATTATTCTATTGCCATCAAAATGGATATCACATTGTAGAAAATATTTTTACCTTTCCAACAGTCCAAACTGCGCGTCAAACGGACACCCGAGTCAAAAGTTATGCATTTTTTAAGTTTACAAAATCTGATAGTTTCAATAAGGTAATCAGTCACCTCAGAATGGTAATCGGTTACTTCAACTCTGTTTTGCCTCTGTACGCATTTTCTGGCTAATGTAACTCGTTACCTCAGAATGGTAACCAGTTACTTCACTGAACCAGTATGTTATATGTTCAAATTTTTTTGAAGTAACGAGTTACCTCAGAATGGTAACCGATTACTTCACTGTTACAGAGTAAAAAACCTGCATTTATTTTTGCTATGGGAATTCATCTTCTCCACTCAAAAATCTCAATTTTCACAATAAAAATAGTGTCGTTTGATTCCATAAAATACACATACATCATACCCTTCATTCCAACATAATTCACATTAACAATTTGACCAATTTCATCCCAATTACATCAATAATTCATCAAAATATAAAACCCCACAAAGTAAGATAATGAGAAATCAAGAACATACAATCATGGAACCTAATCACTACCATTACCCATCATTATGAAACCCATATAATACATGTCAATTATATTCAAATTAACACATCAATTTCAATTGATTACAACAATCAATTTTAAACACAATCCACACCCAAAACCTAACATGCATTATTAGAGATTTGGAACCCCACCTTTACCTTAGGTTAAAGATTCCTCAAACTTCAACAACGGTTCCTCTCTTCCTAGCTCTTCCTCTTTCTCGCGTCTTCTTTCTCTCGTTTCTACGACATATCAAATAAGAATAGTCTTCTATTCCTCTTGTTTTTACTTATCTAGCCCTTGGGACCCTTAATACCACTATTCCAACTATGCCTTTCTTCATAATACTAGAATATTTTATTTGATTATTATACTATAATAATAAATCTACTATTTTAATTCAAATAATAATAATAAACTATTTATCTCTCTACACCCTTATGTTTCTACACTTTTGGTCATACACCCATATCATCTTAACTCCAATAATTTCTAAGGCCTCTAATTTCCAACAAATGCATATTAACACATCAAAAGATTCACTAAAGCGTACAAACACATCACATCACCTAATTAATTAAAATAAAATTATTCAAACGAAATCAGGATGTTACAAGAGTTTCAACAAATGTATACTTTAGAGTGAACTCATCCACTGTGATTCCACAACTTCCAACACATCCTATAGCTTCAGATATGGAAGTAGGAGTGATGACAAAAGGAACACCAAATACACTTGAACAAACAGATCTACCTTGAACACCTACATATGCATTTTTCCAAAAATAGTTGACCAAGTTTGGATAAACAGGTCCATGCAGTATAGCAAAGTACCCAGACCAACCTTGAAATTGAATAGCTAGAGACAAATTGTAACAACCATTTAGAAGACTAGTAAAGTCTGGACGTTCTTCAAAAAGAATCTCCAAGTTCTCCTCATTTTCAAGTGAGGTGTTTGAAGACATAATAAGAACAAATTTGAAGGAAGATTTTGTGAGGAAGACAAATAAGACTAGAAAAAAAAGAGGATATAAGTAGTGAAAGATAAAACTAGACTGATAAGAGAATTGATTTCCTTACTCAAGAAATCAACCTCAAGATACCAAAAGAAGTTAATGTTTGAATAGAGACCATGAAGAGACAGAGAATACAACTATTTAAGAAATGGGAAATGAACACGTAATAAGATAAAACATATTTATCTTAAATTAAGGGACAAAATACATGACTGATAGGCTACAAGATATCAAAATTGACTATACTATAAATGAAAACTTATGAGGGAAGATATATTATCAAGTTATAAGATAAGAGATAATGAACAGACAAAAACTTATCAGAGAAGGAGTACAAAATGACAAACTAGACTTAGGAATAGATGGTCGTATTTAAAAGATTCCCAATTTTAATAATTTTTTTGACTTATCCTAAAATAGACAAAAGATAGGAGTAAAGAATTAAGATTTTAAACCTATTATCAAGGAAATCAAATTTCTTTAGATGTTAATCAAACAATGTGATTTGACAAGAGACATGAGTCATAATCACTTGTTTGGGATAACATACAATTTTATATAAAAAAATAAAAAATAGGAAAATAAAAAATCCCAATTTGAGTTTCTGTTTCAAGATATATTCTACCCGGTAGAAGTATCTAAACATACTCCATTAGAAAATATGTGAATTCTAACCTAATGTATTTTGTGTATGACAAGGTCACCTTCATCATCAAACTTGTTTCTGATGACCCAGTTGGTTGCAACAAAGTGAGTTTCTTTCAATTTAGTCTCTCTATCCCAAGCATAAGTTCTAGAGAACTGGTTTTTCTCTTCTTGTACTTCTAGAATCAATCCATTATCCTGAATTATTTCATCACATGAAATTTGTTTTGTTAAAGATACCAATCCCAGAGACATTTCTTCAGATTGTTTAAGTGTGGATATTGTTCTGATAGGTTCAACTATATCTTCCAGAATCAAATCTTCATAAATTATTTGTCTTTGCTTTAGGCCTTTTCTTTTGTGAGATGATAGATAAACAGGTGCTTCTGATGTATAACTATTTCTGATCACCTCACTATCACAATATTTATCTTCAGACCCTACAAGTGTTATCTCTAGACCTGTAAGACTTTCAAATAACATTGACTTTTCTGAGCCAAGCTTATTATCAATTATAACATTGATTGATTATTCCACAATATGTGTTTTCGTATTGTATACTCTGTGGCCTTTAGAGAATTTTGAATATCTCAACATACTACAATTTTATGCTCTAGAATCAAACCTGTTCATACTACCTTTAGTACATAGAATAGAACATGAGCTTCCAAAAGGATGAAGATAAGAGATGTTGGGTTTTCTTCTTCTCCACAACTCATAAAGAGTCTTTTCAAGAATATGTTTCGTATAAATTATATTATGAATGTAACAAGCTTCTCTTAGAGCTTCTGCCTAGAAGTTCTTAGCCATATTTGTTTTATTGACTATAGTTCTGGGTACTTCTTGCAGTATTTTATTCTTTCTTTCTACAGTTTTATTACGACCAACACCAAGGATCAAGGAAGCTATTATGCTTCTTTCTTCGTTGTCGTTTAGGAATTTCTGAAAAGCTTTATCATGTTGATACATGATAGTTTCAGAAGATAAAGAAGCTTTAGAAAGAACTTTGTCAGATTTTGAACAACTTTGCTTTGACAAAAAATGTCTTTTTATTGACTTTTAAAATGATCTATATGTTTTGGCCCATATCTCTCAAATGAAGCATTTTTTAACCTTGAGCTTAGAGAGACAAAGTTGTAGAAAATTGAATTTCCATTAAAATGTGCTTTGGTTGATAATTTTCTGATGAAGCATGTGAAAGTTATGCTTGGTCAAATTCAGTTGACTTCTCCTAAAGAAATGGTCAAAACTCTAATTTAGCAACTTTTGAATCTTCGAACATGTCTTGACTTTTCTTGATGCATCATGATAAAATCTTGATCAAATAATGAATGCGACTTCAAAATGTTAATGTCGACCATAAATCTTGAGGTTTGACTGTAAGTTGACCATAATTGACTTTTTGTCCAATACATTTGATTTTTAATCATCTGACTAATTGACTGAGCAAACTTGTGCTGCAAGGTTTGAGATTTGGCATGAAAGTACATTAATGCATATGAGAAACCATGAAATCCATTTGATACATTAGAAGTCCAATCCCCTTTGAGAAAATTAAAACCCTATTTATAGTTCAATGCTTAGGAGGAGAGTTTGTCTGGTCAACCCTTGAGTAGTCTTGAGCCATTGAGACCCTTGAATCAATTTGTCTTGAAAAATGAGAGGGAAAATTTTGGGGTACAAAAGTCTCCTTCTATGAAATAAGAGTTAAATACATTTTAGAGAAACAATGTTCGAGAGCTTGTTCCCAAAGTTTTAGCTAGTCAAGTTATTAGAACTTGTTAGTACCATGGTTTGAGGATTGGCAGAATTTCGCTAAAACATGGTTTCCAGCATGATGTTATAGAAGGTGTTCTAACATGATGGTCAGGTTCATTTGAAGGCAGATGTTCTAAAATATATTGTAACATCCTGTATCAGAACCTCAGTATAAGTTGTATTATTTTTCCTTGACAAATTTAAATTGATTATGTGAGATTCCTTTTGGTTTTATCTCGCTGAGTTTTCATAGGTCAAGAATATTAAATTTAGAATAATTGATTTATCTCCAGCTATACAGAGGTTTCCAAAATTAGGCTTTGAGACAATTTAGGAAACCTTGTGTTTTGATCCAAGATTTAATGAGATCTTGCTGCTCAAATTGGTGCAGCTCTTAGCGTGTGCATCAAGGAATATTTGGGCGAAAATTCAAGGCCCAAGGATTGATGATGGGTATTTAAAGAAACTACATAGACCTAAATTCATTAATAAATTTGTAAAAAATAAGGGGAAGCCAATTTTTCTTAGTCTTAGGTTTTGATGGTTCTTCAAGTAGTTTTTGTTTTCTTTGTATGTCCTCATGTATCTTTTGATGCATTTGAGTTGACTGATTGTTACTTGATAATATATCAAGTTATTGTATCACTCTTGAAGCTTGTAAGCAACAGAGTTTGAGCATTTCTAATTGAAGTGTGATTTTTAGTTGTAGTTTCTAGTCACAGGGATTGTAGTTGTAGTTTCTAGTAATTGGGTTTGTGGATGTAGATATCACTGTGGTGATTGGAAGTGAGAAGGATATTTCTCATATCTAGGATGTTCCTAGGTAGAAGTTGCATTGGGAAGTGATTAAGTGATAAGTTATAAACTGGGACTATTTAGGCTTAGAATTATTACTATTGATAATGGATTCCTTCTTGGCTTGGTAGCCCCCAGAGTAAGTGAGTTGCACCGAACTGGGTTAACAATTTTTTTTGTTCTTTTACCTTCTGCATTTCAATTCTGTATAGTTTATTTTGGTAAAAGTTTTGTCAGTCTGCAAATGTTATAACATTTGTTGTGACATTGTGCTTGTGTATTAAGACATCAGTCTTGACATCTTTATTGTGTGTGCCAGAATTTCAATTGGCAACAGAGCAGCACCCTGTTCTATTTTATGGGTGAGCTCAAGGGAAAATATCTAGTAGTATGGACAACAAAGGAGGATATGTCAACAAACCACCTATTTCGGATTGTGAAATCTATGTCTAGTGGAAGGTTAGGATGATAGCCTTTTTGAAATTCATGGATAGAAAATCTTAGAAGGTTATTTGTAAAGGATGGAGTCATCCTAGTTTGAAGGAAAAATAAGGGAATGGGTACTTGAAGCCAAAATAGGATTGGTCCAAAGAGGAGAATGAACTAGCTCTTGCTAACTCTAAAGTCTTGAATGCTCTATTCATTGGATTAAACAAGGATACTCTCAGAAAAATAGATACATGTACTACTGCTAAACATGCCTGGAAAATTCTCAGGATAATTTATGAAGGTGATGAATCCTCTGAGGAAGAGTCTGCCAAATTTGTAACTGCCTTAACAGGAAGGTGCAATTCTATGATAGAAGATAACTCTTATGTTGAACTATTTGCGTCCAACAAATATCTGTACAAAAGGGTTAGGGAAGTTTATTAAACATGAGTAAAGCAAAGAATGATGATATCCAGACTTCAGATTGAAAAGGATGAATACCTAGCTGACATTGTTGAACTTCAAGCAGAGGCAACCTTGCTAACATCAAAAATTGATAATTTAATCGAAGGTGTTAAAATGTTAAACAATGGATATGATGTGCTAGATGAAATCCTTCAAGAGTTAAAATAAGGGAGAAGATGTACTAATATAAGGTTTAACTATCAATCCTTGAGAAACAAAGGAAAAATTACAGAGACATAATTTGTCCCAGCTAGAATAAAGGATGAAAGCAAGATGTCTGATCAAATGTCACAACATTCTGCCAGATCACAAAAAGTTCAGACAAAAGACCATATACAATCACGGATATGTCATTTTTGTGGCAAATATGGTCACACAGAACAAGTCTGTAATAGGCTTCATGGATATGACAAACATCCATCTCAACTTAGTATAAATTGTTTTGTGATCAAAACTAAGAAGAAGTGGAAAGTTAAAGATGCTGTCAAGAATCTCATTGCTCATACTTCTATTAAAGTCTCATCTAGTGAAGACTGGTCTTTTGACAGTGGGTGCTCTAGGCATATGACAGGTGTGGAGAACTTGTTGGTGGATGTTCAACCGCCTACTACCAGCTATGTTACTTTTGGAGTTGGTGCCAAAGGAGTAATTAAAGGAGTTGGAAGACTAGCTTGTGAAGGATCTTCTAAATTTGATAGAGTCATGTTTGTCAAAGGTCTGGCTATTAATCTAATTAGTATTAATCAGCTACGTGATCAAGGTTTCAGAGTGCACTTCAAAAATCTTAATGTATGTTCACTAATAAAGAGAATAAAGTTCTAATGAAAGGAGATAGGTCCAAGGATAATTACTACTTTTGGACACCCCAAAGAGTCAGTTATACTTCCATGTGTATGTTGTCAAAAGATGATGAAATTAACTTGTGGCATCAAAAACTTTGTCATTTATATATGAGAGGTATGAAGAAAATTCTGTTGAGAGAAGCAATCAGAGGCATTCCCAATCTAAAAATTTGAGAAGGAAAGATCTTTGGAGAATATCAAATAGGGTAGCAAATCAATATGTCACGTTCAAAGCTTGAACATATGACTACTTTAAAACCCTTGGAACTTATTCATATGGATTTTATAGATCCTATGCAGGATGAAAGTCTTAGTGGAAAAAGATATGTGTTTTTTGTTGATGATTTTTCAAGATTCATCTGGATAAATTTTATCAAGGAAAAATCAGAAGTCTTTGATATCTTCAAGGAATTATGTTTAAAAAATTCAAAGGGAGAAGAAGAGCAACATTGTTAGGATAAAAAATGGTCATGGTAGGGAATTTTAAAACAATAAGTTTATTGAATTTTGTGCCTCTAAAGGTATTAGTCATGAATTCTCATCACCTATCACTCTTCAGCTGAATGAGATTGTTGAAAGAAAGAATAGGATATTGTAAGAATCAGAAAGAGTTATGCTTCATGTAAAGAAGCTGCCATACAATTTTTGGTTAGAAAAAATGAATACTACCTGTTATATTAGTTATTGAGTCACCCTAAGGACGGGTACCTCAAATACTCTATATGATTTGTGGAAAGGTAAGAAGCCTATAGTCAAGTACTTCCATGTGTTTGGCAGTAAGTTTTACATATTGGCTGGTCGTGAACCTCGTAGAAATATGGATCCAAAGAGTGATGAAGGGATAGTTCTTGGATACTGTACAAGCAGCAGCACATATAGAGTTTTCAACAACATAACTCAGGTCATGATGGAATCCATAAATGTTGTGGTTAATGATTCAAGCATAGACAATGTACATGATGCTGAAGACAATGTTGGGATATTATTCCAGATGAATGATGAGTCAGAAGAGGTGGGTGAAGACAATAGAAATATTGAGGTTGCTAATGCTGGACTAGATGAAAATCAAGTTAATAAGGGTCCATCAATAAGGATTCAGAAAGATCGTCCCAAAAATTCATTATGAGAAATCCTAATCAAGGGAACATTAGTAGATCAACATAACTGGTTTCTAACTCCTGCTTCGTATCTAAGATTGAACCCAAGAATGTGAAGGAAGCCTTAACAGATGAATTTTGGATCAAAGTTTTGCAAGAAGGAATGAATCAATTCAAAAAGGAATGAAGTTTGGCATTTAGTCCCTAGTTCCAATGGAACAAATGTCATTGGAACAAGTTCAATGTATAAGAATAAAATTGATGAAAGTGGAACTGTCACCAGGAATAAGGCAAGACTTGTGGCACAAGGTTACACTCAGATTGAAGGAATAGACTTTGATTAAACCTTTTCTCTAGTTGCAAGACTTAATTTCATAAAGTTAATGCTAGGAGTAGCTTGCCTCTTGAAGCTTAAGCTATTTCAGATGGATGTGAAAAGTGCCTTTCTGAATGGGTACTTACATGAAGAGGTTTACGTTGAACATTCCAAGGGGTTCATTGATCCTAATTTTCCAGATCATGTGTTCAAGCTAAAGAAAACTCTATATTGATTGAAGCGAGCTCCTAGGCCTTGGTATGAGAGGTTGACAAAAATTTTGGTCAATAATGGATATAGGAAAGGAGGAATAGACAAGACCCTGTTTGTTAGGGAAAAGTATAGAAAACTCATGATTGCTCAAATATATGTTGATGAAATTGCATTTTGAGGAATATCAGACCAAATGGTCCAACATTTTGTCAGACAAATGCAATTAGAGTTTTAGATGAGTCTTGTTGGTGAATTGACGTATTTTCTTGGATTATAAGTGAAACAAATGGATGACTCTATATTTATTTCTAAAAGTAAATATGCCAAGAATATAGTCAATAAGTTTGGAATGGAAAATGCCAGTCACAAAAGGACACCTGCTCCTACCTAATTGAAACTGTCAAAAGATAAAAAGGGTGTTGTTGTTGATTAAACTTATACAAAAGCATGATTGATAGCTTGTTGTACCTTACAACTAGCAGACCTGATATCACCTTTGTTGTTGGGGTTTGTGCAAGATATCAAGCTGAGCCTAAAATAGTCACCTCAATTCAGTGAAGAGGATTTTTAATTACATCAATGGTACTAGTGACTATGGCATGTTATACTTTCATGGATTAAATTCCATGCTGGTAGGATATTGTGATACGGATTGGGAAGGAAATGTTGATGACATGAAAAATAATTTAGGTGGTTATTTCTTTTTAGGAACTAACCTGATTTCCTGGTTTAGTAAGAAACAAAATTGTGTTTCTCTGTCTACATCTGAAGCTGAGTTAATTGCAGTTAGGAGTAGTTGCTTAACTCTGATGTGGATGAAAAAATTGTTGAAGGAATATAATATCAGTTAACATGTCATGACATTATACTGCGAAAATTTAGTGCTATTGATATTTCAAAAAGTCGTATTCAGCATAGCAGGACTAAGCACATTGACACCTGTCATCATTTTATCAAATATCTTGTTGAAGATAAAGTGATTACTCTGGAGCATATAGCCACTGAAAAACAACTGACTGATATTTTCACCAAAGCTTTGTATGCATATTAGTTTGAAAAGCTTAGGGGTGAACTTGGTGTCTGCATTTTTGAGGAGCCTTAGGTTCACAAATAATTTGTGCTTCCACCTGGTTCTTATTAGTTTGTTTGCTTCCATCTATAGATGTGTGGTTCCTCTAACTTTGCATGGTTTTATTGGTGTGTTTCCATTTGTGCTTCATTTTTTTATACTGCCTAAGTGCAATATGTTCTCATGTTTTCTGTGGTTCCATTGCATACATTTACTCTATTTCTTTTTGTCATGATTTTGGCTAAAAAAGGGAATAAAGTGTTGTGTTTACTGTGTGCTACTGCTTTTGGGAGAGTAGTTGTTTGTTGTTGCTTCATGGGTGTAACTATTTATGGGGAGCGTGATGTTTCATGTTGTTGTCTTTGTGTGTGCTTTTGTTGCTGCTACTAATATAGTCAGTTGTGCAGGTTGAGGATCTCTTAACAGATGTTCCAACATCCTGTCTGGTGTGTGTTTGGGAATCCTTTTGGATCTCTCTTCTGATTGTAGGTTTTTCCTTGAGGGGAGAACTTATTATTTGTAACAGGGGAGTATATAACCTATCTAACTGTGTAGCTGTTGTAACTCTGATATATTATTTATGCAATTTGATTGTGGTTTTATTTCTTTCTCCTTGATTTTTGTGCTAAGAGTGTTTTAGTCAAAATTTTTCAAAGGTGAGATCGTTAGTACCATGGTTTTATGATTGGCAGAATTTTGCTAAAATATGGTTTGCAGCATGATGTTATAGAAGGTGTTCTAACATGCTGATCAGGTTCATTTGAAAGCAAATGTTCTAACAAATGTTGTAACATCGTGTATCAAAATATCAGTACAGGTTGTAATGTTTTTCCTTGACAGATTTAAATTAATTATGTGAGATTCCTTTTTGTTTTATCTCACTGATTTTTCACAGGTCAAGAATATTAAATCTGGAATAATTGATTTTTCTCCATTTGTACACAGGTTGCCAAAATTTGGGTTTGAGAAAATTTAGGAAACCTTGTGTTTTGTTCCAAGATTTAATGAGATCTTACTGCACAAATTAGTGCAGCTCTCAGTGTGTGCATCAAGGAATATTTGGGCGCAAATTCAAGTCCAAGTATTGCTGAAGAGTATTTAAAGAAAATACATAGACCTAAATTTATTAAGAACTTTGTAAAAAATAAGGGGAAGCCGATTTTTCTTAGTCTTAGGTTTTGATGGTTCTTCTAGTAGTTTATGTTTTCTTTATATGTCCTCATTTATCTTTTGATGCATTTGAGTTGACTGATTATTACTTCATAATTTATCATGTTATTGTCTCACTATTGAAGCTTGTAACCAAGAGAGTTTGATATTTTCTAATTGAAGTGTGACATTCAGTTGTAGTTTATAGTCACATGGATTGTGGCCATAGTTTCTAGTCACTGGAATTGTGGCTATAGATATCATTGCGGTGATTGGAAGTGAGATGGCTATTTCTCAAATATAGAAGGTTCCTAGGTAGAAGTTGCACTAGGAAGTGATTAAGTGATAAGTTGTAAATTGGGACTGCTTAGGCTTAGTGTTAGAACATAGTTTGATTCTACAACCCTTGTAAGAGTTTTGATGATAACAAACACTCAAAGAACAATTATGCTCCCTAAATGAGTATTTTGTTTTACAGAGAAGTTCTAATGGAAGAAGCACATAAGATGAGTTAGATAGTTGTTTCAACTCTGATCCTATACATCTCTTAAAGAATTTCTAACGCTGCAAACAAGAACTTTGTGTTTCTGATCCATAAAGTTCTGGAAAGAAGCAACGGTAACTTTCATCTTCTGAAGCAAGCATGTTCTGAAGCGTTACAATTCACTTAATGTTATTCAAAAGTAACGGCCGAAAGGAGACAGGGATCTCTATTTTTGGAAATCTCTCCAATTATCATTTATCAACATTCCAAAAGCTTCCCTATATGTTGCCTATTTAATTAAAACTTGAAGGAGAAATCGTTTACGATTTTGCGCACAACAAATGAGTCATCTTCATCACATTCAAACGTATTGAATCTCAATTGTGTAAAATATCACTTGTGATACTATTTTATTAGAAAACACTTTTTGTACACTCTCTTGAATATTGTTTAGTGTATTTCCTTGAGAAAACCTAATTGTGGTTTAAACTTAAGAAGACTTTGACGGTTGTCAAAGTAGCTGTGTAATCAAGTTTGATTAGTGGATTAAGACCTCGTTGAGAGAGGCGAAATCACCTTGGCGGGTGGACTGGAGTAGTTTGAGTTCAAACGAACCAGGATAAAAAACATGTTTTTTTCTTTAAGTTTTAAAAACCCCAATTCACCCCCCCTTCTTGTATTTTTCCATTCTTCACTTATAATTCATACTATTGATAGTGGATTTACTTCCTGGCTTGGTAGCCCCCATAATAGGTGAGTTACATTGAATCAGGTTAACAATTCTTTGTGTTCTTTTACCTTATGCATTTATATTCTGAATAGTTTTTATTTTGGTAAAAGTCTTGTCACTCTGCGGATGTCATAACATCTATTGTGACATTGTGCTTCTGTGTTAAGACATCAGTCTTGGCATCTTTATTGTGTTTCCAGAATTTCAGAACTAGATGAGTCTTTTGTAATAAGCTTGACGAGGATGGAAATGTTTTAATAAATAAAGACTCATTACAAAAGAGTATAATCAACATGAAGACATATATTTCAGTGAAACTTATACCCATATAGCTAGATTAGAGACCATAAGGATCCTTTTATCTTTCTCATGCATCATAAGTTTCAAACTCTTTCAAATGGTTGTAAAGAGTGCATTTTTGAATTGTTACATCTAGAAGGAAATGTATGTTGATCAACCTCCCGGTTTTGCAAATCCTACTTTTCCTAATCATGTCATCAAATTGAAAAATGCTCTTTACAATCTAAAGAAAGCTCCTAGTGTGTTGGTAGGATCATTCGAGCAAGTTTCTACTAGAAAACAATTTTAAAATAGGAAAGGTTGATAAAACTCTTTTGACCAAGAAATTTGACCATGACATTCTACTAGTCCAAATTTATGTTTATGATATCATATTCGGTGTTACTAACTGTGATACGGTGGGAGAACTGACTTGGGTCGTTTGCGTTTGATCGCAATTGTATGGTTAGCAAGAGACGCCACTGACATTTCTTTTATCCAAAAGGAGAGGTAAAAAAGCACAGGAAAGACCTTTCGAGATTGTTTCTTGAGTTCGGGGGGTAGATTATGAAAAGGGAAGATGTTAGAACCCTTTTCATCCATGGTTTTCCATGGGCTCTTAGTTGCTCGCTAGATCAATTGCTTTTGTTTGAATGTGCTTGTGGTATGTTTTTTGAAAGTATTTTGAAAAATGTCTTTGCAATGGTTCTCGTCTCTATAAGAATGCATACAAAGTGTTGTTTTGAAAAATAGTTTAAAGAGGTGTTTGTGTATTGTGTTTTTTGAAGGTGATTTTGAAAAGATGTTTTTGTAATAGTTCTCGTCTCTATAAGAACGTATACAAAAAGTTTTCGTCTTTTTGAAAAAAAGGTTTTAATGTGAAAGTATTGGTGTAAAATGTTTGGTTGTGAGCAAGTGAGCAATTAAGAGCGAATTTGCCTACCCGAAAGGTCTTAAATGTTCTCTTCTTCCTTTTTTAGATGTTTCTATCTTGCCATTGATTTGGTAAGAAGACCATCGTTGGATGTGAAGGGACAGACGGGGACGTTTGTATAGTCGTAGAAGGCAACTTGTGAGACGCTTTAGCAATTTTTGTAAGGGACTAGATCGTTTTATCGAAGGCAACATCGAGGTACAACGAGGGACTACAATCTTTTTTATCGAAGGGTCTTTGCTAAAGCGTCCCATATTCGAGGGACATGACTGTATTTCTGAGGCAACGAGTGAGGTTACCCTAAGGGTGCATGTGTGCAAGTGTATTTGTTTGCATACATTTTGTCTTGCATTTAAAGGTTATCTATTTGTTGATTTTATCTTTCCATGCATCCTAATTACTAGCAATATATGAAAGCAAAATAAAATACGGAAAATAAAATCCTAAGCTATTACATCATTAGGGAGATGGGGGTACAATTTACAAATAGGGATGAAATAAGTGTCTAATTATTACAACCATATCGAACAACTGGGCAGTAATGAAAATATATGCATAAACAATATGGAAAATGGGAGAAACTTCATTTTGAACCATTATGTGTCGACACATGCTGCTATGCATCGACACATAACTTTTCCTTGCTCCTGTAAAGAAAAATTAGCTCAGTATGAGCCTACACATAATGAGATGTGTCGACTCATACACCTTCTTTGTATCGACACATACGCATTTTGTGTCGACTCATAGACTTTTCAACCTTCTGTTTTGGGACCTGGAATTAGTATGAATCGATGCATGGGGTTTATGTATTGACTCATACCCTATTTTTTTACTAGGATGAGTCGACACATGTGCATTTGTGTTGATACATATTGTACTTTTCTTCTTTAAACATTGTTTTATTATCCCCACATGTCAGTTTACAGCATACGATTGATAAACATAAACAACAAGGAAACGGGTAGCTAAAAGGGACAATGATTACTACATCTTATCTTCAAAAATAAATCATTAATGATGTATGAAAAATACCAAGTCAAGAAGACTTACCTTGAAACTACACTTGGTGTTTGGAATCTGAATACTTTTCAAGATGCTGTGAGGGCTTCAATGAATCTCCAGGCAGCTTGTTCCAAACTGTTGAAACCCAGTCAAGTTGTACAGTATTGTCTTTATGTTTGGATGGTGAGGATAATGGCACTAACAGAAACTGTTTTAGTATTTTTACAATCTCTATGTGCTAAGGTGTTTGGTTTATGGGAGAGTTTATAAGATGGAATAATGGATTGAAGTTCTGTTTTGAATGAGATTAGAGCTGGTTTTTTTCTTGAATCAACCAAAGTTATAAAGAATACTATTTTTCTGTTTAAAGACTCCCTATTTTCTCCAAAAATGCAACCCCCTATGTCTTATGAAACAGTCCCTTTTGTAGACCCTTGACTGAGGTTTAGGGGGGAAACAAAATAAGTTATTTTGAATTGTTTTTGCCTACTGTTTTGATACTTTGTTCACACAATTTTCTTTTTCCATTTTGGTGCAATTTTGGGGCTGTTATGATGCAGGTTGGGGTAGACTGCATAAAGCAATTTTGGACTGTATAGGACAACATATGCAGATTTGTGGTGCAGCATAGCACACGGTTTTTTGTAGGACAACAATGGAGCAGGTTTTGGGGTGTTGTGGCAATGCAGCATATCATACTTTGTTCAACTTGAACAGCAAGATTTGTAGCATGAAACAAACTTAGTCTTGTGGAGTATTTTATGCACATTGTATCAAGGACAAAACATTGTGACAAGGTTTTGAGTCAAAGGGAAAAGTCCAAGCAATACCAAGTTTAGGGTTTGTAAACTTGCAAAAAATGTCACTTTATAATAACTTGAATTATTTGCCTCATTTTAAATTATTTGGAATTGTAGTAAAAAAAGGTCACGAAGCAAATGAAATTAACAAGTACAGAGAATACTTAGAAAAATTTCAAAGTCTTGCAAAAGTTGGATTTGTTATTCTCTTGATTTTTTTTTATGATCAAATTTCACCTTTTGGATGTCTTGACGCAATGTGATTTTTGGGACTCAAATTCGGTTAAAAAGTCAAAGTTTGGCTTTTCAGTATGCTTTTGACCATTTTGCCCTTGTGAATGATTTTCTTGAAAAGTTGTAATTCTAGACTTGAAACTTGATAGAAGCAAACCTGGGGGTCCAGGATGATCTTTTGAGAAATGAGAGGGCAAATTTTGGGGTACAACACTAACAAATCCTTGTGTAAAGATTTATCTAAGATGATGAAAATAAAATTTGAGATGTCCATGACGGGGGTAGCTTTTGTATTTCCTATGCTTACAAATACATAAATCTAAAGAAGGCACATTCATAAATAAAGTTAAGTATTGTAAAGAACTATTGAATATATTTATCATGGATAAAGAAAAGTAAATCTAAACTCCAATGAGTACTTCATGTATCTTGTAAAAATAATAGAAAGGAAATCCAGTTGAAAAAAGAAAGCATCGGGTCGTGATTGACTATCTTCTTCACCTTGTTGAGTGTCTTTGTGCTCATTTTCAAGAAAACCCCAAAGAATCACCTCTCATTGCAGTAAAAGGTATTATGAGATATGTCACTAGCACACCTTAAGGATCCCTTACTTAATTAATAAATGATTTAACACAACATTTGGGACTTAGAATTTTCTAACTAATGAGACTTAATAAGACTTTCTTGATTAAGATCACCATTAGAGCTTCCTTGACCTGATATCGTCAAGGATTTCACAGAATGCCGCTTGAAATTAGGTGATGTGTTTATTTAAATTGGCTTTGACATTTTGAACTCACAAACATATCATCTTATTTTCATCTTGATCATTACTTTAGATGAATACTTCACATCATAATTTTATCATCATCAAAACCATCGTGAAAATCGGATGGTTGCAGACAGTTGTACCAGAAGCACATATATCCACATTTTCCCATGTTTTGATGATTATAATGTATCTCTGAAGAAGGTTAAATAACTATAGAAACATATATAACATATTGGAGTTGCTAAAATTCCCTAATAAATATAAATAGTATAACCTTGTGTCTTTGAGAGTATACTTCTCCCCCTTTGGCATTATCAAAGAGGCTGGAATAATAAATAGATAGGGAAGCAAATTCAATTACACTAATCAAGAATTTCAAATAAAGAGATAAAATACTTATTATTAATTTAACTAAAATAGATTCAAAGTATAATAAAGTAGGAAATTGCTGGAAATAAACACACTAAAAATGATAAACAAATATGACGCAAGATAATTAGTAATTTTTGCTACCATCATTGTTAATTATTCCCTTTCCTAACACGTTACTCTTGAAGAATACAATATCCTTGGTCAAATCTTAAACAACCTGAGAAGTCTCGCGGGAGATTTATAAAAGGGTCATAAACATTCCTTCAATAGATGGTCCTTAATTATCCTTGACATCACATGCTTCCATTGGAACATCCTTTAAGCCCCCATCACCAATTCAGACCTTGGTCAGACTTTGAGATTTTCCATTAATCTGCCTAGAAGCTAAATTTAAGGTTTCATTAACCAAATAGATCCCATCTTTAACCAAGAACTTGGTGATCAAATTTCCATAGGGTAACCTTATTGAAATTCTCATTTGGAACTTGAACATGTATGAACCATTCCATGAGTCCAGTTAACTTGAAAATTTTGGGTTATCAGCCACATAGGAACCATATCTTCTGTTAGAAGCTCGTCACGCCTTTTCCTTTTTGGAAGTAGCACATGAGTTATAAGGTGATTCACTTCACGATAGCTTTCTTTTATGAATTTAATCTTGAGATGAATTTTATTTTCTCTCATTGGGTTGATAACGAGACTTCTCATTGCAACAACTTGATCTAAATTAAGAGAGAGAGAGAGAGTCATTATGAGCATTAATATTGTAGGTTCTTCCATGTACATGTATTTTACAAATATTCTCGAATTTCTCAATGGTTAAATTGATCTTGGTTTCTTAAATTCTTGATGGAACATATATGCCGTAATACTTGAGGTTTGTGTAGAAGATTTGGAAAAGACTTGGATACAACGATTTTGTCTTTTTAAGATGAATTTTATGAGCAACCCATGTGAAACATTTTCATAGGGAGATAAATTTTTGACAAACTAATCATCCATGTAGAAGGACATGAGCACTTGGCGGTTGGAGAAATGTTTTTCTTCTTGTACTTTGGTTGATGAAGCCTTTGAGAGAAAGTTTTTTGAAGAAGTATTTCCAATACGAAGATTCTTTATTGGAGTCATAGAAATGATAATAATAGTAACAAAGGTAGACCCTTGCACAAACAACAAAAGAGAAGAGAATTTGGTATGAATAAAATGTGAGGAGTGTGTATATTTATATAGCATTTTATGAGCTATTTTTGGCGTGAAAAATCTTATAAAATCATATTGAATTGGCCCAGAAGATATTGATTTACAAAAATTTCCAAAAAATCTCTCTAATTGATTAAGACCTTAGGTAATCGATTTTATTTAGTGAAAAAAAATGATTTTTCAGTGTTTCCAATTAATGATATAATTAGATTGAGATTTGGAGAAGATATAATTCTTGGATTGATTGATTTCTTCTTAATTTGTTGAAGATTTGAGAGAGAAGAAAGATTTAAATGATTATTCCCTTAGGGTTATTTGATTAGGTGGAATGTATTTTTTATTCCAACCACACATAATCTATTATTTATTTAGGGTTAATCGATTATATAATCCATTTTTAACTTCCTTGCTCTTTTGGGCCTTAGATGACTTGGGCTTGGGCTTTGGCATTTGCTTTCAATGTCTCTTTTTCTTTGCACCTTTTGTATAATCTCTTATTTTGATTTGTCATCTTTGATAAAACTTATATTTATCTCAAACAAAAAAAGTTAGTGATAAAATTAATTTTCTAAGAACATAAATTCCAATTGCTAGAGGTTTTAATCATAGTTTTCCAATCTAATATCTATTAAGTGTTTTACCTCAAAAAGTCTCAAGATATCTTGAGAATTTTCCCAATAAAGGGAATATATCACATAGTCGAATTACTTGACATGATAGTTGACTCAACTTTCTCAAGAATATGAAGTCCATAAGAAAAATTTTCCATCTCAAGTTTCTAAGAAGTTCTAAGACCGTCGGGATCATCAAAGCCATTAGAAATTTTATCTTGATCAAAGACCATTAAGACCACCAAGCGTCATCTTGATGAATCAAATTCATTTTTTTTTTGCATACTCACGATTTGAACATCTTTAAATTTGCAATTAGCCCATTTTAAAAGCCGTATAGCATTTCGGCAAAATTAATTAATTTTTCATCTTTGGTGGCCAAATATTTTTGGATCCTTGTCCGTTAGTGGCTTTAATAAGTATATGGTTATTTCCTTTAGAGCATCTTAATTTTTCATAACAACAAGGTTCCAAATGACCAAACTTATTATAAAAATTACATTTGAAAGAGGGACGATCAGATTTCTTCCTAACATGGCACATTTACTTAATATAAATTCAAGGTTGTCATGATGGTAACTCTAGCCACATGTCATCTTTGTAGCAACTCTAAGCATAAACCTTAATTATACTTTGACTAATTTGTCCCTATATTAAAAAAAGTAATAATAATAATAATAATAATAATAATAATAATAATAATAAATAAAGATAATAATAATAATAATAATATGATATTCAATTATTATTATGACCTTAGTATTTGCAAAAACCTTAATTCTATTTTTTACTAATTTGATCTTACATTAAAAATAAATAATAATAATAATAATTATTATTATAATTATAATAATAATAATATAATATCCAACCACTATTATAAAAATTATAATTAATTATCTATTACAGAATAATCGGAAATATATATATATATATATATATATATATATATATATTGTTGTTATTTCTATATACATTTCCATATTTTTATATGTTTCATAAAAATGTAATTGTTATATGTTAGAAATAAATTTTCTATAAATATAAATTTTTAAGAATGAGAATTCATATAGGAATATGAATCAATATGAAATGTGTAAACAATTATAATTGTGATAAAATTAAGACAATCATTATCGCATAAAATTACTATGTTTAACTCATATGGTAAATTGTAGTAAATATTAAAACCTACATTTGTGATCTCATTTATAATGACAAAAAAAAACACTTTTCAATTCCAATAAAAATTAAAAATCTTGATTTACTATACATAGGTGGTAAAATATTTATTTTAATCCCTTAATTATATCATTGGGTTCACATTGACTTCTTAACTTTTTTTTCGTGTCATTTTGATTCCTTAATTTTAAAAAGTTTCATTTTAGTCCTTTTTGTCTAATTAGCGACAGAAATACTTTAAAATTTGTCGCTAAATTTATCACTAATTAGACAAAAAGGATTAAAATTAAACGTTTTGAAAATTAAGAGACCAAAATGACACGAAAAAAAATTAAGAAACCAATATGAATCCAATGATATAGTTAAGGGGTCAAAATGAGTATTTTGTCTAAATAGGTCTATCTACAACTTTTGAGTCCACATGAGAATGTGAAGAAGAGATTGTAAAGTGTGTATAGAAGAACAATATTTTTATTGTGTATTTCTATTATGCGTTTGTAATCTAATTTATAATTATAACTTTTATCAGTTCCAATTTATAAAATTTTATATAATTACAAAATATTACTTTAAGTGTATATTTTACTTAGGTGGTGTAAAAAATCTATTATGTTTTGTTTGAATATTATATTTTATTTGAGTAGTGTAAATAATATATATATATATATATATATATATATATATATATATATATATATATATATATATATATATATATATATATATATATATATATATATATATATATATATATATATATATATATATATATATATATATATATAGTGTTGTTATGAATATATCAGTAGTTTCTAAAATAGCACAAGTGAAGTGGATGAAGTTTAGTAGAGGAGCAATATTACGTAAAAATATCATAGTCAGAGTTATTGTTATAATTTGAACACATACTACAACAAGTAAAAATTTTCATGACGAAAATTTCATGTCAACCAGAAAAAAACAGAGGTATTTGTTCCTAAAGAACGATATTGATAATCTCCCTGAAGCTGGCCAGGAGAGATTGCAAGTGTGTTTTGAGGAGTATTGTAATAGATTGAGATTTTTATGTTAAGATTTTGGATCCTTTCATCTCTCCATGAGCTTCCTATTTATAGTGTCTCTACCAACATAGTGATGAAATGGTATTCATGGCCATTACCATAATGGTTCCCTTGTCCCTTCAGAGTCATAATGGCTATTGACTATATTGAATGAGGTTGTCTGTAGACCAACTCTATGTTAGCTAGCTCTGAGGGAAAACCCTATTCATGGGCTAGCCCTATATGTGCGAGCCCTATTTGCAGGCTAGCCTTATGTGGGTGAGTTGTGCGCTAACTTTCCTGGTTGTACCTTCAAGGGTGAGCTCTTCTTTAGATCTTATATCCGAGACCCACATCCCGGATAACTATTTTTACGGGATGTACATAAGCCCCCCAAACACGAAGCCTGCAAGGTTGAAGTGTTTGATTACTTAAGTCTTTTATCTGAGACCACATGCCAGATAACAATTATCTCGAGATGTACATAAACCCCCCAAGCGTGAGGCCCTTTTAGGGGTGATGCGCTTAACTACTTGAAGGTCTTGAACTTCAATCCTGGATAAGCATCCCGAACAACATAAAATCTCCCAACGAAGGTATTTAGATTTTGTATTTTTTTTCTATTTTCAGACATTAATCTAATGAAGGACAACTTGTAGCTTCTGGTCGAGTATAGTCAAATCCCTAGTGGGGGTTTTTTGTAGATAGGGTTGTGAGGTCGTAGAGAGATTCTCCTGTTACATAGTATATTAATGATTTATTTTAATAAGGATCGTGTCAACATTAAGGTTGTGATTTGGTTGTGTCAGTGCATTTTATGAATATATGGCGAAAATATTTAGAGTGTCTTGTTGACATGACAAGAAAAATTGGTAGTCTCTCTGAGGTCGGTCCATGTTGGTCGGCTTGGTAGTCTCTTCATACTCGTGCTCTATTGGCCGACTTGGTGATCTCTTCGTGGTCGAGCCATGCGGGCTGGCTTGGTAATCTCTTTGTTGTCAAGCTGTGTTGGTCGACTTGGTAGTCTCCTCGTGGTCGAGTTGTGTTGGTCGACTTTGTGATCTCTTCAAGGTCGAGCCCTGCGGGCTGACTTGGTGATCTCTTCATGGTCAATTCCTCCGGGATGACTTGGTAGTCTTCTCGTGGCCGAGCCTTGTGGTTCGGCTTGGAGATCTCTTCGTGGTTAAGCCCTACGGGATGATTTGGAAGTCTCTTCGCGGTCGAGCTGTGTTGGCCGACTTGGTGAGTTCTTCCTGGTTGAGCCATGCAGGCTGACTTCATAATCTCTTTGTGGTTGAGCCCTACGAGCTGACTTGGTAGTTTTCTCAAAGTTAAGTCGTGTTGGTCGACTTGGTGATCTCTTTGTGGTCGATCCTTGCAGGCTGACTTAGTGACCTTTTCGTGGTTGAGCCCTATGGGCTGACTTGGTAGTCTTCTCGTGGACAAGCCATGTGGGCTGACATGGTGATCTCTTCGTGGTAGAGCCATGCGGGTTGACTTGGTAGTCTCCTCGCAGTCCAGTTGTGTTAGCCGACTTGGTGATCTCTTTGTGGTTGAGCCTTGTGGAACGACTTAGTTTCTAGCGAGTCCTTTGCTTATTGTAGTGTCGAAGAGCTCACTATGAGTTCACAGTATGCATTTAAAGCCTACTTGGGATTGACCGATGTTCAGATCCTCAAAGAGGTTGGCATAAAATTGGTTCAAAGCACTCCTGAGGTGAACACCGTCAGAGCCTCAAAGAGGATAATACAATATTTGATTCAGAGCCCACATGTGGGTGACCATCGTCAGAGCCTCAAAGAGGTTGACACAAATTTCGGTTCAGAGCCGACCTGGGGGTGACCTGTTTTAGAGCCCACCTGAGGGTGACCTGGTTCAGAGCCCACTTGGGGGTGACCATCGCCAGAGCCTTAAAGAGGTTAACGCAAAGTTCGATTCAGAGCCCGCCTGGGGGTGACCATCAAAGAGGTTTACGTAAAGTTCGGTTCAGAGCTCTCCTGGGGGTAACCATTGTTATATTCTCAAAGAGCTTAACGTAAAGTTCGATTAAGAGCCAACCTAGGGGTGACCATCATCAGAGTCTCAAAGAGGTTGATGCAAAGTTCGATTCAGAGCTCGCTTGGGGGTTACCTGGTTCACAACCCGCCTAGGGGTGAAAATCATCAGAGCCTTAAAGAGGTTGACGCATAGTTCATTTCAGAGCCCGCCTGGGGGTAACCTTATTTAGAAATCGCCTGCGGGTGACCATCGTCAAAGCTTGATCAGAAAAATAGCAACTGTACTATTTTTCCTCTATAGTAATAATAGGAAAATTCCTCGAATATCGATCTCGAGGACGGCGTATAAGTACCGAGTTAAATTCATGGTTCAATTAAAAAAAAACTTAAATTTAGATTTGGTTTGGAATTTATCACTTAAAAATAAACACAATTATAAATTGGCTTTTTCACATATTCGAGTGACATGCTAGGGTAAAGTGCATAATTTTCCCTGTAGTAACCTTGAATCCTGATTTCTTCAACAAGTTCATGACATTCAATTACTAGATCTCTAGTTTATTTTCCTCTAAGCCCTTAGTGGGAAAACCTTTGAACGTTCATCCTAAACCCTAAGTTCTTAGAGAATTATGATGAAATCAAGCAATGGTTTTATCAAGAATTAACCCGTAACTATACGGTATCCCTAGTCCGAGGTGATATCTATTATAGTCTAATTGGACAAAAACCTTAACAACCATGCTCTAGCTGATTTCTAACCATAAATCAATCCTTGTTGGTCCGACAGGGAAAGCATTAAAAATATTGAATGATCAAATTGAATATGAAAAACTATTGCATTAAAGAAAACAAAACTCTAAGTCGTTTACATAATCAAATCATGGACACCACCTAACATTTTGGGGTTTAGCTACTCATATTGTTCAAAATAATTACAAGATGAATATTATACATTACAAGAATTTGGATAGCTTTGATCTTCAATTGCTTTCGTTCGCGAGTATCTTCCTCTCTCCAAAAACCTTTTCTCTCTAATCTTCAATCGTGTAACAATTCTTCGCTGGAAAAAAGTCCCCTAATTTATTGTGAAAACTCATATAAATAGCAAAAATTTACTTAGGTCGGTCGAGAATACCTAAACCACCCTTTTTGACCAAAACTTGAGCAAAATAAGAGAAAAATACTTAAATCAGCATCACAAGCCGACATTGGTCGTGTTAGGAAACACGGGCACCCGTGTTAATCCTCTAAGATTTTGGAAATTCATGTTGTCAGACTGACACGACAAGTGTTGCCTGACAAAGCCAGTGTTGCTTGACACAGGCGGTCGTGTTTCTAGACACGGCGAGTGTTGCATGACACGGGCATTCGTGTCATACCTTCAGGAGTGTGCAGAATACTTTTATGAAATCTTGCAATTTTTCCTGGTTTTGTGTTGATTCTTCTTGAGTGCTTAACCGAACCTAAAAAAATTAATGAGACACAACCAAATAATAAAATACCTAAAAAGGGAAATAAAGCGCTTAAAAACAATGACACAGTTAACTAGAATGAACGATAAACAAAGGTGTAAAAACCACTGATCAAACTCCCCCAAACATATAATATTGCTTGGCCTCAAGCAACAAATAAAAGAGCTCATGAAATGCAAAGTATATTGGTTTTCATACGCGAGACTTCCGTTCACATTGGTTAAGCGGTAGTTCATTCGGTCTTCACATGATTCAAATAAACTTTGTAAGAACCTTTAAAACCTGAGTTTCCTCTTCGGATGCCTCTCTAACTAGTCTTTATACTGAAGTCTTTTTCCAATTTTCCTCCTTTTTCATTCAGATAGTCAAGTTAAGGGAATGGGAATTATGATGATCATCACATGCAAAATACTAATCAATAATGTTTTGTTTAGGCACAAAATAAGCAACACTTTCTCCTTTTTAATAACCGATGTTTGGGGATCAACCTCCTTTGGGCTGAATAACCGGGTGAGAACTTAGCAGAACGATTTACTTTTACGTCCTTTTCATCATTTTATGCCAACTTTATTTATTTCTCAACCAATCATACATGCATGTGAGTCTAGATTATGCCAGACTATAAAGATAAACTACTCAAGGAGTACTTCTCAGGATACAAGCACTATGGTACAAATTTACATGTTAGACTCGTATCACTGTCACATTATTCCGAACTTCCTACCCTCAAACAATGATCCCTTTATCTCTATATACTATTCCCGATCCCTTTGAAATTCAAGCTCTTGCGCAAAACATCTAAATTTGGGAAGACTTTCAACTGGTGGTTTAACAAAATAAATAGCATAAAACAAACAAATAAACCGTTAAACAAAACAGTAAACTCCCTCCCCCTAAACTTGATCTAAACATTGGCCTCAATGTGTCAGAACAATACCAAGAAGGGTACTCACAGAGGGTAACACAACACCATCTTCTGCCTCCTTGCTTTCACCTGCAAATCCCCTTTTTATTTCCTGAAGACAAAACAAAACAAACAACAAAAAGAAAAACTAAATCATTAAAAGTGGGGTTGCCTCCCATGAAGAACTTTGTTTAATGTCGCATGGCTCGACGGTTCATTCCCCTTTGTTATGGGGGGTGCTTCCTCTTCCGAACCCCGTTGCTTGTCCTCACTTCCAACTTCCATCTCCTCAGCTTGATGTCCCTTTTTCTTTCTCTTCTTGACTTCTTGAATGAGCATATGAATTTTGATAGAAGCATGAGAAGATGCTACCTGAGAGATTATTCCTGAGACTTTTTCTGGAGGTGGTTTTGAAATTTTTATTTCTTCTTCTAGTTTGATCATACAAACTGAAGATTGATTAATTCCACCTGCACCCTGTTTATTGATCTCCAACACCATCAAGGTTATCTCCTCATCAAATGATTTTAAAGTTAGATTATCCGTCTCGATATCAAAATTTTATCAACTAGTAAGAAAAAATGGTCGACTAAGAATGATATGTGTCTTTTCATCTTCTGGAATGTCCATGATCTGGAAATCAACTGGAAAGACAAAATTATCAATTTCTACTAACACATCTTTATTTAGCCTATATGACTGCTTGATTGTGTGATCAGCAAATTTTAATTTTGTTCCACTCTCGCTTATCTTTTCAATACCAAGCTTTTTGAAGATAGATAAGGGCATTAAGCTCACACTAGAACCAAAATCAATTAGAACCCTCTTGAATGTTTTTTCTTTTATAGTGCATGATATTGCAACTGATCCAGGATCCTTCCGCTTGATAGGTATTCTTCTCCCGGGCGTGATTGCACACAATTTCTCATCAACGAGTACCGGTCCATCTCTTGTTGGTCTCTTTTTTGACAGTACCTCTTTCATGAATTTCTGGTACAAGGGCATTTTCTTTAGTGCTTCGAAGAACGATATGTTTATCTCTAGATTTTTGAAAATTTTGACAAATTTATCAAAGTCCTTCTCTTTTGGGTCATTCTTTGCCACTCGAGAGGGATACGACAACCTAATCACTGGTTTAGTCTCCTTTGCCCTCTTTTCTTCAATTGGCTTCAAGTGATACCACTTCTTTCTGTTTTTTCTTGTTCTCTCTCACTTCTAGATATACTTCTGTGACATGATCATCAAATTTTACCTCCTATTCTTTTCTTTAGCAACTTCCTGACTCCTTGTTGTGACAATATTAACATTCTCATGATTTTTTTTATTTCCTTGTGCTTGAAAAGATAATTGTTGTGCAATTTTTCCCACTTGAACTTCTAAATTTTTTATTGAAGATATAATATTCATGTAATTGCTCTGCGTCTTCTCTTCTAATTGAGAAGTGTGGGCAACCATCTTTTCAATAGCCATCTCCCAATCTGCCTTTTGTAGAGCTTGTTGCTAATTTTGGACATTTCTCTGTCGATCTTTCCAAGATATGTTTGGATGATTTTTCCACCATGGATTGTAAGTATTTGAGTAGGTACTATTCTGCTTCAAGAATTTTATTTCTTCAATTTTTTATAGAGTTGCAATACAATGCACAATAATGTATGGTCCACTACAAATTTCACAAACAACATTTTGTGCCTATTGACCCTGAACTACCTGTTGAGCACCTATTTTCAACTCCTTTATCTTTTTCTCCAATTATATAGCAACCATTTCTTCAATTCTGAGTTTCTTGTTGGTTTCCAACATCAAATTAATCACTCCATCTGGTTTGCTTGTAACCCTATCATACAACTCCAAATGCTCATTTACAGCAATTGCTTCAATTATCTTCTCAATACCAGTGGCTGTTGAAAAATTAGATTAGCCACTAGCTGTTGTGTCAATTAACTGCTTAGTCTTGATTCTCAGATCATTAACAAACATATGCATTTGCTCAGTCTGATCCAGATTATGAGTAAGACAAGCCACTAGGATTCTTTTGAATCTTTTATACGTATCTCCTAGTGACTCACCCTCTTTCTGCTTGAAGTTAAGGATTTCATACATTTTTCTCATGAACACTATTGTAACCCAAAATTTGCCCTCTTATTTTATCAAGATTTCCCCTCACAAGGCTCCTTGAACTCCAGACAGGATTAGGGTTTTGCAGTGCCCAAGACATCTCCTTGCACTGATGACCTAAATTAGGCTTTGAGTTTGCACATGGATTTTTGGACTTTTAACACTCAAAGTGACTTTCATACTCCTTTTTGGACTCATTAGTTTGTCCATACCAAGTTTCAAGCCTTGAATCAAATTTTTACCCAGTCAATTGGACAATTGATATAAAAATCAACTGTATTGGGGAAAAAGTCAATTATGGCCAATTTACAGTCAAACCTCATGAATTTTGACCCATATCAACATTATAAACTTATATGAACCATTTGATCAAGTTTGGACCACAACTCCACAAGAAATTTGATCAGATCACCAAAAGGGCAAAATGGTCATTTTTAGGGTTTTGACTGCACAAAGGCAATTTCTGATTTTTGACCTAGCCAATGGCAAATTGGGTTCAAGCATGGACTCAAGGACTCAATGGAATCATCTTGACCTATTCACAAGGTTCAAAACATCTCAAATGCATTGGATTGACTGATGAATTTTTTCAGTCAACGGATCAAAATTTGATTGTACACTGAAAAGTCAAACTTTGACTTTTTGGTCAAAATCAAGTGCCAAGGGTTATTTTTCATCAATATATGTCAAAACATGAAACTTTTTCATCAAGAAACCCATTTTTGCAAATTAGGGTTTAAAGTTGAAAAATTTCATAACTTAGAATTTTTCTAAGTTATGAAATTTTCTTAATTTTTCCTAACTTTGCCCAACATTTTCATCATGATGTATTTGGATTAAAACAAAACTTCCAACATGAAAGTTGTAGTCCTCCACAAAATCTACAACTTTGATTCACAAAGTTTTCCCAAAAGAAGCTTGGATCTCAAGTTATGATTTTTGGAACAAGGGTCCCTAAAACTTTTAACTAAGTAAAATTTTGCCCTAGTTTAGGCAGGATTTTGACCTATCTTCATGGCCATTTTTCACATAGTTCCACTTGGAATCTAAAATTTCATTTCAAATATGTATTGTAGAGCATGTTGCAAGATTTCCAAAATGTCCAAGAACTCTCCAAACTCATTTGTGGTTAGGGATAATCGAAGGCTTGAAGTTGGTAAAAACTCACTTTTCATCCATGGCATGTTCATTGTGATACAAGTTGCAAATTCAAATCAGCTTGCTTTGCACTAGATTACAGGACTCAAAACCATTCCACACTCAATAATTAAGTGCAAAACCATTGGTCTAAGGCATTGTTTTGGTCATTATAGCATTGCACATTAGATTAATCCCTAAATAGAAAAAGCAACATTACCATTTTTGCCAAAATGTGCTTTATGTCAAAACTGAATCCCTTGAGCATTGGTCCATATCTTATGCAAAAAATAAAATCCACAAATTATAGGAGTCAATAGGATAGTGTGCAAGGTGATAGATAGCCTGTACAGGCCTACTTCACATCACTTCTCACACTTTGCTTCATAACCAAGAAATTTATCCAAAACACAAGGACTTGAACATCAGCTAAAACTAACTTGGGCAAGCATTTGAAACGACTTTCTCACATCCCCTTGAACCAGAAACACGACCCTTTTAGCCCTCAAACATCCCATAGTTCAAAATCACCTTCCATTGGTAAAACAGGGCAGCATCTGCATCTTGACTTCCATAGCACAATTTGCTCGTGCGTTTTGCCCCAAACTTGTTCAAACACCTTCCATTCAATCCATCCAAGCTATCCCAAACCTTAAACACTAACTGTAACTCCATTTACAGGGTTTTCCATTTTCAATTTGATCTTGTGCAGGTTGAGTTCTGTAGGCTTGTTCAAGTGCATTCAAGGCAAGCTAGACATTGGAGAAGGTCAAGTGAAGTTCAAGTAAGCTCCCAGACATCTCAGGCCTTGTTGAAAAGCTCCACATTTCCATACACGAAGTCAGCTGAAACAGGTTTTTATCAACTTCCTATCTCTCTATTTAGGAACATTTAGACTTAGGTTTGTGAATAAGAAATGTAGTATTCATAGCCATGAAGCTGTACATATGCCCAGTTTTCATTTTTATTAAGCATGCTAAGAGAATTTGGTCCATGAACATTCTAAAAAAATTAGGTTAGATTTTAGGGCCAGAGAAATTCTCTCTGGTCTTTGAGAGTTAGGACAAGTTTTTTATATGGTTGGGTTCGTCTTGAAAAACTCTACAACTTTGATGTTATGTGTTTTTGTAATAGAGCACGTATGTAGGATCTAGCATTTGTACAGGGCGCGCCCGAAATTTGAAGCCAGAGGTTGAAGATGAAGTTTGGCTTGGGCTGGGCTTTGCTTCTTTTGTTTTTAACACCCCCCTTTTACTGAATACACCCCCTGACTCATTTCTTCATATTTTTATGTTTTGTTATTTTATTTTCATTTCTGATTTTATTTTATTATTTCCAAACATAAAAAAATACCTAAAAATATTTTATAAAATTTCACATTTATTTTGCATTTTATTTCTATTTTTTCTAACATAAAAAACAATTTAATGAGTATATATTTCTATTTATTGAAAACTTGAAAATAATATAATTATACCTTTTATTTTTATTCTTTTATTTACACTCAAAAATATTATTCTAAATATATTTTTATCTTGTATATATTTTATTTCATTTTTTGTACATGATTAATATAATTAATAAATATATATATATACTTTTATTTTATAAATACTTGAGAATAAAAACATGAAAAAATATACTTTTATTTATTATTATTATTTATACTTAAATAATACTTTTCTTTTTCTAAATATATTTTATTTTTTGAATATACATTATTTTATCTTATTGTATATAAATAATATAATTAATATATTTATTTTCTTAAAGAAAATTAGGGTTTAACCCTTAACCAAAAAATAATCTTTTCATTTATTTCTTCCTTTTTTGCATCAAATATTTTTACATACATAAAAATAAACAAAAACCTTTTTGCATATTCATATTATTTTGTATATTTATTTAATTAATTAATTTAAATATTATTTCATTTATTATTTATGTCATTTGATTCAATTTGGATGTAATAGTAAAATTAGGGTTTTAATTTCTTGTCAAATAATCCTCATTCAAAAAATTGTATCCCCCTCCCCATAATCATGTTGTAATAGTGGTAGATTTATTTTACGCACTTACGCTTTCAATTATGCCATGATTAGAGATTATGGTTTGTATGCAAAATTCCAAAATCAACAAGTAGTTTGACCTAATACAAGACCTAAATGCATGAAAATTAATACACAATGCACACTTGCACCCCTTAGGGTTTCATCCACTTCTTGCCTTAAAAATGGGCCATGTTATGCATGTTGGGTATTTTGGCAAAACAAAAACAAAACAAAAGATCATAGTCCCTCGATGACGCTATCTTGGTTGCCTATACAAAAATGACCTACTCCCTCAAACTTGCTAAAGATACTTAACACAATTGCTATCATGGTCTACACGATGACCCGCGCCTGTCCCGTTTAACATCCTAATACAAGGTTGTTTACCAAATGCAATGGTAAAACAACACTGTCAAAAGGGTTAAAAACATATAGGAAAGGTCTTTGAGTAAAATAGGATAGATAACTCTTAGTTACTTGATCAAAACTTGCAAAACGTCCTTGCTATTTTCAAAACACACTTCACAACATAATTCAAAACATTTCCCAAAAAACAAACTTTCAAACATTGGAATATCTTTTCAAAAAGACAAACACCTTTGTATATATTCAAACAAGAATCATTATAAAGGTTTCCACAATGATGGCCTCTTTTTCAAAACATCTTTCAAAACCACATACAAAGCACCATTTCAAACAATTGAAAAGCAAAAGCAAGTGATCTAAACAAGTAACTAAGAGCCCATGGATAACCATGGATGAAAATGGTGCTTGCACCTTCCCTTTTCATAATCTACTCCCCGAACCCAAGAAAACATCTCAAAGGTCTTTCCTGTGCTTTTTGACCTTTCCTTGGGATAAAATAAAAATTCGGTGGCGGCTCTTGCTAAACCGAAACATTTGCGACGAAATGCAAAACCTCAAGTCAGTTCTCCCACCGTATCACAGAACTGGCGACTCTGCTGGGGAATATTTGAAATTGGAGTTAACCTTATGGTTTAGATCACCTTTGCATGCTTATCTTGTTTGCTTTGATTGCTTTACATTTGGTTTTCTTGTTTGGGTTTGAATCCTCTACCCGGATTTGGGAAACATTCATAGGTAAATAGCAATACATTGTGGAAACTATGTGGGGTATACCGACATGGTTGAAGCAATAACTATATTAGTGCGACATATTTGTGGGTACCGGTAGCCTTTGAGTCAATCAAAGAGAATACGGGGCCGCTGAGTGATGTTATGAAGCACTAATGAACTCTTAGAACCTTTACTTGACCATCTTGGCCTTATTAGGGGTAGTGAGATGACCGGCTTTGGTGCAGTCCGAAGTTGGTAGATACTCGATACTACACTCATTGAGGGTTGTTTTCTTGGAATATTTCGGTCGCCAGTTAAGTGGCTAAACTGAAACAATGAACACAGAAAATAATCCAGTGATATTGAGCTCCTTAAAACCCGGTTACTATTTATAGGACAGGTTGAGCCAACTAACTTCAAGAGGGTACTTACCTATGAAACCTCATGCAAGCCTGAAACTAGGAACTTGTGTGATTTGTTTGTACATATACTTGTGCATACATCATGAACATCATAAAGCATCATATGCACCCACTAACCGTTTCAAGGGTTTGGATCTTCATCTTTGTTCTTGTTTTGTAGGTCATGGAATCTCTTCGCAGGAAAACAATCCAAGTCAACCTTGTAAGGATCCCTCCTCAACTCAAGGAGCTTACTTCCAAGATTCCAGAGAATTCTCTCTTCAGTGAAAGACATGGTAGACTTCTCAACTTGGTCAACTCCAACATTGAAGAAGACATGGTGAAAGTTCTCTTCCAGTTCTTTGACCCCCTACACCACTGTTTCACATTCCCTGATTACCAACTAGTACCTACTTTGGAGGAATTTTCTCAACTCCTGAGGATTCCTATTCTTCATCAACTACCCTACAACGGTACGGAAAGAGAACCAAAGCCTGAAGATGTTGCTCAAGCCTTACACTTGCAACCATCTGATATCAAAGGCCATTGGGAAACCAGAAGTGGTGTCAAGGGTTTCCTGGCAAAGTTTTTGTTTGAGAAAGCACAAGACTGCTGGAATTCTCTAGATCTGCAAGCTTTTGAGGAGATTGTAGCACTTTTCATCTATGGGTAGGTCTTGTTCCCAAACCCTGATCAGCTCATAGATGTGAATGCTGTCAAGATTTTCATATCTCAGAATTCTGTGCCTACATTGCTTGGGGACATCCTACACTCATTCCACACACGAACAATGAGGAAAAGAGGTGTTCTCATGTGTTGTACTCCTCTTCTAGCAAGGTGGTTTATTTATCACCTTCCCCAATTAGTTTTGAAGAATGAGCAGGGTTTAAGGTGGTCACAACGATTGATGACCCTCACACATTCTGATGTTCATTGGTGTTCTCGGTCCATAGAAAATGTCATCATCATTGATCGTTGTGGATAATTCTCTAATGTCCCACTACTTGGCATTAGAGGAGGCATTACCTACAACCCCTGCTTAGCTCTGAGACAGTTTGGGTATGCCCGAAGGGATGGCCCTCATGATATGCTGATTCTTGACTTGGTTTTTGACTTTGACAACGACGCTCAAGGACTTCGACAATGGTTTATCCGAGCTTGGAGGATGCCCAAAAAAGTGGATAGTAAGACACTGGGGCACAAGAATTCCATCCCCCTTGAGCCTTATCTCAAGTGGGTATGAACCCGCGCCCAGAGTCTTATGATGCCTTACCCTCACATTCTCCCCGTGATCAAAGAGCCTGTTGTGGACGGAGAGGTTCTATACACCCTCCTGCATCCAGACATGCCAACATCATTGGAAGAATTGCAAAAGAGTTGGATACAGCTCAAGGAAGAGCAGAACACTTTTGAAGCCAGCTTCTATGCCAGTGAGAAGAAGGTTTTGGAACTTACCCGCCGAATTCACGAAGAGGAGACTCTCAACACTTACATCGCGCCAAAAAGGATGCGCAACGTCTTTTTACATTAAGAAGCTTTGTAATATTCTGCCCATGGGGAATTTATGTACTAACAAATTTCTTCTTATTAATATGACGTGTTTTCTTTTTGTTTGCAACAAATTTGAATTTCTGAATCCTTGAATGCATTACACGAATACACATCATTCATCATATGCATTAACAAGTCTTCACACCAGGTTTCCTTATCTTTCTGTTGTTTATTTCAGCAAGATGGATATAGAGCAGACGGTTAAAGATCTGCAAGCACATAATTCGCAATTCCAACAACTCCTCATGACCTTAGCAAAGGGCCAAGAGGATCTTAAAGCATTGTTAGAGAAAGAGAAAGAAAAAGAAAAGAAGAAAAAGAAAAGAATTGGTGTGGCCACTATGGGAAGAAGATTTGAGAATCAAGCTAGGAGAGTTCTGGAATTCCCCTCGACGTCTGACGAAGGGGTTGGTAAAGGAAAGGGAGTTGCAATGCCCTCCGAGTCTGAAGCTGGAGAAGAAGAAGAGGAAGAGGATGAAGATTACTCCGAACAGCAGTACCCTCCGGCGGACGATAAGCATAAGAATCTTGAGGATCGGTTGGCAGCCATAGAGGTACAAAGGGTACCTGGGCTGGATTTCAAAGAACTAGGGTTGATTGTGGGGATCGTCATTCCCCCCAAGTTCAAAGTACCTACATTTGCTAAATACGACGGTTTGTCCTGTCTGAAGATGCACCTGAGGTCCTACGTCAGAAAGATCCAACCTCACTCTTCTGATAAAGATCTATGGGTCCACTTTTTTCAAGATAGTTTGTCGGGTACGCAATTGGACTGGTTCTATCAACTTGAGAGATCTGATGTTCATAACTGGGAAGATTTGGCCACTGCTTTCTACCGACAATACCAATACAATGCAGATTTAGCACCTACTCGTACTCAACTACAGAGTATGGGTATGGCCTCTAATGAGGGATTTAAGGAGTATGCCCAGAAGTGGCGGGATTTGGCTGGAAGGGTGCAGCCACCATTGTCGGATAGAGAGCTGGTTGACATGTTTTTAGGGACTCTATCAGGTCCATTCTTCAATCACTTGATCGGGAGCTCATCTGCAGGGTTCACCGAATTAATTCTGACCGGTGAAAGGGTCGAAGCTGGCATTAAGAGTGGTAAAATTCAGAAGGATGCCTCCTCTTCCACTGCTATCAAGAAAACCTTCCTAGCCAAGAAGGAAGTTTCTGCTGTTCACACCCAGAGAAATCAAGGGAGAATGGAGCGCCGACCAGCGGTGGGGGCTGTGATGATCCAGAACTCCTCAGCCGATCAACCTCGAAGCAGTCAACCTAGAGATAACCAGTAAAGGGTAGAAAGGCCACAACGGCAATTCACCCGGATCAACATGACACCAGCTCAGGTCCTCCCTCATCTGTTAAAGTTAAACCTTACCAACTTGAAAGAAGCGCCGAAAAACCCAAATACCTCTTCCCCCTATTATCATTCAAATGCAAAATGTGTGTATCATTCAGATAGTGTGGGGCACGACACCAACAACTGTTGGGCCCTTAAAAACAAGATCCAAGATTTGATAAATTCCAAGGAGGTAGAGTTTGATTCCCCCGAAAAACCTAATGTGATATCCGCTCCTATGCCAAAACATGGTCATAATGTCCATGCTATTGTGGAAGATCTTCATGTTACCACTGTTGATGACTTAATGACTCCGTTGCCAATGATCAAGATGAATCTGTTGAAAGCTGGGATATTCCCAAGTTGTGAAAAAGATTGTTACTTCTGTTCAACCTTACAATCCGACTGTCCACTATTGAAGTCAGGCATTCAACACTTGATGGATACTCAAGAGATCCTCTTTCAAAAAACTCTTGTTGCTACTATCACTCATGTTACTCCTGTTACTCCAATCAATGATGTTGCTATAATCACCATTTTCGACAATCTTTCCAAGACCTGCAAAAGGCCTGTTAAGATTACACCAGATCCAAAGTTTGTACTGCTAAAGATTACCATGCCAGGGCCTATCCCATATAAGTCCAATAAGACAATACCGTGGAATTATGGAGGAGAGATCTTCTATCACGGTGTGAAACAGATCAAATCAGTTGAAGAAAATTCCGATGAAGAGACTCCTGATATGGGGAATATTGCAGGGACAAGTAAGATCACTTGTAGTGGAAGAATCTTCTCTCCGGAGATTTCTCCTCCACGGGCAGTCTTCAGACCCTCAAGTGCTCCTGTTCCTGTCAAGATATTTGTGCGAAGTCCGGTTATTGAAGAAATTGTTACTCCCGAGGTTGTACCCTCTGTTGTTACTACTGATAAAGGTAAGGGGATCCAAGAAGCGCCAGCCAGGACGAGGGCTCAGACTTTGGTTATCCCCGAGACCACCCAAAAGGAGATGGAGGATATTTTAAAGATAATTAAGAAGAGTGACTATGATGTTGTAGAGCAGCTGGGGCAAACCCCTTCAAAAATCTCTATGCTGGCTCTATTGCTCTGCTCTGAGGCTCATGCCAAAGCCTTGATCAAATTTCTAAAGACGGAACACGTGCCTCAAGAAACTTCTGCAGACCAGTTTCAAGAGTGCGTGGCTAGCCTTACAGCCGATAATGGTCTTGGCTTCTCTGATGTCGATTTGACGTCTAAGGGAAGAAAGCATAATGATGCGCTGCATGTCTTGGTAGAGTGCAGAGGAACTACACTTGTTCATGTTATGGTTAATACCGGTTCATCTTTAAATGTTCTACCAAAGAAAGCATTGGATAGATTGGACTGTGAAGGTTTGACCCTTAAGCCCAGTAATATCATTGTTAGAGCCTTCGACGGTTCTAAGCGGATGGTTCACGGAGAAGTGGACATCCCAATTAAGGTGGGAACGAAAATTTTCAACTCTACTTTTTATGTGATGGACATCCCTCCTTCATATTCATGCTTGTTGGGAAGGTCATGGATCCACAACACTGGGGCAGTCACTTCTTCTCTACACCAGATGCTCAAGTACCCAGTCCAGGGTAAAATCATAACAGTTCCTGGTGAGGAGGAGTATATGATAAGCCACCTTAACTCTTTCCTCTACGTGGAGTTAGATGGTGAATTCATAGAAACACCTTTCCAACATTTTGAAGAGGTTTCTCCTGAAGTTGCGGTAGCCAAGACAATGACTGATGTGCCCATCATTACCAAGCCTGTGTCCCGGATGTCATCCCTTAAAGATGCGGAGGCTGTAATCATGGAAGGTGGAAGTACAGTGTAGGGTCAATTGCCAGATTTTCCTTACAAGACAGATAAGTTCGGATTGGGTTTCACTGCTGCTAGCCAGAAAGTTGTGCGTCGCTCCCGGGCTGGAGGATCGCCACTGAAAATCACTCATCACGAAGTTTATGCTTTAGAGGATGATGAAGAAGGAAGCAATTTTGAAGACTGGATCTTTCCAACCATTGAAGGAGGACTGAACAACTGGGAGGCGAAAGACTTTGTTCCCATTACTTTCATCAATCAGTAATTTATCTTTTGAACATTTCCTGTTTGGTCTATAATAATTATTAAACAATTTGTACACTCTTTTCGCCTTATGCCTTACCCGGGGCATATAGGTCCATTTGTAAGGGTTTTGATTCTTCATTTTCATATGCCATTTTTAATGAATCATGGACGTTTTCATCTATAAACTTTTGTGTTCATTTTCTTTCTTTTTACATTTTATTTTGTTTAAAGATGGCTATCCCTTACACACATACACTCACAAAATGCAGGTACCCATCCACTCCGGATTCCATGGGTAACAATTCTGCTATGGCCTTCAGTGACTCTGAAGATCTGGTCAATCATGCCGAATACGAAGGTGATGAAGACTGTGAAGTGCCTGGAGATTTGGCTAGACTTTTGCAACAAGAAGAAAGGGCTATTCTGCCCCATGAAGAGTTGTTAGAGACTATCAATCTGGGTACTACCGAAGACAGAAAAGAGGTTAAAGTGGTGCCAACCTAGAGCCAAGTGTCAAAGAGCGTTTAGTTCAACTGTTGAATGAATATGTTGAGATCTTTGCTTGGTCCTATGAAGACATGCCGGGACTGGATACAGATATTGTGGTTCACCGTCTCCCTACAAGAGAAGACTGACCACCAATCAAATAGAAAGTCCGCCGAATGAGGCCCGATATGTCCGAAAAGATCAAAGCTGAAGTAATGAAACAATTCAATGTTGGCTTTTTGGCTGTTACTTCCTATCCACAATGGGTTGCTAATATTGTGCCCGTGCCTAAGAAGGACGGCGAAGTTAGAATGTGTGTGGACTACAGAGACTTAAATAGGGCTAGCCCTAAAGATGATTTTCCACTACCACAAATTGACATTTTGGTCGACAATACAGCTCAACATAAGGTGTTTTCTTTCATGGATGGATTTTCAGGGTACAACCAGATCAAGATGGCCCCCGAAGACATGGAGAAGATTACTTTTGTTACGCAGTGGGGTACCTTCTGCTATAAAGTGATGCCATTCGAACTGAAGAATGTCGGGGCAACCTATCAGCGAGCCATGGTTGCTTTGTTTCATGACATGATACATCATGAAATTGAAGTCTACGTAGACAACATGATAGCCCGTTCACAAACAGAAGAAGAACACCTCGACCATCTGCAAAAGCTGTTTGTCAGGTTAAAGGAATACAAGCTCAGACTGAACCCTAGCAAGTGCACTTTTGGAGTCAGGTTCGGTAAACTTTTGGGATTTATCGTTAGTAACTAAGGCATCGAAGTTGATCCTGCCAAAGTCTAAGTTATACAAGAAATGCCTGCCCCTCGCACTGAGAAGGAGGTCAGAGGTTTCTTGGGACGCCTAAACTACATTGCAAGGTTCATCTCTCACCTAACATCTACCTGTGAGCCAATCTTCAAGCTATTGAAGAAAGATCAGGTGGTTGAATGGAACAAGGATTGTCAAGTTGCTTTTGATAAGATCAAGGAGTATTTGTTGGAACCTCCTATCTTGATGCCACCCGTCGAAGGAAGGCCTTTAATCATGTATCTGACTGTTTTGGATAATTCAATGGGGTGCGTACTGAGCCAACATGACGAGTCTGGCCGAAAAGAGCATGCCATTTATTACCTTAGCAAAAAGTTTACCGACTGTGAGACTCGCTACTCACTGCTCAAGAAAACTTATTGCGCTTTGGTATGGGCTGCTCACCGGCTAAGGTAGTATATGTTGACACATACCACTCTGCTGATTTCTAAAATGGATCCGATCAGGTACATCTTTGAGAAGCCTGCTTTATCTGGAAGAATCGCTAGATGGCAGATGATCTTGACTGAGTATGATATCCAGTACACAACCCAAAAAGCTATAAAGGGGAGTGTACTAGCTGACCATCTAGCTCATCAAGCCGTCGAAGATTACCAATCTATGAGGTTCGACTTCCCTGACGAGGATATTATGACTTTGGACAACATTAAAGGTAACAGACCGTATGACAGACCTGAACAAGGATCCCGATGGACCCTGTACTTTGGTGGTGCTTCAAATGCACTTGGCAACGGTATCAGCGTGGTACTTATCTCTCCAGAAGGTTGCCATACACCTTTCACTGCTAGACTCTGCTATAGCTGCACCAACAATATGGCCGAGTAGGAAGCTTGTATCTTTGGTCTCAAGGCCGCTATTGACTTGGGAATCAAATCATTGATTGTATTTGGGGACTCCGCTTTAGTTATCAGTCAAATCAAAGGAGAGTGGGATACTAAACATCCAAACCTCATCCCTTACAAAGAACATGTCCTGACATTGTTACCACATTTCGAGCAGATTACCTTTGAGCATTTCCCGCGAGAAGAGAATCAGCTAGCAGATGCGCTAGCTACAATGTCATCCATATTTAAACTTAACTGGGATAATGAGGATCCTCAAATCACCATTGAAAGGATGGACGAACCTGCACATTGTCACGAGATTAATACCGAAGAAGTGATGGATCGACCTTGGTTTCATGACCTCAAAAGGTATCTCGAAGCACAAGAATACCCTGAAGGAGCTTCAGTCAACGACAAAAAGTTCTTATGGAGGTTCGCTGCCAAGTTCTTTCTGAGCAATGGTATCCTATACAAGCGCAATCTTGATTATGTACTACTCCGTTGTGTGGACAAGATTGAAGTTGAGCAGATCATGGCTAAACTGCATAATGGCACCTTTGGCACCCACTCGAGTGGTCATACGATGGCTAAGAAGATTCTAAGGGCAGGCTACTACTGGTCAACCATGGAAGCTGATTGTCATCAACATTCCCGTACTTGTCACAAATGTCAAATCTATGCTGACAAGGTACATATTCCTCCAGTTCCTCTCAATGTCTTAATAGCTCCTTGGCCATTCGCGATGTGGGGAATCGACATGATTGGTGAGATCAAGCCTACAGCATCCAATGGACACCGTTTCATCCTGGTGGCCATTGATTACTTTACCAAGTGGGTCGAAGCAGCTTCCTTCGCCTCCGTTACAAAGAATATGGTTGCCCGCTTCATCAAGCAGAACCTCATATGCCGGTATGGTATCCCCAATAGGATCATCACTAACAACGGTACAAATTTGAACAATACTATGATCACCGCTCTGTGCGAGCAGTTCCAGATTCAACATCACAATTCATCTCCCTATTAGCCTAAGATGAACGGTGTTGTCGAAGTTGCGAACAAAAATATCAAAAAGATCATTCAAAAGATGACAGTCACCTACAAGGACTGGCATGAGATGTTACCGTTTGCTCTGCACAGGTACCATACCACGGCACGCACTTCAACTGGGGTAACACCCTTTTCTTTGGTATACGACATGGAGGCTGTTTTACCTATCGAGGTTCAGATTCCCTCCTTGAGAATCATGAAAGATGCTGGTTTGAGTGAAGACGATTGGATTCAAAACCGGCTTGATCAACTTAACTTGATTGACAAAAAGCGACTTACTACTGTTTGCCATGGTCAGGCATATCAAAAACGTATGATCAAGGCCTTCAACAAGAAAGTCAAGAGACAAGTATATCAAGTCGGGAACCTTGTAATCAAGAGAATCATCTTGCGGCAAAGTGATCCCAGGGGAAAATGAACTCCTACTTACGAAGGACTGTTTGTGATCAAAAACATCTTTTCTGGTGGGGCAATGATTCTTACCACCATGGACGGCAATGACCTGCCGCACCCTGCGAATGCAGACATAGTCAAAAGATACTACGCATAAAACGACCCGACAAGTTGAAAACCCGAAAGTGCGACTTGGGAAAAAATGGGCATCCCGGTGAATCAAAAACCCGAAAGGGAGATTCAGGCAAAAATTAGGGATAAATAAAAAAAATCTATACACTCGGCAAGTTGAAAACCCGAAAGGGCGACTTGGGCAAAAAAGGGTTTCCCGGTGGATCGAAAACCCGAAAGGGCGATCCAGGCAAAATTAGGGAATTAAAGCGTATGATTATGTCTCGTCGGATCACTTTAAAGACAATCTCTTCACGAATAAGCTCCAAGTTTCTGATCAATCAAATCATCTGTGGACGAAGCAACGAATGGACAAGATACTCAGAGTTTTGAAGGCTATAGCAGAATGGGAACCCCATGAAATTGTTACACATAGCCATTTTTCTTTGTATAAATTTTTCTCATTTTTTATGACAACATTCTCTTACTAGGATGTCTGTCTCCTTTGTACAAAATACTTACACCAAGTTAATATAAATATACTTCAAAGTGCAGAAATTTGTTTGCCTTTTCTTTCTTTTTACACTTGTGTTTTATTTGAAAACGTCCAATGATTTATTGAATGAGCATATGCATTTGAATATAATCACTTCTTACAGATAAAACAAAATGAGAAAGAATAATTACTGATAGGTTAAAGGTATGGGGAAACGTCTTTAGGCTATTCCAGAAGAAATCCCCTACAGTAAGTCATCTAGAACCTCAACAGAGCTAATACATATCCCCAATGGAGTTAAGTTTCAAAATTCCCATCAGAGTTAAGTTTCCAAACTCCCAATCCCCCGCGGAGCCAGAAAATTTTGAACTACAAACTCTCAGCGAAGATAAAACTTTCTTCCCGAACGGAGTCTAAAACTTCAAATCTTAAACCGAGGTGGAATACTATCCAACTTCCTCCGAATCCTCGGTAGATTGGCATACAACCCAAGCTTTCGAAAATTCTCCAACAGGATAAACATTCTCCCCACAGAGTTATTTCCCAGCAGAACGAAGATTCTTGTTTCTCCAGTTGAGGCTTCCCAGGTTTTAATTCCCCAGTAGAGATCGTCGGATTTGTCCTTATTTCCCCAGGAAGGTCATAAAGGATTCTCAATTCCCCACAAGTCACCAAGGATTTTCAATCGTCAGCAGTAGTCCAAAGGATGTTCTCAGTCTCAACAATCAAAGGTTTTGAATCTCCAACAGTAGTCAAGGGTTTATTTTCCCCGGCAACAGTCAAAGATTTCATTATCTCCCGCTATCAAGGACTTATTTTCCTCAGCAAGATGGCTAATCAGCTTACATGCGCATTCATTACATTCATATATCATAAATATTGATAGAACACATTTTATTGCATCATACATGTCATGCAACATAACTTTGAGTTTAGCTAACATTTTACCCTTTTCAGGATAAGATTAAAAGCTACCTTTAACAAATATTCAAAGATTTTAGATACAGTATGGATACACCCCAGACACGGCGGTCATTCTACTACTCATACAGACTTCAGCAATCAGATACGGACTAGATACGCTCCAGACATAGAAGCCATTTTATTTCTTGTTCAGATTCAAATATCAACCTCAAGTTCAGATACACTCCAGACACATAAGTCATTTTGTCACTTGTCCAGATCCCAGTTACAGTACGGATACACTCCAGACACGGAAGTCATTTTGCTTCTCATACAGATCTCAACTTCAGATACCGTCCAGATACACGCCAGACACGGTTGCCATTCTGTCACTCATTCAGAATTTATCCCCAGCCCAGAAATGCTCCATACATGGATGTTTCTCTGTCGCCCATTCAGAATTCAGATACAATACAGATACACTCCAGACATAGCAGTCATTCTGATATTCATTCAAGAATCAAATATGGTTATAGCTCGGATACGCTCTAGACACGGGCGCCATTACTTTGCTCACACGAATCCAATCTCCAGATGCAACTCAGATACGTTCCGGATACGGATACCATTCTGGTGTTCATTCTCCTGATTTTCAACAAACAGTCTTGGATGGCATCTCTAAGCCCATCTCCATCAAGATTCTACCATCTCCAAATGGCATCTTTAAGCCCATTCCCTCAGCTACATTTTGACGAGTGCAAATTTACGGGCACTCTAGTGTCCAATCCTCTTTTACCTTCGAGTCACGAAAGGCAAACTCGCCAATCTAACTCTTCAGGTTCAAGAAGATTGAACAGGGGCAGCTGTTGTACCCCAAAATTTTCCCTCTTATTTTATCAAGAATTCCCCTCACAAGGCTCCTTGAACTCCAGACAGGATTAGGGTTTTGCACTGCCCAAGACATCTCCTTGCACTGATGACCTAAATTAGGGTTTGAGTTTGCACAGGGATTTTTGGACTTTTAACACTAAAATTGTCTTTCATACTCCTTGTTGGACTCATGAGTTTGTCCATACTAAGTTTCAAGCCTTGAATCAAATTTTTACCCAGTCAATTGGACAGTTGACCTAGAAATCAGTTGTATTGGGGAAAAAGTCAATTGTGGCCAATTTACAGTCAAACCTCATGAATTTTGACCCATATCAACATTATAAACTCATATGAATCATTTGATCAAGTTTGGACCACAACTCCACAAGAAATTTGATCAGATCACCAAAAGGGCAAAATGGTCATTTTTAGGGTTTTGACTGCACAAAGGCTATTTCTGATTTTTGACCTAGCCAATGGAAAATTGGGTTCAAGCATGGACTCAAGGACTCAATGGAATCATCTTGAACTATTCACAAGTTTCAAAAGATCTCAAATGCATTGGATTGACAAATGAATTTTTTCAGTCAACTGATCAAAATTTGACTGTACACTGAAAAGTCAAACTTTGACTTTTTGGTCAAAATCAAGTGCCAAGGGTCATTTTTCATCAAAATATGTCAAAACATGAAACTTGTTCATCAAGAAACCCATTTTTGCAAATTAGGGTTTAAAGTTGAAAATTTTCATAATTAGAATTTTTCTAAGTTATGAAATTTTCTTAATTTTTCCTAACTTTGCCCAACATTTTCACCATGATGTATTTGGATTCAAACAAAACTTCCAACATTAAAGTTTTAGTACTCCACAAAATCTACAACTTTTATTCACAAAGTTTTCCCAAAAGAATCTTGGATCTCAAGTTATGATTTTTGGAACAAGGGTCCCTAAAACTTTTAACTTAGTAAAATTTTGCCCTAGTTTAGGCAGGATTTTGACCTATCTTCATGGCCATTTTTCACATAGTTCCACTTGGAATATCAAATTGCATTTCAAAGATGAATTTTAGAGCATGTTGCAAGCTTTCCAAAATGTCCAAGAACTCTCCAAACTCATTTGTGGTTAGGGATAATCGAAGGCTTGAAGTTGGTAAAAACTCACTTTTCATCCATGGCATGTTCATTGTGATACAAGTTGCAAATTCAAATCAGCTTGCTTTGCACTAGATTACAGGCCTCAAAACCATTCCACACTCAATAATTAAGTGCAAAACCATTGTTCTAAGGCAATGTTTTGGTCAGAGCATTGCATATTAGATTAATCCCTAAATAGAAAAAGCAACATTACCATTTTTGCCAAAATGTGCTTTATGTCAAAACTGAATCCCTTGAGCATTGGTCCATATCTTATGCAGCAAATAAAATCCACAAATTAGAGGGGCCAAGAGGATAGTATGCAAGGTGATAGATAGCCTGTACAGGCCTGCTTCAAATCACTTCTCACACTTTGCTTCATAACCAAGAAATTTGTCCAAAACACAAGGACTTGAACATCAGCTAAAACTAACTTGGGCAAGCATTTGAAACGACTTTCTCACATCCCCTTAAACCAGAAACACGACCCTTTGAGCCCTCAAACATCCCATAGCTCAAAATCACCTTCCATTGGCAAAACAGGGCAGCATCTGCATCTTGACTTCCATAGCACAATTTGCTCGTGCGTTTTGCCCTAAACTTGTTTAAACACCTTCCATTCAATCCATCCAAGCTATCCCAAACCTTAAATACTAACTGTAACTCCATTTACAGGGTTTTCCATTTTCAATTTGAGCTTGTGCAGGTTGAGTTCTGTAGGCTTGTTCAAGTGCATTCAAGGCAAGCTAGACATTGGAGAAGGTCAAGTGAAGTTCAAGCAAGCTCCCAGACATCTCAGGCCTTGTTGAAAAGCTCCACATTGCCATACACGAAGTCAGCTGAAACAGGTTTTTATGAACTTCCTATCTCTCTATTTAGGAACATTTAGACTTAGGTTTGTGAATAAGAAATGTAGTATTCATAGCCATGAATATGTACATATGCTCAGTTTTCATTTTTATTAAGCATGCTGAGAGAATTTGGTCCATGGACATCCTGAAAAAATTAGGTTAGATTTTAGGGCCAGAGAAATTCTCTCTGGTCTTTGAGAGTTAGGACAAGTTTTTTATATGGTTGGGTTCGTCTTGAAAAGCTCTACAACTTTGATGTTATGTGTTTTTGCAATAGAGCACGTATGCAGGATCTAGCATTTGTACAGGGCGCACGCGAAATTTGAATCCAGAGGTTGAAGATGAAGTCTGGCTTGGGCTGGGCTTTGCTTCTTTTGTTTTTAACATCCCCCTTTTACTGAATACACCCCCCTGGCCCATTTCTTCATATTTTTATGTTTTGTTATTTTATTTTCAGTTCTGATTTTATTTTATTATTTCCAAAAATAAAAAAATACCTAAAAATATTTTATAAATTTTCACATTTATTTTGCATTTTATTTCTATTTTTTCTAACATAAAAAACAATTTAATGAGTATATATTTCTATTTATTGAAAACTTGAAAATAATATAATTATACCTTTTATTTTTATTCTTTTATTTACACTCAAAAATATTATTCTAAATATATTTTTATCTTGTATATATTTTATTTCATTTTTTGTACATGATTAATATAATTAATAAATATATATATATATATATATATATATATATATATATATATATATATATATATATATATATATATATATATATATATATATATATATATATATATATATATATATATATATATATATATATATATATATATATATATATATATATATATATATATATATATATATATATATATATATATATATATATATATATATATATATATATATATATATATATATATATATATATATATATATATATATATATATATATATATATATATATATATATATATATATATATATATATATATATATATATATATATACTTTTATTTTATAAATACTTGAGAATAAAAACATGAAAAAAATATACTTTTATTTATTATTATTATTTATACTTAAATAATACTTTTATTTTTCTAAATATATTTTATTTTTTGAATATATATTATTTTATCTTATTGTATATAAATAATATAATTAATATATTTATTTTCTTAAAGAAAATTAGGGTTTTACCCTTAACCAAAAAATAATCTTTTCATTTATTTCTTCCTTTTTTGCATCAAATATTTTTACATACATAAAAATAAACAAAAACCTTTTTGCATATTCATATTATTTTGTATATTTATTTAATTTATTTATTTAAATATTATTTCATTTATTATTTATGCCATTTGATTCAATTTGGATGTAATAGTAAAATTAGGGTTTTAATTTCTTGTCAAATAATCCCCATTCAAAAAATTGTATCCCCCTTCCCATAATCATGTTGTAATAGTGGTAGATTTATTTTACGCACTTACGCTTTCAATTATACCATGATTAGAGATTAGGGTTTGTATGTAAAATTCCAAAATCAACAAGTAGTTTGACCTAGTACAAGACCTAAATGCATGAAAATCAATACACAATGCACACTTGCACCCCCTAGGGTTTCATCCACTTGTTGCCTTAAAAATGGGCCATGTTATGCATGTTGGGTATTTTGGCAAAAAAACAAACAAAACAAAAGATCATAGTCCCTCGATGACGCTATCTTGGTTGCCTATACAAAAATGATCTAGTCCCTCAAACTTGCTAAAGATACTTAACACAATTGCTATCATGGTCTACACGATGACCCGTGCCTGTCCCGTTTAACATCCTAATATAAGGTTGTTTACCAAATGCAATGGTAAAACAACACTGTCAAAAGGGTTAAAAATATATAGGAAAGATCTTTGAGTAAAATATGGTAGATAACTCTTAGTTACTTGATCGAAACTTGCAAAACATCCTTGCTATTTTCAAAACACACTTCACAACACAATTCAAAACATTTCCCAAAAAACAAACTTTCAAACATTGGAATATCCTTTCAAAAAGACAAACACCTTTGTATATATTCAAACAAGAATCATTACAAAGGTTTCCACAATGATGGCCTCTTTTTCAAAACATCTTTCAAAACCACATACAAAGCACCATTTCGAACAATTGAAAAGCAAAAGCAAGTGATCTAAACAAGTAACTAAGAGCCCATGGATAACCATGGATGAAAAGGATGCTTGCACCTTCCCTTTTCATAATCTACTCCCCGAACCCAAGAAAACATCTCAAAGGTCTTTCCTGTGCTTTTTGACCTTTCCTTAGGATAAAATAAAAAGTCGGTGGCGACTCTTGCTAAACCAAAACATTTGCGACGAAACGCAAAACCTCAAGTCAGTTCTCCCACCGTATCACAAACACTGATGTTGAAAAGTACTCATTCAAGAAACCCTTTTCCATCTCTTCCCAATAAGTAATACTACCAGCCGACAATGAATAAAACCACTCTTCAGCTTCATCCACTAAAGTGAACAGAAACATTCTAAACTTCTTCACTTCATCAGTAAGACCATCAATCTTCAACGTTGTGCTCATGGTGAGAAACCCTTGTAAGTGCTTATTAGCGTTTTCATTTACCCTTCCAGAGAAGGACTTCATCTCGTGTTAAGTGATCATTCTTGGATGCAGTTGAAAATTTGGCACATTCACTGGTTGGTTCACAATTTCCAATCTACCAGCCGGTGCATTTGTCCAACCATAGTCACCAAGGAGCCTCTCAGATGCTAGTGGATTTTCTCCCATTGGTATTTCCTTTTCTGATTCCCACTATGACTCTGTATGAACTGAATAGTCTTCGTTGGAGGCCAACCTGGCTAATCGAGCTTTTCTATGCCTTACATGAAATGTTCTTTCAATTTTTACGTTAAAAAGAAATTCCGCTGAGGGTTTTCCTCGCATACAAATATTAGACAAAAATAAGTAATAATAAAAATAATAAAATATAAAATAATAAAATATAAAAATATAAAAATAACAAAAATAAAATTTTAGTTGCAGAGCAATAAAATTCTAATTAAACTCAAATTAAACTCTATATTTTGGCAGTCTCCGACATTGGCGCCAAAAACATGATCAAAAAAATAACAAGTGCACTATTTTTCCTCTGTAGTAATAATAGGAAAATTCCATGAATATCGATCTCGAGGACTGCATATAAGTACCGAGTTAAATCCGTGGTTCAATTTAACAAAAACTTAAATTGGAATTTAGTTTGGAATTTATCACTTAAAAATAAGCAGAATTATAAATTGGCTTTTTCACAGATATTAGTAATATGCTAGGGTAAAGTGTATATTTTTTCCTGTAGTAACCTTGAATCCTGATTTCTTCAACAAGTTCATGATATTCAATTACCAGATCTCTAGTTTATTTTCCCCCAAGTCCTTAGTGGGAAAACCTTTGAACATTCATCCTAAACCCTAAGTCCTTAGAGAATTATGGTGAAATCAAACAATGATGTTATCAAGAATTAATCGGTAACTATAGTATAATCATACAAAAACCTTAACAACCACAGTCTAGCTGATTGTTAACCGTAAATCAATCTTTGTTGGCCCGACAGGGAAAGCATTAAAAATATTGAACGATCAAATTGAATATGAAAAACGATTGCATTAAACAAATCATAACACAAAGTCATTTACATAATCAAATCAGGGGCACCCCCTAGCATTGAGGGGTTTAGCTACTCATATTTTTCAAAATAATTACAAGATGAAAATTAAACATTACAAGAATTTGGATAGCTTCAATCTTCAATTGCTTCCGCTAATGAGTATCTCCGCTCTCCAACAACCTTTTCTCTCTAATCTTCAATCGTGTAACAATTCTTCGCTGGAAAAAAGTCCCCTAATTCATCGTAAAAACTCATCTAAATAGAAAACATTTACTTAGGTCGGTCGGAAATACCAAAACCACCCTTTCATACCAAAACTTGAGAAAAATAAGAGATAATACTGAAATCAGCGTCACAAGCCGACACTGGTCGCGTTAGGCAACACGGGCTCCCGTGTTGCATTTATGAGATTTTAAAATTCATGTGTTAGGCTGACATGGCCAGTGTTTCCTAACACGGGCGGCCGTGTTAGATCTTATGGAATGTGCATAAAACTTTTCTAAAATCCTGCGATTTTTCCTGGTTTTTGCTTCGACTCTTCTTGAATGCTTACCTGTACCTAAAAACATTAAAGAGACATAACCAAAGCATAAAATATGGAAAAGGGAAATAAAGCGCTTAAAAAATGACATAATTAACTAGAATGAACGGTAAAAAAAGGTTTAATAACCACTGATTATAGCCTCAAAGAGGTCGACGTAATGCTCCCAGTGGAGGTCTTGGATTAAAATCACAGAGAGCTGTTGTTTCATGGATAGTTCTTGCATGTTTCCACCGTAGCTTGGATCTTCTCACTTGTCCTATAACTTTTCTCAAATACCTGTGTAATGTACAAATTTGAAAGAGAAGGACGCCTCCTACCCACACGAGAGAAAGGGGATATGCCTATTATTTACAATGAATTTCAAAAGAGTTTTTATAGGGGTTACAAAGAATGACCGAGACATTAGCTCGTCTTCTCAAAATAATAGAATTAATGAAAAAGTAACAACACATCAAAGTAAATATTACAAGAAAGCAACCATTTTTTCCTTAGGAGATTGTTCGAGTAATATGTGAGTCCTTGTTTAAGCCTTTGTACCTCAAGGGAGAGCACTAAGGGCGGGCTCGGTGGACTAGCTATGCTGGCTAGCTCTGTCTGGCCGAGCCTTGTTCGCGGGCTAGCTATGTTGGCTCACTCTATGGGAAATCTCTTTTTGCGGGCTAGCCCTGTTGGAGACTTATTTTTCCCGTTGTACCTATACACATATCTCATCTAAATATAAGGTTACCATTGCAAACAAAAGTAAATGGTAATATTCGAGTTACAAATCCATAAACGCATGGCATAAAAAGTTATCAAAAGAAATTCAACTGTACAACCCAATAATATTCATGAGTTACTTATCTTTTCAATGGTGGCGTCGGTAGCATCTTAATCAATTGATGGATTGACCTGGACATGATTGATTATCGTCGAGGGACTCTAATCTCTCTGGAGTTATGATAACGAGTTTACTAGAGATCATAATTTGAGACGCTTGTTTGGATGATCTATATCATGGTGAATCAAATAGATCTGGTATACTTGGAGGTTACCGGCTCTGTGCATGGATTCTTCGGGTGGTGATGGTGTCAATCATAGATCCGATCGGGAGATATGGTGATGTTGGTGATAGACCCGATCGGGAGAGATTATGGTGTATGAGGTCTATGCGACAATGTTATATAAAGAGAAAATGGATTTTACATGGTCCAAGGGAGTTTTATCGGTTCCCACAGACGGCGCCAACTGTTCCTGAAGAACAATACTGATAATCTCCCTGAAGCTGGCCAAGAGAGATCATAAGTGTGAATCCTTTCTTCTCTCCATGAGCTTCCTATTTATAGTGTCTCTACCAACAAGGTGATGAAATGGTATTTGTAAGACACTTCTAAACCCCAAAGATTATTCGAAAAATAATTCAATAATTAAATCAAAGTAATACACCAAAAGGGTGTCACATTTCTTCAAACAAACTTCATAATAAGACACATTCTACTCCATAACACGGGCTTTCAAAAATCAATTACGTTAGGTACTTCATGATTAACAACCATAGCTTTTCAACTTACTCGCAATGGAAATTCATAATTCAAAACATCTATATTAATATACTTCTAAATAACTTCATCAAATCAAAACAACTTTATTACCACGAGGGTATTTAAAATCTCAAATTAAACAAGATAACATGATTATTCAAAACAAACTATCTCATCCCTGATGTTACATACTAGAACAAGACCCCTTTATTCTACAGGAAATAAAGAATACACTTCGCAACTATCCATTAAGCCTCAACAAACTATTCTTGATTACCTGCAAGTTACCCATGTATAGAGGCAATATTTCCAAGCATAAAGGGTGAGTAAATCATAATTATTTTAAAATACATAAGGAGTAAGTATAGTAGTTATGATATAACACTAAAGAAACACTCCATCAAAACCTCATGACATACTCACACCTTCAAGTATCATAATATGCATCAGACACATGGTAATATCATCAATTATAAATTATCACAAACACGCATCCACAAAACATCAGTGAATCAAATCCTCATACAATGTCACACATAATGCAACGCAACTTCTTTAAATGCATGCATGTCGTACTAAAACTTCACTAATGACATTGTCACCATTTTCTCCAAATATTCCCACCAATAGCATCAATTCCCGCTTAAAACTGGATCACATCATAAATTTCACTCAATCCACACTATGGGATTGAGGCCATCACTGGACTATTCTTCCAACAAAACTCACTAAAACAATGTCCTGCAACCATCACTGGGCTACGCCCTAACTTATGCCGTGAATACATGATGCAAAACATCTTTAATAACCAAATGACCAATGCTAGTAAAATGCATCATCATTCATATAATCATCATAAATATCAACACATACTTCATAACATGAAACAACATCACCATAGCATTAACAATTCATTGTATACACATACACCATGCTAAAACAATCATTGAGTCGTCTTATTCATCTAAGAATAGGTAATGTAAAAACATATCATATGACTCTTCATATTCCACCAAGGTATATTTCGTCGCGTTAGCTTCCTAACCCTTCAAACAACATATCAATCGGAGTCCTGAAACTCAAGTTATGACACTTTTAAAATACTACTGGTATCCATCGCCTGGTGCTCGCCCGGTGAAGCAGGATGCTCGCCTACGGCTCGTCCGACAATGAAGGAGCAATAACACCCTTTTTACTTTTTGGTCTCCACCGCCTAGTGTTGCATCTCGCTCACCCGATGCTCTCCTCTCTCCTTTGCATCGCCCAACGAGGCTCCAGCGACATACCACCCTCCATACAAAATCCAGGGGCTATGATTTTCACCCATCCCATCGCTTCTTTCTCGCCCGGTGCTGTTGGAGCGAGGCTTCATCGCCCGGCGACACACATCTACCGCCCGATGTTGCAACACGAATATCACAAAATTTTCCCTCCCATTTTCTTCAAGATATCTTCTCATGCTCCTAGGATCTTCAATTGCTCAAGATTACTCAAGAATTGATCCGACAAACTCTTCTCCTAAGCAATGGACCTACAACTAGGGTTTCACTTTTCTCAAGGAAGATTGGATTTCTAAGGCCTCAAGTGGATTTCATGGTTTCTTATATGCCTATAAGCGTCCTCATGCCAAGTTTTAAGCCTTGCATCACAAGTTTTCTCAGTCAATCGCTCAAATGACTGAAAATTAACTATATTGGACAAAAAGTCAACTATGTTCAACATACGGTCAAACCTCGGGATTTTTGGTCAACATCAATATTTTGGAGTTATATTCATCATTTTATCAAGGGTTGATTATGATTCATCAAGAAAACTCAAGATTCATCAAAAGTTAAAAGTTTCCAAATTAGGGTTTTCCTAAGGAGAAGTCAAATGAACTTTGACTAAGCACAACTTCCACATACTTCATCAGATTTTCCTCAACTAAAGCTCATTTTTAAAGGAATTCAATTCTTCACAACTTAGTCTCTCTAAGCTCAAGTCCAAAAAATGCTTCATTAGAGAGATATGGGCCAAAACATTATAGGTCATTTCAAAAGTCAACAAAAAGACACTTTTTGTCAATGCAACTTACATCAAGATAAAGTCTTCAAATGCAAAACTGATCAAAATATATATTGTAGAGGACATCTTGAAATTTCCAAAAAGTCAAAGATCACCTTTGTATGATGAAAATTGAGATAGTTATGATTGGTACGAGTTGGGAAATTTTGAGAAAAGGCATGAAACCTAAAGTGACCAAATTTGAAATTTTGGGCTAATGGGCTATTGTTTTAAGGTCCGTGCATGTTATATAATTCATATGAAGCTTTTAATCACTTCATGAGCCCCTTTACCTTTTTATTCTATTTTTTTATTTAAGGTCAAAATAAAATAAGATAAAAGTCAAGCTTTCTTACAAGGTCCAAGCCTAACATGTTTGACCTAATTTCTTCATTATATATTTTCATCAATTCAGACAATCATGCACATGAACCTTTGCACAAAAAAACCTCTCCAAAATTATCAAAGAACTAAGGCAACTTGTAAACCCTAATTGCAGCCACTCTCAAGGCAAACCAACCTTTCCATTCACTTCCAAAAGCACTATAGGGTAAGTAGGGATCAATTTTGATGATACAAGAGGCTTGAAATGCATGGACACATATCGCTGGTTTTATATTCTTGCATGAATTCATATTTCTATGTTTCTTTGTGTATTAATGCATACTAACATATCTAATGCGTTTCTGAGGTTTAATAGTGTAGGAATAACCCATCGTGTGAGCCCCATGATGGCTGAATCGTGAATGGCCATACTTATACTGATTTGAGTTATCTTCTTCATATCTAAGAATTCAACATGTTTTATCCAAAAATAACACTCCCATTAAACTCACAAGACTTGATTTAGAGGGGTAGGATCCCTTTGGATCGCTAACAATTGTTGTTTTTGCAGGTTGGAAACAAGGCTCACCGGAGAAGATGAACGGAGCTAGGGCTCCGACGCCTCTTCGGTCCAGGAAATGGTTTTATTACATATTTATTTTGTTTCACTTATATCATCGGATGTACAGCCACCCCAGTGGAAAGGCAACACGCGTTAAGGCATTACTCTACAAAGGTGTGGGTTTGATACCTGCCTTTTGTTCTTTTTTCATATTTTCTGATTTTCGCAGATCACATGCAACAGTCTTCATAGCATCAATCGTTCACCCTTGTCCTACAGCCACATGATCATCATCATCCAATATCAATGTCCCAGACGCGTAAGCACATGGTGAACCTCATGGAGCCACCACACTGGATCCAACACTGACACTAGTGGGCCTGGACCACAATTGCAATTCACAACCCCTTATTTGCTATATCAGGCCCAAACTCTTTCTCTTATATTTCTCTCTTTTTCTTTTACTTACTTGTTTTTACTATTTAACTAAAATACCAAAATATTAGCTTTAGGTTAAAATTAATTAGGTTTAGTTTTAATTATCTTTTTTTAATTAATTTAACTAATTAACTTTCTTAATTAAAATTCACTAGATTCTTAGGGTTTTTTAATTAAATTAATATTAAAATTAATTAGGTTTTTAGGTCTATTTAATTAATTAATCACAAAAGATTTTTTCATAAAAAATACCAAAAATACTTTCTTTTCAATTTTCACCTTTTTAGATCGACCGTATGCGTAATAGCTAGCTTTATTTCCTGCTTTCTTTTCCATTATCATGTAATTGCTACAGAATGTAATAGTTATAGGTTTTTACTTTCTGCACTCTACTATTATGTAACTGCCACAAGGCCATATAATATCGTAGGGACTTTATTTTCCGCACTTTAACGCTTTTTATTATTTTATGTTTACTGCTTAGTAATTAGGGTTTGTATGAAAAGATAAAAAACCTGACGATAGAAAACCCTAATCGCAAAGATAAAATAACTGAAAACAACACACCTCGCACACTCACACATCTAGGGTAACCTCCCTTGTTTCCTTCGAAAAACATTCATGTCCCTCAAAAGTGGGGACGTTTTAGCAAAGTCCCTCGATTCAAATATCATAGTCCCTCGATGACCCTTAGACGTTGCCTTTTCGGTAAATGATCAAGTCCTTTACGAAAATTGTTAAAGCATCCTTACCAGTTTCTTTCGATGACCATATAATGACCCTCGATTGTCCCTTCACATCCAATGGATGGGGCTACCTACTAACTAATGGTACGGATAATATTATCTAAAGGAGGAGAAAAATTACAAGAACGACCTTGAGTGGGTAGATACTCGTAATCGCATGCTCACAAAGCTCTTCAAAACAAAAATGTTTCACACAAACACTTTCAAAACACTTTGTACGCATTCACGAAGACATATACAAGAATCATTACAAAGTCTCACCTTACATTTGCAACTTTTCAAAATATTTTCAAACACACAAAGTAATTTTCAAAAAGTGAGCTAAGCGATTAAGAGCTCGTAGATAACTATGGATGAAAAGGGTGCTAACACCTTCCCTTTTCATAACATACCCCCCGAACTCAAAATCTATCAAGGTTATTCCTGTTCTTTTCACCTTTCCTTATTGGATAAAATAAAAATCGTTGGCGACTCTTGCTATCCAAAACATTTGTGATAAAATGTAAAACCATGTCAGCTCTCCCACCGTATTACAACAGCATCATCCCAAAACCCCACACAACCTACAATTATCTAAACCTTAGATCAATTGTAATAATAACGATAAATTATGTTACCTTAGTTCTTAGAAATCAATTGATATCTTTCAATCTCTACAAAATGAATTCCTCTTCTCTTCTCTCTGTGCCCTCGTCGCTTCTCACTTTTCTCCAAATGTCACAATCGTACAAAATGAATGCATAAAACCCCAAATCTTCCCTTTTATCTTTCTTACCCCCTTGGACTCCTATTATGTTATTCCACTCTTTCCCTCACTTACTCCACACAACATTATAATCACGCCCTCAACATTTATACACCAAATTTTATCTCAATTTAATTATTAAAAATAATTCTAAATAATTAAAACTAATTATCTAAAATATAAATAATTCTCAGTATCTCTTAAATCTAATACTACCCCACAACAAAACATATACAACACAACATATTCAACAATACACCACATATTCCCCAATAAATCACAAATACTCACAATTAATTAATTAAATAATTAACTACAAAATATGGGGTGTTACAACTCTCCCTTTTTTAAATAATTTTCGTCCTCAAAAATTACCTGAGGAAAACAGAGTCAGGTACGACTCTCTCATCCTTATCTCCAACTCCCAAGTCATGTTTGGCAATATTTCGAATAACATCAATAAACATTCCACATCGTTAACTACAATAATCCAACAAGATACAATGCTACCAAGTTATGAACACACATGTTAATTTCACTCCTTGTCCCATCATCCTAGGATGTTGTTCACTCTTGAACATGAGCTACTCGAACTCGAACCCTTTCAATGAGGGAACAACATAGTTTAAGAACGTAGAGTTCCTTGACACGAAAATTGTCTTTACCATTTCATCACACAACAATACCGTCATAAGAACATTAACATAACCATAATACTGATAACATTGACACACAACATGTGTACAACCTTGCTACAATTTATCAATTGAACATGTAACTCGATACATCTATTGACATGGTAGTGACTCGAATAACATATAAACCTTTCACTTATCACTTCCATTCTGGATTGCCCAATGGTTTGCATCATTTCTGTAGGCTTCTGAAGCTTAACCCTTTACTCCAAGTCATACACGCATAACAAACTGCACCACATCACGCTTCAGTTGCACCATTCTGATCATCTACTTTAAAGTCATTATTCTCACTTTGATCTCCATCAACTTTCATATCTACAATTTTCACATGTAACTCTCGACTCTCTTTAATATCCACAAGAAAATCATTGTTCACTTTTGATACCTTCAACCTTCCACTTTATAGTGTTAGCTCGCATACAACCTTAAGTCTCCGAACTGTTCAATAAGTCCCAACTCTTTCTTAGTCCTCTTTCCATTAGGTTCACCCGAAATAGTGAACAACTATCCTCTCGATAGAATTTCAAACACTTTGCACACCATCAAGCTGGCAAGACAAGTTTATCCTATCATACTCGATCCTGTTTACTATCAACAAGAGATTAAGGGTGATTAGTTCCTTAATTTGTCAATAGGTAGCCGAAAACGATGATGTCTTATTATCCATCATTACTAAACTATAATAGAGTTTCTTTAGAACTTATACTTAAAGTTACCTAAAGCACCATGGTCCAATTAATCTCCTTTAAGGTTTACAAATGCTTCCACAATTTCCTTTACCATTATCTATCTTTTCCTCAAAAGTTATCGTCACTCCAATCATTCTTACTCGACATAAGTTGCATCTTCATGCACTTCTCCAATATCTTCGCATTCTGCCTAATACCAAACATCTCACTCCCTCAATTCGTTCATTAACAACATGTCATACTTGACCTCATTTCAAACAAGTTGCAATAATAACCAGTTAAGTCCAAGAAGCTTCTAGTCTTCATAACCGACTTCAGAGTCTCTCAATGTAGAAATGCATCTGCTTTGGATGGATCCACAGATACCATCACCCGAAATAACATGCTCAAGAAAACTCACCTCCTCAAACAATGATCTACACCTTGACAACTTAGCATTATTTTTTTCCCTTTCGAAACTGTAATTCAAATCACAACATTCAACATGCCCTTATTCTGGCTTAGATTAAATCAAAATGTCCTTAATAAACACTGAAATAAATTGATCCAAATATTTGTAATTCCTTCATCGAGTTCTAAAAGCTTTCCTCTAACTATCCTCACCCTTCACCCAAATCTGAAGGTAACGTGACCTCAATTCAATTATACTGAAGACATACTCGCCTACCAGTTGGTCCATCAACTCGTAAATTCCTTGAAGTGGATATTTAGTCTCAATCATTACCTTTATCAATTCTCAATAATCCACACACGATCTCATTTGAGTGTTGTCACATACCTACAAACATATGAGCCTCATATCCCAAGAGTTATCCTACTTGCTTAGTAGATAAAAACATCAGTTCTCTACTGTCACCAAACTCAGATCCACACTCTGGAGGCAAGTCGCATATATCTTTAGGAAAAACATCAAGAATCACACAACATTGGCATATGACTATCCGTTACATTGGTCTATATTATCCGAGAAGAAAACATCAACAATACATGATCGTTCTCTCTAAAAGACATTCCAACTTGATCGATAGACAAAAATCAAGAATTATGCACTCCTTTCAGTTTTGAAACACAACATAGCTCTAACAACCCTTGCACTCTCGCAATTCAGCAGTATACTACACCAACTCTCATACCTGAAACATCTCAGAGAAGCAAAAGCTTCTCCCCCACTTGTTTTAAACCAACCCCTGCAGACAAACAGTTAGAAAAATAAGAAAGTACTGACATGGTTTAACACACAGGTCGCATACTAAGGAACAAACATCATTAAACAACCTGGTCGGACGGACCGACCTGCTCTGATACCACTAATGTAACACCCTTCTAAACCCTAAAGATTATTCGCAAAATAATTCAATAATTAAATCAGATTAATGCACCAAAAGGGTGTCACATTGCTTAAAGTAAACTTCATAATAAGACACATCCTACTCTGTAACACGGGCTTTCAAAAATTAATTACTATAAGTACTTCATGATTAACAACAATACCTTTTCAACTTACTCGTAGTGGAAATTCATAATCCAAAACATCTGTATTAAGATACTTCTAAATAACTTCATCAAATTAAAATAACTCAATTACCATCAAGATAGTCCAAACCTCAAATTAAACAAGATAACATGATTATTCAAAACAAACTATCACATCCCCGATGTTACATATCAGATCAAGACCCATTTATTCTACTGGAAATAAAGAACTCACTTCGTGGCTATCCACTAAGCCTCAACAAACTATTATTGATTACCTGTAAGTTATTCACATGTAGATGCAACATTTCCAAGCAGTAAGGGTGATTAAAGCATAATCATTATAAAAGAAATAAGGAGTAAATATAGTAGTTATGATACAACACCAAAGAAACACACCATCAAAAACCCATGTCGTACTCACACATTTAAGCATCATAATATGCATCAGACGCATGGTAATATCATCAATTAGAAATTATCACAAACACACATCCATAAATCATCAGTCAATCAAATCCTCATGCAATTCCACATATAATGCAATGCAACTTCTTTAGATTCATGTATGTGGTATCAAAAATTCATTGATGACACCGCCATCGTTTTCTCCAAAGATCCCCACCAATAGGATCAATTCTCGCTTGGAATCGAAGCACATCACAAATTGCACTCAACCCACACTATGGGATTAAGGCCACCACTGAACTATTCATCCTACAAAACTTATTGGAACAACATTCTGCAACCATCACTGGGCTACGCCATAACTTATGCCATGAATGCATGATGCGAAACATATTTAATAACCAAATGACCACTCCTAGTTAAAACGCATCATCATTCATATAATCATTGTGATACGGTGGGAGAACTGACTTGGGTTTTGCGTTTGTGTTTGCAAATGTTTCAGTTTAGCAAGAGTCACCACCAACTTTTTATTTTATCCTAAGGAAAGTCCAAAAAGCACAAAAAAGACCTTTGAGATGTTTTCTTGGGTTCGGGGATTAGATTATAGAAAGGGAAGGTATTAGCACCCTTTCTATCCATGGTTATCCATGGTCTCTTAGTTACTTGCTTAGATCACTTGCTTTGGTTTCAATTGTTTGAAATGGTGCTTTGCGTGTGATTTTGGAAAATGTTTTGAAAAGAGGCCATCATTGTGGCAACCTTTGTAATGATCCTTGTTTGAATGTATACAAAGGTGTTTTTGTCTTTTGAAAAGTTTTCAATGTTTGAAAGTAGGGTTTTGAAATTGTGTGGTGAAGTGTGTTTTGAAAATAACAAGGATGTTTTTGCAAGCTTTGATTAAGAGTTATCTACCCTATTTTACTCAAAGATCTTTCTTATGTTTTTAAACCTTTTAACAGTGTTGTTTCACTATTGTATTTAGTGAACAACCTTGTGTTAGGATGTTGAACGGGACAGGCACGGGTCATCGTATAGACCATGATTAGCAATTTTGCAAAGTATCTTAGCATTTTTTTAGGGACTAAGATCATTTTTGTAAGGCAACTTTGAATAGCGTCATCGAGGGACTACGATCTTTTGATTTTGTTTGTTTTACCAAGATACTTTGCATGCGTAACATGGCCATTTTAAATTTAGGCAACCGAGTTGAGATACCTTAAGGGGTGTTTGTGTGCAAGTGTGTTTTATTGCATACAAGAGTTTATCTTTGAATTAGGATTTTCTATTTCATTGATTTTATCTTGCCATACACATCCTAATTACTAGCATTTATATTTAAAAGCAAATAAAACGCGGAAATATAAAATCCTACGCTATTACAACAATTAGGGGGTGGGGATACATATTTGTACATGGGGTGGTTCAACGAGAAAAATAGATAAGAAAAGAAAATAACAAAGGCAAGATGGAGAGAAAGAGAGAGAGAGCCAGCGCGCTGCTAAGAGGTCATCAAAAGTTCTGACTCAGGCCTGCTGCCAGATTATCAACCTTTTGGTGAAACTGTATGAGTCAGAACTTCTGACTCTGGCACCTGCAAAACAGAAACCTGTTAGTGGGAAAATTAGAAGTTCTGACCCCCCATGCGCTGCAAGACAAAAGTTTGTTAGTGGGGAAATCAGAAGTTCTGACCCTGCTGGAAATACAATAATTTTCAGAAGTTCTGATATTATTGACAGCAAAACAGGCTTCAGATGAGCTAACGTTAAAGTCAGCACTTGGCTTCTCCCTGTGCTAGTCAAAACATCTGCAGTTTTGTTATTTTTCCACAAAACAGAAAACATGTTTGGGACAACTTCAGCAAATGTCAGTGTTTCAGGAGACAGAACCAACAAGGTCACAGGCAGGTTATACACTGATTTACTTCCTACTTAAACATTCTGAGGTATGAAAATCCTCTGAACGCAAACAGCAGTAACATGATATTTACATTATGTTTTTTGAGCATGCAAAGCTGATGATGCTTAGCAGCGTAGTGAAGGTCAACAGATGCTTACCTGGCTATTGGAAAAGTCTGTGAATGGGAGCTATCTTTTAGCTCTGATGGTGTTCTGGACAGGTTCTTTTTTGAAGGAGTGGATGGAGAGTGTATATGGTTTTGAGGCAGGGGATTCAAAGTTGTGTTTGAGGCTCTTGGAACACTAAGATTTTTTGACAGAGTTTCAAAGTATTTTCTTGCTAGAAAATTTTGTTTCTCTTCTAGCAATTTTTCTAGGTTTTTGGACTGGCCCCTTTTTAATGATCAATGGTGCTCTATTTATAGGCAAAGCTCTTGTGGATTTTTGAACGTTAAAGGCGCCAATATTAGAGGTTAACTTATTATTATTATTTTTTACAGAAGTTCATGAAAAGTTGTGATAATGGACAGCCTTTTCAGCCTAGGCTGGAACAGCAGGCAAGGATTGAGGAGAAGCGACCTCTATAGGTGAAAGGTGGCGCATAGACCCATGCCTAAACCTGCATAAAGGTGTTTATTGAGCCACACGTGGAGAGACCCCTTGGATAAATGTTCAGGAGTGGTTGGGAGCATTAATGAGCATTAAATGGTGATGAGATTTATCAACATCAGAAATCTTGTATTAGGAGATTTTGCATCAAAACCTGAACCAGCAGTTCTGCTTTACCAAAACAACGTAAACCAAGCTCTGACCTTGGCCTCTTGCTGTCTCAGCAAGTTCTGAGGATTCTCCTGACTTTCTAGCACGTTCCTTGGATTTGCTTCTGGAAATCCTGGACTTAGAGATTCTGTGTCAGTGTAACACCCACTCTTCTGACCCTTTCATCTTCTGATTCCAGCATGTTCTGAAGGAGCCTTCAGACTTCTTTTCTTTCTTTTCATTTGTTTAGCAAACTCTGGTTGATCTTACGTAACTGCTGAAAGAGCCATGTTCTGTTTGAGGATCACGTGTTAAACCGCGTTTACAACCTCTAACTGAGTTGATGTAGCTGCTGAAGAGCCAACTTCTGACTGCGTTGAGCCAAGCTTGCAACTTCTGACCGTTTCTGTCTGGAGGTTGGTTCAGAAGTTCTGAAGTGCTATTTTCTTCTTAAACACCCATTTTTAGAGAAAAATTCCAAATGTTTAGAATTTAATTTTTCCAAGGTAAAAGCTTTGCCTTTAGAGCTTGTGTGATCATTTTGCTCTTGTAAATGGTTTGTTTGGGAAGAAATGATAATTCAGGACTTGGATTTGTTTAAGAGAAACTCTGAGAATCCAGGATGATTTCCTGAAGAATGAGAGGGAAAATTTTGGGGTATAACAGTTGCCCCTGTTCAATCTTCTTGAACCTGAAGAGTTAGATTGGCAAGTTTGCCTTTCGCGACTCAAAGGTAAAAGAGGATTGGACACTAGAATGCCCGTAAATTTGCACTCGTCCAAAGCATAGTTGAGGGAATGGGCTTAAAGATGCCATTTGGAGATGGTAGAATCTTGCTGGAGATGGGCTTAAAGATGCCATCCAAGAATCTTTGTTAAATTGCAATGTTGTAGGTCAAAAGAATGAGTATCAAAATGGTATCTGTATCTGGAATGCACTCGAACTGTATCTGGAGACTGAATTTGTATGAGCAAAAGAATGGCGTCCGTGTCTGGGGCGTATCTGAGTTGTGACTGTATTTGAACGTTGAATGAACATCAGAATGACTGCCGTGTCTGGAGTGTATCTGTATTGTATCTGGATGATAGAGGAATATCTGTGTATGGAGCAACTGTGTGCTGGGGATAAACTCTGAATGAGTGACAGAATGGCAACCGTGTCTGGAGCGTATCTGGACTGTATATGAAGTTGAGATATGTATGAGTAGTAGAATGACTTCCGTGTCTGGAGTGTATCTGAGACTGTAACTGGAGTTGAGATCCGTATGAGTAGCAGAATGACTTCTGTGTCTGGAGTGTATATGAAACTGTAACTGGGATCTGAATAAGTGACAGAATGGCAACCATGTCTGGAGCGTATCTGGACTGTATCTGAAGTTGAGATCTGTATGAGTAGCAGAATGACTTTTGTGGCGACTGCACTGGGGAGAATCAAACTGTTGGTGTAAAGGCCAGAATGGCATCCGTGTTTGGAGCGTATCCGAACTTTGAAGTTGATAGTTGAATCTGAATGAGATATAGAATGGTTGCCATATCTGGAGCGTATCTAGTCTGTATCTGATTGCTGAAGTCCGAATGAGTAGTAGAATAACCGCCGTGTCTGGGGTGTATCCATACTGTATCTGACCTGAAAATGAGTAATATAATGACCGCCGTGTTTGGGGTGTATCTGAACTTAAGTTTTGATAGCTGAATCTGAATGAGAAATAGAATGGCTGCCGTATCTGGAGCGTATCTAGTCTGTATCTGATTGCTGAAGTCTGAATGAGTAGTAGAATAACCGCCGTGTCTGGGGTGTATCCATACTGTATCTGACCTGAAAATGAGTAATAGAATGACCGCCGTGTTTGGGGTGTATTTGAACTTAAGTTTTGATAGCTGAATCTGAATGAGAAATAGAATGGCTGCCGTATCTGGAGCGTATCTAGTCTGTATCTGATTGCTGAAGTCTGAATGAGTAGTAGAATGATCGCCGTGTCTGGGGTGTATCCATAATGTATCTGACCTGAAAATGAGTAATAGAATGACCGCCGTGTTTGGGGTGTATCTGAACTTAAGTTCTGATAGCTGAATCTAAATGAGAAATAGAATGGCTGCCGTATCTGGAGCGTATCTAGTCTGTATCTGATTACTGAAGTCTGAATGAGTAGTAGAATGACCGCCGTGTCTGGGGTGTATCCATACTGTATCTGACCTGAAAATGAGTAATAGAGTGACTGCTGTGTTTGGGGTGTATCCATACTGTATCTGAATAATTGTTAATGATAGTCTTTTGATCTCATCCTGAAAAGGGTAAGATGTTAGCTAAACACAAAGTTATGTTGCATGATATGTATGATGCAATGAATTGTGTTTCATCAATGTTTATAATATATGAATGTAATGGTTATGCATGCAGGCTGAGTAGCCGTCTTGCTAAGGAAAATAAATCCTTGATAGCTGGAGATAATGAAATCTTAGACTGCTGTCGGGGAAAGTAAATCTTTGACCGAAGCTGGGGATTCCAAAAATCTCTGATTGTTGAGGAATCTTAGGACCGCTACTGGGGATTAAAAAAAAAATTTGGCCGCCGCTGAGGATTTGGAGAGGAGAAACCCTTGCTTACTGCTTGGGAAATAGGGAAAACTTTGGACATCTTTACTGGGAAGTCAAAACCTAGGAGACTCCTGCTGGAGGAGTGAGACTGAGAATCTTCCATCTGCTGGGAAGTATCTTTGTGGGGAGAATGTTCACTATTCTGGTTCCGCTAGGGATAGGATTTTCAGGGTTTTTGGGCTCCACTGGGAATCTTGAAACTTGACTCTGGGGGGAATTAAGTTTTGGAATGGTATCTAGCTGGGGAATCCAACTTTAGAAAGATTTTGCTCTGCTGAGGATCTTGAAGTTTAACTTCGCTGGGGGAAACATACTCCAAATTTAGCCTTGTTGAGGATCTGAACGACATATCGCAGGGGATTTCTGCTGGAATAGCCTAAAGACGTTTTCCTATACTTTCGACCTACCAGTAGTTATCCTTTCTCAATTCGTTTTGTTTGTAAGCAATGATTATGTTCAAATGCATATGCCTATTTAACAAAACAAAGGACGTTTACAAAATAAACATAAGTGTAAAAAGAAAAGAACGGTAAGCAAATTTCTACACTTGGTAGTGCATTTGTATTAACTTTTGTGAGTATCTTTGTACAAAGGAGACAGACATCCTAGTAAGAGAATGTTGTCGTAAAAATTGAAAGATATTTATGCAAAAGAAAGATGGCTATGTGTAACAATTCCACGGGATTCCCATTCTGTTATGGCCTTCACAACTCTGAATATCCTGTCCATTCGTTGCTTTGTCCGCCGATGATTGGATTGATCAGAAGCTCGGAGCTTGTTGGTGAAGAGATTGTTCTTGAAGTGATCCGACGAGACACAGTTATACACTTTAATTCCCTAACTTTTGCCTGAATCGCCCTTTCGGGTTTTCGATCCACCGGGAATCCCTTTTTTGCCCAAGTCGCCCTTTTGGGTTTTCAACTTGCCGGGTGTACAGATTTTTTTGTTTTATCCCTAATTTTTGCCTGAACCTCCCTTTCGGGTTTTCGGTCCACCGGGATGCCCATTTTGCCCAAGTCGCCCTTTCGGGTTTTCAACTTGTCGGGTTGTTTTATACGTAGTATTTTTTGACTATGTCTGTGCTCGCGGGGTGCGGTAAGTCATCGCCATCCATGGTGGTCAGAATCATTGCCCCACCAAAAAAGATGCTCTTGATTACAAATGGTCCTTCGTAAGTAGGAGTTTATTTTCCCATGGGATCACTTTGCGGCAAGATGATCCGCTTGATTACAAGATCTCCGACTTGATATATTTGACGCCTGACTTTCTTGTTGAAAGCCTTGATCATTCGTTTTTGATACGTCTGACCATGACAAACAGCAGTAAGTCGCTTCTCTTCGATCAAATTAAGTTGATCAAGCCGGGTCTGAATCCAATCGTCTTCACTCAAACCAGCATCCTTCATAATCCTTAAAGAAGGAATTTGAACTTCCATAGGTAGGACAGCTTCCATACCATATACCAAAGAGAATAGGGTTGCCCCTGTTAAAGTACGTGCAGTGGTACGATATCCATGCAGAGCAAACGGTAACATCTCATACCAGTCTTTGTAGGTAACTGTCATTTTTTGAATGATCTTCTTGATATTTTTGTTTGCGGCTTCAACAACACCGTTCATCTTCGGCCGATAGGGAGATGAATTGTGATGATAAATATTGAATTGTTTGCATAGAGCGGTGATCATAGAATTGTTCAGATTTGTACCGTTGTCTGTGATGATCCTGTCAGGGACACCATACCGGCATACGATGTTCTGCTTGATGAAACGGGCAACCACATTCTTTGTAACAGAGGCAAAGGAAGCTGCTTCGACCCACTTGGTAAAATAGTCAATAGCGACCAAGATGAAGCAATGTCCATTGGATTCCGTGGGCTTGATTTCTCCAATCATGTCAATGCCCCACATCGCGAATGGCCAAGGAGCTGTCAGGACGTTGAGAGGAACAGGGGGGATATGTACCTTGTCGGCATAGACTTGGCATTTGTGGCAAATACGGGAATGTAAATGAAAATCAGCTTCCATGGTAGACCAGTAATAGCCTGCCCTTAGAATCTTCTTTGCCATCGTATGTCCGCTCAAATGGGTGCCGAATGTGCCGCTGTGTATTTCAGTCATGATCAACTCTGCTTCAGCTTTGTCCATACACCGAAGTAAAACACAATCATGGCGATGTTTATAAAGGATTCCATTGCTTAGGAAGAACTTGGCAGCAAATCTCCTTAAGAACTTTTTGTCATTGACGGAAGCTCCTTCGGGATATTCTTTGGTCTGGAGATACCTTTTGATTTCATGAAACTAGGGTTGTTCCACTACTTCTTCGGTATTAATCTCATGACAGTGCGCAGGTTCGTCCATTCGCTTGATGGTAATTTGGGGAGCTTCGTTATCCCAGTTGAGTTTAAACATGGAAGACATTGTAGCCAGAGCATCTGCTAGCTGATTCTCTTCTCGCGGGAAATGCTCGAAAGTAATCTGCTCGAAATGAGGCAACAAAGTCAGGACATGTTCTTTGTATGGGATAAGATTAGGATGTTTGGTGTCCCACTCTCCTTTGACTTGACTGATAACCAAATCCGAGTCCCCAAATACGACCAAAGATTTGATCCCCAGGTCTATAGCAGCCTTGAGACCAAAGATGCAAGCTTCATATTCGGCCATGTTATTGGTACAACTGAAACAAAGTCGGGCAGTGAAAGGTGTATGGCAACCTTCTGGGGAAATGAGTACCGCGCCGATCCCATTGCCAAGTGCATTTGAAGCACCATAAAAGTACAGGGTCCATCGGGATCCTTGTTCAGGTCCGTCATATGGTTTGTTACCTTCGATGCTGTCCAGGGTCATCATGTCTTTGTCAGGGAAGTCGAATTTCATAGATTGATAATCTTCGACGGATTGATGAGCTAGATGGTCAGCTAGTACACTCCCTTTTATAGCTTTTTGGGTAGTATACTGGATGTCATACTCAGTCAGGATCATCTTCCATCTAGCTATTCTTCCAGATAAAGCAGGCTTTTCAAAGATATATTTGATCGGGTCCATCTTAGAAATCAGCAAAGTGGTATGAGTCAACATATACTGCCTTAGTCGGCGAGCAACCCATACCAAAGCGCAACAAGTTTTCTCGAGCAGTGAGTAGCGAGTCTCACAGTCGGTAAACTTTTTGCTAAGGTAATAAATGGCATGCTCTTTTCGACCAGACTCGTCATGTTGGCCCAGTACGCACCCTATTGAGTTGTCCAAAACAGTCAGATACATGATCAACGGCCTTCCTTCGACGGGTGGCATCAGGATAGGAGGTTCTAGTAAATACTCCTTGATCTTATCAAAAGCAACTTGACAATCGTTGTTCCATTCAACCACCTGATCCTTCTTCAACAGTTTGAAAATTGGTTTGCAGGTAGACGTCAGGTGAGAGATGAATCTCGCAATATAGTTCAAGCGTCCCAAGAATCCTCTAACCTCCTTTTCCGTACGGGGGTAGGCATTTCTTGTATAGCCTTTACTTTAGCAGGATCGACCTCAATACCCTTGTTGCTGACAATAAATCCCAGAAGTTTACCAGACCTAACTCCAAAAGTGCACTTGCTTGGATTCAGTCTGAGTTTATATTCCTTCAACCTGGCAGACAACTTCTGCAAATGTTCAAGGTGTTCTTCTTCTGTTTGTGATCGAGCTATCATGTCGTCTACGTAAACTTCGATCTCATGATGTATCATATCATGAAACAAAGCCACCATGGCGCGTTGATAGGTTTCCCATGCGTTCTTCAGTCCGAACGGCATCACCTTGTAGCAGATGGTACCCCATTGTGTGACAAAGGTAGTTTTCTCCATATCCTCGGGGGCCATTTTGATCTGGTTGTAGCCCGAGAATCCGTCCATGAAAGAAAAAACCTTGTGCTGAGCTGTATTGTCAACCAAGATGTCGATATGTGGCCGCGGAAAATCATCTTTAGGGCTAGCCCTGTTCAAATCCCGATAGTCCACGCACCTTCTGACCTTGCCATCCTTTTTGGGTACAGGCACAATGTTAGCAACCCATTGTGGATAGGTTGTAACAGCCAGAAAGTCGGTATTGAATTGCTTCATTACTTCAGCCTTAATCTTCTCGGACATGTCAGGTCTCATTCGGCAAACCTTTTGCTTGATCAGTGGACAGTCTTCTCTTGTAGGGAGACGGTGAACCACGATATCTGTGTCTAACCCTGGCATGTCTTCATAAGACCAAGCAAATATTTCAACGTATTCATTCAACAACTGTATTAAGCGTTCCTTGACACTTGGTTCCAAGTTGGCACCCACTTTTACTTCCTTCCTGTCCTCCTCTGTCCCTAAGTTGATGGTTTCTAACAACTCTTCATGAGGCAGAATGGCCCTCTCTTCTTGTTGTAGAAGTCTGGCTAACTCTCCCGGCACTTCACAATCTTTGTCAACTTCGTACTCAGCGTGATTGACCAAATCTTCAGAGTTATCGAAGGCTAAAACAGAATAGTCACCCATGGAATCCGGAGTGGATGGGTACCTTCATTTGTGAGTGTGGGTGTGTGTAAGGGATAGCCATGCTTAAACAAACAAAAATGCAAAAAGGAAATAAAGTGAACAATTTATAGATGAAAAACGTCCAATAATTCATTAAAACATGGCATATGATTATGAAGGAAACCAAACCCTTACAAATGGACCTACATGCCCCGGGCAAGGCATGAGGTGAAAATAGTGCGCGAATTGTTTTAGTTATTACAGACCATAAAAATGGGAAATTGTTCAAAGATAAAATTACTGGTTGATAAAGGTGATAGGAACGAAATCCTTTGCTTCCCAATTTCTCAAACCCCCTTCGACAGTCGGAAAAATCCAATCTTCAAAGTGACTCTCTTCATCTTCATTTTCAACAGCATTGATTTCGTGGTGAGAAATCTTGACAGGTGATCTTCCAATCTTAGAACGACGCATAGCCTTCTGTCCTACAGCAGTAAACCCTAAGCCAAACTTGTCAGTCTTATGGGGAAAGTCAGGCAATTGTCCCCATATTGTGCTCTTTCCCTCCTTAATCACAACCTCTGCGTCCTTGAGAGATGCCATTTTAGCCACATGCTTGGGAATGATAGGTACCTCAACCGCTGTCTTCGCAACTACTACTTCGGGAGAAACTTCCTCAAAATGTTGAAAAGGTGTTTAGATGAACTCGCCGTCTAACTCCACATATCAAAAGGAATTGAGATGACTAATCATGTACTCTTCCTCGCCATGCACAGTTATGATTTTACCCTTAACAGGATACTTCAGCATCTGGTGTAAAGAGGATGTAACTACCCCGGCATAATGGATCCACGGTCTTCCTAGCAAACATGAGTATGACGGACGGATGTCCATCACGTAGAAGGTGGAGTTGAACACTTCGGTGCCTACCTTGATGGGAATATCAATCTCTCCATGAACCATCCTCTTGGAACCATCGAAAGCTCTGACGATTATGTTACTAGGTTTGAGGGTCAAACCCTCGCAATCCAAACGATCTAAGGCCTTCTTTGGAAGCACATTCAGGGAAGAACCAATATCGACCAAGACATGGGCGAGAGTGGTTCCCCGGCATTCAACTGAAACATGCAACGCATCATTGTGTTTTCTTCCTTTGGGAGTTAAGTCCGCATCGGAAAAGCCCAGGCCGTTGTCAGCAATAAGACTGGTCACACAATTTTGAAATTGATCAGCCGAGGTCTCTTGGGGGACATGTGCCGTCTTCAAGAATTTAATCAGAGCCTTAGCATGGGCCTCTGAACAAAGCAGGAGAGATAACATTGAAATCTTAGAAGGGGTTTGCCCTAATTGTTCCACAATGTCGTAGTCACTTTTTCTGATTATTTTTAGGATCTCATCCATCTCTTTCTGAGTGGTTTCGAAGATAACCACAACATGAGCCTTCGTCCTGACAGGCATTTCCAGTATCCCCTTACCTTTGTCGGTGTTATCAGCAGATGGTCTTTCTTCAGGAGTGTTTAACTCCTCAATCACTGGGCCTTGCACAAAGGGTCCAGCAGATGCAGAAGCTTTTAAGGGTCCGAAGACTGCTCGGGGAAGAGCAATCTCCGGAGAAAAGATCCGGCCACTGCGGGTGATCTTGCTTGTACCCGCGATGTTTCCTACATCAGGGTCTTCTTCAGAGATTTCTTGGACTGTTTCGATTTGTTTGATGTCGTGGTAGAAGATTTCTCCCCCATAGTTCCACGGTATCATTTTGCTTGATTGGTACGGGACAGGTCCCGACATTGTGATCTTTAGAGGTACATATTCAGAGTTGGGTGTAATCCTGACATGCCTTTTGCAAGCCTTGGGAGGATTTTCGGAAATGGTTATGATGGCAATATCATTGGTTGAGGTATCACAAGTATCAGGAGTAATTGGATTGAAAGTGTTAACAGGAGTTTTCTGGAAAATTATTTCTTGAGTATCCATCAGGCGTTGGACACCCGATTTCAACATTGGACAATCATCTTGAATATTCAAACAAAAATAGCAATCTTTATCACAACCAGGAAAGATCCCGGCTCTCAACAAATTTTCTTTTACCACTAACAATGGAGTCAACAGATCGGCAACATCAGTAACATGGAGGTTTTCCAAAACAGCATGCACATTGTGGCCGTGCTTGGGCATCGGCGCGAACATGACATTGGGCTTTTCAGGAGCGTCAAATTCAACCTCTTTGGCATCAATTAAATCCAGAATTTTGTTCTTGAGTGCCCATCAATTATTGGTATCGTGCCCAATATTGTCGGAATGGTAAGCACACTTGGCTTTTGAGTTGTAGTATGGAGAAGTGGTATTTACATTCTTTGGCGCTTCTTTTAAATTAGCAAGATTCAACTTCAGTAGATGTGGAAGGATTTGAGCAGGTGTCATATTTACTGGGGTAAACTGCCGTGGTGGCCTTTGCTGATAAGTTCTGGGCTGATCATTCCTCGGTTGACTGTTTCTAAGCTGGTCTGATGCGGATTTCTGTATTAATACGGCCCCCACTGTTGGCCGACGTTCCTCTCTTTCCCGATTTTTCTGAGTGTATACAGCAGATGCTTCCTTCTTGGTTGGGAAATGTTTTCTAGCAACTGTGGATGCGGAAGCATCCTTTTGAATTTTTCCACTTTTGATACCGGCTTCCACCCTCTCGCCGGTCAAAATCAACTCAGTAAATCCTGCTGAAGAGCTTCCGATTAGATGGTTGAAGAAGGGGCCGGACAGGGTCCCCAAAAACATGTCAACTAATTCCCTATCTGATAGCGGTGGTTGCACCCTTCCAGCCAGGTCACGCCACTTTTGGGCGTACTCCTTAAACCCTTCATTTGAAGCCATCCCCATACTCTGTAGCTGAGTACGGGTAGGCGCCAAATCAGCGTTGTACTGATATTGGCGATAGAAAGCGGCTGCCAAGTCTTCCCAATTATGGACCTCTGATCTCTCGAGCTGATAAAACCAATATAGCTGAGTGCCAGACAAGCTGTCTTGGAAAAAGTGCACCCAAAGGTCTTTGTCGGAGGAATGTGGCTGGATCTTTCTAACATACGACCTTAAGTGCATCTTAGGGCAAGATAGACCGTCGTACTTGGCGAATGTTGGCACCTTGAACTTAGGAGGGATAATAATCCCAGCTACAAGTCCCAGCTCCTCAAAATCCAATCCGGGCACCCTCTGCAACTCCATAGCTGCCAATATGTCTTCAAGGTTCTTATACTTGTCATCCGCTGGTGGATATTGTTGTTCTGAATAGTCTTCGTCTGCTTCCTCTTCCTCCTCTTCTACCTCAGATTCGGAAGGTACCGTAACTCCTTTCCCTTTGCCAATCCCTTCGTCGGACGTTGATGGAAACTCAAGAGTCCTTCTAGCATCACCCTCAAATCTTCTTCCGAAGGTAGCTACCCCCGGTCTCTTTTTATTTTTCTTCTCTTTACTCTTCTCTAGCAAAACTTTGAGATCCTCTTGACCCTTTGCCAAGGTCATGAGGAGTTGCTGAAATTGTGAATTTTGTGTCTGTAGGTCCTTCATTGTTTGCTCCAAATCCATCTTGCTGAAATAAACAGCAGAAAGATAAGGAAACCTGGCTTGAAGGCCTGTTTATGCATATGATGAATGATATGTTATTCATGTAATGCATTCAAGGGTTCAAAAATTCAAATTTGTTGTAAACAAAAAGAACACACGTCATATTAAGAAGAACTTGTTAGTACATAAGTGCCCCATGGGAGAAATATTACAAAATTCTTAATGTAAAAAGACGTTGCACATCCTCTTTGGTGTGATGTAGGTGTGTAGAGTTTCCTCCTTGTGAAGTCGGAGGGTGAGCTCTAAAACCTTCTTCTCACTGGCATAGAAGTTGGCTTCAAAAGTATCCTGTTCTTCTTTGAGTTGGATCCAACTCTTTTGCATTTCTTCCCATGATGTTGGCATGTCAGGATGTAGGATGGTGTATGGAACCTCTCCTTCCATAACAGGCTCTTTAACCAAGGGGAGAATGTGAGGGTATGGCATCATAAGATTCTGGGAGCGGGTTCGTACCCACTTGAGGTAAGGCTCAAGGGGGATGGAATTCTTGTGCCCCAGTGTCTTACTATCCACCTTGTTAGGCATCCTCCAAGCTCTGATGAACCTTTGGCGAAGTCCTTGCGCATTGTTGTCGAAGTCAAAAACTAGGTCAGGAATAAGCATGTCATGAGGGCCATCCCTCCGGGCATATCCAAATTGTCTCAAAGCTAGACAGGGGTTGTAGGTAATGTCTCCCCTAATGCCAAGTAATGGGACATTAGGAAATTCACCACAATGGTCAATAATGATGATATTTTCTCTGGACCGAGAACACCAATGTACATCAGAATGTGTGAGGGTCATCAACCATTGTGACCACCTTAAACCCTGCTCATTCTTTAAAACTGATTGTGGAAGGTGAGAAATAAACCACCTTGCTAGGAGAGGAGTACATCACATGAGAACACCTCTTTTCCTCATTGTTCATGTGTAAAATGAGTGTAGGATGTCCCCGAGCAATGTAGGTATGGGATTCCTGGATGTGATACGGTGGGAGAACTGACTATGGTTTTGCGTTTGTTTTCGCAAATGTTTCGGTTGAGCAAGAGTCGCCACCGACTTTTTATTTTATCCTAAGGAAAGGTTAAAAAGCACAGCAAAAACCTTTGAGATGTTTTCTTGGGTTCGGGGAGTAGATTATAGAAAGGGAAGGTATTAGCACCCTTTCTATCCATGGTTATCCATGGGCTCTTAGTTACTTGCTTAGATCACTTGCCTTTTGTTTTCAATTGTTTGAAATGGTGCTTGTGTGGGTGGGTTTCAAAATGTTTTGAAAAGAAGCCAATGTGGTGGCAACCTTTGTAATGATCCATGTTGGGATGTATACAAAGATGTATGTCTTTTGAAAAGGTTTTCATTTGTTTTTGAAAGTTTGTTTTGAAAGTGTTGTGAGGTGTGTTTTAGAAAATAGGCAAGTGTTTTGTTTTTCGCAAGCTTGATTCAAGTAACTAAGAGGTTATCTACTCCTAAATTTCTCAAAGACTGTTGCTATGTTTTAACCCTTTTAACAAGTTTGTTCCACCATTGTATTTGGTGGACAATCTTATGTTAGGATGTGAAAGGGACGGGTGCGGGTCATCGTTTAGACCATAATTGCAATGGCGCCAAGTATCTTTGGGCAATTTTCCTTAAGGGACTTGATCATTTGTTTAGGCAACTTTTTGAAAGCGTCATCGAGGGACTATGATCATTTGATTGTTTGTTTTGCCCAAAGATACCTAACATGCAACATGGCCCATTTATTGAAGGCAACAAGTGGAATACCCTAGGGGTGCAAGTGTGATATGTGTTGTCCATTTTTCATGCTTGTTTATCTTGAAATTAGGTCAAACTATTTTTGTCGCTTCTATTTGCATACAAACCCTAATTCTAACATGGTATAATTAGAAAGCAATAAAGTGCGAAAAAATAAATTTACTAAGCTATTACAACACAATATATGGAAAGGGGGATACAAATGTTCAAATGGGGATTTTGACAAGGAATTTAAACCTAAACTATTACATCAATATTGAATTATTTACAAGATAATTTAATTGCATAAATTAAGTAAAATAAGAATAAATTTGTAAGATGCAAAAAGGGTTTTTGTATGTATGGAAAAGAAGTATTTTTACATGTCAAAATAAACAAAAATAAAAGTATTATTTTTTTGAATTTTTTCATGTTTAGGGCAAAACCCTAATTTTATTAAATAAAATGTATTAATTATTTAATATGTATAATATTTTTTATTATATACAAAAATAAAATAAAAATGAAGTATATTTGCAAAAAGGCATTTTTATATTTAAATATTAATAAAAATAAAAAGTGTATGTATTTTGCATTTTAACCTCTATATATATATATATATATATATATATATATATATATATATATATATATATATATATATATATATATATATATATATATATATATATATATATATATATATATATATATATATATATATATATATATATATATATATATATATATATATATATATATATATATATATATATATATATATATATATATATATATATATATATATATATATATATATATATATATATATATATATATATATATATATATATATATATATATATATATATATATATATATATATATATATATATATATATATATATATATATATATATATATATATATATATATGTATTATTTTCTAACTATGTATTATATATACAAAATAATAATATTTAATATTTATAAAAAAAGAGTATTTTTTTATATAAAATATTTTCAGAAGATAAAATGAAATAAAATGAAAATAAAAGTGTATTTGCACTATTTTAACATTTTAAAATAAAGTATATCTATTTATTTATTTATGTTCAAAAAAACTAATCTAAACAAATAAATACCTAATAAATAGGAAAATGGTGAGAAAAATATTTTTTATATTTTTAATATCATAAGAAAAAATAAATAAGTCAAACCAAAAAAGAAAAAGTCAAGAAATCATTAAAATAAGCAAAATGGGCTCAGGGGGTGTAAAAGTAAACAAGTGGTGCAAAAAGAAAGAACATTCCAGGCCCAGCCCAGAACCTGTCTTCTTCAACCTCTGAACCTGTATGAACACTCAAACACGCGTTTTCTATCTCCCAATTCCTGGACTTTCAAGCAAAACTTTCAACATGAAAAATGTAGAGCATGAGAAGACGAATCCAGGGATATAAAGAACTTGACTTAACTCTCTAAGATGAGGGAGAATTTCTTCTCCCCCAATTCCTGACCTAGTTTTTCATCAATGTTCAGACTCAAAATTCTCTAAGCATACATAATATAAATGAAATCTAATCACATGGACATGTTCAGGGCTATGATTGTGACATGTTTCCTTCACAAACCTAAAGCTAACAATGCCTATATTGAGAGATAGAACTTCATGAATATACCTGTTCAGTTGGAATCGTGCCTTGCAATGGAGGAGCTTTCAGGGCAAGAGGATGATTTGTACAGCTTCCTTGAAGTGTGAGGATGCTATTCCAAGCTTTACTTTGTCTTGAAACCTTTTGAATCGTGCTATAGAACTTCAACTGCAAAACAAGAAAATGAAAATGGTGATGATGCCTGGGAGTGTTACAGGTCGTGTTTTAGGTTTTGGTTAGCTTCAAGGGATGTTATGGAATGTGTTTGATGAGTTTTTAGCAAGAAAGCATGGAAGGTTTGAGCTATGGCACTCAAACTGCAGGGATGCCCTGTTTTGAGAAGTTTGAAGGTGATTCTGGGAATGGGGAGGTATTGAGGATCTTAGGGTCGTGCTTCATCTTAGGATGAATGTTTAGAATGTGCTTGATAACTTTCTCTAAGCCTTGGTTAACTGATATGAGAGTTGTCCAATGTTATGCAATGTTTCTTAAACTTTAAGCAAGCAATGACCAAGTTCTGTTTCTAGCCTGTACAGGCCCCCATACTATGCTGCTAAACTTTCCCTTGATCAGTGTGATTAACTCATAAACTTGTGCCAAAGAGATTTCCCTTGTACCTTCTTGATTTACCAATTGACATAAAGTGTAACTTTTGCAAAAATGGATATAATGCTTTTTCCAATTTGGGATTAAACCTTTAGGCAATGTTTGAACACATAGAACATAGTCTTGGCACAAAGGATTGGCATTAAATTTATGAGTGTAATTGAGATAAAGGACCTGTAATCAAGTTGTGCAAGCTGAGATTGAAAATGCATAGTGTTATGAACATGTAACTTGGCCAATTCAAAAGTGAGTTTTTCCCATATTGCAAAATTCGATTCTCTCTAACCATGAGGTTGTTTGAGAAGTTCTTGGACATTTTGGAAATTTTGGAATGTGTACTACAATCCATCTTTGAAATGCAAATTGAAATTCCAAGTGGAAGTGTATGAAAAATGGTCTTGAAGTTAGGTAAAAACCTTGCCTAAAAAGGTCAAAATTTCACTAAGTTAAGAATGGTTTGGTACCCTTGTTCCAAAAATTGTAACTTGAGATACAAGCCTCTTTTGGGAAAACTTTGTGAACAAAAGTTGTAGATTATGCAATAGGCTACAACTTTCATGTTTTTACTTTTGCTTGAATCCAAATGAATTTTGGTGAGAAAGTGGGGCAAAGTTAGGAAAAAATTAGGGTTTTTCATAACTTAGAAAAATTCTAAGTTATGAAAAATCTTCATTTCAAACCCTAATTTGCATTTCTTGATTTCTTGATGGACAAGTTTCATGATTTGGCATGTTTTGATGAAAAATGAATCTTGACCCTTGATTTTGACCAAAAAGTCAAAGTTTGACTTTTCAGTATACAGTCAAAATTGATCAATTGACTGGGAAATTCAACTGTCAATCTTGTGTATTTGGGATCTTTTGAACTTGTTGAGCATGTCAAGATAATTCCATGGGGTCCTTGAGTCCATATGTGAACTTGGTGTGCCATTGGCTAGGTCAAACAGTCAAAAATTGCCTTTGTGCAGTCAAAACCCTAAAAATGACCATTTTGCCCTTTTGGTGATCTGATCAAATTTCTTGTGGAATTGTGATCCAAACTTGATCAAATGGTCCATGTGAGTTCATAATGTTGATGTGGGTCAATTTTCATGAGATTTGACTGTCAATTGGCCACAGTTGACTTTTTCCCCAATACAGTTGATTTCTAGGTCAACTGTCCAATTGACTGGGCAAAATTTGGAATCAAGACTTGAAACTTGGTATGGATAAACTTGGGAGTCCAACATGAAGCATGAAAGTCATCTTAGGCATTTTAGGTCAAAATATCTTTGTGCAAACACAAACCCTAATTTGGGTCAACTGTGCAAGGAGAAGTCTTGAGCAGAGGAAACCCTAACTGGATCTTGATCTTCAGGAGTCTTGTGATGAGAAAATGTTGAGGAAATGGGAGGGCAAATTTTGGGGTACAACAGTTGCCCCTGTTCAATCTTCTTGAACCTGAAGAGTTAGATTGGCAAGTTTGCCTTTCGTGACTCGGGGGTAAAAGGAGATTGGACACTAGAGTGCCCGAAAATTTGCACTCGCATGTTGGAGTATCAGCAAAGTAATGTCGGGAATGGGCTTATAGATGCCATTTGGAGAGATGGTGGATAGGGAGATGGGCTTATAGATGCCATCTGGAGATGTGACAGAACCTTGTCGGGAATGGGCTTATAGATGCCATTTGGAAGTGTTGATCGCATAAGAGATTCCTTAGCGAGAACTTGTGTACTTGAGAAAGACATATGCTTTCCTGGCTTGTTACAGGTGTTTGATCTTAAATCTCCTCATGCAGATATGCCCTGGCTGGATACAGGTGTCGAATCTACAATCGGTTGCTCACAGATGTGCCCTGGCTGGATACAGGAATCGAATCCGGAAATAGTCGTCAATAGATATGCCCTGGATGGATACAGGAATCGAATCTTCGAACTCTTCAGACGTGCCCTGGCTAGATACAGAAATCGAGTCTGGAAATATGGTCAACAGATATGCCCTGGTTGGATACAGGAATCGAATCTGGAAATGTGGTCAACAGATATGCCCTGGCTGGATACAGGAGTCGAATCTGGAATAGTGATAGTTTATAGATATGCCCTGGCCGGATACAGGAATCGAATCTTCGAACCCTTCAGACGTGCCCTGGCTAGATACAGGAATCGAGTCTGGAAACTGATCACTCACAGATGTGCCCTGGCTAGATACAGGTATCGAATCTGGAAATGTGAAAGTTGAAGGTAGTTGTCTTTGGGATTGTCTTTTTCCCTGAAAAGGCAAAAACATAAGTTGTATGCAATGTCATGATGCATGATGTCATGATGTTCAACATGAGATAGTGTTGTATGCACTTTATCATGTATGTAAGCAAGATGTATGAAACGTGAAATGTTTATGAATGTATTTTCGTCTAGGAAAATAAATCATTGACGACCGGCCGGGGAATTAAATCCTGGGCTGGCTTTGAAGAGTAGAGCTCTTAGCTTCCGCTGGGGAGGATGGTTGCAAGAATACACTGGTAGGAGAAGATGACTCCGTTGGGGAATTGCTCTGTGGAAGAGATACTTTGCTGAAGTTGACGAGAGCTCCACTGAGGATTTCAAAGATGAACTCCGTTGGGGATAATGATGATAAACTCCGCTGGGGATACCAAAGATAAACTCCGCTGGGGATTGTGTTGATAAGTTATGTTGGGGAATTTGGATGAACTCTGCTGGGGGATAGGAAGAACTTTGCCGAGGGTGATCTTCCGTGGCAAACTAGCTGAGGATAACCCAATTATAAGCCCTTGTGAGGAATAACTTTGAATAAAGCTCAGGAGAGACGTCCGTACTCCGCAGGGAACAAGTTTCCAGAATCTACTGGGGATAAGCTTTAAGACCTGCTGGGGATAAGAATTCCACTTTCTTGGGGAAACTTTTGGAATTGTACCGGTAAATGGTTCTACTGGGGTGTCTGTATTTCGTCGGGGAACAATCTTAGATCAAGACTGCCGGGGATACTTGCTGATGAATGCCTATACTCCGCTGGGGAATGTTGTGCCTTTTCAGGATTGACAGGGAACCAACTCCGTTTGGGGAAAGTATTGCTGAATCTTGTCTTACCTTGCGGGGAGTTGAGATGATTTGGTTACATTCTTCAGTTAGAATCTACCTTGGTACCTTGGCGGACAAAGCAACCGGACTGCATTAAACAACCCTACATTGCCCCTGTTTCTGATGTCACCTGTAATTAGTCTTTTGTTTCATATGCAAATATTTATGAATCATCAATTTAATGTCAAATGCATATATCAAAAATGAACATTGGACGTTCTTCGCAAGACAAAACAGAAAAAGGAAAAACAATGGCAATTTGTGTGAAAAAGTGAGTTTGTATTGATTTTGAAATTTGCCTGTGAATAGGCGTTTTTGTACAAGCGGCTGACATCCTAGTAAGAGAATGTCGCTGAATAACATAGAGTTTATACAATTTTGAAAAGGAAACAAAACAGCTATGTGCACAATATTCCCACTGGGTTCCAACTCTGCTATCGCCTTTATGTCTTAAAGCGTCTCATCACTTTGCTGCTTAGTTGGAGATGAAGCTGATTGGTCGATACCGAAGTCTGAGCCAGATAGTTGATGCCAAATTCTGGATGCAAGGTGATCCAATGAGACATAGTGTTACGCTTTATCCCTAACTTTTTCCTGGACCGCCCCTTCAGGTTTTCAGTCCACCGGGATACCCATTTTTGCCCAAGCCGCCTTTTCAGGTTTTCGACTTGCCGGGTGTACAGATTTTTTTCATTTCATCCCTTATTTTTGCCCGAACCCTTTTGGTTCGCCGGGAAGCCCTTATTTTTGCCTAGGTATGTCAACCTAGCGGGTCTTTTATTCATGCGTAGTATCTTTTTACTATGTCTGCATTGGCGGGGTGAGGAAGGTCGTCACCATCCATGGTGGTTAGGATCATGGCTCCTCCTGAGAACACATGTTTAACCACAAATGGCCCTTCGTACGTAGGGGTCCATTTGCCCCGGGGATCACTTTGAGGAAGGATGATGCGTTTGATTACCAGGTCCCCAACTTGATACTCTTGTGGTCTGACTTTCTTGTTAAATGTCCTGATCATCCGTTTTTGGTACGTCTGACCATGACAGATAGCGGTGAGTCTTTTTTCGTCAATCAGGTTTAATTGATCAAGTCGAGTCTGGATCCAGTCATCTTCACTCAAGTCTGCATCCTTCATTATCCGGAGAGAGGGTATCTGGACTTCAATCGGCAAGTCTGCCTCCATGCCATAGACCAAGGAAAAGGGTGTTGCCCTGGTTGACATCCTTGCTGAGGTACGGTACCCATGAAGAGCGAATGGTAACATCTCGTGCCAATCTTTATAGGTCACTGTCATCTTCTGCACAATCTTTTTGATATTCTTATTAGCTGCCTCTACAGCCCCATTCATCTTTGGCTGGTAGGGAGAAGAGTTGTGGTGCTGTATCCTGAATTGTTCGCAGAGCTCAGTGATCATTTTGTTATTGAGATTGGTACCATTGTCCGTAATGATTCTTTCCGGGACGCCGTACCGACAGATCAGATTATGCCGGATGAAACGTGCCACGACGCTCTTGGTCACTGTTGCGTAGGAAGCTGCCTCAACCCACTTCGTGAAGTAATCGATTGCCACCAAGATGAAGCGATACCCGTTGGATGCCGTCGGTCGGATCTCACCGATCATGTCAATGCCCCACATTGCAAAAGGCCATGGTGCCGTCAGGACGTTCAGAGGAACTGGAGGGATGTGCACCTTGTCAGCATAGATCTGGCATTTATGACAAGTTCGAGAGTGTTGGTAACAATCGGCTTCCATTGTGGACCAGAAATACCCTGCCCGAAGGATTTTCTTTGCCATGGTGTGTCCACTGGAATGTGTTCCGAATGTACCTTCATGCAGTTCTATCATGATCTTCTCTGCTTCAGTCTTATCCACACAACGCAGTAGAGTTGAATCATGATTTCGCTTGTAGAGAATGTCGTTGCTGAGGAAGAATTTTGCAGCAAACCTCCTCATGAACTTCTTGTCGTTGGCAGATGCACCTTCAGGGTATTCCTGAGCTTCCAAGTATCTCTTCACCTCATGATACCAAGGTTTTTCAGTCACCTCTTTGGCCTCAAGCTCGCAGCAGTATGCCGGTTCGTCCAACTTCCAGATAATGATCTGGGGAGCTTCATTGTCCCATTTAACTTTGAACATTGAAGACATTGTAGCTAGTGCGTCCGCTAGCTGATTCTCCTCTCTTGGGAAATGTTCAAAAGTTATCTCTTCAAAGTGGGGAAGCAAAGTCAACACATACTCCTTGTAAGGAATAAGATTCGGGTGTTTCGTATCCCACTCGCCTTTGATCTGATTGATCACGAGGGAGGAATCTCCGAAGACACTCAGAAACTTGATCCTTAAGTCGATTGCAGCTTGAAGACCCATGATACATGCCTCATATTCTGCCATATTGTTGGTGCAGTTGAAACACAAACGGGCAGTGAGTGGATTATGAGTTCCTTTGGGAGATATGATTACAGCGCCGACGCCGTTACCCAAAGCGTTGGAGGCTCCGTCAAAATGCATAGACCATCGGGATCCTTCCTCAAGTCCTTCATCCGGTCCAGGCACTTCACAATCAGTTACCACCATGATGTCTTCGTCCGGAAATTCAAAGTTCAATGATTGGTAATCGTCCACAGGTTGGTGTGCCAAATGATCTGCCAGTACACTTCCTTTAATTGCTTTCTGAGTTGTATACTGGATATCATATTCTGTCAAGATCATTTGCCATCTCGCTATTCTTCCAGACAGAGCAGACTTTTTGAATATGTACTTGATGGGATCCATCTTTGAAATCAACAAAGTAGTGTGAGTCAGCATATACTGTCTCAGCCGGCGAGCAGCCCATACTAGAGCGCAGCAAGTTTTCTCGAGCAGTGAGTAACGAGACTCACAGTCGGTAAACTTTTTGCTCAAGTAATAAATAGCGTGCTCTTTTCGGCCAGACTCGTCATGCTGCCCCAGCACACACCCCATTGAATTATCAAGCACTGTCAAGTATAGTATCAGAGGTCTTCCTTCCACTGGTGGCATAAGAATGGGTGGCTCTTGGAGTTATTCCTTTATTTTTTCAAAAGCAGCCTAACATTCATCGTTCCAACGTACTACTTGGTCTTTCTTCAGTAATTTGAAGATTGGCTCACAAGTAGCAGTTAGATGTGAGATGAATCGGGCAATATAATTCAGTCGTCCCAGAAAGCCTCTGACTTCTTTCTCTGTCTTTGGAGTTGGCATCTCTTGTATGGCTTTTACCTTGGCAGGATCCACCTGAATACCTTTATCACTTACAATGAAACCTAGCAATTTTCCGGACCTTACCCCAAAGGTGCATTTGTTGGGATTCAACCTCAGCTTGTATAACTTCAGTCGGTCAAACAACTTCCTCAAATGGTCAAGGTGCTCCTCCTCAGTTTGGGACCTTGCAATCATGTCATCAACATATACCTCAATCTCATGATGGATCATATCATGAAATAAAGCAACCATGGCACGTTGGTAGGTTGCCCCAGCATTTTTCAACCCGAATGGCATGACCTTGTAGCAGAAGGTGCCCCACTGAGTCACAAAGGTAGTCTTTTCCATATCCTCCGCAGCCATCTTGATCTGATTATACCCTGAAAAACCATCCATGAAGGAGAACACCTTGTGTTGAGCAGTATTGTCGACAAGAACGTCGATGTGAGGTAGAGGGAAATCATCCTTGGGGCTTGCCCTGTTCAAATCCCTGTAGTCGATGCACATTCTGACTTTACCATCCTTTTTCGGTACTGGCACCACGTTGGCAACCCATTGAGGGTAAGAAGTTACTGCTAGAAACCCGGCGTCGAATTGCTTCATAACCTCAGCCTTGATCTTTTCGGACATCTCTGGGCGCATACGGCGGACCTTTTGCTTTACCGGAGGGCAGTCTTCCTTTGTTGGCAGGTGATGAACTACAATGTCGGCATCCAGACCAGGCATATCTTCATAGGACCAAGCAAATATTTCCATGTAATCATGTAGCATCTGGATCAATCGTTGCTTCACGCTGAGCTCTAGATTGGCACCAATCTTGACCTCTTTCCTATCTGTCTCAGTACCCAGGTTTACTGTTTCCACCGACTCTTCATGCGGCTGAATAACCCTTTCTTCCTGGAGTAGCAGTATCGCGAGTTCACCAGGCACTTCGCAATCATCTTCACCTTCGTCTTTGGCCAAGTTGATCGGATTCTCGAAGTCATAACTGGTGGTAGCAGAGCTGTTACCAGTGAGATCCAGAGTGGATTGAAACCTGTATAAGTGAGTGTGTGTAAATATAGCTGTTTTGCAATATATAACACAGAAAGAAAAAGAGCACAAGATTTGAAATGCAACAAACGTCCAATGTTTTGATTGATGATATATGGAAATGTCATACAAAAAGCACTCACAAATGGAGCTACGATGCCCCGGGTAGGACACCGAGCCAATAAAGTTTTAACATATTGTTTGTTACAAGTTGAAAATCAAAAGAGTTAATTACTGCGTGACAAATGTGATAGGTATAAAATCATTTGCCGTCCAGTTGCTTGGTCCGTTGCTGGTGGTTGGATAGATCCAACTTTCAAACTCTGCTTTCTCTACGTCCTTCTCGATAGCATTCACCCTTGGGTTGGAGATAAACACCGGAGCCTTTCTGATCTTTTCCTTGCGCACAGCCCTCTGAGCCTATGCAGTAAAGCCCAGCCCAAACTTGTCATTCTTTTGAGTGAAGTCAGGAAGCTGACCCCAATTTGCACATTTGCCTTTCTCGATTACAGCCCGGGCATCCTTCAAGGACGCCATCTTCAACGGAAAGTCTTCTTCAACCACTGTTTCAGCCGACGCCAACGTTGGAGGTACTTCCTCAAAATGCTGAAAGGGGGTTTCAATAAACTCCCCGTCCATCTCGATATACCGGAATGAATTCAAGTGACTAACCATGTATTCCTCCTCACCCTGCACGGTAACAATCTTCCCTTTGACGGGGTATTTGAGCTTTTGGTGTAGAGTGGATGTTACTGCCCCAGCTTTGTGAATCCAGGGTCGACCCAACAAGCAGGAATAAGATGGACGAATATCCATTACATAGAACGTTGAGTCGAAAACTTGGGAACCCACACGAATAGGAATGTCTACTTCACCGTGCACCATCCTCTTAGAACCGTCGAAGGCTCTAACAATGATGTTACTAGGTTTCAACTCCAGACCCTCACAATCCAAGCGATCCAATGCCTTCTTGGGCAAAACATTCAGGGAAGAACCGGTATCCACCAACACGTGTGCGAGAGTAGTGCCCCTGCATTCTATGGAAACATGCAGGGCATCATTGTGATTTTTCCCTTTGGCGGTAAGGTCAGCATCTGAGAACCCCAATCCATTGTCAGCTGTCAAATTAGCTACAAAGTCAGTGAATTGATCTGCAGAGGTCTCTTGCGACACATGGGCCGTTTTCAGAAATGAAATCAGGGCTTTTGCATGGGCCTCTGAGCATAGCAGCAATGATAGCATAGAGATTTTGGAGGGGGTATGCCCCAACTGTTCAACAACATTGAAGTCACTCTTTTTAATGATTTTAAGGATTTCCTCCATTTCTTGTTGGGAGGCTTCGACAGCAGCCTTTTTTGGTGCCTCCGTCCTGGCAGGCAAATCGGTAGCAACTTCCTTGCCTCGAGCATCAGAGGACTCGGCGGCAGTAGTAGACACAGGAACTTGAATTGTAACATGCACGCTTGCAGGTGTGATGATTAGAGGTTTTCGGATAACTGGCGGCGCAATGTTAGGCGAGAAGAGCCTGCCACTGCGGGTAATCTTGGCCGGACCAGTGATGTTACTGATACTGGTACCGGTGTTGAACTCCTGCTTCACTCCAAGCACATACACGTCGGCCCCATAATGCCATGGGACTGCTTTATCAGACTCATAGGGGAGAGGCCCCGGAACAGTAATAGTGATGGGTGCAACAGACATAATTTGGACTGGCTTCCTCGGAGGAGCTTTGGCAGGATTGTAAATTGTGACAACAGATATTTCTTCAGCGGAAACCAATGGAACAGCAGTTTTCTTAAACAGAATTTCTTTGCTATCCATCAGGCTTTGGATGCCTGATTTCAGCAGCGGACAACCGGTAGGGATAACAGCACATAGGAGGCAACCCTTGCTACAACCCGGAAATAAATCGGCTAGTAGTAAGTTCCTCTTAACAGTCAACAGAGGGGTAGCAACATCATTCACCGAAACAGCATACAAATCTTCCTCGATGGCATTTACTCTATGCTGGGGCATAGGAGCAGTTACAACATTTGGCCTCTCAGGCGCTTCAAACTGAATTTCCTTCGCATCGATAAGGTCTTGCACTTTATTTCTCAAGGCCCAGCAATCATCAGTAGTATGCCCGGGGCTATCGGAATGATAAGCACAACAGGCATTTGGGTTATACTTAGGAGATGCAGTATTCACGACCTTCGGCGCTTCTTTGATGGTCACCAAGTTGGTTGATAATAGTTGTGGTAAGATTTGTGACAAGGTCATACTCAGCCGAGTATACTGCCTCTTGGGCCTTTCACCTCTTTGTTGATTGTACTGCTGAGGAGCAGCAACAGGTTTTGAAATGACCAAAGCATTGACGGCTTGGCGACTTTCTGGCTTGATATGTCTTCTAGGACCATAGACGGCACTTGCTTCTTTCTTGAAAGGCCTCTTCTCAGTACTTGTGGAGGCAGCTTTTTGTATCTTTCCTGACCTGATGCCAGCTTCAATTCTTTCTCCCGTCAGAATCAAATCCGTAAACCCAGCGGAGGAGTTACCAACCAAATGATTGAAAAATGGACCAGACAAAGTCCCTAGAAACATATCAACCAGCTCACAATCAGTCAATGGAGGCTGCACCCTGCCAGCCAAATCTCTCTATTTTTGTGCATATTCTTTGAACCCTTCGCCCGTTCCTAGAGACATACCCTGAAGTTGGGTACGCGTAGGAGCGAGATCAGAATTGTATTGATATTGTCTATAGAATGCGGTTGCCAAATATTCCCAATGTCGGATACTAGTTCCATCTAGTTGGTAGAACCACTCAAGCTGTGACCCCGACAGGCTATCTTGGAAGAAGTGAATGCAAAGGTTCTTATCCGCCGTGTAAGGTTGGATATTCCTTACGTACGACCTTAGATGCAGCTTTGGACAGGAAGCCCCGTCGTATTTGGCAAAGGCAGGCGCCTTAAACTTGTGTGGGATTACTACCCCAGAAGATAACCCCAAATCTCCGAAATCCAGCCCCGACACATTCTGAATCTCCATGGCGCTCAATCGGTCCTCTAATTGCTTGTATTTGTCAGCAGCGGGTGGGTATTGTTCGTCATTGTAATCCGTCTCGTTGTCAGAGACTGCAGGACTAGGAGCTCCTCCCCCTTGGGGACTGTCTTTCTCAGCAGAAGAAGTAGTTGGATCAGCCTCGTTATGGAGTGTGTTTCCAAACCTGCGTCCGATGTTGAATAACGCAGTCCTCTTTTTCTTCTTCTTCTTCAGGAGTAGAGCCTTTAACTCTTGCTGACCTTGGGCCAGGCTCAGGACCATTTCTTGAAACTGGGCACTTTGGGCCTGAAGGGCCTTGATTGCTTGCTCACTGGATGAGTCTGGATTCATGATGACTGTTCAAATAAACAGCGAAGAAGATTAAGCAACCTGTGAAAAAAGGGTAGTTGCTATGCATATGGTGCAATGAGATGCGTATGTTTTATGTTTTCAAAGACAAACAAGATTCAACTTTGTAGACAAAAGGGAAACACACTTCATTAGATTCAAATTTTAAATTGTTCAACAACTTGCCCTTAGGCATTACAGGAATGAAAAATACTGAAAAGGAAATAAAAAAACTGTAAAAGGAAATATCCAAAGCCCATCAGTGCTCCCATGGCCTCCTCTTCTCAGTGTGGATGTAGTTATTCAGGACCCGTTCCTCCTCCAATTGCTTAGTCAGCCTCTGGATCTTCCGCTCCTGTTCGTTGAACTTTTCCCGATAAAAATCCCGTTCTTCCTTTAGCTGCGCCCAAGATCTATTCATTGTGTCAAAATCAGTGGGTATCTGAGGAGGGAGGACAGTTGGAGGAACCCCCTCTTCATCAGGAGATTCAAGAATGATAGGTCTGACAGCTTCGTACGGCATACCTAACTTCTGAGCACGTATGCGGACCCATCTGCAATAGGGTTCCATTGGTAGAGAAGTCTTTGGTCCCAACTCATGTGGGTCAGCTTTGTGAATTCTCTCCCAAGCCTTAATGAATCCATGGCGTAGTTTGTTACTGTCTGCCTGAAACTCAAAATGGAAGTGAGGAACCAACATTTCATGAGGCCTAACTCTTCTGGCTCTTCCAAACTAGCGGAGAGCTAAGCATGGATTATAAGAGATTCCTCCTTGGATACCAATCAACGGAACATTAGGGTATTCTCCGCAACGGTCAATAACAGCTACCTCATCCAAACCTCTGAGAGTCCAAGTGATGTCATTATCAGTGAGAGACATTAACCTCTGAGCCCAACCCTTTCCTTCTTCATTCTTCAGCACGAACTTAGGAAGGTGCGAAATAAACCACCTCACTAGCAAAGGAGCACAACACCACGGAGTTCCCCGTTTTCGGGCAGTACGAGCATAGAGTTGTTGCAGGATATCACCCAAAAGAGTGGGTACAGGATTCCGAGACATGAAGATCCTTATGGCATAGATACTGATAAAGGTGTCACGATTGGGAAACAATACCAGACCATAGATCAAAAGAGCCAGAATGTCTTCGTACGCCTTAAAGTCCAAGTCATTCCAGAAATCATTAGCTTTGCCAACCAGAAATTTTACCAAAAAGCCCTTAACTCCACTTCTAGTTTCCCAGTTAGCCAATACCTCTTCTTTGGTCAAGGGGAGAACTGCAGCAACCTCTTCAGGCCTAGGAGTCTTTTCCAAACCAGTGAATGGAGTTTGATCCAAGACAGGGATCCCAAGCAAATAAGATAATTCTTCCAGGGTAGGGACCAGCTGGAAGTCTTGAAAGGTAAAGCAATGATACAGGGGGTCATAAAACTAGGTCAGAACACTTATCAGTTGTTGGTCCCACTTTGCAGTGATCAAGCCAAGGAAAGAACCATGCTTGTTGATGAAGGAGGAAGTGTTTGGAATCCTACCAACCAAATCCTTGAGCAAAGTTGGTGGTTGAACAAAGTTGAGCCGGACAGTATTCCTACGCACGGGCATCATGATGTCCTACAAAACAGAGCAAAGATGAAACCTTTTTGTCTTTGAAATGGGTTAGTCCTTTATACAGGATGCATGCAATGGTATGATGGCATGATGCTATGATGAAGCACACCACAAGTATTCACACAGGCAAGCATGATAAGGCACACAAGTCACACAAGACAACCCTTAGGTTTCAGGCCAGCATGAAGTTTAGGTGTTACCCTCTTTTAGTTTCGTTGGTTAAAACCTGTCCTATCAAAAGTAACCGGGTTCTAGAGGATCTCAAATCATTGACTACCCTCAATCGGTCATAACTCCAGCATCGCAATCTTTTCTTACGGCCAAAACCATCGCGAGAGTTTAGCCTCAATGAGTGTAGCATACTGCTACTGTCCTAATGGTCAAGTTTGGTCAATTTAAGGTTCTAAGGTTGGTTGGTGTTTAATGACTCCTTAGAAGACCTATATTCTCCTCGTTGCAACACAAGGGATATAGGTACAGACCAAGGTACCACACCAACGTAGCCACTGTTTCACCCATGTCGGTCTACGCCGGACAGGTCCCTCACAGATTATGCTACCTAAAAAGGGTATTTCCCAGATCCGGGTTAGGATCTTTGAAACTCCGATGCAAAGCCCACAAATATAAAAGCAAACAAGGCAAACAATTGAAAACCGAGGTGATCTAAGCCCTAAGGTTACTCCACTTTAAAATTTTTCCCCAGCAGAGTCGCCAGTTCTGTGATACGGTGGGAGAACTGACTATGGTTTTGCGTTTGTTTTCGCAAATGTTTCGGTTGAGCAAGACTCGCCACCGACTTTTTATTTTATCCTAAGGAAAGGTTAAAAAGCACAGCAAAAACCTTTGAGATGTTTTCTTGGGTTCGGGGAGTAGATTATAGAAAGGGAAGGTATTAGCACCCTTTCTATCCATGGTTATCCATGGGCTCTTAGTTACTTGCTTAGATCACTTGCCTTTTGTTTTCAATTGTTTGAAATGGTGCTTGTGTGTGTGGGTTTGAAAATATTTTGAAAAGAAGCCAATGTGGTTGCAACCTTTGTAATGATCCATGTTGGGATGTATACAAAGATGTATGTCTTTTGAAAAGGTTTTCATTTGTTTTTGAAAGTTTGTTTTGAAAGTGTTGTGAGGTGTGTTTTAGAAAATAGGCAAGTGTTTTGTTTTTCGCAAGCTTGATTCAAGTAACTAAGAGGTTATCTACTCCTAAATTTCTCAAAGACTGTTGCTATGTTTTAACCCTTTTAACAAGTTTGTTCCACCATTGTATTTGGTGGACAATCTTATGTTAGGATGTGAAAGGGACGGGCGCGGGTCATCGTTTAGACCATAATTGCAATGGCGCCAAGTATCTTTGGGCAATTTTCCTTAAGGGACTTGATCATTTGTTTAGGCAACTTTTTGAAAGCGTCGTCGAGGGACTATGATCATTTGATTGTTTGTTTTGCCCAAAGATACCTAACATGCAACATGGCCCATTTATTGAAGGCAACAAGTGGAATACCCTAGGGGTGCAAGTGTGATATGTGTTGTCCATTTTTCATGCTTGTTTATCTTGAAATTAGGTCAAACTATTTTTGTCGCTTCTATTTGCATACAAACCCTAATTCTAACATGGTATAATTAGAAAGCAATAAAGTGCGAAAAAATAAATTTGCTAAGCTATTACAACACAATATATGGAAAGGGGGGTACAAATGTTCAAATGGGGATTTTGACAAGGAATTTAAACCTAAACTATTACATCAATATTGAATTATTTACAAGATAATTTAATTGCATAAATTAAGTAAAATAAGAATAAATATGTAAGATGCAAAAATGGTTTTTGTATGTATGGAAAAGAAGTATTTTTACATGTCAAAATAAACAAAAATAAAAGTATTATTTTTTTGAATTTTTTCATGTTTAGGGCAAAACCCTAATTTTATTAAATAAAATGTATTAATTATTTAATATGTATAATATTTTTTATTATATACAAAAATAAAATAAAAATGAAGTATATTTGCAAAAAGGCATTTTTATATTTAAATATTAATAAAAATAAAAAGTGTATGTATTTTGCATTTTAACCTAAATATATTAATAAATATATATATATATATATATATATATATATATATATATATATATATATATATATATATATATATATATATATATATATATATATATATATATATATATATATATATATATATATATATATATATATATATATATATATATATATATATATATATATATATATATATATATATATATATATATATATATATATATATATATATATATATATATATATATATATATATATATATATATATATATATATATATATATATATATATATATATATATATTATTTTCTAACTATGTATTATATATACAAAATAATAATATTTAATATTTATAAAAAAAGAGTATTTTTTTATATAAAATATTTTCAGAAGATAAAATGAAATAAAATGAAAATAAAAGTGTATTTGCACTATTTTAACATTTTAAAATAAAGTATATCTATTTATTTATTTATGTTCAAAAAAACTAATCTAAACAAATAAATACCTAATAAATAGGAAAATGGTAAGAAAAATATTTTTTATATTTTTAATATCATAAGAAAAAATAAATAAGTCAAACCAAAAAAGAAAAAGTCAAGAAATCATTAAAATAAGCAAAATGGGCTCAGGGGGTGTAAAAGTAAACACGTGGTGCAAAAAGAAAGAACATTCCAGGCTCAGCCCAGAACCTGTCTTCTTCAACCTCTGAATCTGTATGAACACTCAAACACGCGTTTTCTATCTCCCAATTCCTGGACTTTCAAGCAAAACTTTCAACATGAAAAATGTAGAGCATGAGAAGACGAATCCAGGGATATAAAGAATTTGACTTAACTCTCTAAGATGAGGGAGAATTTCTTCTCCCCCAATTCCTGACCTAGTTTTTCATCAATGTTCAGACTCAAAATTCTCTAAGCATACATAATATAAATGAAATCTAATCACATGGGCATGTTCAGGGCTATGATTGTGACATGTTTCCTTCACAAACCTAAAGCTAACAATGCCTATATTGAGAGATAGAACTTCATGAATATACATGTTCAGTTGGAATCATGCCTTGCAATGGAGGATCTTTTAGGGCAAGAGGATGATTTGTACAGCTTCCTTGAAGTGTGAGGATGCTATTCCAAGCTTTACTTTGTCTTGAAACCTTTTGAATCGTGCTATAGAACTTCAACTGCAAAACAAGAAAATGAAAATGGTGATGATGTCTGGGAGTGTTACAGGTCATGTTTTAGGTTTTGGTTAGCTTCAAGGGATGTTATGGAATGTGTTTGATGAGTTTTTAGCAAGAAAGCATGGAAGGTTTGAGCTATGGCACTCAAACTGCAGGGATGCCCTGTTTTGAGCAGTTTGAAGGTGATTCTGGGAATGGGGAGGTATTGAGGATCTTAGGGTCGTGCTTCAGCTTAGGATGAATGTTTAGAATGTGCTTGATAACTTTCTCTAAGCCTTGGTTAACTGATATGAGAGTTGTCCAATGTTATGCAATGTTTCTTAAACTTTAAGCAAGCAATGGCCAAGTTCTGTTTCTAGCCTGTACAGGCTCCCATACTATGCTGCTAAACTTTCCCTTGATCAGTGTGATTAACTCATAAACTTGTGCCAAAGAGATTTCCCTTGTACCTTCTTGATTTACCAATTGACATAAAGTGTAACTTTTGCAAAAATAGATATAATGCTTTTTCCAATTTGGGATTAAACCTTTAGGCAATGTTTGAACACATAGAACATGGTCTTGGCACAAAGGATTGGCATTAAATTTATGAGTGTAATTGAGATAAAGGACCTGTAATCAAGTTGTGCAAGCTGAGATTGAAAATGCATAGTGTTATGAACATGTAACTTGGCCAATTCAAAAGTGAGTTTTTCCCATATTGCAAAATTTGATTCTCTCTAACCATGAGGTTGTTTGAGAAGTTCTTGGACATTTTGGAAAGTTTGGAATGTGTACTACAATCCATCTTTGAAATGCAAATTGAAATTCCAAGTGGGTATGAAAAATGGTCTTGAAGTTAGGTAAAAACCTTGCCTAAAAAGGTCAAAATTTCACTAAGTTAAGAATGGTTTGGTACCCTTGTTCCAAAAATTGTAACTTGAGATACAAGCCTCTTTTTGGAAAACTTTGTGAATAAAAGTTGTAGATTATGCAATAGGCTACAACTTTCATGTTTTGACTTTTGCTTGAATCCAAATTAATTTTGGTGAGAAAGTGGGGCAAAGTTAGGAAAAAATTAGGGTTTTTCATAACTTAGAAAAATTCTAAGTTATGAAAAATCTTCATTTCAAACCCTAATTTGCATTTCTTGATTTCTTGATGGACAAGTTTCATGATTTGGCATGTTTTGATGAAAAATGAATCTTGACCCTTGATTTTGACCAAAAAGTCAAAGTTTGACTTTTCAGTATACAGTCAAAATTGATCAATTGACTGGGAAATTCAACTGTCAATCTTGTGTATTTGGGATCTTTTGAACTTGTTGAGCATGTCAAGATAATTCCATGGGGTCCTTGAGTCCATATGTGAACTTGGTGTGCCATTGGCTAGGTCAAACAGTCAAAAATTGCCTTTGTGCAGTCAAAACCCTAAAAATGACCATTTTGCCCTTTTGGTGATCTGATCAAATTTCTTGTGGAATTGTGATCCAAACTTGATCAAATGGTCCATGTGAGTTCATAATGTTGATGTGGGTCAATTTTCATGAGATTTGACTGTCAATTGGCCACAGTTGACTTTTTCCCCAATACAGTTGATTTCTAGGTCAACTGTCCAATTGACAGGGCAAAATTTGGAATCAAGACTTGAAACTTGGTATGGATAAACTTGGGAGTCCAACATGAAGCATGAAAGTCATCTTAGGCATTTTAGGTCAAAATATATTTGTGCAAACACAAACCCTAATTTGGGTCAACAGTGCAAGGAGAAGTCTTGAGCAGAGGAAACCCTAACTGGATCTTGATCTTCAGGAGTCTTGTGATGAGAAAATGTTGAGGAAATGGGAGGGAAAATTTTGGGGTACAACACTGGACATGAAAATCTTGACAGCATTCACATCTATAAGTTGATCAGGATTTGGGAACAAGACCAACCCATAAATAAGGAGTGCCACAATCTCTTCAAAGGCTAGTAGATCCAGGGAATTCCAACACTCTTGTGCCTTCTCAAACAGAAACTTTTCCAAGAAGCCCTTGACACCACTCCTGGTTTCCCAATGCCCTTTGATGTCAGATGGTTGGAAGTGTAATGCTTGAGCAACATCTTCAGGTTTTGGTTCTTTTTCCGTACCGTTGTAGGGTAGTTGATTAAGAATAGGAATTCTCAGAAGTTGAGAAAATTCCTCCAAAGTAGGAACCAATTGGTAATCAGGGAATGTGAAACAGTGGTGTAGGGGGTCAAAGAACTGGAAGAGAACTTTCACCATGTCTTCTTCAATGCTGGTGTTGACTAAGTTGAGGAGTCTACCATGTCTTTCACTGAAGAGAGAATTCTATGGAATCCTGGAAGTAAGCTCTTTGAGTTGAGGAGGGATTCTTACAAGGTTGACTTTTATTGTTTTCCAGCGAAGAGACTCCATGACCTGCAAAACAAGAACAAAGATGAAGATCCAAACCCTTGAAATGGTTAGTGGATGCATATGATGCTTTATGATGTCCATGATGTATGCACAAACACATGTACAAGCAAGTCACATAAAACTCTAGTTTCAGGCTTGCATGAGGTTTCATAGGTAAGTACCCTCTTGAGTTTAGTTGGCTCAAAACTTGTCCTATAAATAGTAACCGGGTTCTAAGTAGCTCAATATCATTGGATTGTTTCCTATGTTCATTGTTTTGGTTTAGACACTTAACTAGCGACCAAAATATTCCAAGAAAACAACCCTCAATGAGTGTAGTATCGAGTATCTACCAACTTCGGACTGCACCAAAGCCGGTTATCTCACTACCCAATAAAAGGCCAAGATGGTCAAGTAAGGTTCTAGTTCATTAGTGCTTAATGACATCACTCAACGGCCCCGTATTCTCTTTGATTGACTCAAAGGCTACCGGTACTCACAAATATGTCACACTAATATAGCTATTGCTTCAACCGTGTCGGTATACCCCGCACAGTTTCCACAACGTATTGCTATCTATGAATGTTTCCCAAATCCGGGTGGAGGATTTCAAGCCCAAACAAGAGAACCAAAATGTAAAGCAATCAAAGCAAACAATAATCATGCAAAGGGTGATCTAAGCCCTAAGGTTACTTCACTTTTAAATCATTTCCCCAGCAGAGTCGCCAGTTCTGTGATACGGAGGGAAAACTGACTTAGGTTTTGCGTTTGTGTTTGCAAATGTTTTGGTTTAGCAAGAGTCGCCACCGACTTTTTATTTTATCCTAAGGAAAGGCCAAAAAGCACAGGAAAGACCTTTGAGATGTTTTCTTGGGTTCGGGGAGTAGATTATAGAAAGGGAAGGTATTAGCACTTTTCTATCCATGGTTATCCATGGGCTCTTAGTTACTTGCTTAGATCACTTGCTTTGATTTCAATTGTTTGAAATTGTGCTTTGCGTGTGATTTTGGAAAATGTTTTGAAAAGAGGCCATCGTTGTGGCAACCTTTGTAATGATCCTTGTTTGAATGTATACAAAGGTGTTTTTGTCTTTTGAAAAGTTTTCAATGTTTGAAAGTAGGGTTTTGAAATTGTGTGGTGAAGTGTGTTTTGAAAATAGCAAGGATGTTTTTGCAAGCTTTGATCAAGTAACTAAGAGTTATCTACCCTATTTTACTCAAAGATCTTTCTTATGTTTTTAACCCTTTTAACAGTGTTGTTTCACTATTGTATTTAGTGAACAACCTTGTGTTAGGATGTTGAACGGGACAGGCGCGGGTCATCGTATAGACCATGATTAGCAATTTTGCAAAGTATCTTAGCATTTTTTTTAGGGACTAAGATCATTTTTGTAAGGCAACTTTGAATAGCGTCATCGAGGGACTATGATCTTTTGATTTTGTTTGTTTTACCAAGATACTTTGCATGCGTAACATGGCCATTTTAAATTTAGGCAACCGAGTGGAGATACCTTAGGGGTGTTTGTGTGCAAGTGTGTTTTATTGCATACAAGAGTTTATCTTTGAATTAGGATTTTCTATTTCATTGATTTTATCTTTCCATACACATCCTAATTACTAGCATTTATATTTGAAAGCAAATAAAAAGCGGAAATATAAAATCCTACGCTATTACAACAATTAGGGGGTGGGGATACATATTTGTATATGGGGTGGTTCAACGAGAAAAATAGATAAGAAAAGAAAATAACAAAGGCAAGATAGAGAGAGAGAGAGAGAGAGAGAGAGCCAGCGCGCTGCTGAGAGGTCATCAAAAGTTCTGACTCAGGTCTGCTGCCAGATTATCAACCTTTTGGTGAAACTGTATGAGTCAGAACTTCTGACTCTGGCACCTGCAAAACAGAAACCTGTTAGTGGGAAAATCAGAAGTTCTGACCCCCATGCACTGCAAGACAAAAGTTTGTTAGTGGGGAAATCAGAAGTTCTCACCCTGCTGGAAATACAATAATTTTCAGAAGTTCTGATATTATTGACATCAAAACAGGCTTCAGATGAGCTAACGTCAAAGTCAGCACTTGGCTTCTCCCTGTGCTAGTCAGAACATCTGCAGTTTTGTTATTTTTCCACAAAACAGAAAACATGTTTGGGACAACTTCAGCAAATGTCAAAGTGTTTCAGGAGACAGAACCAACAAGGTCACAGGCAGGTTCTACACTGATTTACTTCCTACTTAAACATTCTGAGGTATGAAAATCCTCATAACGCAAACAACAGCAACATGATATTTACATTATGTTTTTTGAGCATGCAAAGTTGATGATGCTTAGCAGCGTAGTGAAGGTCAACAGGTGCTTACCTGGCTGTTGGAAAAGTCTGTGAGTGGGAGCTAGCTTTTAGCTCTGATGGTGTTCTGGACAGGTTCTTTTTTGAAGGGGTGGATGGAGAGTGTATATGGTTTTGAGGCAGGGGATTCAAAGTTGTGTTTGAGGCTCTTGGAACACTAAGATTTTTTGACAGAGTTTCAAAATATTTTCTTGCTAAAAATTTTTGTTTCTCTTCTAGCAATTTTTCTGGGTTTTTGGACTGGCCCCTTTTTAGTGATCAATGGTGCTCTATTTATAGGCAAAGCTCTTGTGGATTTTTGAACGTTAAAGGCGCCAATATTAGAGGTTAACTTATTATTATTTTTTTTGACAGAAGTTCATGAAAAGTTGTGATAATGGACAACCTTTTCAGCCTAGGCTGGAACAGCAGGCAAGGATTGAGGAGAAACGACCTCTATAGGTGAAAGGTGGCGCATAGACCCATGCCTAAACCTGCATAAAGGTGTTTATTGAGCCACACGTGGAGAGACCCCTTGGATGAATGTTCAGGAGTGGTTGGGAGCATTAATGAGCATTAAATGGTGATGAGATTTCCAACATCAGAAATCTTGTAATAGGAGATTTTGCATCAAAACCTGAACCAACAGTTATGCTTTACCAAAACAACATAAACCAAGCTCTGACCTTGGCCTCTTGATGTCTCAGCAAGTTCTGAGGATTCTCCTGACTTTCTAGCATGTTCCTTGGATTTGCTTCTGGAAATCCTGGACTTAGAGATTCTGTGTCAGTGTAACACCCACTCTTCTGACCCTTTCATCTTCTGATTCCAGCATGTTCTGAAGGAGCCTTCAGACTTCTTTGCTTTCTTTGCATTCCTTTAGCAAACTCTGGCTGATCTTGCATAACTGCTGAAAGAGCCATGTTCTGTTTGAGGATCACGTGTTGAACCGCGTTTACAACCTCTAACTGAGTTGATGTAGCTGCTGAAGAGCCAACTTCTGACTGCGTTGAGCCAAGCTTGCAACTTCTGACCGTTTCTGTCTGGAGGTTGGTTCAGAAGTTCTGAAGTGCTATTTTCTTCTTAAACACCCATTTTTAGAGAAAAATTCCAAATGTTTAGAATTTAATTTTTCCAAGGTAAAAGCTTTGCCTTTAGAGCTTGTGTGATCATTTTGCTCTTGTAAATGGTTTGTTTGGGAAGAAATGATAATTCAGGACTTGGATTTGTTTAAGAGAAACTTTGAGAATCCAGGAAGATTTCCTGAAGAATGAGAGGGCAAATTTTGGGGTATAGCAATCATCATAAATATAAACACATACTTCACAATACGAAACAACATCATCATAACATCAACAATTCATTGTATACACATACACTATACTAAAACAATCACCGAATCTTCTTATTCATATAAGCATAGGTAATGGAAAAATAAATAATATGATTCTTCATATTCCACCAAGGTATAGTTCATCGTGTTAGCTTCCTAATTTTTCGAACAACGCGTCAATCGGAGTCTTTAAACTCAAGTTATGACACTTTTAAAATACTACTGTTGTCCATCACCTGGTGCTCGCCCGGTGAAGCAGGATGCTCGCCCGAGGCTCGCCCGACGATGAAGGAACGAGAACACCATTTTTACTTTTTGGTCTACACTGCTCGGCACTTCATCTCGCTCTCCTTGTGCTGCATCTTACTCGCCCGACGCTCTCCTCTCGCCTCTGTATCGTCCGACTATGCTCCAACGACAGACCACCCTCCATACAAAATCCAGGGGCTATTTTTTTCACCCCATCCCATTGCTTCTTACTCGCTCAACGCTGCTGGAGCGAGGCTCCATCGCCCGACGACACACATCCACCTCCCGAAGCTGTAGTGTGAACATGACTTCCCTGTTGCAATTTCTGCACTGCACAATCCTAATCTCTACATGATTTCTCCATAATACATGTCTCAATTCATCATATATTTACTTAGTTTCGTCATAAAACAACAACACATATTATCATACATCATATGCCTCAATTCTTTGCAAGAAAACATCATAATTTCACCAATTTTCTTTAAAGCATCATATTAACATCATCTTCCCAAAATCCCAACACAACCTACAATTATCTAAACCTTAGATCAATTATAATAACAACAATAAATCTCCTTACCTTAGTTCTTAGCAATCAATTGATCTCTTTCAAGCTCTACGAAATGAATTCCTCTTTTCTTCTCTCTGTACCCTAGCCGCTTCTCACTTTTCTCCCAAAGTCGCAATCATACTGAATGAATGCACAAAACCCTAAATCTTCCCTTTTGTCATTCTTACCCCTTGGACCCCTATTATGTTATTTTTTTCTTGCCCTCACTTACTCCACATAACATTACCATTAATCGCTCAACATCTCTACACCAAATATTATCTTCATTTAATTATCTAAAATATAAATAATTCTCATTATCTATTTAATCTAATACTCCCCCATAACACAACATATACAATGCATCATATTCAACAATACACCACATTTTCACCAATAAATTACAAATACTCGTAATTAATTAATTAATTAACTAATTACGAAATTTGGGGTGTTACATTATTCATGGCCATTACCATAATGGTTCCCTTGTCCCCTCGGAGTCATAATGCATATGGACTATATTGAATGAGGTTATCTGTAGGCCAGCTCTATGTTGGCTAGCTCTGTGAGCGAACCCTATTCGCGGGTTAGCCCTGTGTGGGAGAGCCCTGTTCACAGGCTAGCCATATGTAGGCAAGTTGTGCTTAAACTGTCCTGGTTGTACCATCAAGGGTAAGCTCTTCTTTAGGTCTTCTATCCGAGACCCACATCCCAGATAGCTATTTTCTCAAGACGTACAATATTATTCCAAGGAAAGCCATGTTTTATTTTTTTATAAAAATAAAAACAACTTGTTCCATCGATTAATGTAAAAATCGAGGGGATAGACCATTTCATACATGATTTGAATTCCAGCTACTGTAATTTATGTTTTTATTTGTTTACAATTGTAAAATAAATGATCTAACCTTTCGGTTTCTATAATAATTGAGGGATAAAATAATCATATTTCATTATATAAACACTCATTAAACATATTTTACCCTAATGTTATCTTATTTGTAGTTGTCCCACCATCGCATGCATCACTTTTTGGGATGGATAGCAAAACTTAAATAATGTTCTACCATGAACAAAACATTTTTTCAGCTTTTTAAATCTATCTCAAATAATGATGTTAAAGTTGTTGTTGTTGAAGATTTTGATCAACTTTCCAATGTTGTAAATCGAAGAAAACAACTACGATTTACTTGGGTTGACAACATTAATAAATTTATTCCTAAAAGTTCTTACAGGTGGATTGCAAGTACAGAAAAAACATTTTCCAATTTTTTGAACAAACACCTTATTAGAAGTTGGATGCATTCAAAGCATGCACGTTGTATATGCTATTGAAAGCAGTGATAATGATAGCATCAACAATCAATCTTGGATGCAAAGTTCTGACATTCAATCATCAACACCATTATGATGGATTGCAAGTGCAGAAAAACATTGAAGAGAATTATTATAAACAATTTATTTTAATATTTTGTGTAGACAATGTAATATTTAAAAATGACTAATAACTATCACCTCAGTTTTTAATCATAACCGAGGTGATAGTTAAAAGGAGATGAAACTATACCTTGGTTTTATAATTAAACCATGGGGTATAATAATCACATTTTTCTATAAAAACACTCGTTAAACATATTTTTCCCTAATCCTTAATATTATGAAGGCGCCCCAAAGAGAGGAAATATTTACCATCATCCATTTCATATCTCTTGGATGGATTCCAAGGGCGGAAAATAAAAATTCTCTAGCATCTTCCATGGGACCTCGATATCATCTAAATATTGGTGCATACATTGTATTTTTAATATTATGTGAAAACAATGTAATTTTAAAAAATGCTTATTTACTCAGTGTTTTGTCATGACCGAGGTGAGAGTTTAGATTAATTTTTTTCTATATGCACCAGCCGTAATAAATATTTGTCGTCCATTTAATGGTTACCAACGCTCAAGATTTCATGCAGATCATTGAAGGTGGTACAAGGATAATAACTTAATGAATGACTATAGATGAGAAGAGATATAAATAGTCAATCAAGCAGTTCACGAAGTAAGACAATTGAAACACTCAAGTGACGTCTCAGACTACTAAAAGAAGGAAATGAAGAGAGAAATGGATCAAACGTTAAGATGAGAGAGTACAAAAACATTTAATCATGACAGGGAATTTCTAACATGTTATCTTCAGACGAATATTGGCTTTAGACTTTGAAGATGTTTTTCAATTCATAATCAGACTTCAAGAAGTGAAATCTGAAATCAGACTCCTAAATTGAGAATCTAGGAAGTTGTCTTAGTGACATTAAAATTTCAAAGATTTCAATTTGATTTCATTCTCGTTGACATCTAAAGTCAAGATTCAATAAGAAAAAGTTATGTGAAATCAAGATCTCAAATATTCGTTTGACATCAAGATCTCAATTTGTCTATTGGCATCCAGAGTCAAGAATCTCAAGATCTCGATATCTGATCTATTGGAACCAGAGGGAGTTTTACTCAAATGGTTCAGAGTCAGGATATTCGATCTTCATCAAATCATTTACTCAGGTGGAGCATCAATAAAAAGGATAAGTATTTCTTACCTTTCTATTTTCACTTCTTCTGATTATAAGAACAAAATTGTGTCATCAAAATACATAGTTTTGTCATCACCAAAAACAGGGAGATTGTAAGAACACGATTTGGCTATGCAATATTATTTGAGTTTTGATGATAACAAATGAGTATGTTTGTATGAACAATTTTGATACTCTAATGTTTGTTATTGTTGAGTACTTAACAAACATGTTATGCTTCTGATGGATGTCGTTGATAAGACATTAGAAGATAATTGATTCCGCTTCTACGCTACATAAGTTCTTCTAAACAGTAGCAAGACACTCCAGAAGGCCCTTAAGTGTAAGCTCTTATGTTTGTCTAAAGAAAATAGTCAGAAGATCTGAAGGCAGAAGTTTCTACTTGCGTCCAGATGCTAAAGACTCAAGCTTCTAAAGACAACGTCTTCCAAAGAAATAAAGTTAGAAGATCAGAAGACAAAGTTTCTACTGAAGTCCAGATGCTGAAGACTTGTATTTCTAATAACAAGGTTCTAAAGATAAGGGTTCTGAAGACCAAGTGTTGAAGACTCTAAAAGACATAAGGTCAAAAGATTCTAAAGACTTGAAGTTCTAAAGAGCCAAGGTTCCAAGAAAAGGCTCTCACAATCAAGTGTTGAAGACTCTAAATACGCGGTTCTGAAGACTCTGAAGACTTGAAGTTCTGATTACCTGATGTTATATTCTCGCTTCAAAACTCATGCTCGCAGAAGCCTCTGAAGTGCAGAAGGAATGAAGATAACACTAATGTGGTACAAATAGTACATGGTACAATAAACATTTCATTCCACTACCATGAAAGGACCGACTCGTCGCACGATCTTGTCCCCCACATTATTGTTCAAGCTGCCAATGTTTAGGGAAATCCTAAGAGTATCCCTCAATGGATATATTATTGTATTGGCTATATAAAGGCTTGAAGACTAAGAGAGAAAGTTGTCAATTCATTGAATAATCATGCGCAAACGTTGTTCATATCTTTCACATTCTTAAGTCATTGTTCATAAAATAGTTTACATATTCAGTTTTTAGAAGAAATACTCTTGTAAACAAAACTTGTATTCAAATAGTTGTTTGATTTTCCTTAAGGGACCATGTAGGTCTGTATTCTTAAGAAGTCTAGAGCTTGCGAGTTATAGAAGTTGTTATTCACTTGCGGGTAGCTTGTGCATTGTAATAATCAGGTTGATTATTAGTTGATATTCCTTAAGGGACCGGGTAGATCTGAATCTTTAAGAAGTCTAGGGCTTGCGAGTCTTAGAGGTTGTTAGTCCCTTGCAGGTAGCTTGTTCAAATTGTAATCAGTTTGGTTATAGTTAATTAAGTCCTCGATTGAGTGAAGCGAAATCACCTTGGTGGGTGGACTAGACTAGCCTGATAATTTTCAAGTGAACTAGTATAAACATACATTGTTCTTTACTTTCCGTTCTTACATATTGTTATTATCAAGAGTGAAGGAAAAATGATTTTAAATTAAAGAGGAATATTTTTAAAAGAATAGTTTTGTTTTAAAAACCCAGTTTAAACCCCCTTTCTTGTGTTTTTCACACCTTCAATATATTTAAGAGTAGGTTTGGAATACTACGAAACATCGCTTTTCTATACCTGTTACTTGTAGTTGTTAGCATGAAACGTGGGAGACAACTTCTTTGAATAGTACAACCAATATTATGATAATGGAATTTGTGGTGTATTGTATTCTTCTTGACTAAGTTTCTTGATCTTTTATCATCTGATGATGTACTTCTTATTCTGAAGTATTAAGCTTGAAAGAGATCAATCACTTGTCTTTGTTCTTTTGATGAATGACTGATGAGTAGTTCAGGAACTACTTTGTTGTTGTAGCGCAGAAACATCAGAGTGGTCAGAACCAAATCTTGTCTTCAGAATTATAGAAAACAACCTATCTGAAACTTTAAACTTGACTTCTGATCTTTGAACATATCTTGAAGGCGTATTTCTAATATGTTCTGAGAGATGAAGATTTTTAGTGAGAAGATGTTTCATTTAAGAATCTTTCAATCGTGGATTCTTATTTTCAGATATATAAGCAGTCGCTTATCTGAGAAACAAGTCTTGTCATTGTAGGCTAAAGCTTTTCTAATGTTGATATCAAAAGCTTTTATTATGTTTAGATCTTGAAATCAGATATTGTGGCAACAACCTTTCTGATTCTCAAGTCTTTGAGTACTCGAGCTTCGATTATTTTCTTGTTGGATCGATTTCTGATTGAGGAGTGATATTGATCCAAAAGATTCTTCTTTGTTATAGAGTCAGAGTCTTTCAGATGTTTGAACATTGTCTTTAGATATACAAGCAACAACGTATCTAAGGAACAACTTCTTTGAGTGAAATCTTTTCTGATCCACTTCGTCTTGATCTTGTCTTGATCATTAATAATCAGCTTTCTGAGCTGCATATATGATGTCTGATTTCTGAAGCAGAGCTTATATCAATACATTTGATTTTGATTCGAATTCCTTTCTTTCTGATATTCGGATTGAGCTGGAATTAATAACTTATGTCAGCTACATCTTGATGTTTGATCATGAATTCTTTCTCTTCATATCTAAGAGTGGCGCTTTCCTGAGAACATTTTTTATTCCCTTTTTAATGAACATTCAATATTTCTTGGAACTGCTGATGTTTCTTTAGAAACGGTCACAATAGTTCTTCTAGTGAGTGCACTGGTGTTTATGATGATATTTGTCTTCTGGTGAATATTACTTCTTATGAGTAAATTAACTTGAGAAGATAGCATCCTTTGATCTTGTCTTGCAATGGACCATGTGATGTTGATTAGAAGTGAGTCCATGGGATATTTCTTTCTTTGATCCTTTCTTCTGATGGAATACTTCTGATGTTGAATTGAAATGTGTATTCCATGAACTATATGAGTCTTCAGAATCTTGACTTTGTCTTCAGAAATATGAGCAACAACTCTTCTGATGAACATGTTTTGTCTTCTGATTCAGAAGTAGAAGCTTTCTCTATATGTGTTCAGAATCTTGACTTCGTCTTCAGAATTATAAACAACGCCTTACTATTCAACCTTATATTTAATTATTCTTTTTTATATACAAAATATATTATATTTTTTTGCTTATATTTGATTGTTTTTTTTCCAATACAATAGTGAGACTATTTTAAAAATATTTTATAATGTGTCTTCTATGTTTTGATTAAACATATTTTAAAGGTGTGTAAATGAAATGGGGTTTATATCATAGAAAGAATATGAAAGAATAAGGTAAGAGCAACTATAATCAATTTGAAAATGGATTTTAGAAGTTGTTATTTGATAATTTTAAATACAAACTTTTTTATGGATTGTACTAAATAGAATAATTATGATTGCTTATGATAATATTTTCTTAAATTGTAAAGTGCTACCGAATTTATGGCAAAGTAATAATAGTAAAAAAATTATTGTTGATTAAGTTTATACAATTAAAATGTATTGTACAATATTCATTTTATGTGTATATTTAAAGAATTAATTATTAAAATTGACATTTTGAATTATTATTCAACCAATATGTTGGTTTAGTAAATAAATTATATATGTATTTTCTCAGAATTAATCTATCATTCTAACTTTGTACTATTTTTCCTTCATATTACTTAACATTTTTCTTAAATATAATTATTATTTTTCTTTAAAAATAAACTATAACCACTTACTTATAAATTCTATTAGTAAATAAAATTAATAAACTATAACCACTTACTTATAAATTTATTAGTAAATAAAATTAATAAAATAATCAGTGTTTGTATGTTTGTCTTAAAATTTTTATGGAACTTCTCTGTTTTTTCAACAAAAAAAAAATTAGATGTTATTCTTTTATTTTTTAATAACAAAGTCAAAAAGTAATTTATAAGTGTATTTAATTTTTACATTATGCTAATCTTTAATTAATTAATGGTTACATATTTAACTATGTTATATTTTTATAATTGATATTTGGACACGAGTGTTATAAAAAAATATATTTGTGTTAGTTTTTAAATATAATAATATTCTTTAGATTTTTACTATAAGAAAAAAATATTATTTTTTGCTTAAATGTATTCTTATATTTGTACTAAATTAATTGCTTTGGATTGAGTTTAACTTGGTGATATCAATATATGTAACGTTATTATTATTTTATATTAGTTATCTTATTTCTAATCATGACCATTCATTTTTAAGAAAATAAATAAAAATATCAATTAAAATTATAATATATAAATTAAACAGTTACTACTTTTATTAAGTGTTGTTATACCAAAAATTATTGTTATATGTTTATCTTATTAATTATATTATGAAAAATTATATTTTACTTATTCGTTAAAAAATATTCTTGATGAACTCCTAATATAATTTATATTTAAATAAAAACTAATTCTATACATATAGAAAAATTAAATTTAATTCTTATTATCATTATTATTAATTTTATATATTAAAATAAATTTTATTAGTGCTAAATAAAAATTTAATTTTATATATATATATATATATATATATATATATATATATATATATATATATATATATATATATATATATATATATATATATATATATATATATATATATATATATATATATATATATATATATATATATATATATATATATATATATATATATATATGGGATCAACTTACTCCACAATCTTAGCCTTTAAGTTAGATTTAATCGAATGGTTAATTCTAATTATAATTTTTAATTATGAGATTAAATCTAATTTAACGGCTAAGATTGTGGAGTACGTTAAAAATGTTTGAGCACAATGAAGATAAAAGGCAAAAGGAATATTTACTGATAGCTTCAAAAATAAGGATTTACAATGAACTACAATAATCTACTCCACTAGTCTATTTATACACACAAATTAAATCTAAAATATATCTTCTACAAAGATATAAGAAGATCTAAGATTTATATCTTCTAACAAAGATATAAACAATCTAAAAGATATTCCTAAATATAAACTAATATCTAGTTAAATCTAAATTAATTCTAACACCATCCTTTAATTTATATTTACCCAAAACTGTCAACGCCAATTCCATCCCTTAAACCAAGAAATTAATCAGTTTTGATAGCCTTTGTCAGAAAATTCTTGAACTCAACTATCTCTTGTTCCTTGAAAAACGAATCAATCTTCAAATTTCAAGCTCTGGGCGCTTGCTTCAATCCATACAATACTTTGTGTAATTTGAACACCATCCCTTCCTGATTCTTTTTCTCAAATCCAGGAGGTTGTGAAACGTACACCTCTTCTGTTAATGGACCTTCAGAACCTTGGACACCAAAACTTCCCCCTTCAGAAGATCTTGCTTCAGAGTTTTGACTTTCTCCAGAACCTTGACTGTCTTCAGAGTCTTGAAAATTCCCAGAGTCTGAATCATCATCAGAGTCAAAGCCACTACCTTCAGAAATAGCATCTTCAAAAGTTGGATCACCTCTGCCTTCAGAAGTTCCACTTTCAGAATCATGATCATCGTCAAAGGCTGAATTTCCTTCAGAAGCTCCTCCTTCAGAAGGTCCAACCTTAGAGTCATGATTTCCACCAGAAACTTGATCATCTTTAGAAGCTTGTCCTCCAGAACCTACGTCTTTAGAGTTTTCTCTTCCATAAGCATGATCACCACCAAATTCTGGATCATCATCAAAATCTAGATCAGAATCAGATTCACCATATGACTCACCTTCAGAGTTTCTAGAGTCATCATCTTTTGACTCTTCTTCAGAAGCAGAATCTTCTTCAGACTCAGAATCACCTTCAGATTTTGACTTGTCTTCAGCTTCAGAGTCATCTTCTAACTCTAACTCGTCTTCAAAAACCTCAGATTCTGACTCATCTTCACATTCTGACTCAGAGTCATATTCTGATTCTGACTCATACAAAATCACTCCTTCAAAATCAGAATATTCAGTCATATTCTTCTTCAGAGTCAGAGTCTTTACTAGCTTCAAAAACATGTATTTTTGACCGTTCTTCAGAAGTTCTGTCATTAGAGTCAGGACGAGACTTTTCCCAATTCCAAACTTCTGATTCCTCTACAATGACATCTCTGCTGAACTCAACTTTGTTAGTTTCTAGACAATAAAGTTTGTACGAACCTGTACTGTGATACCCCACCAGCAACATCACTTTACTTCTATCATCCAGCTTCTGTCTTCTGGCTTCTGGGACATGTTTGTAACATACAGAACCAAATACCTTCAGATGACTAACACTTTGCTTATCTCCAGCCCACTTCTGAATAGGAACTATTTCCTTTAATTTCTTTGTTGTACATTTGTTGAGCACATAACATGCAGTTGCAACAGCTTCTCCTCACAGAGTATGAGGAAGCTTCTTCTCTTTTAGCATGCTTCTCACCATATCTAGCAAAGTATGATTTCTTCTTTCAGCAAGACCATTATGTTGAGGAGTATATGGAGCAGTAACCTCATGCTCAATTTCATTCTCCTCACAGAAACTTCTGAATTCTGTGGAGTTATACTCATCACCACCATTAGTTCTAAGAATTTTCAGAGTCTGGCCACTCTGCTTCTCAGCCTTCAGTCTGAACTTTTTGAATTCAGCAAACATCTCGTGTTTGAACTTTATGAGAGATACCCATGTCATTCTGGTGAACTCATCAACAAATGACAAAATATTTATTCCCTCCAGTCGATGCTACTGGAAACGGACCACACACATCAGAATGTACTACTCCCAAGGCATGTTTTTCTCTTGGACCTACTTCTGATGCAAAGGGTAATCTTGGTTGCTTCCCTTCCATTCACACCTTGCATGACTTTTCAGGCTTCTTGATTGTAGGAATTCCATTACCAGATTCTTTGATTTCAGATTCCCTAAATTCAGATGACCAAATATTCTGTGCCACATCTCACTCTCCTTGATAACACTTGTTGCACTAAGACATTCAGAGTCTGCAGTTCTAACATTCACCTTAAATTTTCGGTTCCTTCCCTGTTCTGACTCCATAATCAGCGTCTGATTACAGTCATACAGCTTCAGAAGATTGTCCTTCATGGTAACGGAAAAACCTTTCTCAACCAGTTGTCCCACACTCATCAGATTACTTTTCATGCCAGGTACATACCAAACATTCTGGATCACTGCTGCTTTCCCATTGTTTAGAATGATTCTGACATTTCCCATACCTTCTGCATTGAGGTATTTATCATCAGCACATCTGATCTTTGTACTCTTTTTAGAGTCAAAGTCAACCAACCACTTCTTGTTTCCAGTAAGATGGTTTGAACACCCTGTGTCCATATACCACCATTCTGATGAATTCAGATCATTAGGTTCAGAAGTCAACAATAGCACAGGTTCATCATCAGAGTCTCCTCTTGCTATATTTGCTTCTTCTGACTTCCTTTCTTTATTGGACCAGTAATCTCTAGCATAGTGACCAAAGTTCTTACAACAGTAACACTGAACATTCTTCTTGTCAGACTTCTCTTTTCCCTTCTGGACATTCTTCTGCCTATCAGAGTTTGAAGCTTCTGACTTTTGACCACCATTAGTTCTCTTCCTGGCTTCTGACCAAGTCTTCTTCTGATGCTTCTTACCAGAAGTTACTTTCAGAGCCTGTTGCTCTACTTCCCTTTCAGAAGTTCTTGCAGTCATACGCAACTCATGCGCCTCTAGACTACTTTGCAGCTCTTCAACTCTCATGGTGCTCAGATCTTTGGAATGTTCAATTCCTACAACAATGTAATCAAACTGAGAAGTTAAAGATCTCAAGATCTTCTCAATAATTACTTGTTCAGACAGAGTTTCTCCACAAGCTTTCATCTTATTAGTAATCAAAATCACTCTAGAGATGTATTAAGAAACCTTCTCGTTGTCCTTCATGTTGAGATTCTCATATTGCTTTCTGCGAGACTGAAGCTTCACCTTCTTCACTGATGTGTCACCACCGTAACATCTGACCAGTGTGTCTCACGCAGCCTTTGCTGTTTCAGAATCAGCAATCTTCTCAAACACATTCACATCCACACATTGATGGATGTAAAACAACACTTTCTGATCTTTCTTCCTCAGCGCCATATGTGCTATCTTCTGGGCCTCTGTTGCATCTGCTTCTAACAGATTATAGCCATCAGTGACAAGATCTAACACATCTTGAGAACCAAATAACACACGCATTTGGATCTTCCAACGATTCCAGTTTTTGTCATCAAATACTGGAAGCTTGGAATGAATATTATCGTTTCTGTTCATCTTCTACCTTGTGCAATTTACGCAGAAACTCAATAAAAAATCAATGTTTCCCAAATTCCAGAGTTTCGAACCAGGAGCTCTAGATACCAATTGTTGGAGCACAAGGAAGATAAAAGGCAAAAGGAATATTTAATGATAGCTTCAAAAATAAGGATTTATAATAAATTACAATAACCTACTCCACTAGGCTATTTATACATACAAATTAAATCTAAAATATATCTTCTACAAAGATATAAGAAGATCTAAGATTTATATCTTCTAACAAAGATATAAACAATCTAAAAGATATTCTTAAATATAAACTAATATCTAATTAAATCTAAATTAATTCTAACAAAAAACACCTACTCTTAGAGTAAGTTGATCCCCACTCATATATATATATATATATATATATATATATATATATATATATATATATATATATATATATATATATATATATATATATATATATATATATATATATATATATATATATATATATATATATATATATATATATATATATATATATATATATATATATATATATATATAACTATTTTTCCTTTACCATGATTTCCTTTTATGTAGAATTCTTTCTTTCAAAAGACACCTCTAGAGTTGATCCTTTAATTATTTATTTTAAGGAAGATGATGACTCTTCTAATGTTCTTGAATCCATTCCTTCATTTTTTAACACTTAGATTAAATCATCGAGTTTCTTAATAATCTCAATCTTCTTAGATTTTTCCTAAAACTAAACAAAAACACTTCTACTTTCCAATCAAAGAGATCATATTTGAGAGCACAATTCTTGACTCAGAAATTTGTTAGATATGAAGTTTTTATCACAATCATTAATGATTCCAATGTGTCAACCATCTATGAAGATGACCTTCATTTTCATTTGGTGTTTCATCTTTCTGGATATGTATCTTGATCCTCTCTTGTTCGATATTTGAAAATTCTTCGTGGATCATCTAAAGAGTGTCTCATACTTCCTTGGATGAATTACAATAAAAAACAGACAAATACTCTGTGGTTCTTAGAGCACTCATTGTTAAGTACTTAAATTTAAAATTTGGGTTTAAATTTTCTCTTATCATCTTCGGATAAAAAATAATTTTGTTTATTCATTACTTTATTATTAATGTAATAAATAGGAATAAATGGACAACTGATATCAAAATCCTAGATTTCAAAAATCATTTTCTTCAACAATAAATTTCATTCTCTCTATCCATTATTCAAACCTTTCACCATATAATAGTGGACGTGTATTTATTAACGACCTTTGTTAAAAATAGAAGATATGTTTATAGTCATCATTCTTTCTCCTAAGACTATTAGTATTATAAGAGGAGTCAGGCTCTAATGCCACTTGTTAAACAAGTGACCCCATATATAATAAGTGGAGGTGAATTGTGTAGGTTTGAAAAAAGATGGCTAATTAAAAAGTATTTCATAAACCAAAGTGTTTAAAATTTTTTGTAAAACAAACAAAGCATAAGCAATGAAATAGATAAAAAAAATTTACAGTATATAGCAGAAATTTAAAGAGACAAGGGTTTAGAGAATTGAACCATGATTTTATACAGGTTTGACCAAACCACTTAGCCTAATAATGTCCCAAGAATTTCTTCTTCATAATTTCCCCTATATCAAATGTGGACTTTTCACAGGTCATGCCTATGAAATTTATTACAACCAAGCAAGAGTTTTATAATGGCTATCCTCCAAATCAAACACGGGTTTTTTACACCAAGGCAATCTCGAAACCATATAGAGCTTTTACACTAGATGCAGATTAGGAACCAAATGGAGGTTTTAACGGACAATATCATGAACCAAAAAATAGCTTTTTCATAGGGCTAAAATCACATGCCAAATTGATATTTTGATTGGAAAATCTCCCAAACAAAATAAGACCTTTTACTGGTTTAGCTCGTAGACAAAACAACAACTTTTCACATGGTATATTAAACAATAAACAAATTTCTCTTTAGTAATTAGAAGAATAACCTCAACATCATAACAAATAAAAACCTCATTGATATTTTTCACTCTTAAAGTACTAAGGAAATTTAGTGAAAAATAAAGAAATGAAATGGAAGAGTAGAAAGTTAGAAAGTATATAGAAATATTTTTAAGGTGTTTTTTGAAAGTGAGGAGAAACCCTCTATGTATAGAAGAAAAATTTGGATCAAAAAGGAAAAAGATCCATGGTCTTTTAAATGAGCTAATCAATTAAGTCATAGGGTAAATTGATTACAAGCTTCAAAAAATGGCAACCCTAATTTCGAAAAATTAAACACTACAATGATTATGTGTCTTAATCAATTAAAAGTGTTCTTAATATATTAAGAATATTTATTCATTGCTCTAATCGATTTGGTAAGGCCTTGTTCTGTTTAGGAACCTGAAATGGATACAGATGGATAACTGATGATCTTGAACATTGGTGATGACCTCCTTTACGGTGGCACATGTTGGACTTGCATGGTTAGCACTCCAACTCCTAAGTTAGTTCAAGTTTCAAGATGTGTATGGTGAAAAGTAGATAATAGATAATGTACCTTACTCTTTGTATGTGAACTGATTTTATACCTTAGGTTAAGTAGAACAGATACAAGAGGATTTAGGCCTTAGTCATTTTAGGCCTAGGGCCAGCCTAGAAAAGTTTCCCCCAAGGCTTCATCGGGAACTAAAGGAGTCTGGGAAATCCTTTAGTGATATTGGACAGACTCCAAGATATTTTCCAATGTGAAATAGAACTGAAATGCCTAAGATCAGTTGGAAAAGTAGTGGGAAACAAGCGCAATAAATACAGTCCCATCTTTGAAACGTTTCATAGCCTTCTTCTGACATGTGTGGTGACATGACTATCTAGGGAATGAATAGGTTTATAGTGAACTTGATTTGGCATGTTTTCCCAAGTAGGTATATAGCCATTGATTTTAAATTTCTTCCACTAATTGATCTGAACTCTTTAGCTGTAGGTTTTTATAAATATAGGGAGTTGATAATTTCTGAAACCTTTCACAATTTTGTCATTCTAACTTACGATCGCTTTATCACAAAACATCTTAAATTACCATTTTTAGAGTCTAAATCAAAGAAATTACATTGTATTATTCAGAGTCTATTCCTTTATTCACTTCATCTACTTGATCAAACATACATACCCATGTATCTTCCTCAACTCATATTTTTCTTTTAGCATTTTTTGCTTCCCATTTAGAATGAATGATAATATTGTAAATGTAGCGAGTGATTCTGAGAGCGATACCTCTTCTGTTTCAAGAATGAAAACATCCCCTGATTATCATCCCCTCCTCTTGGTCACAATAACTTGGAACCAGAAATCATACCCTTATCTGATGATTCTGATTTAGAAAGGGTATTTGGAAATTATTTGAAGGAAGAAACTCTTTCATCTAGCTCATTAGAAACTCCTTTATCAAATGTAGGCAGAGGAGTTATTTGTTCCAAGGTCCCTATGCTCCCTCCAATTTTAAAAGAGAATAAGATATAAGTCAACTTGCAAAGGAGATAATGTTAAGGATTATATTCATCTATATATAATGAATGATAACCGTGAGCTCAACAACGCTGATGTCATGGCCTTCTTGAATATTTGAAATTGGCCGGATATATCATAACACGATTGGGTGGATACAAAAGTGGAGGATACTCTTGCTATCATAAGCAGAGAGGCCACCATATATGCCGCTAAAATTGTAGTGGGTGATCCCCTAGAAAAGTTTGCAGTTCTAGTGGGTCCAGAAAAGAGGATGTGAAATTCCTTTAATGATTGTGTAATCCCATTATGCGAATGAATGTTTACTAGAATAGGATTCCAGTTGCATTTTTCCGACTTTGAAATAGTCTTCTTGAAGTGTTTAAAAGTTCCTGCTTCCTAACATCATCAGTGGTCCTTGGTGTAACACCCAAAATTCTATATTAATTATTACTTAATAAATTTAGCGTGAATATATGAGTCATTATGAAGTGTTTGGTATGTATGATGTTTTGGTGCTTTGTGTGAGTCCTTGTGACGATTTATGATGTGTATTCATGATGCATTTGCGATGCAATAATGATGACTTGATGAATATGACGTTTATAATGATGATTTGTGTGGTATTTGATGGGATAAAGGTGAATGATGGGATAATAAGAGGTGTTTTGGATTTAGATAAATATTTCGGAATTATTTAGATGTTAATAGAAATTATTTAGAATTATTTGGATTTAATTAAATAGAATGGTGTTGTAGAGAAATAAAGGGCAAGATGGTCATTAGTGAAGGATAAGTGAGGAGATGATGGGAAGTTTATTATTTGGGGTCTAAGAGGGAAACATTGGTATAAGGAAAGGTTGGGAGAGTTTATACGCTTATTCTGTGCGAACGTAGAATTGGAAGAACACAATGGGAAAAGAGACCTATGGCACAAAGAGGTAAGAAGAAGCATAGAAATCCTTGTAGGGCACGAAGAGGATTTGATTGCTAGTAATAATCTCAAGGTAATGGGTGTTTATCTTGATTATTATAATTGATTTAAGGTTTAGATAGATGTAGATTATGTTGGGTTTTGGTTGTGATGAATATGTGATGATAAGATGAATTAGACGGTGTTTTATGGTCTTGGGTTGTAAACAAATTGTGCCCATAATGTAGAATACAATGGATCATTGTTATTTGGTTATGATTAGATGAGGTTTAAGGACCTATAATATGCATAAATAGCAAGGTTAAGACTGGTTTTTATGCAAGGAATCGCAACAGGAAGACCCTATTCGCGTTGTGTCATCGGGAAATGGAGAAGTGTTATCGGGCGATAATATTGTCGCATGGTTGCTGCTAGGAAAAAATGGGAGCGACGAAGGGTAGAAAATAGTGACAATACTAGAGTGCATCGCTCCAAGTGTCTCTAGGAAATGGAGGTATGTCGCCAGGCGATGGTGTTCATATTTGATTGGTTGTGTTGGATTTTTTTATAAGAGGCGTAACTTGAGTTTTAGGACTTGGATTGAGGTGTCGTTCGAAGCATTGGATAACTAACGCAATGAAATTTAGTTAGATAAAATAAAATAATATAAAAGAAGTATTTCCCCAACATCTAAACTAAGACTAAGTTAGGTTTTCCCATGATGATATTACAACGATGTTTGTTTATTTAAGATGATATGACGATGATGCTTGTTTGATTAAAATGATATGATGATATTATGTTGATGATTTCTAAATTAAGATGATATGATGATGTTATGATGAGATCATGAATGATGATGCATTTTGACTAGTTGTGGTCATTTTTATTATGTTGTTGCGCATCACGCATTTATGTCATAGTTTAGGACTTCGATCCAATGATGTTATTAGGACTTCGGTCCAGTGAAGATGATACGACAATTGTCTAGTGAAGGCATCAATCCTATAGTATGGATTAAATGCATAATTATGAAGTTCTCTGGTTCCAAGCAGGAATTGATCCTATTGGTGGGGATCTTTAGAGACAATGATAAATGAGTCATTAGTGAAGTTTTGATACCACATGTATGAGTCTACAGTAATGCATTACATTTTATGTGACATTGCATAATAATGTTATTAAATGGTATTTGTTGATAAATGGTACTTTGATAATATGTTGTTATGAATTGATGACTTTTATGAAGGTGTGAGTAAAACATGAAGTTCTTTCGATGTTTGGTGCCTTTCCAATGTGCATGTCTATAATATTTATCTCTAATGTCTTTTATAATGATTATGATTTACTCACCCTTTCTGTTTGAATGGCGCCTCTACGTGGGTAATGCGCAGGTGATCGAGATTAGTCCGTAGAAGCATTAGAGGATAGCTTCAGAGTGTGTTTATTTGCTTTTGTTGAATAAAAGGGGTCTTGCTCTGATATGTAACATTGGGGTTGGGATCGATTGTTTGTGAACTTTTCATATGTTTCTATTTTGAGATTTTGTATTTCTATCATGACTTTTACCATGTTTTAGGCTATGATGTTATAAAAATGAAGTGTGATAATGCTAATGATATTTGAACTACCCTTCATGGTATTTGATATTATTTTATGTAGAAGATATGACTCATTAATTCCGCTGCGAAGTTTCAAGGGAATTGTTTGTGGTTACTAGAGATTATAATCAATGGTTTCTTTGCAACCCGTGTTACGAAGTAGGATTTAATTATTATTTAATGTTCCATGAAGATATAATGCCCTTCTCTTGTCTTTATATGATTTTATTTTTTGATAAATTATATGTGGAATGTATGTGGGTTAGAAGGGTGTTACATTAGTGGTATCAGAGCAGGTTGGTCCGTCCGGCCAGATTATTGAGTATGTAGTGTTTGATAGTGGAATATTGTCAAGATAGTTTCTAACCATTATGACTGTTACTGGTGTGAAACAGAGAAGTGGTTGGAAGGAATGATGATACACTTGTTGCTACTTTGAAGGTTGTTGCTCAGGTTGTGCAACATCAACCAATGATGGATATCGTGTTTTGGAGATGTTTCAGAGGAATCATCCGCCTATTTTCAAGGGAAGGTTCGATCCTGATGGAGCACAAGTTTGGTTCAAGGAGACTGAAAGAATATTTTGAGTCATGGATTGCTCAGAGCCACAGAAGGTGTAGTTTGGTATGAATCAACTGGCAGAGGAAGCTGATGATTGGTGGGTTTGTACCCGTCAGAGACTGACAACACTAAATGAAGTGATTACTTGGGTTGTGTTCAACAGGGAGTTCCTGAGGAAGTATTTTCCTGAGTATGTGCACGGGAAGAAAGAGATTGAGTTTCTAGAGTTGAAAAAAGAAGTTTGATTGTGACTGAGTATGTTTCCAAATTTGTGGAACTGGAAAAGTAGTATCCACATTATAATGAAGCAATTGTTGAGTTCTCAAAGTGTATCAAGTTTGAGAATGGTTTGGGTCTGAAGATCAAGCGGGCGATTGGGTATAAGCAGATCCGTGTATTTTCAGATTTGGTGAACAACTGCAAAATCTATGAAGAGGATAGTAAAGCTCATTCGGCTCACTACAAGAGTTTAAATGAGAAAAGAGAAAATCAATATCAAGATCGTAAGAAACCTTATGATGCCCCAGATGATAAAGGGAAACATAAGGCTTATGGTGAGAATAAGACAAGTGAGGGAGGGGCTCCCGCTTTTATCAATTTCTATAGGTATGGTGAACAAGGTCACTTATCCAATGAATGTGAGAATAAGGGGCTAAGGTGTTACAAGTGTGGTAAGTCCAGTCATCGTGCTCCTAAATACAAGAACGATGGTCCTACTTGTTTCAATTGTGGAGAGCAGGCTCATATCAGTACCCAGTTTCATAAACCAAGGAAGGATGCTACTTCCTAGACCAATGGTATAGTGTTCGCGCTGAGTGGATCAGAGGATTCTAAGAATGACAACTTGATTTGAGGTACTTGCTTTGTTGACGATGTTGAATTGATTGCTATTATTAATACTAGTGCTACTTATTCATTTATTTCTCTTGAATGTCCTACTAAGTTAGAATTGAAAATTATCTGATATGAATGGTGGTATGGTGATAGATACTTCTGCTAGTGGTTCTGTTAATACTACTTTCATTTGTTTGAAGTGTCCTTTGACTATTTACGACGAGAGTTTTGTGAGGGATTTGGTGTGTCTTCCCTTACACCAAATCAATGTTATCCTTGGGATGAACTGGTTGGAGTTCAACTATGTTCATATCAATTGTTATAATAATACTTTGAGGTTCCCTAAGGTTGGTGATAATGGAGAATTGATGTTGTTACCCGTTAAGCAAGTGAATGAACTTTTAGAAGATAAAGACTTGATGTTTGGGATGTTTGCATCCTTACAAGTTGATGGTAAAGATGAAAATATGGAATTACCAGTTATCTATGAATTCCCAGAGGTGTTTCAAGATGACATCCGTAATTTACCTCTTGAACGTTAAGTGGATTTTTATATAGATTTAGTGCCAGGTAAAAGTCAAGTGTCGATGACTCCTTATAGAATGTCAACTTTAGAGTTGAGCGGGTTAAAGAAACAACTAGAGGAGATGCTTGAGAAGAAGTTTGTTGGATCGAGTGTTTCACTGTGGGGTGCTCTTGTGTTGCTAGTTAAGAAGAAACATGGAAGTATGAGGTTGTGTGTAGATTACAAGCATAAATAAAATGACTATTAAGAATAAGTATCTACTACCGAGGATCGATGATTTGATGGATCATTTGGTGGGTTCTTGTGTTTTTAGTAAGATTGAATTAAGGTCAACTTATCATTAGATCCAAGTTAAACCAGATGATATTCCGAAGATGGCTTTCTGAACAAGGTATGGTCATTATGAATACACTGTGATTTCGTTTGGTGTATCTAATGGACCAGGTGTTTTTATGGAATATATGAATATAACTTTTAATTCCTATCTAGATAAGTTTGTCGTGGTATCCATTGACGATATTTTGATCTATTCTAAATATGAAGGAGAGCATGCTGAGCATTTGTGAATGGTGTTGCAAGTGTTAAAAGAAAAGAAGTTGTATGAAAAGTTGTCGAAGTGTGAATTTTGGCTGAAGGAAGTTAGTTTTCTTGGTCATGTGATTTATATTGGTGGAATTGATGTGCATCCTTCTAAATTTGATGTTGTATTGCAATTGGATGCTCCGAAGTCTGCAACTGAGATTCGAAGTTTTCTTGGTTTGGCAGGTTACTATCGAAAGTTCATTGAAGGATTTTCTAAGTTAGCTTTGTCGTTGACTCAGTTGACTCGAAAGGGTCAGGCTTATGTATGGGACGTGGCGTGCAAAGAAAGATTTGTAGAATTAAAGAAGAAGTTGATAACCACTCTGGTATTGATTTTTCCTAATCCGAGTGAGTCTTTTGTGGTGTATTGCGATGCATCTAAGTTGGGTCTTGGTGGTGTGCTAATGCAGAATGGACATGTTGTTGCTTATGTATCTTGGCAGCTTCGAGTTCATGAAAGGAATTATCCTACGCATGACTTACATTTAGCAGCAGTGGTGTTTGTATTAAATATTTGGAGACATTATATTTTTGGTTCTAAATTCTAAGTGTTCAGTGATTACAAGAGTTTGAAGTACTTGTTTGACCAGAAAGAATTAAATATGAGACATAATTGTTCAAAGGCTATGACTTTGATTTGAGTTACCATCCTGGTAAGGCAAATGTACTTGTTGATGCATTAAGTAGGAAGTCACTGCATATGTCAATGCTTATGGTTTGAGAGTTAGAGATGGTCGAGCAATTCAGAGATATGAAAATAGTGTGTGAAGAGACTCTTAAAAGGTGAAGTTAGGAATGTTAAAACTGACTAGTGGCATAATAAAAAAAATATGCAAAGGTCGGAAGTTTGGTTAGTCGATCAATTAACTTTGATTAACTGGGGTAAATAAGATAAGTTCAGGATTAATGAGAATGGTGTGATGAAGTTTGGTGATAGAATGCGTGTTCCAGATGTTCCAGAGCTTAAGAAGAGTATTCTTGATGAAGGACATAGAAGTGGGTTGAGTATTCATCCTGGTGCTACAAACATGTATCAGGACTTGAAGAAGTTATTCTGGTTGCTTGGTATAAAGAAGGAAGTTGCCAAATTTGTCTATGCTTGCTTGACTTGTCAGAAGTAGAAGGTTGACCATCAGAATAATATGGGTCTTATGAAACCATTGAGTATTCCAAAAGGGGAGTAGGACATTATTTCCATGGATTTTGTGTTGGGTTTGTCGAAGATCGCTAAAGGCAATGTTTTGATTTGGGTTATTATGGATAGGTTCACTTATTCGGCTCATTTTTTACCGATGAAGATCAATCATCCTATGGAGAATTTACCTGAGATGTATATTGGAGAAATTGGGAAATTGCATGGGATACCTTCGAGTATCGTGTCAGATAGAGATCTGAGGTTTACGTTGATGTTTTGGACAGGTTTTCAGAATGCCTTTGGTACTAAGTTGATGTTGAGTTCTGCATATCATCATCAGTCAGATGGTCAGACGGAAAGAACTATCCATTCCTTGGAAGATTTGTTGAGGGCTTGTGTGCTAAAACAAGGAGGAGCTTGGGGTAGTCACTTGATATTGATTAATTTTACTTATAATAACAATTTCCATTCTAGTATTAGGATGGCTACGTATGAAGAGTTGTATGGCAGAAGGTGTAGGACTCCATTGTGTTGGTATGAGTCGAGCGAAAGCATTGTGATCATAGCTGAGGTTGTACAAGAGACAACTGGAAAGATAAAGATGACCCAAGAGAAGATGAAATCTTTTCAGAGTCATCAGAAAAGCTATCATGATAAAAGGAGAAAGAATGTTGAGTTTGAAGTAGATGATCATGTGTTTTTTAGAGTCATATTAGTAACCGATGTAGGTAGAGCTTTGAAATCGAGAAAACTTACGTTGTGTTTTGTTGGTCCATATCAGATATCAAAAAATATAGGTGATGTGGATTATCGGATTACATTGTCTCCGTCACTCGCAAATATACATGATGTGTTTCATGTGTCTTAGTTGAGAAAGTATATTCCAGACCCGTCTTATATGATTCAAATGGATGATGTACAAGTGAGAGAGAACTTGACTGTTTAAGCATTACCATTGCGATTGGATGGTCGGGAAGTGAAGCAATTACGAGGCAAAGACATTGCCTTAGTGAAGGTATTATGGGGAAGACGAGCCAGTGAGAGTTGGACTTGCGAACACGAGGATCAGATGAGAGAGTCTTATCCAAACTTCTTTCCGGCAGGTAATTTTCAAGGGTGAAAATTCTTTTAAATGAGGGAGAGTTATAACACCCCAAATTCTAGATAAATTATTATTTAATTAATTAAGCATGAATATATGAGTCATTATGAAGTGTTTGGTATGTATGATATTTTGGTGCTTTGTGTGAGTCCTTGCGATAATTTATGATGTGTATTCGTGATGCATTTGCGATGCAATAGTGATGACTTGATGAGTATGATGTTTATAATGATGATTTGTGTGGTATTTGATGGGATAAAGGTGAACGATGGGATAGTAAGAGGTGTTTAGGATTTAGATAAATATTTCTCCCAATTTATTTATGGAATCTTGATTCTCCTTTGGGTACCAAACCCCAAAGCTCTTTCACGCACGATCAATTGTACCTATTGCACATAAGACCTTTCAATTCGATCGTTGTTCTCGCGCTACTTCCCTGGGTACCAAACTCCGAAGGATTTTCACTTGGTCGCATCCCTCTCTTGAAAGTCTTGAACAAAAACCTCTAAATCTACTAAAGATCTTGGAGGATAAGCCCTAGGTTTTTCCATATGAAACCCCCTACAAATCAACCCAATATTCTCGGCTACATAAGAACCAAATTGGACATTATCAAATATCGCCTAGATCGTACCCCGACAAAAGATGATTATGTGTGATTTATCAGTGTGTTGCATAGGTTAGAGGTTGAAGGTGAAGAGAAAATGTAGTAAGTGTTTATAGTTTCATCAAGTTGGAACGACGCGTGAATGGTGTATTTATAGTTGTGGAAGTTTATGTGCAAATAGGAAATTTTTGGAGTTAAAAAGAATTGAAAAATTGACTCAATCAAACAGTATGTGCTGACCTGAAATAGTTATGTGCCATCATATAAATTAAAAGTTTCAGTATGTACTAGACTATGAGATGCATGTGTCAGCCTGTAGTAAACAGAAGTTGCAGCCTTCATTATTGAGTTACATGTTCCAGACCGAAACATGTATGTGCCGACATATACAAGTTGCTTTTATGTAGAAAACTGATTTTCAAGGTTTTGGTCAATTTCAAAGTGGTTTTTAATGATTCCTAAGACCTCTAATGCAAGGGAGTGCCACATGACATAGAGATACCAACCAATATACATAAATGCTAAGTTTTCCTAGTATTGACATCATGCAAAACATCTAATGGTGAAGTTGCACTCACACCCAGAGTGTGATAAACGTTGTTTTTCCATGTCCTCGTGTGCTATCTTAATTCGATTATAACCAGAAAACTCATCCATAAAGGAGAAGACATTGAAGTTCTCTGTATTATATATCAACATATAAATTTGTGGTAGAGTAAAATCATCTTTTGGACTGGCTTTGGTCAAATCTCTATAATCAACGCACATGCAGACTTTTTCATCTTTCTTAGGAACAGGAACAATGTTGATAATACATTGAGGATAAAATGATGTGTCATGGAAACCGACATCAATCTGCTTCAAGACTTCCTCTTTGATTTTAACTGCCATATCAGGGTGAGTTCTTCTCAACTTTTGCTTGACTGGTGGGAATTCTGGCTTCAGCGGTAAACAATGCTCCACAATATCTGTATCTAGACCGGGCATGTTTTGATAGGACTAAGAAAATATATCAACATATTCTTTCAACAAAGTATTCAACTTTCTATTCACAACTATATGAAGTAGTTCCCAAATCATGACTTCCTTCTTATCTTCCTCAGAACCCAAGTTGATCATTTCCAACGGCTCCTTATTTGGTTGAATGGTATTCTCCTCGTGCCTAAACAACCGAGTGACCTCTTGTAGGATATCAATCAGATCTTCTTATTATGCTTCATACATAATATATTCAAAGTTTGGAAAGGGCGTATGGTCATTATTTTGAACGCTTTTATTAATTAATCTACACATACGATTATGCTTGATTTTAGAAATAGATAAATGCAACAAGTGATTATGCAGATTATTGAAAGTTATTTTTATGGGTTTTTTATTACCATTTTCCAAGAAAAAAACAGATAAAATAAAAAACATAATTAGATAGCAAAATAACTTTTAATATTGATCTTAAAGTTTGAAACAACAAGGTAAGCCCAAACAATATCGCTTTCACCTTGGGCATAGTGAAAGGATTTTTTTGAAAAACAAACAAATTACTTTGAGATGTGAACACAAGTGGGAATGTCAACCGAAATCCAATTCTTGCTAATCCTTCCATGTGTCACGTAGCTTGGCTCTTCCGACTCTGACCTGCCTTTAAGAATTGCATGAACTTCTGGATGCACATGATTGATAAAGCTTTTGTTGTGGAACACTTCTTTGAATGGGAGAAAAGCATATTCTGGATTTTCTTGCATTTTTGACATTCTGATTGGAAAACCCCAAACCAGCCATGTTCTTGTTTTATGGAAAATCAAAGACTTGTCCCCAAACATCATTAGGACCTCGTTACACAACTTGTTAAGCATCTTTAAACGAGGAGAAGGATGCCTTACTCTTCTTATAAACATCATCAATTGATAAAGATTGGAATGATGTTCCAACAATAGCTCCATCCGCTTCAACAAAACTGAACGAAGAAAGATGGCTCACCAATAAAGCTTGTTCCCCATTTACTACTACCAACTTGCCATTTCTGACAAACTTCAACTTTTGATGTAGGGTAGAAGTAACAACACCAGCCTCATGGATCCATTGGAAACCCAATAAACAACTATAAGCAAGAGATATATCCATGACTTGAAAGGTAATCTGGAACATATATGGACCAACCCACATAGGCAAGTCAACTTCCTCAATAACCGACTTCTTAGATCTGTCAAAATATTTTACCACAACATCATTGTACCGCATAGGGGTACCTTGATATTCCAGCTAAGACAAATTATACTTTGGCATTTGAAATACGAGCATGTATCAATCAGCATATTGGATAAGGAGTCCTCCTTAAAGTCCACAGAGATGTGCAAAGCCAAGCTATGGTTTCTGCTTTCCTCAGGCAACTCAGCATCACAAAAACTAAGACTATCACAAGCCTTTATATTACCGACAACACCGGTAAACTGATCAATCGTAACATCATGCTCAACAAAATCTTGATCCAATACCTTCATAAAATAATTTCTATGAGCAGCAAAATTAATCAACAAGGAAAAAATATAAATCTTTTAAGGAGTATGAAGTAACTAATCTACAATCTTGTAGTCACTCATCTTTATAATTTTCAACAACTCATCAGCATCCTTTTCTTAGGTAAAACTATTAGTCTAACCTTCCACCAACTTAGGCTCAAAACTAACTTCAACAACTTGTTTTCCTTAATTCCTCTTAACAATAACTTCTGCATCTTCTGGGGTGCCTGAGAAAAAATTCGACCACTACGGGTCACACCACTAGCATCTGCAATATTCTAAATAGAATATAAAGGCTTAATTTCCATTTCTTTACCGTTCTCTTGCATTGGTGCATTATGTTTGTATGTCATATCCTTGGCTCGTATGGAACTAGTCCAGGCAAGCAAATTACTAGTGGAGTGACAATAAGCTTACTACGATACATAATCTCAACCGGTTCAGGAATATCAAAGTGAGGTGCTATGAAATTCATATCATAATCATAACTATTATCATTCCTCCACTTAATGATCTGGATAAAACCTTCATCCATTAACCGCTGAAGATTTGCTTGAACAACAACACAACCTTGAATAGTTCTAGAGAAAGTCTGGCAAGCAGCATGATCACGCTGACAACAACCCAATTCACAAAATTTCTTATGAATCTCAACTAAGGGATCTATGACTAATCTGGTATCAAAGATTTTTTACTCTCCTAGACATCCAACTACCATATTAATAATTTCAGCCATATAACGTGGCAACTAATTTCTGTACCTCATACTTCAACGGATAATAATTCTTTAAATCATATCCTAGACATCCAACTACCATATTAATAGTTTCACACCAATTTCTGTACCTCAGACTTCAATGGATAATAATTCTTTAAATCATATCCTGGAGCACCCTATTGAAAAGCACAAGAAGAATCAGCCCTATACCACCAAGGAAGTTTCTCAAGAACGACAGGATGAGACTTAGTCTGAACCAGATTCTTTTGAATCAAAGAAGGAAACAACTCAATGTAACTCATTTGAATGAGATCAAACAAGTTCTTTTTCTAATTCTTCCCTTGATTATTTTTTTGATATGATTGTTGATGAGTCCTCTGAGGTGGTTGATAGGCAGGAGTTATATTGACAACCTAGGTAACTGAAGCCACATGTTAATTTTTATGATTATTTCATCCTCTAGACTTATTCTGCCTTTCTTAAGATATAGCATTAGAGTCTTCTTCTTTCTTATTAGAAAATCCATAACCATTTTTTTGGTACCACTACCTGAACCTTCGTCTTTTGTCAAATGTCTCTTACGGACAACTTCTTCTAGACGGATTCCCATTCCAACCATCTCGGTGAAATCACGCAGTGCACTTGCCACCATTTTCTCATAATAGAAGTAATTGAGAGTCTTCAGAAAGATATTTGTCATTTCTTTTTCCTCTATAGGAGGAAAAATTTAGGCGGCCACTTCACGTCATCTTTGTGCGTACTCTCTAAATGACTCCTTATCCTTCTGAGTCATTGATCTGAGTTGGTCCCTATTGGGGCCATGTCAACATTATATTTGTATTATCTTACAAAGGCATCACGCAAGTCATTGAAAGTGAGAATGATGGCACTGTCCAAACCCATATACCATCTCAATGTGGCACCAATCAAATTGTCTTAAAAGTAATGAATCAGCAGGCGATGATCATCAATATGGCTTGACATTTTCCAAACATACATAACCAGATGGCTACGAGGACATGAATTTCCTTTATAATTCTCAAATTCAGGTACTTTGAACTTATGAGGCACCTTGACATTAGGGACAAAGGGAAAAGTTCATGAGCATTCTTTCCAAAGAGTTCCTTCCGATGGAGAGCCTTCATTTCTTTCTGCAGTTCTTGGAATTGATCTTGAAACTCGTCCATATGATCATAAATACCCAAGCACTCACTTGGTGCAATAACATGGTAAATTTGTTCATCAACATGAGGAGTAATATGCACAACAGGAGATGCAGTAACCATAACTGGTTGAACCGGAGGAGTGACTTCAGTAGGTGATGATAACCTTGAAGGATGAAATTATCAAGCATACCCCAAGGAAATCCATTAGGCGTCTGATACTATGCAGCAACAATAATTGGAATAGCAAGAATCAGAGTAGAAACCACTTTAGAGAAAACAGTAACTTGAGGTTGAGTCTGAGTTTGTGACTAAAAATGAGGAGGAAGTGGATGGGCTTGATTTTGAACCTGGGCAACCACCAAAGATTCAACTAAAGTACTTAGATTCTCCATGCCAATTCGGAGAGTAATGACTTCTTCCCTGAGTTAGCTCTTCTCTTGCTCAACATTCTCCATTATTCTTCTATGATTTGAACGAGTGTTGTATGAGTGAGACAGTTTTCCTGAATGAAGATCAAGAGCAAAGAATAAGACACTTGGAAAACTCTCAAAAGAAAAACTAGAGTGCGAATGATGCATGATATGCAATGCAAATGATTGTTTAAAAGTTTTTTAACAAATTTCAAGGAACTTTGAGAATATTATAAACAAATTACAAACATCATAAAAAGAACACAATGGAAATATATTAAAATCTCATATCATTAATATTGGAAGGTTTACAACTTAAGTACAAAGTTTCAACAATCCTGTACAAAGGAAAAAGAAAGCTAGATGCTAGGGTCTTGAAGAATCACATCTGAAGAAGAACCAACACCCGACTACAATATCTTCTTAAGATCTCTAATTTTGTCTTCATAGTACTTCTGCATCTGAGTCTTCTCAATCACCAACTTATTAACAATACCCTTCTAGGTACCAGATGTGGGAGGAATACCAGAATACTCATGAGATGGCACAATGCTAGAAGAAAATAAATCCTATTGCACTCTTATCTTATTGCTTTCATGCTCTTGAGGTAGCTCATCTTTCTCCTTCAAGTGCTTATGAAGTTCTGAGTTCTCTAAATCAACAATCTGATACTTGTTCTACCAAGCATCCCTTTCATGTTTCATCTTAGCTAAAGTAAGTTGAAGTTCTTCTACATCAGTCAAAGGAATGGGAGTAGGCTCAATAGAAGATAAGATAAAAGGTTCTTGGCGAGGATAATGCATCTTCATCTTGATTGCCCTAGCTTGTACCCATTGGAGATAAGGCTCTAAGGAGGCACAACCTTTCTTTCATAGTTCTCTTCTTTCTTCTTTGTGGATATTATGCCAAGCATGAATAATATTTTCGTTAAATGCTCTATTATCATCACCTTCCTTGAGGAAGAAACCCTCCAACAAAATATTGTTAGGTTTATTACTCATAGGGTATTCAAATTAACGACGAGACAAGATCAGATTATATTTAATGCCTCATTTTGTACTAAGAAGAGGTACAATAGGAAACTCCCAACAGCTATCAATAATATTCACTCTATCATAAATGTGATTATACCAGACAATATCAGAGTGAGTGAGAGACATAATATTTTTCCACCACCTTAATCCATCTTTGAGATTCCAAAAAGAAGCAGACTGCTACAAGTGAGAAATAAACCATTTGTACAACAAAGGTGCACAATAGTAAATTATTCCCACACTTTTTGAATTCATATGATGAATGGAATAATAGGTGTGCCCAATCAAGGTTTGAACTAGATTTCCAATCAATAAGATACATATGGCAATAACATCAAATAAATTGTCACCATTAGGGAACAAGACCAATCCATAGATAAGTGTGATCGGTGGATCTGGAACTGACTGTTTAACGCTGGTTCGCGAAATGTCACGGAAGCAAGAGTCGCCACCGTCTTTTATTTTCTCCAAATGGAAAGGACAAAAGCACAGAAAAATTCCTTATAGAGATTGCTCTCGGTTCGGGAGGTAGATTATAGAAAGGGAAGGTGTTAGCACCCTTTCTATCCATGGTTATCCATGGGCTCTTAGATACTTGCTCACTTTATGTTTTCAAAAATGGTTTGTTTTCTTTTCAACTGTGGGTTTTTAAAAAAGTTTCTTTGAAAATTTCAGTTCGACTCTTGTATCGGTCCTCAAGAGTGTTTGAAAAGTTGCTTTCGAAAGCTTTTTGAAAAGGTGTCGGTGTGAAAAGTATTTTTTGATTTGTTTTTGAAATTAGAGCAAGTATCTAGAGTCGTCTACCTACCCTAAGGAATTCGTCTGTGTAAATGTCCTTTAAAGTAGTGCCATCCCACCATTGAGAGATAGGTAGCACCACCATTGGAGGTGTTCGGGTCAATTCGAGGTTCGGGACATGGTGATCACCAGAGCAATAGGAAGATACCTTAGAAGCTACCCTCATGCCAGGTTCCCGGATCATGAGGACTTACTAAGACATCCTCTACTCGACGATCACCTTTCGAGGCAAGGCAACAGTGAGACGTACCCTAGGGGTGGTGTGTGATTTGTGTGTCGTTTTCGTTTATTTTTGTCTAGTTCATGTCGGGTGATCTACGCTTTGGTTTTTATTTTAACGTTCATTCTTGCATGCAATTATTAACAGTTAAAAGTTTGCGAGAAATATAAAGTTCCTAAACTATTACAAAGGCGCGGGTCCACATCGCCAAATTTAATCCAGGACCCGATTTGACATAAAATAAAGGAAAGTGCGAGAAATATAAATTTACACGGCCTTGGGAGAATTACATTAATATTATAAGAAATAAAATGTGCGAAACAAATTAATAATCGAAAGCGAGGGCGTGGGACCCTTTTTAAATGAAATTAAATAATATTAATAAATTAATTAAATTAAAATGAAAAGAAATTATTTTTTTGAATTTTTGTATTTCTGGATTTTTAATGAGAAAAATTAAATCGGAATTAAAACCTAATTCTAGCTATTTTTAATTTATTAAAAAAACATGTTAAAGTTAAACCTAAAATTAACCTAATTAATTAACGGCAAGTTTTATTTACAAAAATATAATAATTAATAATTAGTTATGGTGAAAGAAAAGAAAAAAGATAAAAATTGATTAAAACCCTAATTCTACAAATTTTAAATTTATTAAGAAAACATGTTAAAGTTAAACCTAAATTTAAACCTAATTAATTAGTGAGATTTATTTACAAAGAAATATTAGTTAAATGAAATATATTTTATTTTTTGTCTTTTCTGATTTTTATATTATTTTTATATTATGAAAATAGTGAGTTAAAGAATTAAATTAAAACTAATTAAAACAAATAAAAATAGAAAGAAAAAAAAAATAATTAAAAGAATGAAAGAAGGCAAACCAAGGGGGTGTTGACCCCAAACTGAAGGTTTTGTCCAGCAATTAGGCCCACTTGTTGCAAGGCCTTGTCTGACTTTTCTGGGCGCGTGTAGCACGTTTGACTAGGGTCCATGGTATTCTTCCAATCAGGGCCCTTGGATTGAGGTCATAGGCCATGTGGCAAGCTGGATATAAGGCTACAGGATAGATCTTCAGACAAAGCGCTGCATGGAATCACGTTAGGAAGACAAATATTGAAAGAATGTGGGGGACTTGGGAATCGAACCCAGGTCCCAGTGGTTACATGACAACACAGCTACCAACCAGACCAAGCGCTTTCTTTGTAGTATTATTGGAACGAAATAATTATAAGAAAAAACAAGTTAGTGGCCTGAATAAATAAAAAGACGCGCTAATTTTTGAATTGTCCATTCACGTTATGCCAACTAAGCATCTTCTTCCTCCATTTTGCGTTTTATCTGAAAAAAGGAAACAAGATTGCGGGGGTTTTAAACCCCCACTACATGGTATATAGAAAAATAGCGATTAGCCCGTCTTTGATCAGAAATTGGGCGCGACCTAAGCATTGAATTCGTTGGAAGCTCTTGGTTCTAATGGTACCAGTCTCGTGTCTCAATTTTTCTTTGAACGTAAAGCCCCAAATTTGAATCCCTGCAACCCTAAAACACTCCAATGGTGGATTCGCGTATGGATGAGGAAAACTCAATTAAAGTATACAGTTAGCTTTAGAATCAATCAATTAGTGTAAATCAGTAAAGAAAACACATGAAAAATGTATGTAATTCAATATGCGATTATGAATATATTTCTGAAAAGTTGGACCTGCTTCTATCGTTTCTTGGTGTTAGAGCTTATGATTTTGATTCAGGAAGTTCCCTTGATATCTCAGGAAGGTGATAGAATGGTCGTTTGGCCTTGAAACCTGCTAAAAATAGGAGAACAGTTTTGACTTTCTTCACCAAAATTGCAAAGTGCATAAGAGGTTTTGGGCGCAGCTTTCTGGTCATGAACTTTAGGGTTAGTATCTGGCTTATGTATGGAATGATTAGGGTTGAAAATTGGATCCAAAAAACCTTTGCATTGATGTAGAGAATATTTGATTTTCATGCATATAATTTTCAATCTTTTTCATGCATATTTGATACCAATCATGTCCAATCAACTTGATTCTTTCTATATCTAATAATGCACGAAATCCTTAAGTTATTCCATGCATAAAAAGATTTGAAAACTTTGGTTTAGTATTTTTTCCATATTTTAATTAATTAAATGAATTATTAGCAATTAAAAATTCAAATAAATAAATAAAAATGATGAATAACTTCCCTTTGGGCCAAGTGGTCGTGCACATGCTTTGGATGATGAATCTTGGAAGAAAATGTGGCCCATTAGCAATTTTAAGACATTTGAAGCAAAGTTGACTTTTCAAAATATCCAAAAATTTCCCAACTTCCACAAGGCATATCTTGCTCAATTTTTAAGCTTTGATCATGTTCTTGGACATTTTGGAAAGGTCTTGAAGTCCTATAACCAATGCCTTTGATCCCATGTCATTTTTATTTACCAATCTCAAGTTATGGCCTTTGACTTAAAGTCCCTTTTTGTTGACTTTTGAAAATGACCTATAATGTTGAAATTGATAACTTTTTGTGAGAGCATTTCTTGGACTTGAAGTGTGAAGAGGAGTTGTAGGAAATGTCTTTCTATTCAAAATGAGCTTTGGATGGAATTTTTATGATAAACCATGTGGAAGTTATGCCTTGGTCAAGTTACAGTTGACTTTTTCAACTGTCTAAATATGGAAACTTTTGCATCTTGAGACTTTTTGAGCCAAGCTTTGAGAATCATGATCAAGCATTGATCAAATGATGTTTGTGGCTTCAAAATGAGATGTTGACCAAAAATTTGAACTTTTGACTGTCAAATGACCATTTTGCCCCTACAGTTGACTGTAGTGCAATTAGGGTTTTTGACTGTGCAATTTTGTGCTGTAAGTCTTGAAACTTGGTATGAGGATGCTTGACCATGTTTGTAGGCATGTGGGACTTGATTGGACCCTTGGAAACTTAATTTTCTTTGTCATAACCAAAACCTAGTCTTTGACTGTTAGGAGGCCCTTGAACTGTGCAACCCTTGGGGAGATTTTTGAAGCTTTGACTTGGCAAATTTTGGAGAATATGGGAGGGCAAATTTTGGGGTACAACAATAAGTAAGGAAAGAATAGCCTCAAAAGCATCGATATTGTTAGCACTGGCGAAGGTATACACTTTCCCCATCAAGAATTTAGCAGGTAACCCTATAATACCAATCTTGGAAACAAGGTGAACTTCAATCTCAGATTTCTTCAGATGAAATGCTTTAGCAATTATATGAGACTTAGGAGTCTCCTTTAAACCACTAAAGGGAATCCTATTAGACACAGGAAATCCAACAAGATAGGAATACTCTTCCAAGGTGAGTACAAGCTAATAATTTGGAAAAGTGAAGCATCGATACAAAGGATCATAAAACTGGACAAAAGTGTTGAGAATCCCATCTTCTATTTTGGTACCCAAGATAGACAAAAGTCTTCCATGACGATCTTTAAAGTTTTCAGGAATAACCACTAAGGATGCAAGCTTTCTCAATTCCTTTAATTCAGGGCTCTTAAAACTGTACTTTTGTGTTTTTCTCCTTCCAAAGTCCATGGTTAAAGTACCTGCAATGTTTACAAAGAGAATCTCCAAGTTCCTTGAAAACATGGTCAAAAGGATGTTCATAAATGCATGAATGCAACAAATACAATCAACATCACAAATAAGGAGCAGTCATAGGTTCGACGTCACGGGCATGAAACCATAGGGTCTAACCATCTCAAAAGGTGAGTACTAAGGTTTTTCAGGATTTGGACAAGAACCAAGTTTCTACAAAAGTTCTCAGAGTCTATGATCCATCTTTCGGATATTATTAGCCTTCCGACTTGATCGGGGGTTAATAATATTCTCAAGAGAACCTCGCCTCAGTGTAGTATCATGTAATAACTATAGCAGATCAACACCTGAATAGCCACCACACTACATACTAAAAAGGCCAAGAGGGATAAAAGGGTTTCTAAGGTCCTCAGCTTCTCAGACTCCTTGGTCGAAAGTAACAATGTTTTCACAATTGACTTGTTCAACAAATGTTACCCTTAAAGGGGCCTCCATTGAGCGAGGGATCTCAAATCAACTTATTAAATACTTTCTCCATATAACTTGAAGTGACTATACCACCCTTCTAAACTTAGGTGTAACTTAAGTTCGAGTATAAGATTTTTCCTTGCAAAGATCACCAAGCACCCTAAATACCAGATAAGTCCAAACAAACAAGTATACAACAAATAATATCATAAACACAAATAAACAAAATAGGCTTAACCCTCATAGGGATTTATTCCAAGTGTAGTTTCCATTTCTGTCGCAGTAAAAAATTGGAGATTAAGTTATTGATTAACTTAACTCGAAAAAACAAGTCACGATAAAATTTATTGTTTCTAAAGGAAAAGGGAAAATATTGAGAAAACCCACAAAAAACAAAAAGGGCCTAAGTAAGACTCAAACAAATCTAGGTAAGGGGGTTGGTTATACAAGGGAAGGTATTAGCACCCCCTCACATTCATGGTACTCTATGGGAACCTTTTAAAAATACTTGTTTGGCTAAAAGAGTTTAGTTTGCAATAGATTGTGGACATGAGAAAAGAATTGTTTTTTTATGGTTTTTGATTCGGAAAAATTTCAATGAATTATGTGCCAACGTACCACCAATGTGCAATGGTGAAATCAAAATCCCGTAGTTAGGGTTACAAAGACACAATGGTTTGTTGATTAATTTTTAATAAAGAGACATTTTGTCATCTTAAGGAGAAAACTCAACTAATCAACTACAAATATGATAAGATAGACCTTTGCATCACAATGAAAGAAGGGATCCAACTTTAATAAAAATCAACAAGTATGCCACTAGCTCTCTCAGGTGGAAAAGGATTAAAACCATATCAATCTATGTTGTGTGAATAGGAGGATTACAACTCAACTTTAAAGAGGATTCATGTCTAATCTTTTAGAAAAAAAGTTTTAAAATGAAAATCCAAGTGGCAAAAAATTTGAGTGAGCTTTGTATTTTAGTAGGAGAACTATCTTAAGTGGTTCCCTTAAGCAAGATATACTTGAACATTTCCTCCTTTAATTTTGAAATTTTTTTGATATGCTTAATTATTTTTAAGCATTTATTTAGAAAAGATTGACCATCACTTGACAAAGTCAAGGTTTATTAACAAAGGTTTCATTTTTTAAATCAAGAAGGTTTTGAAAAAGGGAGAAGATTTTGAAAATTAAATAATAGGGTAGAAGATGAAGAGACTATCCTAAAGTAAAAAGTAAAAGATAAGCAAAGAAAGTTCTAACCACCCAAGAAGAAAACACTTGACAATAAGTCAACATGATAATTCCTTTTCCTTTTGATTTTAGCCACAAGCAAGCATAAACAAATGAAAATTAAAGCATCAGATGAATTAAAGATCCAAGCCATAATAGCAAATTCAAAACAAGGTCTTCATCAGATCCAAAAGTCAACCAAGAATCATGTATCAGAAGACTTTCAAAGCATAAAAGTAACAACACCTACATATATAAAAGTTCCCAACAAACGGACAAAAACACAACCAAGGTCTCAGATGAATCAAGGTTATCAGATGAAAGTTCAAATCAAGGATCTATCCTAAGTCCGAAGGTCCATATCTCTATATGAAAAGGATAATGATCATAGTCCAAGAGCCTTAGAAGTCTTTTAGGATTTAAGTATTTATTAATGTATTTTAAGAAATAAAATAAAAATGCTCAAGGTGCGAAAGAAAAGAGTCATAAAAATAAAGTGCTCAAGGAATAAAAGAAAAATGGCATAAAAGTAAAGTGCTCAAGGAGAAAAAGAAAAAAGGCATAAAAATAAAAGAAAGAAAGTAAAATGACATGGAATGTAAATACTAAATTTAAAGTGCAAGAAAGTAAAGGCATAAAATATATATTAGATATTAGAAGTTAATGTTAGTGTTAATATGTTATTAACTGATTCGAGACAATTTAGTGTAATGTTAATCAATCGTAAGTGAACTTATGTAGTAGTTGCACTTATCTGAAGTCGGGCCAAAATAATGTAGGTGTATTGCATATAATGCACATCACAGTTTAAAAGCAAAGGTGATCAAGATTAAGTCAAGGGTATAAGATCATTACATTAATCAAATCCTTCATGATAACTTAGGACAAACTTTCACTAATCCAAAGTACCTTGTGATCAATTGATCACTTAGACGTAAATTTGAAATGATGAAAGTTCATCAAGCACCAATCCATACTTAATTGAACTAAGATAAATTAGCATCATATACTTGATCAAAAAAGAAAAAGAAGAAGAAAGAGATGAAGATAGATGAATAAAAAAAAGAAATCTCAAATTGGATCAAAGCATTGATCAAGTCATCATCAAAATCAATCATCCATTTTGGTGGATTATGTTTTTCACCCTATAAACACCCAAGATCCATTAAGTTTGATGAAACTTATGACCAATTGATCTAAGATCCAAGGCAAGTCAGAAGCAAGTCAGGATATATTTACAAAAATATTAAAATATATACAAGTTAATGAAATTAAAATTGATATTTAAATGGATGAAAATACCAAAAAGGCATCTAAACACCATACAAAAATCCAATAAAATAAAAACACGTCAATCAAGTCAATAAATATTCACAAAGCTTTTCAGAATTTTTTAATGCATAAAAGTAATTTTAAACCAATTAAAATACAAGGGAAAAGAAGAAAATAGTGAAAAACAGCAATTGATAAAATAAAATTGTGAAAAAATATGGATCATAAGCAAAATAATTCAAAGTATTTTTGTGAATTTTTCATAATTTTTTGGAGTTAAAAAAGGATTTAAAATCAATTTTAAAAGATTAAAGCAGATATCAATTTTAAAAGACTAAAACAAATACAAATGAAAAATAAAATAAAATAAAGCTGGAAAAATCTAGAAGCGTTGGATCAAGAGTCAATTAAGTGACATGATAGATTTGAAGGCGTTGAGGTGATAGAACACCATGGAAATTACTTTGAAAATAACTTAGGATTTGGAAAAAAGGCAGCCAATAGAAACATTTCAAGTTGTGCTCTATGATTGGCCAAAACTCAAAATAATTTAAGATCACCATCATTATCATTTCTGGTCATCTTCTCCGGAAGATATCATCAAAGATTCTGCAATTGGTAACATGAGAAGCTGAGATTGTTGCCATTGTGATCGTCTCTTCATCTCTATCTCAACAATGTGTACCGTGAATATTTATTTAATCTGAGCTATGAGTAATTTGGAAAACTCGTGAAAACTTTTGAAAACCAAAATAAGAACTAAACGATGAAATCACAATGAAATATAAAAGAAGGATGAGCTTCAGAGAACCAAGGGCTACATTGTGGCTTTTTGTTTGAATCAAATTGAGGTTTATAGCTACCTGAAAAAAGTGTACTCAAAATGCTCTGAAATTGGACTTGGTTAGAGTGTTTTATGGAGTCTCAGACATTGGTTCTTGTTGTGTTAGCTTCCTGAGGTTGCGAGGAAGCTGTAAGAATTGAGAATTTAGGTTGAAATAGCTTGAGGAAGCAACCCGATCTCAACAATTTTTAAGTGAAATTTTGGAGGTGGAGCATGGGTTTTTGGGCTCTCAAAAGTGTTGCAGTGATATTGTGGCAAGCAAAAAATAAAGTATTATATTACCGGGTGATATAGGTTATATCGTATCGTGTCCATAGAGATTGATTATCAAGTCGTCGTTCGACAAATCATTCGTAAATAAGTTTGGGGTAAAATGATTATCAAGCATGCATATAACTCACTCCTCACAAACTTAAACCTATCGACCAATTATACTCAACCTACGATACTCATCAATGTCATCATGTGTCAAACACAACACCCATTATATCACCTCGGTAGAAATCTCTCAACCACCCCAACAACATAGAAGTCAATTGTGCTACTCGCATTAATGATCGTGAAGTCAACACAACCAACACATAGGCATTAATCATAGACACCCAAGTGAATGTTAGCTCTAAATCTATCTCTAGAATCCAGAAACTAGAAGATAATCATCCTAGATAAGAATACAAGCAGTATATGTCTATAACAACCCAAATCCCGAGCACAAAGCAAAAATCCAGGACAACAATCGACAAAGATTTGTAAAGAAAATTAAATATAATGCCATGGGCGGCAAATATACATAAGATCAAAGTAAATACATATACAACCCAACCTAAAAGAGAATACACAAAGAAAAATATAAATGAACCAAAAATATCCCAGTTTGTCAGCGCCGATCAAAGAGCAATCCACCCCAGATCATCCATATGCAAGCTCCATAGTTGTTATCTAAGTTAAACCAAGAGAAAAATGAGGATTGATGGATTTAGAAGCAAAAACTATCCCCCAAAACCATCACCAAACAAAATGAAAATTAAATATAAAGAAAAATCTGGTTGGAATGCGTCGCCCAACGACATAAAAGCTTCACCCGACGACAACCATTAAATACAAGGCCTAGGTTGCGCCACATACGCAACTAGGGAAAATATCTACCCTCTCCCAACAAAGGGAAGCTTCACCCGACGACACAATGCTTCCTCGCCCAGCGAGCTGTTGGCGAGCCCAAGTCAGTAGATAATGGAAAAATGATCCAGTCCTCTCGCCCTTCCGTCGCCCACCGAGGCAGACGCGAAGGCTCCTCGCCAGGCTTCGCCCGACGAGGCACACCGGAACAACAACTATTGTTTCTCTTATTGCATAACTCCAATGGCTCTCTCTCTTCTTGACCTCATTCCTTTATTGATCCAACAATGCATATTGGATTTTTTATTCCTCTTGCTCTAACAATGCTCAAATACCTACAAAATAAATACAAAACTATCAAACAATACACTTTATACACGAAAGTAAATTATACACAAACTAAACATATTTATACACAAATTTGGGTTATTCAACTGATATTAACAACAAAGAGTCGATAAGTGTAATATAAAGTATATATAAAAATAAGTACAATTTGCACTTATCAAACTCGTCCCAACTTGAACTTGTTTATCCTCAAACAAGGCCAAACAACTCATAGAAGCAAAAATGATCAACCAAAGAATCATGAATCAACAAGTTTTAAAAACGATAACAAATGATTGGTTCAAACAAAAACACACAAGCAAGGTAAATACTTACCACAATCCTACAACGATAACATATAAACGAAACAAATCCTAAGTACAAAAATCATACTCAACATTCTAAAACAAAACAAGCTCAATCATGAATCACACCTAGCAAAAACTCATCGGTAGATGAAGAACACAAAAAGGTGAGGAACAAAAACACCAATCCACAATATTGTGACCAATAGACTAAATTATGCATTCATCCAAAAATTCACATTGAACATACAAATGCAAGAATCACAAGGCTTTTCAAGGTTGTAATGTGGCTTGGTTAACGAACAAGGGATAAGTCCTAAAGCTAATCAAAACAAAAACTTGCTGAAACATAAGGGGGTGATAAACTCACAAAGACTCAAGCAACACAATTTCAATCAAACTTCTTCTTCATTCCAAATTTCTCAAACCAATCACAATACTTATTCGCACAATTATTCGAACTCTTTTTATTTTTCTTTTTTTCAAAGCTATTTTTCAAAATTGTTTTTTCTTTTTTCTATTATTATTTCTCTATTTTTTTATCTTTTTCTTTTCTTTCTCTATTTCTCAACCTCATAGCAACCAACATATAAATGAGCAAACATTGCTCTCCCCAACTTGAATTCAACCAAAATCAATGAGTGAATAATCCCTACTTTCTAAGGTAAGGTAAAAATTCTAACCAAAAATAATGGTTGAGAGTTTAAGAAAACAAAGAATCAATATCCATAAAAAAAGTAAAACCAAACACTCATAGACAAGAATTTAGCAAAAATAGTATGGACATTGATAAAAAGGGTCAAAGAGGATAATAATGATCACACACTTATAAGGTGAATTGACTATTTGACTAGGTAGTTGTACTCAAAATGAAATAAAATGCCTTGATCATTTTCATGTTTTCATACAATGAACATAAACAAAAGATTAAATATAATAAAATCCAGTTAAAACAAGAATTTGGCCTCTAGCATATATGAACAAAATCTTCCTAACAATTGGGGTAAAAAAGGGAACTAAAGTGACTCAAGTCAAAAGCAAGTAATGCAAAAAGAATGAATGATATGGTAATTATACAAATGAAAAGTTTCCAAAACATGTTATGCTATAGAAAGCGATAAACGAGTACCTGACATGTACCAACTTCAAAATATAATCATTACCATACATCTGTAAGTTGAAACACTCAAATTCGGATAATAACCTCAAAATTCAAGTTACCGGACCAAAATTGGAGGCCAAACAACAAAAAAAGAATTAGAAAAAAAAATACACACATACAAATTTCCTCAAGCTAATAAAAGAAAGCTCTAAGAAGTTTAAACAAGTTGAAAAGTGATGATTTGAGAATTTAGAACAAGTCCAATTTCAACTTGTTTAAACAATAATCAACACACTACCTAAACTAACAAAAATGAAAAACAATAAAACATGCTTGTTTCATGTCTTAAGCTCGACTCCTGTTATTTAAGAACGTTCCTCCAAGTTGATTCCACCTAGTTATTCCTAACCAACACACAAGCAAACGTGAAAGGAAACAAACAATGATATAAAAAATTCACAAGTATAGAAAACATGTACACGTGTGGTAAAAATAAAGTAAACATAAACAAGTTCATGCACAATTTCTGTACAACATATACATTAATTACAAAACTAAAAAATAAAGGAATTAGCGCGATGCGAAACAATAAACTAATCCCCAGCAACGGTGCTATTTTGTGGTAGCAGTATAGCAGAAAGAAAAAAGTAAAGTATTACTTTACTGGGTGATATAGGTTATATTGTATCGTGTCTACAAAAATTGGTTATTGAGTCGCTGTTTGAAAAATCATTCTTTAATGAGTTTGGGGTAAAATGGGTTGTTTGTAAGGAAAGGTAAAAAAAGTATCAATATAAAATAAAATCATTCTTCATAGGGGAAACTTATCAAGCATGCATATAATCCACTCCTCACAAACTTAAACCTATCGACCAGTTATACTCAACCTACCATATTCATCAATGTCACACGTGTCAAACACAAGACCCATTATATCACCTCGGTAGCAATCTCTCAACCACCTCAACAACACATAAGTCAACCGTGCTACTCACGTTAATGGTCTCTTAGTCAACACAACCAACACAGAGGCATTAATCACAGACACCCAAGTGAATGTCAGATCTGAATCTATCTCTAAAATCCATAAACTAACAGATAATCATCCTAGATAAGAATTCAAGCAGTATATGTCTATAACAAACCAAATCCCGAGCACAGAGAAAAAATCCAGGACAACAATCAACAAAGATTTGTAAAAGCAAATTAAATATAACACCATGGGAGACAAATATACATAAGATCAAAGTAAATACATATTCAAACCCAACTAAAAGAGAATACACAAAAAAAGTGAAATCAACCACAAATCTCCTGGTTTGTCACCACTGATCGAAGAGCAATCCACCCTGGATCATCCGTATGCAAGCTCCATAGTTGTTATCTAAGCTAAACCTAAGGAAAAATGAGGATTGATGGAATTGGGAGCAAAAACTATCCACCAAACCATCCCTAAACAAAATGAAATGAAAATGAAATATAAAGAAAAATTTGCTCTGCAGGCATCGCCCAGTGACATAAAAGCTTCACCTGGCGACAATAATTAAATACAAGGCCCAGGTTACGCCACATACGCAACTGGGAAAAAATATCTACCCTCGCTCGATGAAGGGAAGTGTTGTACCCCAAAATTTCCCCTCTCATGTTTTCCAAGGTTTTCTCTTACATAAGTGGTCACAAACACTTGCCTAAAGAAAATTAAATTTTTTTAATGATGTTAAAGTGTCCTTCGATTGGCATGTAAGCAATATCCTTCGACTGACAGGTGAATAAAATGGTCTTCTATTGGCATGTTAGCAATATCCTTCGATTGGCATCTGGGCAAGGAGTTTCGATTGGGTTTCTAAAACCCTTCGACCAAGCATTGGCCCATCAGCTTCGGTTGCGCATTGGTTCCCCTTTGAGCAAGCCTTAGTCCAAGCTTCATTCAGGCAAGAACCCCTTACAAGTGTATTTCGATTCATCAGGCCAAAAGCCCCTTCATGCTTGCCTTGTATTCACTAAGTCAAAGGCTTCTTTCAACTTGCCTTCAATGTATAAGACAAAGACTTCCTTTGTGCTTGCCTTCAATGCACAAGGCCAAGAATCCTCAACACAGTTTATGCACTATGGCATACAATATGGCCCCTTCGAAAGAGCATTCTAAAGGTCCATTCGAAGGACACACATTGGAGAGTCATTTGAAGAAGACACAAAGCATGCATGTGGTCCTTTTAAAAGAACACACACATTGGTTCCAAATAAAGAATACACAAAGGGCCCATTCGAAGGACACTTTGATGGGAAACACATATTGCTATCTAAAAAGGGGGTTTGGTCGAAGGATTGATCTGGTTGGTCAAAACGAAATAAAAATATTCAAAGAGGCCCGCTGGCCCAAAATCCAACGTACTGCCAATTTCAAACCAACATGCACAAGCACATTCTTTCCAAAGGAAGCTTCAATTGTCCAGGTTGAAGTCTTTTGATTGGTTTAGTTGGTTAGTGTTAGAGCCAATCGAACAACAATGCAAATAGAGACTCAATCGAAGGCCACAATGATGAGGCCTGGGGCAATTCGAAATAAAGTAAGGAGGCTCCTACAAAGCCTTCAATTTATAGAGAGCTGAAGCAACCTTCGACCAGTTAGAAAGGGAGAGTTGATGTTTCGATTGGTTTGAGTTTAAAGAAAGCCATTCTAAGGAGGCAACTTGAGACCAATCGAAGGGCAGGGACTGAAGGTATTTGAAATCCAAAGGTGTCCACACTCATTCAAATTCAAAAAGAGACAAGAATTCCACATATTTTGCAAACATTTCAAAATGGTATCCATGGCCTTAAAACACCAACTTAATGGTTGTTTACTCTTTTTCCTTCTTGTCCCCTCCATCCCTTCTATATAAGGAGACCACATACATACGCACAAGGGGGAGGAGAGAGACACAAGCCCAGGGGAACCATACACAATATACGCATACGTTTCCTCATAAGCCATACAAAAATTGTCAAAAATCTCCTGAGTAATCCCAATCGAAGGAATCTTCAATAACACTCCACTCACTCCTTGAAGTTTGCAGAGAACGTGCCCAAGCACTCATCTCCAACACCACAGATCCATACACCATTGTTGGTAAGGAAAAAGTAAGGAATCAAATTCCATATTTTCTTTGCATGTCATAGTCATTCGATTTTATTTCATGATGGAAGGGACTGGGTGTGGTACCCAGGTCTGTATTTGTTTCTTTTTGTCTCTAATGTTTATGTTACAAATCCAACATAAATAAGGCCAGTGCACACAGAATCGAAGGACCTGGGCTTGGCACCTAGGTAATGCTTTTAATTTTGCTAACATATCTTTGCAGATGCAGTTCCCTCACAGGTGATCCATCAGGACCTTCCAGCAATGCCCTCTGGATCGAAAGCTACGTCCTTTAACTGGATCGAAGGGTAACACCCTTCATAGAATCGAAAGGCAACATCCCTCCTGGGTCAAAAATCCCATCTATCCCTGGATCGAAAGGCTGCTTCCCCTCTGAATCGAAAAGCCCCCTTTTTTCTCTGGATCGAATGATGCCCCTTTTGTATCTTTATTTTTGTTTCCATTATTTCTCTTGTTAAACTAACCATTAAATCAAAATCACAAAAAAAACATTAGGATAGTGTTTTATTAATCAAATTAAAATTTGTTAATTAACTAATTAATTATTTTAACCTTTTATTTATTTTAAAATTAAATAGACTTAAGTTTTATTTTATTTTTTAAATAAAAAAAACAAACAAAAAGATTCTCCTTTCTTTAGGATTTTTAGACAACTTTTCTCAACTCGCGCGCATTTATCTATTCTTGCATTTTTCATGTTATTGTAACTGCTCAAGGGTTGTAATAGAATAATTAGGATTTTATTTTCCGCTTTATTCCCCTTATTCCTGGACATGTAATTAATCCCCAAAGCCATGTAATAGCGTAGATTTAATTTTCGCATTTAAATTCCTATACATATATTAACTGTTAGATGTATATTAATAGGAATGAATGGCAAGAGCTTAATAACAAAACGCTAGAAAACCTAACAAAAAGACAAAAAAATAACTGAAACATAACACACATGCACATATGCACCTCTAGGGTACCCCACTTTAGTTGCCTTCGGAAAAACAGTCATGTCCCTCGAAACGGGGACGCTTTAGCAAAGACCTTTAAATCCAAAGATCATAGTCCCTCGATGATCCTATAATTACCTTTTGGTAAATGATCTAGTCCATTTAACAAAATTTCTAAAGTGTCTCCATTTGCTGCCTTCATGACTGTATGTCCCTTCGAATGTCCCTCATACATCCAACGATATGGCTACCTACTCACTAATAGTAGGATAGCATTGTCTAAAGGATAAGGAAGAAAAGAATAAACCTTTTCGATTACAAAGTAGATAGTTGTTAGAAGTTTGCTCAAAACATTTTACACTCACACAAATACTACTTTTCAAAAAAACAGTTTCAAAATACTTTGTATACTTTCTCCACTATCCTGAGAAACATTACAAAGTTCTCCATACTAAGGCATTTTCAAAACATTTTCAAACATGCAAAGCACAAAGGTATTTCAAAATGAGCAACTTCTAAGAGACCGTAGATAACTACGGATGAAAAGGGTGCTAACACCTTCCCTTTTCATAATCTACCCCCCTTACTTAGAATAATCTCGAAAAGGTCTTTTTATGTTCTTTTCACCCTTTCCTTAATTTGGATAAAAGAAAAGTTGATGGCGACTTTTTCTTACCGCAATATTTGTGAACACAAATGCAAAACCAGTATATAACAGTCGGTTCTGCCACCATATCACAGAACTGGCGACTCTGCTGGGGAATAAGGAAAAGTGGGGTTACCTTAGAGTTAGTTCATTATTTAACTGCTTTTGTATGCTTTATTTGCTTTACTTTTGAGGGCTTTGTTTGGGTTACTATAGATCCTACACCCGGATCTGGGGTACCTTTTAGGTAAGTAGAAATAGATCGTGGAAACTATGCGGGGTATACCAATACGGTTAAAGCGATAGCTATGTTGATGTGACACTTTGGTTGGTATCGGTAGCCCTTGAGTAGTCAAGGAGAATACGGGGCCACTGCATGGTGTCATGAAGCATCAACTGGCCTTAGAACCTTTAATTGAACAACTTGGCCATTAGGAAGTAGTGAGATAGTCATCTTTGGTGTAGTCCTAAGTCAGTTGATACTCGATACTACACTCATTGAGATTTGACTCCCAAGTTTTCTTTGGTGGCAAGTCAGTTGTCGATCAGAACGAAACTTGTGGGAAAATCAGTGATATTGAGATCCCTTAGAACCCGGTTACTATTACTAGGACAGGTTGAGCCAACTAAATTTCAAGAGGGTACTTACCTACAAACCCCATGCAAGCCTAAACCTAAGGCTGCTTGTGTGATTTGTTTGCTTTCAACTTGAACTACTAGAAGGGTTTTATTTCATTATCTAACAACATGATTTCCTTGCAGGTTCTGTTTATAGTCATTATCCAATAAACTGGTTTTCTTGCAAGACATACTTGTCTTTATCACCCTACATTTTTCCTTGACGCATAGCTTACGCATTATAGCATCATCTCATAGCATCTCCTTAACCATTTCAAGGATCTCAAGGGCTTGTGGTTCAGGTTATGATGAACTAGACATCTAGCAAGGGGAAAGGGGATTTATTTTCCTTCAGCCAATGCCATCAAAAGATCAAAACACGGCAACTTGAGTCCAGGGCTATGATCCACTCGACATGGTGAGCTTGACTCTCGTAAAAGGACCTTCAACAATACGAAGTTCTTCAATCAAAGTTATAGTCAACTCCTAACATCTCCTTGTGTTTACCCCACGAGATCCTTGAAAACATTGCATAAGCATATCATACTTGTCATTGCATAACAGGTATTCCAAGGATAGGTTTCTTATCCCTTCACTGTTTATTTCAACAGAAGAAATGGCTCTTGAACAAACAATCAAATACCTTCAAGCTCAAAAACACTCAGTTCCAACAAATGTTCCTGACTCTGGCTAAGGGGCAGGAAGAACTGAAAAATCTTGTCATCAAAGAGAAGAAGAAGGCATAGAAATCGGCTGGTATCTTGAATATAGGAAGAAGACTCAGAGGACCAGTCAAGAGAGCTCTAGATCTTTAAACTCCATCAAATGAGGGGGATAATCATGAAGACGATAACAACCCTGGGACTGATGAAGATGAAGCTGACTACTCTGAAGAACAATATCCTCCTGCTGATGATAAATACAAACAGCTGGAGGATGGCCTCAATGCTATGGAGATTCAGCAGATACCTGGTTTGGACTTTGAATAATTAGGGCTAGTTTATGGTGTGATCATCCCACCAAAATTCAAGGTTCCCACATTTGCCAAATATGACGGGATTTCTTTCCCTAAAATTCACTTGAGGTCATATGTTAGAAAAATCTAGCCTCACACGACTGACCGGAAGCTATGGGTCCATTTCTTCCAAGAAAGCTTGGCCGACACTCAACTGGAATGGTTCTATCAGCTAGAAGGAACTGACATCCATACCTGGGAAGACTTGGCTGCTGCTTCCTACAAGCAGTACCAATATAATGCTGACCTGGCAACAACTCGAGTGCAATTGCAAAATATGTCTATGGGCTTAAGAGAAGGGTTCTAGGAATATGCACAGAAATGGAGGGATTTGGCTGGCAGGGTGCAACCTCCTCTGACTGATCAGGAAATGGTGGAAATGTTCATGGGCACTCTGACAGGCCCGTTCTTTAATTTGCTGATTGGAAGTTACTCATCCGGTTTTACAGATATGGTTCTGACTGGGGAGAGGATTGAAAGCGGTATCAAGAGTGGGGAGATTTCGGTGGATGCATCTTCTATTGCTGAGAAGAACCCATTTGGCGGAAAAAAATAAATTAATGGTGTCTATGGCCAAAGGAGCCATAGTAAAAATAACCACCATCAATTCGTAGGAGCGGTGTTAATGTCTAATACTACACCTGTTCAACATCAACGGGGCAATAGGCGTAGGATAAAGTATCAAGAGAGGAAGTGCACTGATATTAATATGCCTTTGTCTCAAGCATTACAACAATTTCTAAAAGTGGAGTTGATTATGCTAAAGGATCCTCCTCAAAAACCCCATACCTCTTCTCCTAAGTACAATCCTAATGTAAAATGTGCTTACCATTCTGATAGTCCTGGACACGACACCGACAACTATTGGACTTTGAAGAACAAGATTCAGGATTTGATCGACAACAAGGAGATTGAATTTGACTCTTCTAAGACCCTAGTGTGATCACTGCTCCCATGCCAAATCATGGTCAAAATTGAGAGCGTTTATTTCATTTGAATTATCAGTTGTAATTTCGTTGTTGCTTAAAAACATTTATCTTTATGTCAAACTTTAGTTATTCATATTAATGCATTGCATATGTTTTGTCTTGAATTATTTCATCCGTATTCATTATATTCAAACTGTGCTTTTTTCTTCCTTTTTGTGATATTCAACTCCTGATCAAAAGCTCTAAGCCTTTAGAGGGAGGATGACGAAAATGGTACCACAATATCTATAATATACTTTTGAACAGACCTTGCTGACGATGTACATGCATTATTTCAAATCCTAAATGGTAGAGTTATAAGGAAGATAATCCATAGTCAACCCCTTTGAGCCTAAGAAGTAGGAGTTTTTCTTTCCACATAAATTAAAACCCTTAATCATAACCTGGGGCAGGGTAATTTCTCAGTTAAAAGGTGCATTCAATCGCAAGATTTCTCTTCATACACGACAAATGGTGTTGAAGACGTCCTTCCAAAACAAAATATAATGTTGGTTCCACATAATCATTAAAACATGCAGTCATTATTTTTATTTTTAAAAAAGAAAAAAGACCGCTAAGTCAAAACCTATATAGGAGACTTAAGAAAAACGGGGGCATCCCACTGACTGTAATCACAAAAGAAACAGTTCATGCAAAATACGGGGATAATAAAATGAAAAAAGAGGTTGCTATAAATCCTCAACAAAAAGAAAGGGTTACAAAAAATGGCTACCTTCTCAAATAAACATTCAATTTCTGAACCATTACCGGAATATCAGAGCAAAGACTCAAGAGGGAGTTAAACGCATAATTAACTGAGCATAGGACTGAAGAACATCACGAAGAATGGGTTGGGTACAAATAAAATTTGAGCCTCTATCCTTTGTTTCTTAAACTGTGAACTAGACCACGTTATAACCCTTAAAAGTCCTAGTTGAAGCGTGGGTTAGTTCGAAAGCATATTGTTACAAAAGGTATCCTGACTCCTATAATGTTTGCTATAGACCCTGAGTTGATATCACACTCTTACAAAATTTGTTTGTTTTACTAAAAAAATGAATTTTCAAACTTCAAGACAGACATACGCTTTCCATTCTTAAAATATCATTGTTTGCATGTGACTATTTGTTCAACAGCAAAGAAATTTACACGACGGATATTCGATGAACAAAAATCCTCTCAATATACATAATCACCTCAGGTGGAAAGACATTCCAGTGATAGACCTTTCATAATCAAGGGGCATAGCATGGTGTCCAGCTGAGCTGGGGAAGTCAAGTTAAGGTTCAAGGAATCTCTCCAAAATGCCAAATAGTCAGGGGCCGATCTCCATCTAAATCACTTGGGGCATTGGACATGATTTCCAGCAACGAATCACATGCGACCAGACAAACACTTTCTAGCAGTGTGACAACACTTATTACTATGGAAAGTGACGATTCTCCATACCCAGTGAACGTGGACATATTCGGAAAATACTACGCATGAAGAAAGACCCGCTAGGTTGACTGGCCTAGGAAAAAATAAGGGCGTCCCAGCGAACCAAAAGAGTTCAGGAAAAAATTAGGGATATACATATGAAAAAATCTATACACCCGACAAGTCGAAAACCTAAAAATGCGGCTTTGGAAAAAAAGGGTATCCCGATGGACTGAAAATCTAAAAGGACAGTCCAGGCAAAAGTTAGGGATTAAAGCATACGACTATGTCCCGTCATCTTGTCACTTGTCTATCAGTAGAAGGTTAATTATCCTGATCAGCATTCACCAAGGACTCTAAGAGTTGGGATAACAGTCAAACCATCTAGAAAGATCCCCGACAAATATTTTCTCCAGCAGGTACAAAGGCAGGGGCATCCTACTACAAGGTCACTTCCATATTCTCAGCATGAAACCTAATGGTGTTAGGTTCTCATATCCCCGACAGAGCAAAATCTCTAATTACTGCTCCAAAAAACTCCCCAGTGAGGCTGCCAAGCCTCTCAGGATTCCCCAACAGGATTTCAACAAAATCCCCAAGCAGATTATGGAGTTTCCTCCCCCAGTAGAGTTTATTTCCCTAACAACGGAAATCCGTCTATCAGCATCTCAACTTCATTTGAAGACCTACGTTCTTCATCCCCAATAATAATCAGGGATTCATTTTCCCTAGTTCAACAATACAATAATGGAATGACTGATACGTTCATACATTGTATTCATACATCATTTTACAAGATGTCATAGCATAGACAACACGAATGCATATATTACAAATCTCATTCATTTTGAGAACATCATTTGCACTTCATGCATCATGACATTACATTCAACTAAACCTTTATCTTTTCAGGTAAAGTCTATACACAGACGAATTTCTTCATTATCTGATGAGGTAGAAATCGTCAAAGATTCCTTCATTATCTGTTGCGGTAGCAATCATCAAAGATTCCTTCATTATCTATTGAGGTAGCAATGGTCCAAGATTCCTTCATTATCTATTTGAGGTAGAAATCGTCCAAGATTCCTTCATTATCTATTGAGGTAGCAATCATCAGAGATTCCTTCATTATCTGTTGAGGTAGAAATCGTCAAAGATTCATTCATTATCTATTGAGGTAGCAATTGTCAAATATTCCTTCATCATCTGTTGAGGTGGCAATCATCCAAGATTCCTTCATTATCTGATGAGGTAGCAATCGTCAAAGATTCCTTCATTATCTATTGAGGTAGAAATCACCAAAGATTCCTTCATTATCTATTGAGGTAGCAATCATCAAAGATTCCTTCATTATCTATTGAGGTAGAAATTTTCAAAGATTCCTTCATTATCTGTTGAGGTAGAAATCTCCCAAGATTCCTTCATTACCTGTTGAGGTAGAAATCTCCCAAGATTCCTTAATTATCTATTGAGGTAGCAATCATCCAAGATTCCTTCATTATCTATTTGAGGTAGAAATCGTACAAGATTCCTTCATTATCTATTGAGGTAGCAATCGTCCAAGATTCCTTCATTATATATTTGAGGTAGCTATCGTCCAAGATTCCTTCATTATCCGTCGAGGTAGCAATTGTCAAAGATTCCTTCATTATCCATTGAGGTAGCAATCGTCAAAGATTCCTTCATTATCTGTTGAGGCAGCAATCGTCAAAGATTACTCCGTATAACCCTCCAGAGGCAGTCCAACATGGACTCATCTTGAAACAGCCCTACGCAGGCTCTTCCTAATACATTTTCAGGTAAGGTTTAATTCCCTTATCCCCAACAAGTTATTATGAAACCTAGATTTCAACCAGATAACGACTAACTTTCATCTCCCGGGTCAAGAGATAACTCCCAATAGAGTAATGGACAACTGCAGTTCCTAAACTCTATTCCCCACAGAGTTTTCCTCAAGCAGGAGAACAACAGAAACCCACATTCCCCAGCGGACTCCTCGTCAAACAGCAGGAACAGGAACCCCCAAAGGAACCATGTATGAAATCAGCATCTATTTTGGATGACATCTTTAAGCCCATCTCTGATGACTCTCTGTCATCTTTCCTAAATGGAATCTGTAAGCCTATTCCCGACATCATCAATCATCAATGTTACTTCATGTGAGTGCAAATTTCTAGGCACTCTAGTGTTCAATCATCTTCCACCTTCAGATCACGAAAGGCAGACAAGCTGTCGTACCCCAAATTTTTCCTACCTCGATGACTTTCATATTTCGAGATTAAAAAATTGAAGAAATATTCAACTAAAGACTGTACGGAAATATCTGATGGCCCGTCTTTATCCGACTAGGGGCGTACCTTAAATACAAGGGAATAGGGGCTTTCTAAATAAAAAAGACTCATAAGTTCGTTCGCGAAGCATGTTGGCCCATGGGCCCATGCAATTCAAAAATAATAAAAAAATCACCTGAATAATTAGTAAATTATTAATTTATTAAGAACTACCTAGGTTTAATTTGCTAGTGAAATTAAGATATTAAGTCTGTTAATTGCTGTTAATAAAAAAGGAGGGATGAAATTTAAAAGCCCATTTAAGTTTTGTTGTTATTAATAAAGAGGAGCGGGTGTGATCATCAAATTGTAGGCCCATTATGTTAGATGCTTGTTTAGAATAAGAAAAGCAATATTATTAAGATTATTGTTTTAATGGAAAAGGGATATAGTGTTATTAAAGGAAAAAATGTTTGTTATTTTAAAAAGAAAAATAATAATATTTGTTGCAAGAAACCAATGTAGCATTTTTTTGGTTTACAGTAATGATTAGTTATTAAAAAGATATATATACATATTAATGTTATTGGACACAGCTGTTGGCCCAATTGTGTTTTTTGTTGCTGTAAACAAGGAAAAGAAGCTAAGGCCCAATTCCACTAAACTAACGCTGACCCAAAATCACAAAAACAGTTATTGTATCAATCACGCTCGTTTTTACCCCACAAACAGGAACTTTTCAAATCTTACAAAATTGAATCCAGAAAGCTATACAAAATAACATCTTTTACAATCAAATCTCTAGTAAATTAAAACCAGAATCATAACAAAATCTTCATTAAATCCAAGCCCATTTTTTTTACAAAACTATTGTGTAAACAGAGTCAATTAACATTACAATCAAATATAAATTACACAATAACAAATCAATCACAATCATTTCGTAATCTCTAATTTCACTATATTCCTAAATCTAAGCTTGAAACTGTAACAGCAAATTCACTCAAAACCCTAAATAAGAACCTATATATATATATATATATATATATATATATATATATATATATATATATATATATATATATATATATATATATATATATATATATATATATATATATATATATATATATATATATATATATATATATATATATATATATATATATATATATATATATATATATATATATATATATATATATAAAGAAGTACATAATAGTGGGGGATTTTTACAGAAATAGGGAGGAGCTTGATACGGAGAAGACTGAGAGATACAGAACAAGGACAATAACTGGAATATGAAGGAGGAGAGCAGAGAAGAACTTGACAAACAGAGTCGTTGTTGAAGAAGGACGATTAGGGTTTCGATATCTGAAACCCTAATCGCCATCGCCCGCCTCATCGTTCCTAATCGCTATCACCGCCGCCTCCCTTGCCTAATCGCTATCCGCATCCTCCAGCCGCTATCACTATACGTCAGAGTTTGCAAAAGGAAAAGAAAATGGATCAACACCCACATCAGAAAAGCAATCGGAGAATACAATCATAGAAAAGGGTAAAAGTCATTAGATTTCTTTTTTTCTCTCGGTATTTTAGGCTTAATTGGTGGTAGTTAGGGTTTTGTCTGTGAAGCATCACCGGGGAGAAGAAGGGTAACGGGGGGGATTCGGAGCAGGTTTTGAGGGAAAGGGTGAGAAAGGCGAACGGGAAGATGAACATGGTTGTGTAGGGCGGAGAGAAAAATAAAAGAGAGGAAGATGAAGTTGTTGTAATATACAAATGAAATGTTAAACCAAAAATTTGTATTCTGTTGCAATCCTCCACGTGCGCGTATACCGTAATTAGGGTACTCCCTCAATGCTATCCCTTAGATCAGTCCACCGTAACTCCCATGCACCTTCATCCATGCAATCAAACCAACCCTTTCCCAAACTCGTTGGGCCTGAGCCCAGTGCTTTCTACAACCCCCCTTTGGCCATATTTCTAAAGCAAAAACAGTATACACCCCCCCTCTGCCTGAACTATTCTGGGCCTAGCCTGACTCTTTTTAACACCCCCCTTTATTTTACTTATTAACGTAAATTACACCCCCCCCAGATTTGCTTAAATTATTTTTTTTTTTATTATTTATTTTATATTATTTTTTATATTATTTTTTATTCTTATTATCATTATTAATTATCTATTTCTTTTTTCATTTATAATAATAATAATTATTATTAATTTTTATTATCATATTTTATCTATTATTATTATTTATTATATGTAGATATTATCATATTAACAAATAAATTACTTTTATTCAAAACGCATGAACATATTTTTATATATTATTTGCATTAAATCTTTTCTAATCATGCATTAATCAAGATCTTTGCAAATAATATGATTAAAAAAATACAAACCAATCTCAAACTATTTTCACAATAAACTAAACTAATCAACTGTCTTTTCGCAAATGGGTTTCAAACTAGTTTTGACTTACTACGTATTCAGTCAAAATCTCCACAATCACTACTCCTGCCGAGTGCGAAGTGATTCAAAATATGTTTGCAAACCCCTAAAAACACCAACCCATACGAACTACGAATTGGGACTCTGATTCCTCATAAGAGGATTTGTAGGCATACGATCAAAAAATCGTGGCGAGTCTTTCTAATTAAAATTTAAAACCCCGTTTACCACAAACCTAAACCTAGAGTCTAATATCCTTGTGAAAAAGGTGGATGAAAGGTTCCTAACACCTTCCTTTACTCCAATTGAGTCTGAAACCTAAAATCTCTGTATGTGAATTAGGGTTTTCTGTTAGGTTCCCTTCCCTAGGATAAAAACTAATAGTGGCGACTCTGATAAAAAAAACCAGTTGCTACACAAGCCAATCTAAATCCTCAGGTTTAAGAAGATTGAACAGGGGAAGTTGTTGTACCACAAAATTTTCCCTCTCATGTTTTCCAAGGTTTTCTCTTACATGAGTGGTCACAAACACTTGCCTAAATAAAATGAATTTTTTTGAATGATGTTAAAGTATCCTTCGATTGGCATGTCAGCAATATCCTTCGAATGGCAGGTGAATAAAAGGGTCTTCGATTGGCATGTCAGTAATATCCTTCAATTGGCATCTGGACAAGGAGTTTAGACTGGGTTTCTAAAACCCTTCGACCAAGCAATGGCCCATCATCTTTGATTGTGCGTTGGTTCCCCTTCGAGTAAGCCTTAGTCCAAGTTTCATTCAGGAAAGAACCCCCTACAAGTGTGTTTCGATTCATCAGGCCAAAAGCCCCTTCATGCTTACCTTGGATTCACTAAGTCAAAGGCTCCTTTCAACTTGCCTTTAATGCATAAGACAAAGACTTCCTTTGTGCTTGCCTTCAATGCACAAGGCCAAGACTCCTCAATACAGTTTCTGCACTATGGCATACAATATGGCCCCTTCGAAGGAGCATTCCAAAGGTACAGTCGAAGGACACACATTGGAGAGTCGTTCGAAGAAGGCACAAAGCATTCATGTGGTCCCTTCAAAAGAACACACACATTGGTTCCAAACAAAGAATACACAAAGGGCCCATTCGAAGGACACTTTGATGGGAAACACACATTGTTGTCTAAAAAGGGGGTCTGGTCGAAGGATGGATCTAGTTGGTCAAAATGAAAGAAAAATATTCAAAGAGGCCTACTGACCCAAAATCCAACATACTTCCAGTTTTAAACCAACGTGCACAAGCACATTCATGCCAAAGGAAGCTTCGACTGGCCAGGTTGAAGTCTTTCGATTGGTTTAGTTGGTTAGTGTCAGAGCCAATTGAAGAACAAGGCAAATAGGGACTCAATCGAAGGCTACAACGATGAGGCCTGAGGAAATTCTAAAGAAAGTGAGGAGGCTCCTACAAAGCTTTTGATTGATAGAGAGCTGAAGCAACCTTCGACTAGTTAGAAAGGGAGAGTTGATGGTTCAATTGGTTTGAGTTGAAAGAAAGCCCATCGAAGGAGGCAACTTGAGGCCAATCGAAGGGCATTGACTGAAGGTATTCGAAAGCCAAAGGTGTCCATATTCATTCAAATTCAAAAAGAGACAAGAATTCCACATCTTTTGCAAACGTTTCAAAATGGTATTCATGGCCTTAAAACACGAACTTAATGGTTGTTTACTATTTTGCCTTCTTGTCTCCTCCATCTCCTCTATATAAGGAGACCATATACATATGCACAAGGGGGAGGAGAGAGACACAAGCCCAGGGGAACCATACATACTATACGCACATGTTGCCTCATAAGCCATACCAAAATTGTCAAAAATCTCCTGAGTAATCCCAATCGAAGGAATCTTCAATAACACTCCAGTCACTCCTTGAAGTTTGCAGAGAATGTGCCTAAGTACTAGACATCTCCAACACCACAGATCCATACACCATTGTTGGTAAGTAAAAAGTAAGTGTGATCGGTGGGAATGTGAACTGACTGTTTTGGAATGCTGGTTCACGTTTTGCGTTTGTTTTTGCAAAATGTCGCAGTAAGCAAGAGTCGCCACCGTCTTTTATTTTATCTAACAAGGAAAGGACAAAAGCACAGAAAAATTCCTTTTCGATATGTTTCTCGGGTTCGGGAGGTAGATTATAGAAAGGGAAGGTGTTAGCACCCTTTCTATCCGTGGTTATCCACGGGCTCTTAGGTACTTGCTCACTATGTTTTCAAAAGTTTGCTTTTCTTTGTGTTTGTGGGTTTGAAAAGAGTTTTTGTTTTTGAAGAGAGTGTAAGTGCGAAAAGTTTTGTTTTGTTTTTAAAAGGAGCAAGTACTTAAGAACATCTACCTACTCAAAAAAGGAATTAAACTGTGCAAATGTCCTTTAGACAATGCTATCCCACTATTGAGGAGTAGGTAGCATCGTTGTTGGAGTTTTCGGGTCAATTTGATTTAAGGGACGTGTGGTCACTAAAGCAATGTTAGGACGCCTTAGTGGTAACCCTAATGTCTTAGATCATTTTATCTGAGGCAACCGTTTCGAGGCAACTTATGATCTTTGGACAAGAGGGCGACCTCTAAAACATCCTATACTCAATGACCACATTCGAGGCAACCAAGTGAGGCGTACCCTAAGAGTGACATGTGCGAGTGTGTCAATTTTCAGTTTATATTATCTTTACATGTCATGGTGAGCTACTGTTGATTTTAAGTCAAGATAGATCTTGTCATGCAATCCTAGTTAGCATACATCTAAACAGTTAATATATGTACAGGAATTTAAAGTGCGGGAATTGTAAATCCTACGCTATTACAAGGCTTCGGGGAGGGGGATTATTTACATGTCCAAAATTGGGGGAATAAAGCAGTAAAGTGTAAAAGTCTTAGTTAAGCTATTACAAATCAGTAGGCAGTTACAATAAAATAAACGCGCGCGAATCTGAACATAACCTCTAAAAATCCTAAGAATAAAATCTTTTTGTGTTTTATTTTATTTTGGGAAAATGATCTAAATCTTCTTAATTTTAGTTTTGAGAAAATGTTAAGATAATTAAATGATTAATTAACAAAGTTAATTTAATAGAAAAAACTAGCCTAATGTTTTTGTGGTTTTTCTTTTTAATTGATTTTATGTTGATTAAAAAAAACAAATAAAATAGTCAAAACAAAGATGAAATCGAAGGAAACAGGCAGTAAATCAAAAAAAGGTATAATTCTGGAGGCCTGGATCGAAAGAGGTGTGGGCTGTCTTTCGATCCAGTGAAGAGGCTTGATCAAAGGTGCATGAGGGGCTGCACTTTGGGGGTGTTCGATCTGGATATGTCATCCTTCGATCTGGGAACCCTGGATCCAGTTCGAAGCTAAGCTGCTAAGCTTCGAAGCTCTGAACAAGATTCTGAGAAGATATTTCCTGCAAAATAAGACAAATGTTAAAGATCCAGGGGGGGATTTACCCCCGTGATTCGAATCTCCTCCCAATTCGAGTCCTTCCTCAATTTGAATCTGCTGAATCTGGGTTTGGGTTTGTTTTATCCTGAGATTCGAAGGAGAAACTTAGATCGTGCCCAAGCAATGGCATGATCTCTTCTTTGCGCTTCAGCTTACATGCAACATAATCAGTAATAACAAGAATACATATGCAATGTGTATTTAAATGTCATGAAGGTGCAATTTTGGTTTTGCAAACCCTTACCAATTAAAGATGTATGATCTGTGGCTCTGGGTGTGGAGATGTTTGCTGAATGGCTGCTTTGGCTTGGATTACTTATGAAAATGCTGATAATCTTTGGTGGGTTTGTGGGCAGCGTATCTCCAAATCCTCCTTGTTTCTTTTTCTCCTTTTTTCGTTCTTTTTCGTTTTTGTTCCTTCTGGCACTGTATGCTGGCCCTTGTATTTATAGGAGTGTGATGGTCTAGTAACGGCAAGAGACAACCAATTAAACAGGCCTTTAAAGCCATGAGACAAGAAGCAGACATATTAAAAGATTTCCTTTTTTGAAATATTCATGTCTCTTTGGAATCTTGAATGAACCTGGACACCTTTGAATTACGAATGCCTCCAGGCCATGCTCTTTGATTGGTCTTGAGTTTCCTCCTTCGAATGGACTTCTTATGTGCCCTTCGAATGGCCTTCTGAATGCTTCTTCAAATGGACCTTTTGAATGTTCTTCGAATGACCCTTTGAATGCTTCTCTTTGATAGCTTCAAAGTCCCAAATCGAATTACTCCAGCTTCAATTGCATAGCCCCTTCGATTGAGCCTCCCTATGCTTCGATTGCTTGATTCGAAAAGGATCACCCTGGTCGAATTAGCTCTTGTAGGGTTGGAAGCAAACAAGGCAAGAATCTGGCCTTTAATTCAAATAATTGAGTCCATAATCAGCATTTAATTATTTCTATATTTGCAAGGGACACATGCCATTGTGAACTTTGGGTGAACCTGGACAGGTTAGGATATGTGTTTTTGCTTAGTAATGCCAGCCTACTTCATTCCTTCGAATCTGCCTTCTTTTCCAGCTTCAAAGTCCAATTCGAATCTATTTAGAACATTCCCTATTAGACAACTTCGACCAGCCTTTGGCCTTGTGATGAGTCTAAGTTCTGATTCGAAGTGTCCAGAACTTCCTTCATCAGAGCATCTTAGATTAAGAGAAACTCTGCACTGAAATGACATTCGAAGGTCATTTCGTTCTGATGCTCAATCGAAGACTTGCACACCAAAGCTTGGTCGAAGGGTTCCAAACACCTAATTGAAGCTTACTAATCAAAGCCTGATCGAAGAGTGCCAAATGCCCAATCTAAGACTGGTGAGTCAAGCCTGTATCGAAGGATTTTGGATACCCAATCGAAGACTTTTCCCAGATGCCAATCGAAAGACACTTTGTTCATCTTCAAAAAACTTTATTTTCGTGAGGCAAATGTTTGTGACCAACCATATAAGGGAAGACTTTTGAAAACATGAGATGGCAAATTTTGGGGTACAACAGTTGCCCCTGTTCAATTTTCTTAAACCTGAGGATATAGATTGGCTTTCGAGCCTTTCGTGATCCGAAGGTGGAAGATAATTGAACACTAGAGTGCCTAGAAATTTGCACTCGCAGGGTGTAGTATCAGCATTGTGACGTCGGGAATGGGCTTACAGATTCCATTTGGAGATTATTGGTAGGAGGATGGGCTTATAGATGCCATCTGCAGGAGTGTCGATCGCATAAGAGATTCCTTAGCGAGAACTTGCATACCTATTATTGTAGAAGATTCTGCTGGGGAAGTCTAACTTTGTTGAGATTTAGGAACCTTCCTGTACTTCAACTGAGAGAATGCTTCAGCTGAGTTTTAAGAACCTATTCATAATTCAATTGGGGGGAAACATCTTCATCAAGATCTAGGAACTGTATCGTGCCCACCGGGAGTATACCGCTGAGGTTATAGAACTTGCCCACACTATGACGGAGGAAAACATCAAGATCTAGGAACTGACTCGTGCTCAATGGAGTATACCATTGAGGTTATAGTACTCGTCCACACTATGACGTAGGGAAACATCTTCATCAAGATCTAGGAACTGTCTCGTGCTCAATGGAGTATACCGCTAAGGTTATAGAACTTGTCCACACTATGACGGAGGAGAACATCAAGATCTAGGAACTGACTCGTGCTCAATGGAGTATACCGTTGAGGTTATAATACTCGTCCACACTATGACGTAGGGAAACATCTTCATCAAGATCTAGGAATTGTCTCGTGCCCACCGGGAGTATACCGCTGAGGTTATAGAACTTGCCCATACTAAGACGGAGGAAAACATCAAGATCTAGGAACTGAATCGTGCTCAATGGAGTATACCGTTGAGGTTATAGTACTCGTCCACACTATGACATAGGGAAACATCTTCATCAAGATCTAGGAACTGTCTCGTGCCCACCGGGAGTATACTGCTGAGGTTATAGAACTTGTCCACACTATGACGGAGGAGAACATCAAGATCTAGGAACTGACTCGTGCTCAATGGAGTATACCGTTGAGGTTATAGTACTCGTCCATACTATGACATAGGGAAACATCTTCATTAAGATCTAGGAACTGTCTCGTGCCCACCGGGAGTATACCGCTGAGGTTATAGAACTTGTCCACACTATGATGAAGGAGAACATCAAGATCTAGGAACTGACTCGTGCTCAATGGAGTATACTGTTGAGGTTATAGTACTCGCCCATACTATGACGTAGGGGAACCGTCGAGATTGAGAACCTTATCTGAAATTCAACCGAGGATAATTCAATTGAGATTTAAGAACCGGTTGGGTCTTCGACGTAATTGAGATCTTTAACTATATCTTTCCTGAAAGGTAAAGGTCAGTCATATGCAATGCATGATATGGATCAGGCAATGATGTTCTCAAAATAAATGAAATTGTATTCGTATGATGTGTATATGCATGTATCATGATGTATGGGAATGTGATGTTTTAGCTGGGGAAAATAAATCCTGGAGCTGCTAGAGAATAGAGTTGAGTTCTTCGTTTCCGCTGGGGATGATGAACGAAGATGATTGTGAGAATAAACCTGCAGAAGAAAAGAACTCCGTTGGGGAATAAACTTAATGAAGAGATTACTCTGAGGGGAAATACTCTGTGGGGAAGAGATGTTCTGCTGAGGATTTTAACGATAAACTCCGCTGGGGATTCCATTGATAAGCTTTGTTGGGGTTTTTGATGATAAACTCCGCTGGGGATAGATTACTGTTGCTGGTGATATTGAACCTGTTGAGGATAGAAGTCCTGCTGGGGGGAAAGAAAGAACTTTACTGGGGATAATCTTTTCGTTGCAAGTTTCTGAGGATAACCCAGTTAGGCTCTTGTGAGGATAACCTTCTGAATTTGGCTGGGGAGATTTATTTGCGCTCTGTAGGGGATAAGCTTCCAGAATCTGCTGGGGAAGATGATTCAACTCTGTTGGGAAAGCTCTTTTTTTTTAGACTGCGTTGGGGGAATGGCTCCATTAGGGTATCTTGTATTCCTCCGGGAAACATTCTTATATTCTGTTGGGGAATATTGAGACTGTCGGGGATGCTCTTATGCTTGCTGGGGAATATCTTTATACTCCGCTGGGGAATATTAAGATCTTCTGGGGATACCCAGCCTTTTAAGCGCTGATGGTGGATGAACTCTGCTTGGGGAGAGTATTGCTAATTTGTACATAGCTGCAAGTCTCAGCTGGGAGAGCTACCATTACTGCCTTATTCTGCGGGGAGTGAAAGTATCTTAGCCATATTCTTCAGCTGAATCTAGCTTTGTACCTGGTGAGAAGAGCAGTTGTACAGTTTGGACAATTTTTATTGCCCCTGTTTCTGCGGGAGAAGGTGCCTGCGGAGGCCCTGTGGATCGAGTATTATCCCCACCTATGAGGTGCTTGGTATCTTTCGATTGAAATGACAAGTCTTCTTCTGGTAGGCAAGTGACGAGATGACGAGACATAGTCGTACACTTTTATCCCTAATTTTTGCTTGGACCGCCCTTTCGGGTTTTCAGTTCACCGGGATACCCTTTTTTGCGCAAGCCGCATTTTCAGGTTTTCGACTTGCCGGGTGTACAAATTTTTCATTTTCATCCCTTATTTTTGGCCGAACCCTTTTGGTTCGCCGGGAAGCCCTTATTTTTGCCTAGGCCAGTCAACCTAGCGGGTCTTTGATTATGCGTAGTACTTTTTTGACTATGTCCATGCTCTCAGGATGTAGGGAGGTTCCACTGTTAGTAGTGTTGTGTTACCATACTACCAGAAGATCTTCGTTTGATCGTGCAAGATTCGTTGCTGGAATTCACGTCCAATGCCCCAATTGATTCAGATGGAGATTTGCCCCTGACTATTTGGCATTTTGAGAGATTCCTTGAATCTTGACTTGACTGCCCCAGATGATGGACAATGATCATGCCGTGCCCCTTGATTGGAAGTGTTTTTCCACTTGAGGTGATCCTTTTTATTGAGAAGGTTTTTGTTCACTAGATATTCGTCGTGCGAATTTCTCTGCTATTTGAACAAATAGTCATATGCAAACAATGTTATTTTAAGAATGCAAAGCTTATGTCTGTCTTGAAGTTTTTGAAAATGCATTTTTTCAGTAAGATAGGAAAATTTTGTAAAATGTGACGTCAACTCAGGATTTACAGCAAGCCCTACAGGAGTCAGGATACCTTTTGTATCAGTATGCTTTCGGACTAACCCATGCTTCAGCTAGGACTTTTTAAGGGTTATAACGTGGCCTGGTTCACGGTTTAAGAAGCAAAGGATAAAGGCTCAAAGTATATTTGTACCCACCCGCTCTTCGTGATGTTCTTCAATCCTAAACTCAGTTAATTGTGCATTAGATCTTGTTTGAGTCTTTGCTCTGATATACCAGTGATGGTTCGGATACTGACAATTTATTTTGAACAGACAGTCATTTTTGTTGAGAGTTTTTAGGACCTCTTTCTTTTTGATTTTATTATCCCTGTCTTTTTGCCTAAACTGTTTCTTTTGTGATTACAGTCAGCGGGATGCCCCAGCTTTTTTAAGCCTCCTTTATAGGTTTTGGTTCAGTGGGCTTTTCTCTTTTGAGAGATTGATTGCCTATGAGATAAGGAACCACCACTGTCTTTTGATTCCAGAGGAATGCTTTTGATGTCGTTCGTTGTATTATGAACTGAGAGTTTTGCGACTTCAATGCGCATCTTTTGAATTAACTGAGAGACTACCCAGCCCCAGGTTAAAATTAAAGGTTTCAATTTGTGTTTAAAATAGAAAACTCCTACTTCTTTGGCTCGAAGGGGTTGACTAGGGATTATCTTCCTTATAACTCCAGTGTTTAGGATTTGAAAGAAACGCCTGTACATCGTCAGCAAGGTCTGTCCAAAAGCATACTGTATGAGATTATGGCATTGTTTCGTCATCCTCCCTCTAAAGGCTTGTAACTTTTAGCAAGAGTTGAATGTCATAAAGTGAGTAAAAAGCATAGTTTAAATGTAATTAAAATGATTGGATCAAATCAAGACAAACATATGCAATGCATTAATGAAACAAAGTTTGGCATTAATAGATAATTGTTTGAATAACAAAGAGATTACAACTTGAAAATTCAAATGAACAAAAGCTTTCAATGATTCGTCATAGGAGCAGTGATTATGTTTGGAGTCTCCAAAGGGTGAAACTTGATCTCCTTGGCATCAATCAAGTCTTGCACCTTGTTCTTCAAAACCCAACAATCGTCCGTATTATGCCCCGGGCTATTAGAGTGAAAAGCACAGCGGGCATTAGGGTTATACCTCAGTGATGTGGTATTTGGACTTTTTGGAGCTTCCTTTAGAATTACCAGATTGGTCTTCAGCAACTGGGGCAGAATCTGAGACAAAGTCATGCTGAGACGAGTAAATTGCCTTCGAGGTCTCTCGTCCTTCTGTTGATTGTTGTGCTGAGGGGCACTAGCAGGTTTTGAAATAACAACGGCATTGACCACTTGGCGGTGTTCAGGTCTATTCTGTCTTCTCAAACTGTAGATAGCACTGGACTCTTTCTTAAACGACTTCTTCTCAGTGCTAGATGAGGCACCCTTTTGTATCTTTCCAGCCTTAATACCAGCTTCAATCCTTTCACCAGTCAAAATAAGATCTGTAAACCCAGCAGAAGAGCTTCCAATCAGATGGTTAAAGAACGGACCTGACAGGGTCCCCAGAAACATGTCAACAAGCTCACGATCAGCCAAAGGTGGTTTCACCCTTCCGGAAAGGTCTCTCCACTTTTGAGCATACTCTTTAAATCCTTCACCCACTCCTATTGACATACCCTAGAGTTGGGTACGCGTAGGAGCGAGGTCGGAGTTATACTGATACTGCCTATAGAATGCGGTAGCCAAATCTTCCCAGCTACGGATACTGGCTCCGTCCAACTGATAGAACCACTCAAGCTGAGTCTTGAGAGACTGTCTTGAAAGAAATGGATCCATAAGTTCTTATCAACAGTGTAAGGTTGGATCTTCCTCACATATGACCGGAGGTGCAGCTTTGGACAAGAAGCTCCGTCAAACTTGGCAAAGGCGGGTGCCTTGAACTTATGGGGAATCACCACCCCAGATGATAGACCTAGATCTCCAAAGTCCAGATCGGGCACCTTCTGTATTTCTATAGCGCTCAAACGTTCTTCCAACTGTTTGTACTTATCCTCAGCAGGAGGATACTGTTCTCCATCATAGTCTGTCTCGTTGTCGGAGACCATAGGGCTAGGAGCCCTCCTTTCTTGTGGACTATCTTTCCCTCCAGATGGGGTGGTCAGATCAACTTCATTCTGCAGCCCGTTTCCAAACCTGCGTCCAGTGTTGAACAGGATGGACCTCTTTTTCTTCTTCTTTTACTCCTTCTGAATCAAAGTCTTCAGGTCCTGCTGACCCTTAGCTAGATTCATGAACAACTCTTGAAATTGGGCATTTTGGGCCTGAAGGGCCTTGATAGCTTGCTCGGTTGAAGGTTCAATAGACATGATAATTGCTGAAATAAACAGTGAAGAAGATAAGAGACCTGTACTGGGAGACCTGTTATGCAATGATATGTATGATATATGTATGCAATGTTTTCAAGGATCTCGCAGGGTAAACAAGAAATTGTTAGAATCTGAATCTGGTAGCTTGATTGAAGGAACTTCATGTTGCTGAGAGTCCTTCTTCAAGAGTCAAGCTCACCATATCGAGTGGGTCATAGCCCCTGACTCAAGTTATCGTGCTTGGATTTCTAAACACCCTTGGCTAGAGGAAAATAAATCCCTTTTGCCCCTTGCTAGCCATTTGATTTACCATAACCTGCATCACAGACCCTTGAGATCCTTGAAATGGTTAAAGAAATGTGAAGGCATGATGTTATGATGTGTATGCTATGCGTTTAAGCAAAAGTGTGAGGTGATGTAAGTAAGCCCTGCAATCAATCCAAAATATTGGATAAGGACTGTAAACAAAACCTGCAAGGAAACCATGTTGTCAGATAACAAGAATGTGCAAGTAGTTCAAGTTTGAAAGCACACAAGTCACATAATAGCCCTTAAATTTCAGGCTGGCATGGAGTTTAGGTATTACCCTCTTTCAGTTCAGCTGGTTTAAACCTGTCCTAAAAATAGTAACCGGGTTCTAAGGAGCTCAATATCATTGGATTGTTTTCTATGTTCATCGTTTTGGTTTAGCCACTTAACTAGCGACCAAAATATTCCAAGAAAACAATCCTAAATGAGTGTAGTATCGAGTATCTACCAACTTCGGACTGCACCAAAGTCGGTCATCTCACTACCCCTAAAAAAGGCCAAGATGGTCAAGTAAGGTTCTAGTTCATTAGTTCTTAGTGACATCACTCAGCGGCCCCGTATTCTCTTTGATTGACTCAAAGGCTACCGGTACTCACAAATATGTCGCACTAATATAGCTATTGCTTCAACCGTGTCGGTATACCCCGCACAATTTCCACAACGTATTGCTATCTATGAATGTTTCCCAAATTCGGGTTAGGATCTATAGAACTCTGATACAAGCCCACAAAATTAAAAGCATACAAAGCAATACAATTGAAAACACAAGTGATCTAATCCTAAGGTACACCTCACTTATAGTTATCCCCAACAGAGTCTCCAGTTCTGTGATCGGTGGGAATGAGAACTGACTGTTTTGGAATGCTGGTTCGCGTTTTGCGTTTGTTTTCGCAAAAGGTCGCGGTAAGCAAGAGTCGCCGCCGTATTTTATTTTATCCAACAAGGAAAGGACAAAAGCACAGAAAAATTTCTTTTCGAGATGTTTCTCGGGTTCGGGAGGTAGATTATAAAAAGGGAAGGTGTTAGCACCCTTTCTATTCGTGGTTATCCACAGGCTCTTAGGTACTTGCTCACTATGTTTTCAAAAGTTTGCTTTTCTTTGTGTTTGTGGGTTTGAAAAGAGTTTTTGTTTTTGAAGAGAGTGGAAGTGCGAAAAGTTTTGTTTTGTTTTTAAAAGGAGCAAGTACTTAAGAACACCTACCTACAAAAAAGGAATTAAACTGTGCAAATGTCCTTTAGACAATGCTATCCCACTATTGAGGAGTAGGTAGCATCGTTGTTGGAGTTTTCGGGTCAATTTGATTTAAGGGACGTGTGGTCACTAAAGCAATGTTAGGACGCCTTAGTGGTAACCCTAATGTCTTAGATCATTTTATCTGAGGCAACCGTTTCGAGGCAACTTATGATCTTTGGACAAGAGGGCGACCTCTAAAACATCCTATACTCAATGACCACATTCGAGGCAACCAAGTGAGGCGTACCCTAAGAGTGACATGTGCGAGTGTGTCAATTTTCAGTTTATATTATCTTTACATGTCATGGTGAGCTACTGTTGATTTTAAGTCAAGATAGATCTTGTCATGCAATCCTAGTTAGCATACATCTAAACAGTTAATATATGTACAGGAATTTAAAGTGCGGGAATTGTAAATCCTACGCTATTACAAGGCTTCGGGGAGGGGGATTATTTACATGTCCAAAATTGGGGGAATAAAGCAGTAAAGTGTAAAAGTCTTAGTTAAGCTATTACAAACCAGTAGGCAGTTACAATAAAATAAACGCGCGCGAATCTGAATATAACCTCTAAAAATCCTAAGAATAAAATCTTTTTGTGTTTTATTTTATTTTGGGAAAATGATCTAAATCTTCTTAATTTTAGTTTTGAGAAAATGTTAAGATAATTAAATGATTAATTAACAAAGTTAATTTAATAGAAAAAACTAGCCAAATGTTTTTGTGGTTTTTCTTTTTAATTGATTTTATGTTGATTAAAAAAAAGAAATAAAATAGTCAAAACAAAGATGAAATCGAAGGAAACAGGCAGTAAATCAAAAAAAGGTATAATTCTGGAGGCCTGGATCGAAAGAGGTGTGGGCTGTCTTTCGATCCAGTGAAGAGGCTTGATCGAAGGTGCATGAGGGGATGCACTTTGGGGGTGTTCGATCTGGATATGTCATCCTTCGATCTGGGAACCCTGGATCCAGTTCGAAGCTAAGCTGCTAAGCTTCGAAGCTCTGAACAAGATTCTGAGAAGATAATTCCTGCAAAATGAGACAAATGTTAAAGATCCAGGGGGGGCTTTACCCCCCTGATTCGAATCTCCTCCCAATTCTAGTCCTTCCTCAATTTGAATCTGCTGAATCTGGGTCTGGGTTTGTTTTATCCTGAGATTCGAAGGAGAAACTTAGGTCGTGCCCAAGCAATGGCACGATCTCTTCTTTACGCTTCAGCTTACATGCAACATAATCAGTAATAACAAGAATACATATGCAATGTGTATTTAAATGTCATGAAGGTGCAATTTTGGTTTTGCAAACCCTTACCAATTAAAGATGTATGATTTGTGGCTCTGGGTGTGGAGATGTTCGCTGAATGGCTGCTTTGGCTTGGATTACTTATGAAAATGCTGATAACCTTTGGTGGGGTTGTGGGCAGCGTATCTCCAAATCCTCCTTGTTTCTTTTTCTCCTTTTTTTGTTCTTTTTCGTTTTTGTTGCCTCTGGCACTGTATGCTGGCCCTTGTATTTATAGGAGTGTGATGGTCTAGTAACGGCAAGAGACAACCAATTAAACAGGCCTTTAAAGCCATGAGACAAGAATCAGACATATTAAAAGATTTTCTTTTTTGAAATATTCATGTCTCTTTGGAATCTTGAATGAACCTGGACACCTTTGATTTTTGAATGCCTTCAGGCCATGCTCTTCGATTGGTTTTGAGTTGCCTCCTTCGAATGGACTTCTTATGCGCCCTTCGAATGGGCCTTCTGAATGCTTCTTCAAATGGACCTTTTGAGTGTTCTTCGAATGACCCTTTGAATGCTTCTCTTTGATAGCTTCAAAGTCCCAAATCGAATTACTCCAGCTTCAATTGCATAGCCCCTTCGATTGAGCCTCCCTCTGCTTCGATTTCTTGATTTGAAAAGGATCACCCTGGTCGAATCAGCTCTTATAGGGTTGGGAGCAAACAAGGCAAGAATCTGGCCTTTAATTCAAATAATTGAGTCCACAATTAGCATTTAATTATTTCTATATTTGCAAGGGACACATGCCATTGTGAACTTTGGGTGAACCTGGACAGGTTAGGATATGTGTTTTTGCTTAGTCATGCCAGCCTACTTCATTCCTTCGAATCTGCCTTCTTTTCCAGCTTCAAAGTCCAATTCGAATCTATTTAGAACATTCCCTATTAGACAACTTCGACCAGCCCTTGGCCTTGTGATAAGTCTAAGTTCTGATTCGAAGTGACCAGAACTTCCTTCATCAGAGCATCTTAAATTAAGAGAAACTCTGCACTGAAATGCCATTCGAAGGTCATTTCGTTCTGATGTTCAGATTGAGGTAAAGTATGAAGTTCCAGTCGAAGGACCCTCTGAAGTACTAGTCGAAGCATTGTGAAATTGACTTCATCGAAGGGGTCCAGCGCTCAATCGAAGACTCTCACACCAAAGCTTGGTCGAAGGGTTCCAAACACCTAATCGAAGCTTACTAATCAAAGCCTGATCGAAGAGTGCCAAATTCCCAATCGAAGACTGGTGAGTCAAGCCTATATCGAAGGATTTTGGATACCCAATCGAAGACTTTTCCCAGATGCCAATCGAAAGACACTTTGTTCATCTTCAAAAAACTTTATTTTCGTGAGGCAAATGTTTGTGACCAACCATGTAAGGGAAGACTTTTAAAAACATGAGAGGGCAAATTTTGGGGTACAACAGTAAGGAATAAAATTCCATATTTTCTTTGCATGTCATAGTCATTCGATTTTCATTTATGATCGAAGGGCTTAGGTGTGGTACCCAGGTATGTATTTGTTTCTTTTTGTCTCTAAAGTTTATGTTGCAGATCCAGTATAAATAAGGCCAGTGTGCACAGAATCGAAGGACCTGGGCTTGACACCCAGATCATGCTTTTTGTTTTGCTAACAAATCTTTGCAGATGCAGTGCCCTTACAGGTGATCCATCAGGACCTTCCATCAAAGCCCTCTGGATCGAAAGCCACGTCCTTTCACTGGATCGAAGGGTAACACCCTTCATAGAATCGAAAGGCAACATCCCTCTTGGGTCGAAAATCCCATCTACCCCTGGATCGAAAGGCTGCTTCCCCTCTGAATCGAAAAGCCCCCTTTTCTCTCTGGATCGAAGGATGCCCCTTTTGTATCTTTATTTTTGTTTCCATTATTTCTCTTATTAAACTAACCATTAAATCAAAATCACAAAAAAAAACATTAGGCTAGTGTTTTATTAATCAAATTAAATTTTGTGAATTAACTAATTAATTATTTTAACCTTTTCCTTAATTTAAAATTAAATAGACATAAGTTTTATTTTCTTTTTTAAATAAAAAAAACAAACAAAAATATTCTCTTTTCTTTAGGATTTTTAGACAACTTTTCTCAACTCGCGCGCATTTATCTATTCTTGCATTTTTCATGTTACTGTAACTGCTCAAGGGTTGTAATAGAATAATTAGGATTTTATTTTCTGCTTTATTCCCCTTATTTTTGGACATGTAATTAATCCCCAAAGCCATGTAATAGCGTAGATTTAATTTCCGCATTTAAATTCCTACACATATATTAATTGTTAGATGCATGTTAATAGGAATGCATGACAAGAGCTTAATAACAAAAAGTTAGCAAACCTAACAAAAAGACAAAAAATAACTGAAACATAACACACGTGCACATATGCACCTCTAGGGTTCCCCACTTTGGTTGCCTTCGGAAAAACAGTCATGTCCCTCGAAACATGGACGCTTTAGCAAAGACCCTTAAATCAAAAGATCATAGTCCCTCGATGACCCTACAGTTGCCTTTCGGTAAATGATCTAGTCCCTTGAACAAAATTGCTAAAGCGTCTCCATCTGTTGCCTTAATGATTGTACGTCCCTTCGAGTGTCCCTCATACATCCAATGATAGAGCTACCTACTCACTAATAGTAGGATATCATTGTCTAAAGGATAAGGGATAAAAGAATAAACCTTTTTTAGTAAAAAGTAGATAGCTGTAAGAAGTTTGCTTAAAACATTTTGCACTCACACAAATACTACTTTTTAAAAAAAAACAGTTTCAAAACACTTTATATACTTTCTCCACTATCCCGAGAAACATTACAAAGTTCTCCATACTAAGGCATTTTCAAAACATTTTCAAACACGCAAAGTACAAAGGTATTTAAAAATGAGAAAACCTCTATGAGCCTGTAGATAACTACGGATGCAAAGGATGCTAACACCTTCCCTTTCCACAATCTACCCCCCTTACTCAGAATAATCTCGAAAAGGTATTTTTCTATTCTTTTCACCCTTTCCTTAATTTGGATAAAAGAAAAGTCGGTGGCGACTCTTGCTTACCGCAACATTTGTAAACACAAACACAAAACCAGTACATAACAGTCAGTTATGCCACCATATCACAGGAAGCTTCGACCGAAGACACAACGCTTCCTCGCCCAACGAGCTGTTAGCGAGCCCAAGCCAGTAGCTACTGGAATAATGATCCAGTACTCTCGCCCCCTTCATCTCCCGGCGAGGCAGACACGAAGGCTCCTTGCCCAGGCTTCACCCAGCGAGGCACACCAGAACAATAACTTTTGTTGCTCTTCCTTCATAACTCCAATGAATATCTCTCTCTTCTTGGCCTTATTCCTTTATTGATCCAATAATACATCTTGGAGCTTTTATTTCTCTTGCTCCAGCAATACTAAAATACCTACAAAATGAATACAAAACTATCAAATGATACACTTTATACACGAAAATACATTATACACAAATTAAACGTATTTATACACAAAGTTGGGTTATTGAACTGATATTAACAATAAGAGTCGATAAGTGCAACAAAAAGTATATACAAAAATAACTATAATTTTCACTTATAAAAAATCTTGGGAAATGAAGCTAGGATGTTGTTCTATTTATATGGAAGTGATTGGTAATCTTATAGGTGAGAATTGATGCTCAAATCGTGTTAACCGAAATTGCTCATGATGTGAGAAATGTGTGACTTCATGTGCATCAAAACTCCACTAAACCTTGCGTTTTGAGTGTCATTTAGCTTCAAAGCATGTCACTAAAAAGTTTAGATGGAAAAAGCGCTTCAATTTGGTCAATTAATAAAGTTTAATGAATGTAAAAATCTGACTTCATGTAAAAATTTAGTTTCAAGTACCCAACTTTAAAGTTGTATGCCCATCAGCATAAGAAGCTTTTTGATTCCATTCTTTTTGCAATGTACTCTCTTCATGGAAAAGAGTACAATGTACCAAGAAATGTTGCATTTGTATGCTTGATTAAAAATTTATGACATGTTGAAGTTGGTACAAAAACCTGAAAATGGGTCTTGAAATTTCTAAGTCCAAAATGACATGTAATGTTTCAATACTTTTCATGCCCTTCCAAGCATAATTGGACTTTGATCCTTGAATAAAACTTGTAGAGGGAATAAAACATGGCATTATGAAAAAAATAATCATCATCAAATTTTTAAAACTGAGAGAGTTATGATCTTTGAAAGTTGGGCAAAATACACTTAAAAATATGTCAAAATTTTACTAAGTCCACAAATGACCTATAATGTCTTCAAACTTTTGATGATATTCCAAACATAATTGGTTCTTGACTTTTAAAGAGAAGTTTTAGAGGATTAAAATAAGATTCATATTCCCAAAGAATCACTAAAAAATGTTGAATATTGAAGGATTTGTGATATTTTAAACATGGACTTGAATTGTTGACTTTTTGGTCAAACCATCTTTCAATCACTTTGCATATTTGGTCTTTTCTTGCATTACAAGGCATGATGATGCACATACGAACTTAGAATGATGAATAATTTATTTATATTTAATCAAACATGGCCAAACTTGAGGTTACTTTATGATGAAGGCATGGAAATAAACAAATGATCATATCTTGTAAATGGTCGTTGAACTTGAATTTTTGATGATCAAATGATTATAAATAAAGCTTGAGATAATCATGCCTAAGATTATAGGTTATTTCTTGATGAATTAGCTTTTGAGAATCAATGATTGATCAATATTTGAGCTTGATCAACTCAAAACCCTAATTGAGGGGTCATGCTTGATGCACTTTGATTCCAAACTCTTTCTTGCAAAACAAATGAAAGAACAAGGCACATTTTTGTATTTTGATTAAGGGTTAGTGAAACATAAAGAATATAAACATAAAGAGGAAGATACAAAAAGGGGGGTGCTTGGTGATCTCTACAAGGGTAAGCTCAAGGAGAGAGAGAGAGAGAGAGAGAAAGAGAGAGAGAGAGAGAGAGAGAGAGAGAGAGAGAGAGAGAGAGAGAGAGAGAGGAGAGAGAGAGAGAGAGAGAGAGAGAGAGAGAGAGAGGGAGAGATCAAGCATATGAGGTAACCCAAAGTTATGATCTTGATGTGTTGTAAAAAAATGAAAAATGATATGGGATCTTAGTTTGAAAATTAGGGTATAACACTATGGAAGTGATATACCTGAGTGATATCTACCCTAAGTTGTTAGTTGGAGGTTAATAACCTTCTTATAGCCAATTCATCCTGGTGGTCAGATCTACTTGGACTCAGGGGAATTTTTGAATGTGGACGATATTCCTTGATAGGATTGTCTCCCCGAACAATTAAGAAAGGGCCTAGAGTGCTCTCCTTGCCTAGTCCTTCCATTGGAATTGTGATCTCGTATGGGAATCTGAGAGTACTGTTGAATAGTCTCTTTGGAACCTGAATATGTGGTGCTTTCCTCCAAGCATTTAGTCTGTGAGTCCCATTCACTTATGCTAGTTTACCCTCGTGGATTTGATAGTCAGTGACACTCTGGAGATGTTGCTTAAAAGTATCCTCTTATGGACCCTACCCTGGTAGAATTATTGTACTTACCTTGGAATTGATATTTGAGCATGGGACACCTCTACCCCTTATGCGTTTCGCCCAGGTCGGGCCTTCTGGTAATTACTTGACTAAGTGATAAGGAAAACACCAAAATCAATCTAGGTAAATCACTTCAATCGGTAGGAGATCTTTTGGTACCTATAGGGTGCACCTCAATACTTGACATGCACCCAATGATAACCATGAACTCACCATATCTTAGACGTTGGATGATGAGTACCATGTCTTTGATGAGAAGTATATGTGGCGTTAGATCGAAAAATGGGTTATGAATCTTCGGCATGATCTTTAAAGAAATTGCTTTAAATTTCTAATGTAAACCTAAATCTGGATTTAAGATCCTTTCATTTGTTACTTTGCAAAGTTCTCGAGGAAATTAGAGATCTAGAATCCAAAGAATCGCAGTTGAAATGGTGGTTAATGGAACGGACTATGGAAGATATTCATGTTTGTTTCTGAAAGTTTTTTATTTTGAGGTCTTAAAAGGTTGTGAACGATGTAATTAGAGAGCGAATGTGATTTCGTGGATTTCATATGAATAAAAAGTTGGATGCCTCTCTATTTGGTGACCTAAGGAGGTTATGAACTAGTAAATCAGAGATTGGATCTAAAAATGTGGAAATTGTAGGAATCATAAGTTGTTTCCTATAGATGGTGCAAATGTTCCATTCAGGAACCATAAATGGATATAGTTTGAGAATTGGTGATCTTGAAAGGCGGCGATGATATCTTTCACACCGGTGTAGGGTGCACCTGCATGGTTAGCACACCAACATCCAAGCCACTTTAAGATTAAGATGGGTGTAACAAAAAGTAGATATCAAAAAATATACCTTGTTCGTTGTATGTGAACTGATTTTATACATTAGGTCAAGTTAAGTGGATTTGAGAGGCATTGGACCTTACTAATTTTGGACCTATGGCAAGCCCAGAACAACCCTAATTTATTAGGCAATGTATACAAGCTTAATAACAACTTAGGAACGTCCTTGGTCAATTCCACAAACACCTTGATGGTTCTTTTAAATGTTTTAAGGTGATTTAGAAAATTTTGAGAGGTTTAAAACATTTTTATATAAGTGTGTGCATTGCCTTAGTAATTTAAGAATTGCTCTAATATATTTACAATACTCTAATAACTCAAACATGGACTAGGTGGGCTTTTACCCTTCCTATTTTTAAAAATTTTTGAAGCTTCAAGATCCCTTGCTTGATTCATCACCAATTCAAAACTTCATCCAAGACTTGGATCTTCTAACTTGATAATGCTTTCTTGATAGACATCATCATCATCAAAGATTTATTGACCAGAGATCATCATGGATTTCACCAATCCCCTCTTGATATTAGATGTTGTCCTTATTACAATTGGCTTTGAAATCTTGATCCCACAAAAAGATCATTTTGATCATTGTTTAAGATAAAAACCTTACATTATAGTGGTTTCATTATCAAGACCATCGTGAACATGATGGTTGTAGACATTTGCACATGAAAGTGTAACACCCTATACCCCAACTCTTAATTATAAAAGAGATAATCACATTTTAAGATGTTACTCAAACAAAACATACATAATTTTTTCAAATAAAGTCAACATACTCGCAGCAGAATTCAATTTTTAACATAACTCCAAATATTTATTCAAAGAAAATACTCAAGGAAAATAAACAAAATGCAACATCAATTCAAAGCAAATAACATCTCATTCCCCGATGTTACATAATCAAAGTAATGTCCATCTAACAGCGTAAGTAAATAAGTAAGAAAGAAAGTTGCAAGGCCATCTTCCAACTCACAAGCTATTACTCCTACTGAATATCTATACAACATCGCACAAAGCCAAAAAAAAAAGGAGTGAGAATAAATCTTACAAATGTTAATGGTGAAAATATACAGTAGAGAAGTAATAGTGATTATACATATTATTCCCACACAACAAAAATAAACAAATAGTTTATAATGCAATTGTGAATGCAACACTACTCCTCCAAGTATGCATGTGATACTGGGATTTTGGAATCAGAGGTATGTTACAGATTTCCCATGTCTCTGATACCTCTCTGAACCGCGTCCCTCTTTGGACATAAGACCGTCATGGTTCCTCTCTGAATCTGAGCTCCCTTGACCGAAGTCCTACCTAACTCCAATCTACATGTAATGCATGATCATAATATCATAAGCTTAAAACAATCATACAATCATCAACATCAAATCTCAACAAATTTTATACTTAAAAATAGGTTCCACTCTCGAACCATAAATTGCCCATAACAAGCCTCACTGTAATTCCATCGAATTATTCAACTACAAATATAATTAACTTCGAATAATTATATTATTTCTCAAAAATCACCAAAATTGAGTAAATATATATTATTACTCACAAATTCCAAACAACTCAAAAACATCTAAAAAGGGTAATTATTTAATTTTATTCTATTTACCTCAAAAATAACTCTAGAATATTCTAAAGTACTCTAAAGTACTTAAAAGGGATTCTAATGATAACCTTCATGAGTGATAACTCTACTAACTCTAAGGGTTGACAGTTTGACTAAAAATTACTCAAATTTGATCCAACTGTAACAAAAAGGTCATTGATGTCAAAAGTTTCTCAAAATCAGCGAAATACTCCACGAACTTAAAACTGACGAAAAATGCCCCGACCTACCGTCCAAAATCGATCCACAGCCGCCGCCCCCCGTCGATCCTGCCTTCGCGCATTACCAAGAACTAGTGCAGATAGTGTCTGCACATCGCCACAGTTCACACCAAGCGCGCTTCCGCCACCGTGTGGCTCACCTGGACTCGGTCACCGCAATCGTGGTGCGGCCTCAATGATCTGCCGCTGATATCACAGTGCGGCCTATTGTTGGCTGACACCACACGACTTCCTCTCTGTCCCCGACCACCGACGTTTCTAACGCGACCCTCCAATGAGGCTCCGATGTGCATCTTCTAGAACCCGGTGCTTCCGCCTCCCGCCACCGCTGTCCTTTTGCATGACACTGTTCCGGTCAATTGTGGTTGATTTCGCCCCCCCTAAAAATCTTATTTTTTGACTTATTTTAATAAAAAAAATCTAGTTTCTATAAAAAAAATCGACTTCTTGCCATTTTTTTTAAAAAGTTGATCTTTTTCCGCAATTGGAATTACATACTAAAAAAATACATAATTGCGTATAATCATTGGCAGAGAAAAACATGTTTCGGAAATATCCAAACTTCTATCTATTACCCATAACAATCATCATTTGGCATCACAAACATCACTGCAATCATATAACATCATAACTCATATCAACAAATCACAATTCATTCACAATTTCATTATAATAATGAAAAAAATCATATCATATGGATATACATTATCAATTACTATTCATTTTATGGCGGTCACATGGGTTTTGTCCAAAATCCCTTTTGGATCCTAATTAGGAAATTTACATAAAAATACGATAATATAAAATGACGCAGGGATGAAGGTAAGGAACCCTCGCCACCTTGACTGTTTAAAATCACTCATAGGTAAAGTATTTTCCCCTTACCTCAAATGAAACTTTAACAAATTCTTCACGGTCACTCTCAAAGTCATGTTTGTTCCAATTCTTCCTTCTCACGACCAGTCTTTCTCAATTTTCTAATTTTTGTTTTCTCGTACTCTATCTCTAGGATCTCACGTTAGAATATAATTGTCTTCACATCCCCCTTCACTTACACCCTTCTCTCTCACGTGTCTCCCTCTCTCTCACGTGTCTAACAAGGAGAAGTGAAGATCAAGTGATCAATTTACTGACCAAAGGAATCACAATTGAAGTGTTCAAGAGATTGAAGAAATTAATGGACATTGAAGACTTTGAGAACATGAATTAAGGTGGTCTCTTAACCGAAAAATAGTAATTCATATGCATGTCATCAGTTAACTTATTACTATAACTAATTACACGATTTTGTATTTATCAAATAGAACTATAGTGTAATCGATTTTAATTGTGTGATATTTTTGAGGCAGTAGTTAAATATAATCAATTGCAATTTTATGCCAATCAATTACAACAAAGAGTTTTTAGTTTCTTTTATTTGATAATTATACAACATCTTATGTAGTTGTATATATACCCTGTAAATATCTTATGAATGAATAATTTCATTTATTGTCCGACTCAATTACTTCTTTCTTTCTCTCTCTCTCCACTCAGTTATTCACCGAGATTGTAGTTTCAAGTTCTAACCACATAAACATTCACCTTGGGGTATATGATTGAGTTCCATGAATACATCGTATACATTGCATCACGCTTGATCCAAACAAAATCTCAATTAGTGACACAACTCTATTGACATGATGTTTAATGTATCTTAGATATATAAACTATATATAAAATTCATTTATTTGTTTATCTTATAATATAGACAAACATACGTGTCGTGTCACCTGACGCCAAACCAACTCAAAGTCTTACCTAATTGTAGCAACGAATTTGTCATAGAAACACCTGGCACAAAAAAAATATATATATACATACTCCATTTGGGTAATTCGAATCCTTAATTTATTGCATGAGGTTGATTCCCTGACCCAACTAAAAAACTACTATGTATACCATTACTAATCCAACATGTGTAATGTTTGTGAACTTACGTAATATATATAAAAAGGTTAAACAAATATTTGGTTATTTTAAATTTTGTTTTTTGTTCTTTTAATTTTTTTTTAAAGAATGATCATTCTAAAAAATTAATTTTTAATTTTTAATTTCTCTTGTAATTTAGCAATGATTTTTATAATTTTGTGACGATTTTGATTACGATTTTTATTTAACGACGAAATTATAGATTATTTTAACTACAATTTTGTCATGAGGAATCAAAAATTAAAATTTAACTTTTTAGAAGAGCCATTTTATAAAAGAAAAATTTAGAGGGATTAAAAACAAAATTTGAGATATTTAAAAGGATCAAAAATTTATTTAATCATATATAAAAATAAGAGAAAATTAATGATGTACTGTCGATATAAATTAATTTTACACTTTCAATCAATCACAACTTTGTATCAAAATAAAATATATTTTAATTTTAAAATTATTTTAATAACAAAACAGTTTATTAATTTTTTATTGAATGATAGTGTAAATTAATTTTTCTATTATACAAATGTTTAACAAAAGAGTTGTGATCTCATCAGTATTGAAGTTAAATAGGGCAAGTGTTAGAGCTGCATCCAAATTATATTGATATAAAGTATGTATGACGTGCAAGTATATATACAATAATTCTTTAACTTTGTCTGGTAATCTACAAACATAATCAGAAAAATCTCAAATATACCAAGATTACGTAAGCATGTGGAGTAATGGATATTTTGGCCAGCAAATTATTTATATAAAATTGTTATTTTGAAGATTGTTTAATTAAAATTTCCCTATATAGCCAGCTGTTTTAAGATAATACTAGTATTTGTCACTTAGTCAGTTGTGTATGCACTTAGTTAACTAAGGGCATATTTGGATGCACGTTTAAATTTTTCAAATTTTTAAAAGTCTAATATAAATTAATAATAATTTATCATGAAAAAATAAATAAAAGTCTTACTTAATACAATTTAATCGATAAATATTTTATAAAATTTTATTTATCTATAGTTTAATCTAAAAAAATTTAAAATTATGTACAATAATCCGTTTTGTATATCTTCACAAACGATTCTATTCTTAATTGCCTTAAGATAGCTTACACATAAGCACGACATTACTTGTGTGTTTGCACTTTTTATTTCCCTTTTATTCTTTTTTTACATCTTACTGTTTACATATATTAAAGCACCTAGCAAATTTTAATAATATTACCATTTTATCAACTTATAAGATGAATCAGATGGCAGTTTAGGTGATCTTTAAGTTACTGGTTGTGGTGGTGTAATCTCCCCTGTTACTTTACTTACGGTTGCTTTTATATATAAGAAAGGTTCACATGCAAAAGAAATTGATGTTTGTTGTAAGAACTTCATGAATTTAGTGAATATATTGATAGCATGTAAAAAAAAAAGATTTACGGGAAAAAGATAATGACAATTAAAATAAAATAACACATCCAACACAATAATTTGATAATTTGTTAAGAGTAAAGGCACATCCACAACAAACAAAAACAATAACACAAAGAAAATTGTTTATCCAATTTGATCAAAGTTATCTAATTAAGATAGAGAAATTTTCCAATTTATTATATTTTTAAAAGTTGTTACAAAATATTATAAAAGAGTTATAAAAAAATAGTCACTTAAATTTCAAAATGAAAACCATATTTTCTAACTTAAGTGTTTCTCAATCTCTCCAATTCTCTATATATGAATACACAAGTCCAAGATGTTTAGAAGTGTTTATCAATCCACTTAAATACTTCCAAAAGCTTTTCAAAAATTCCAAAAACACAACCATATAAATTTCCACACTTGTCTCACTAAATTTCCCCTAGGATTGTCATTGTCTTCCTTTGTCTTTTAGACTATATTCTAAAGGTTATGTTAGAAAGAATGATATATAGACATATTTATAACTATTGAAATTCAACATATCCAAAACAACGATTAGCGTCGCCCAAAAACTCTCGCTAAAAGATGAAAAACCGATGCTATAATAAATTACCGGTGGCCTAGTGTCAGTGTCGGGGCGGACAATCCAATGTTGGAAGCTACCTGTAGCGTGCACCGACGCTAGACATAGCATCGCCTTTAATAAATGCTAAAGCGACGCTAATTTATGGTTCTTTGGTCTACGTTATTTCACAACTTAGCGCTGAGTCAGCGGCACCCGATAATATGTAATAGGTGTTAATGTGCCATTGGACTGGCCCTCCACAAATAAGTATTCCACATCTTCAGTAGCGTCGAATTAAAGCAACGCTGGATTATACACGACATCCTCTAACGTCGGCTCTAGTTGACGCTACATGTGCCACATGTTTGCTTATGATTGGATAATCTAAAAATTAGTTTGCTTGATATCATTTAGCGTCGAGTATAAGCGACGCTAGATTATGACACCTCAACGTTATCGTCTCCTATGATCGACGCTACCTTTATTACTTGTTTTAGTTAGTGACGGCTTTGGCCGACACTATATTTTAGTCAATACCAAAAACATACTTTTTTTAATCTATTTTTAGATCAACCAAAACCCAACTCTTTTTTTGAATCTGTTTAAACTAAAACCTTCTTTTAGATATAAAATTGTATATAAACAAATTGGTATACATTCAAAACTAATATAAAATTGTATACAAATCATGTTTAATTCAAACTAGTATAAACCATTGAAAACATGTATACAAAGCATGTTTAATCCAAACTGATAAAAACCATTCAAAATATGTATACAAATCCTGTTTGATCCAAACTGGTATAAACCATTCAAAACATGTATACAAAACTTGTTTAACCCAAACTGGAACAAAATCAAGTGGTATAATTCAAAGCTTGTTTGATTTAAAATAGAACTAGTACAAACTGGTACCATTCAATCCAAACTGGTACAAAATCAAACTTGTTTGATTCAAAATAAGCAATGGTGAGAATCTAACAATCCTAATGCAGAAAAAGCAGAGATAAACGATCATCATCATTATTTTGATTTTGATTTTGTGTAACAATAACTCTACTGATCAACAACATCATCTTCCTCGTTCTCCTGAAACATTTAAAAAACAATGTAAAAGTTATCATGACTTATTCAATTCAAAAAGCAACATAACTTAAAAGAGGATATTCAATAAATAGGATATTCAACAACAACAACTAGGAAATCCATATTCGTAAAAAGATGGAGAAAACATGGATTAGATTATTGAATGTCACATGTTAAAGATGCATCATTTGCTAGTAATATACACTAATAAAGCATCATGGGGTTTTATTAACAGAATAATCCAAGTTTTACTCCCTTTTTGCATGGATGCACAATGAAACTATGTAGAACACAAATGTATTTTTCAGTTAGAAACCAAAATATCGACTTTGGGTGTCGCATATAAGCCATTATTTAAAGTGTACTCAACATAATAAGGTTAAATAATAGTCAAAATAGACTAATATTTCATGTAATCAAATATTCACATAGAAAATTCACCAAACACCTTTCATGGCTCTAAACATTCTACAATAATAAAGCACAGTGCTTCAACACTTCAACTCTTCTAAGAGTACATTCTTGTGTTTAGGTCAATAATTTTTTGAGCCTTACGTATCATTAAAATTTGAACTACAAAAATAAAAAAGACAACAAGGAACAAATTAATAAGAATGCCTTCCATAAAAATCAACAACAACAACATAATATCAAACACTTATTTTTGCAACCATACTACTCTGGTTTTCCCTGTTTGAAAACAAAGTGCAGCTACTGAGAAACAACAATAACCCAACCTTACAATACATGTTCTTTTCCTTTATCTTTCAACTAGATTGTTTGACTCATGTAAATATATAATTACTAGTACAACATAAATATTAACATTCAATCAACCATCAAGAAATCGTATAGACTTAAGAGTATTATGTAGATTTGATAAAATTTATTTCAATCATAAATCTTAACATAGATAAATCTAACAAATCTAAGGATATATGTGCTGGAGCAACACCCATAACTAATGAAAGAGCATCTGAATAACAATTAGCATGCTAGTGAGACACAAGAACAAATGAAAGATATAATGGGAAAGAACAAGAATAATTCTTCTATGGATTCTTTGTGAGCATCTGAATAACAACACCCATAACTAATGAAAGAGCATCTGAATAACAACACCCATAACTAATGAAAGAGCATCTGAATAACCCTTCTTTGTGAGCTAAAAGTTCCCACTTCTTCTTCTATCACTTATGTGACAATGAAAGTGCAGACAGCCAAAAAACTTTTAAGTAAGAAATAAAACAACCAAACAACTTTTTAACCTTACTTCTAAAGCTTTTATTTTTATCATTATATTAATAGTATCCTTTAGCCATAAAAAACAGACAACACTCACCCTAATATAATTATCAAACAATTAGATAACAAAATTTCATTAAATAAGAAGTTGGAAACTAGATAGTTAACTAACTTAGCATAGAAGATGTGAAACAATTGTTTACAATATCAAGCCGAACACAAATAAACAATGAAGTGACAATGCTATAATTTTATCCCCCCATCTTTAGTTAAATCACACACAAATAAAATTAACGGTTCAACAAGATAAAATCAACAAAGCCAACAAGATAAAATCAAAAACTTCAAATAAGTAACCTTGGATACTGATTTATATTCATCCAAATCCTCCATCTAGTTTTTTCATATTGAATTAGAGATCAAAGCACCACTATTTTCGAACAAGAGATAGCTTCATGACTGAAGTATATGACAACAACATCAATATTATAGTTTGAATTCATATATGTAACAAGGAGCATTGTATACATTCACAAAATAAAACAATTTGTCACTGTAATTCATCTCATGATTTATGGTCAAAGAATACAGTGCTTCAACATACAAGCAGGAAACTGAAAGCAAGACTGAAATGTATATGGAAACAAAACCAAGTTTGTAGTTCAAATTCACAAGGAGCATTATTGTCATACTCATACAATACAAGTATAAAATCACAAAAAATAAAACAACTTCAGTCAATCCTTCTGATAGAAATTAGTACCTATAGTGAATGAGTTAAAGAAAACATACATGATAGAACAACTCTATGTATAATTTATCTTGAACAGCCATTAATATTATTACCCCATATTTGGTTAAAGTACTGGTAGATATCACTTGTATGTCACAGAACCGTAGTATAATAAAGCTGAATGATACAAATAATATTCACACAATATAATAATTATGCTTTCAAACATCGATCAATAATTCTTTCAAGATACTATAAATAATATTCCATCTCTAAAGAAACTTAAGAAACTTACATGTGTTGTCTCTGGACGGTTGTCAACTCACTCCCCATTCTTCTTTTTATGGGTGGCAATGAAGATCTCATCAGGATGTGCAGGTTGTTACAACAAGATTTGGATTTGTGTTTAAATATATATGTTTTAATGATAAAAATGCATATATTATATGTAGAACAATTTTTGTTCTAATGGTTTCAATGAGTGAGCAAATATTACAACTTTGGATAGTCTTAATCAAGATAGAATCAGAATCACTTTATCAATCATAAGAAGAACCATTGAATTCGTTTCTAATGAAACATCAGTAGTTCTATTGAATGTTGAATGTTCGACAAGAAAATAATCTTGGTGAGTTTCTAAGAAGAGCTCAAGTTTCAAAAGATTAGAAATCAAATAGCCAAGAAGTTAAGATTCAAATATCAACTCAGTGTCAAAATCAAGATCAGAATCAAGAGTTATGAAGTCAAGATATCAGAAATTAGAGCTTAGAATTAAAGATCTCAAGATATCAAAAATGAAGATCTTAGATATCAGAAAGAAAGAATTCATTATCAAAAACCAAGATATAGCTGACATAAGTTGTTGCTTCCAGCTCAATCCAAATATCAGAATTCAATAGATAAGAAAGAAAGAATTCAATGTCAAAATCAGATGTACTGATATAAGCTTCTGCTTCAGAAATCAGACATCATACATGTAACTCAGAAAAGTTGTTATCAAAAATCAAAAATCAGATCAAGATGTATAGGTCAGAAAAAGATTTCGCTCATAAACAAAGAAGTTGTTCCTCAAATTAGTTGTTGCTTGTATATCTGGAGACAATGTTTAACTATTTGAAAGACTCTGACTCTACAACAATGAAGTATCTTCTGGATCACTATCATTATTCAATTAGAATCAATCCAAAAAGAAGAAAAGAATCAAAGCTCAGAATTTAAAGACTTGAGAATTAGAAAGGATGTGGCCACAATATCTGATTTCAAGATTCAAACATCAAAAAAGCTTTTGACATCAACTTCAAAAAAGCTTCCGCCTACAATGCAAGACTTGTTTCCCATATAAGTTATTTCTTATAAAATCTGAAGACAAGAATCCACTAATGGAAGATTCTGAAATAAAACATCTTCTCACTTAATCTTCACCTCTAAGATCAGATAAGACATACGCCTTCAAGACTAATTCTAAGATCAAAAGTCAAGCTTCGTGTTTCAGAAAAGTTGCTATTATTTTTGAAGACAAGTCATGGTTCTGACAACTCTGATGTTCCTATGCTATAACAATAAAGTAGTTTATGAACTACTCATTAGTTATTCATCAAAAGAACAAAGACAAAGTTATTGATCTCTTCCAAGCTTAATACTTCAGAATCAGAAGTACATCATCAGAAGATAAAGATCAAGAAACTTAATCAAGAAGAATATAGTACAAACAATACACCGCAAATTTGACTATTATAATATTGGTTGTACTATTCATAGAAGTTGTCTCCCACAATATTATGCTAACAATTACAAGCATCAAGCTAAGGAAAGTGATGTTTCGTACTATTCTAAACCTCTCTTGAATCTATATGTTGGGAATCAACCGTTGGAAGGAGAAAAATACTTTTCTACCCTTACAATGACTCTTTTTGAAGGATATATAAGAAGATTAATGGACTAATTGAAAATTGATGAAGGCCTTTGTAACGCGGTGGGAACACTGACTTGAGATGTTTTGCGTTTTTATCGCAATTGTTGCGGATAGCAAGAGCCTCCATCGACTTTTCTTTTATACAATAAGGAAAGGCTGAAAAGAACAGGAAAGACCTTTCGAGATTATTTCTTTAGTTCGGTGGGTAGGTTATGAAAAGGAAAGGTATTAGCACCCTTTTCACCCATAGTTAACTATGGGCTCTTAGTTTCTTGCTAGATCACTTGCTTTTGTTTGAAAAATGTGCTTGTGGTGTGGGTTTTGAAAGTATTTTGAAAACTTCTTTGTAATGGTTCTCATTTCTATAAGAACGTGTACAAAGTGTTTGTCTTTTGAAAATGTTTCAAAGTGGGAGTGTTGGTGTATAAAATGTTTTGTTGTTGTGAGCAAGCGAGCAACTAGGAGTAGCCTACCTACTCAAAAGGTCTTGAACGTTCTTTTCCTCCTCCTTTAGATGTTGCTATCTTACCATTGATTTGGTAAGAATCCCCGTCGTTAGATGTGAAGGGACGGGCATGGGACGTTTGTATAGTCATAATAGAAATTTTGTGAGATGTCTTAGCATTTCTCTTGAGGGACTAAGATCATTTGTAAGGCAACATTCGAAGCGTCATCGAGGGACTGTGATCTTGTATTTTGATTGTTTTTGCCAAGATATCTCACATGCATAACATGACCATTTTTAGGAAACAAGTGGAGTTAACCCTATGGGTGCATGTGTGAATAGTGTGTTTGATTTGCATGTATCTTGTCTTTGATTTTTGGGTTGTCTACTTGTCCTTTTTATCTTTCCATACATCCTAGTTACTAGCATTTATACAAAAGAAATAAAAATGCAAGAAATAAAACCTACACTATTACAACCATATTGAATTGCATGGAAATATAAAGGCAAAAATAAAATAAATACAAGAAAAATGGATCCTTCGATTTGGGTTGAAACACCCTTCGATTCTGCATTTCCTGGCTTCCTTCGATTTGGATTCTGAAGTCAGTGGAGTCATGCCCTTCGATTTTCCTTTTTATCTCCTTCGATTGAGGGTTGGAATTAAGATGGTCACCCCTTTCGCCTGGGCTTGGAAGTCAGCATAGTTCTGCCTTTCGGTTGACGCTTAGAGATAGCAAGGTTCTGGCCTTCATTTAAGGCCTGGAGACAGCAAGGTTCTGGCCTTCGTTTGAGGCCCAGAAGCAGTAACACTCATGCTTTGCCACAAGTTCCTTGCTGACTCTTTGTAAGCATATTGGGCCCTCAGATTGTGATTCAAAAGGCTTGTGCTTCTAGACAATCGAAGGGTATAACAAACCTGTCTTAAAGTATAAAATGCAATATCCAAACATAACTACAATTCAGGGGTTAGCATGAAAACTAATGGGTCTCAAAGTCCAAAGCATAACTAAACTAAGGTTGAGTTTTCAACATACAGGCAGTCAGAATCGAAAGCTAAAACATAGTCTAAAAATGTCTATATTTTTATTTATTGGCATATGCACATGATATTAAAATAGAATAGACACAAGTTTGAAATAAAACTTACCTCTTGAAGTCCTTAAATCGAAGGGAGATGTAAGTGATTTATTTGATGGAAAATGAGAGTTTGTTGGGACCCTTCTGATGCTAGTCCAGTTGCTACTTTGTGAAATCAATGACTGGGTCGAAAGAGATTGTGTGAGTGGATCGAAAGAATTTTTTTATCACAGGTGATGGAGTAACTCAAAAGCCTACTGTATGATAGCAGGGTGAGTGGGTCGAAGGGTTGTTTGATGGTCACTTAGAGGGTGAATTGAAGGTTTTTTCTTAGTGTATAGAAATGTTTGAAAAAGAATGTTGGAAAGTGTTTGAGAATTTTTTGAGAATTTTCACAAGTGTTTTCTTGCAATCCTTTCGGCGCCTCTAATATGTATGGTGATTCCTCCTTTTTATAGATTTCTTGGGATGATGCTTTGGGAGGGAAAACAAAAAGTTCAAACAAAAAGTGTATGATGTATTTGTAGCTTTCGAGGGAATGTGTTTTATTGCCATTTTTGGTGCAAGGTATAGGGAAGCAATGCAAGATTGCTGCGCAGCAGTTTTAGAGTTTTATGGCCAGTGTATCAGGCTTGATCCTGGCAGCGCATGGGACTTGGTCAACAAGTACCTTTGGCATCTCAACCTTTTGTCTTGACCCCCCAGCCTTGCCTTTCGACCAGACTTTTCAATAAACATCTCTTCTTTCAAATCAAAGTGTCATTCGAATGACTCCCATGGATATCCTTCGAAGGGGGCAAATTAATGATCTTGGAATGGGTCAGTAACATATGTCCTTCGATTAGGGACATCCAGACATACCTGACAAACTCTTCGAATGCACCACCATGGTGCTTTTTTCGCCTGAGGCAATGACATAGTGAAGATTTTTCATGTTTGAAACAGACCATTTCTACAGGAGATCCCACCTACTCAAGTTTTCCTTCAAAGGGACCATATGGCCAAACGAAAGAATGTGTGCAGGAGGTTCCTGTCTTGTGACCTTATGCAAATATGTTTAAACGAAAGCTTGTAAAAGAGGAGCCAGATGCCCAAACGAAAGGCATGACAAAAGACTGGTGCTCAAGGATTCACACCCCCAAGCGAAGGATGCGTGCAAGGGATGGAAGGCTCAATCGAAGCTTACAATGTTGGGAAAGTTATTGCCCCAAATGAAGGCGGCTTGCAAGGGCAAAATGTATGCTCGAAAGAGGGAAAAAGGGAGGTTTTGGCCTCCTGATTCGAAGGACGTCATCAGGAAGCATTTTTCCTTGTATGTCTTGGCTAAAACGCAGGGAAGATGATGTGTGGCCAAACGAAAGGCTTGCACAAACTTTCAAACGAAGTCTAACGCCAAAACGAAACAGGAAATTATCTTAGCCAAATGAACCCAATGCCTCAATCGAAGCATGAAACGAACTTGCCCCAAAGGAATCCAGCGCCCAAACGAAAGATGCAACCAAGGCCAAAGTGTTCAATCGAAGGATACGGAATCGAAAGGAACTTGGTTTTCCTTTAATTTTTGTCAAAAAGGGCATTTTCATTCGTTTTGTCCTTTTTTAGCAATTTCTTCCATAATCTTAATGCTGAAAAATCCAAGTATATTTGTGTAAGCTTGGATTTTGGGAATCCTTTGTGAGAATTGTCTTGAGGAATGAGAGGGAAAATTTTGGGGTACAACAGCTGCCCCTGTTCAATCTTCTTAAACTTGAAGAGTTAGATTGGCGAATCTACCATTCGTGACTTGAAGGTGGAAGATGATTGAACACTAGAGTGCCCAGAAATTTGCACTTGACGATATCGTGGTTGATGTGTAAGGAATGGGCTTAAAGATGCCATTTGGAGAAATGATGGAGAGTTGGCGGAGATGGGATTATAGATGCCATCTAAAGATGATTGTTGACAGCAATTAAACTAAGTCTAAGCTTGACTTTAACTGGGAAGAGAATCAGAACAAATCTTTGGTCGATTAAAAACTGAACCTAGCAGAAGTCTTGAATAATCCATAACTGGAAAGAATCAGAATAAATCTTTGGTCGATTTAACATTGAACCAGGGAAAGCATCTACTGGGAAAGCATCAGGACAAACCATTGAGAGATCTAAATTGAACCAGAGAAAATGTCTACGAGAAATAATTAGGATAAACCGTTGAGAGGTTTAAACTGAAATAGCAGAGGTCTGGAAAAGAATCAGAATAAATCTTGGAGCTACTTATCTAAACCAGAGAAGATGTCTACAGGAAAGAATCAGGATATATCGTTGAGATATTTAAACTGAACCAACAAAGGTCTAGAAAAGAATCAGAATAAATCTTGGAGCGACTTATCTGAACCAGAGAAGATGTCTACGGGAAAGAATCAGGATAAATCGTTGAGAGGTTTAAACTGAACCAGCAGAGGTCTGGAAAAGAATCAGAATAAATCTTGGAGAAATTTATCTGAACCAGATAAGATGTCAACGGGAAAGAATCAGGATAAACCATCGAGAGGTTTAAATTGATCCAACAGAGGTCTGGAAAAGAATCAAAATAAATATTGGAGTGACTTATCTGAACCAGAGAAGATGTCTACGGGAAAGAATCAGGATAAACCGTTGAGAGATTTAAATTGAACCAGCAGAGGTCTGGAAAAGAATGAGAATAAATCTTGGAGCGATTTATCTGAACCAGAGAAAATGTCTACGGGAAAGAATCAGGATAAACTGTTGAGAGATTTAAACTGAACCAGCAGAGGTATTGAAGGATGTATCTGTCATGTAGATAATCACCCTGTCCTTCTTCGGGAATTGACCTATCATTGATTTGTTCACAAATAATTGCCTTGTCTTGTTGAAAATTTGATGATAATCCTTATTGATTGGTCTTTCCTGAAAAGGTAAAGAGTTAGTTGTATGTAATGCCATGATGTATGAAATGCATGGTGTAATGATGTTTCTCAAAATAAATGAGTTTGTGATATATGCATTTGTGTTGTCGATATTTATGATGTATGAATGCAATGTATGCCCATGTTAGTTGTTCTGCTACAGTGTTGTTTAGATTGGGGAAAATAAATCCCTGACCGTTGTTGGGAATGTGGAGTTTAAGCCTTCATATTTTGTTGAAATTGAAGCATTGATAAATGGGTTTCCGTCATTAGATAAGTAAACTATTGGGAAAGGGAAACACTGTGAATTTCTTGTGGACTTCGTAAAAACCTGTTGGGGAACCTTTAGAGCAGTGACTGTGGAGATTTTATGGAATGACCCATAAATATTATCCTGTTTCTTAAAGCCATTAGTAATTATCTTTTTGTTTAGTTTTCCTTTTTTATGCGTTCTTTTATAAACAACAACTATGTTCAAATGCATATGTTCAAAAATAAACACTTGACTTTTTTTTGCAAACAAAACAGGAACAATAAAAAAAATAAATAGCTTTGCACTTTTAAAGGAATATCTTTGTATTATCTTGAATAGGTATTTTTGTATAAAGAGACGAACATCCTAGTAAGAGGATGTCATCATAAGAATGAAAATTGATACAAAGAAAAGACAGCTATGTAAAATAATCCCATAGGGTTCCCGTTCTGCTATAACCTTCATGTCTCTGAGCGTGTCATCCACTTGTTGCTTTGTCTGAAGTTGATTGGATTGATTAGAACCGTTCGAGCTTGACGATTGATACTGGAGATTGGCTATAAGGTGATCCAATGGGACATAGTCATACGCTTTAAATCCCTAACTTTTGCCTGGGCCGCCCTTTCGGGTTTTCAGTCCACCAGGATACCCTTTTTTGCCCAAGCTGCTCTTTTAGGTTTTCGGCTTGCCGGGTGTACAGGCTTTTTGTGTTTTATCCCGAATTTTTTCCTAGGCCAGTCGACCTAGCGGGTCTTTTTATGCATAATATCTTTTAACTATGTCTGCATTTACAGGGTGCGGAAGGTCGTTGCCGTCCATAGTGGTTAAGATCATTGCCCCACCAGAAAAAATGTTTTTAATCACAAATGATCCTTCGTAGGTAGGATTTCATTTTCCCCTGGGATCACCTTGTGGTAGTATGATACGCTTGACTACCAAGTCACCAACCTGATACACCTGACGTCTGACCTTCTTGTTGAAAACTTTAATCATGCATTTTTGGTACATCTAGCCATGGCAAACAACCGTGAGCCTCTTCTCATCAATCAAGTTCAACTGGTCAAATCGAGTTTGAATCCAATCATCTTCATTCAACCCCGCATCCTTTATGATTCTCAGAGAAGGTATTTGGACTTCAATCGGTAGGACAACTTCCATGCCGTATACCAAGGAGAAAGGAGTTGTCCTTATTGACGTGCGCACCGTGGTACAGTAACCATGAAGAGAGAATGGTAACATCTGATGCCAGTCCTTATAGGTCACTGTCATTTTTGTATGATCTTCTTGATGTTTTTATTAGCGGCTTCTACAGCACCATTCATCTTCAGTCGGTAAGGAGAAGAGTTATGATGCTGGATCTTGAATTGCACGCATAGTGCAGTGATCATAGTATTGTTGAGATTGGTTCCATTATCTGTAATGATTCTCTCCTGGATACCATACCGACAAATAAGATTTTGTTTGATGAAACGAGCCACAATGTTCTTGGTAAAAGAAGCGAATGAAGCTGCCTCGACCCACTTCGTGAAGTAAACAATTGGAACTAAGATGAAGCGGTGTCCATTAGAAGCTGTAGGTTTGATCTCTCCAATCATGTCAATGCCCCACATTGCGAATGGCCAAGGAGCAATCAGGATATTTAGAGGAACTTGAGGCACATGTATCTTGTCAGCATAGATCTGACACTTGTGACAGGTTCGTGAATGCTGATGAAAATCTGCTTCCATGGTGGACCAGTAGTATCCTGCCCGTAGGATCTTTTTAGCCATCGTGTGTCCACTATAATGGGTGCCAAAGGTGCCTTCATGTAGATCATCCAGGATCTTGTCTGCTTCACTCTTGTCTACGCACCAAAGCAAAGTAGAGTTGTGGTTGTGCTTATAGATAACTCCATTACAGAGGAAGAACATAGCAGAGAATCTTCTTAAAAATTTCCTGTCATTGACAGAAGCTCCCTCCGGATAATCTTGGGCCTTAAGGTGTCTCTTAATTTCATGGAGCTAAGGCTTGGCCATTACTTCATCAGTATCAATCTCGTGACAGTAAATTGGTTCCTCCATTCTCTCGATGGTGATCTGAGGAGCCTCATTATCCCACTTGATTTTGAACATGGACGACATAGTGGCTAGCGCGTCCGCTAGTTGATTTTCCTCCCATGGAAAATGATCAAAGGTAATTTCCTCAAAATCTGGGGTTAATGTCAAAACATGTTCTTTGTATGGGATGATATTAGGATGCTTCGTGTCCCATTCTCCTTTGATCTGACTGATGACTAAGGCTGAATATCCAAATACACTTAAGGACTTGATTCCCAAATCTATGGCAGCTTTGAGACCCATAATACATACTTCATATTCCGCCATATTATTGGTACAGTTGAAACACAGTCTAGAGGTGAAGGGAGTATGGCAGCCTTCGGAGGATATGATCACAGCGCCTATATCGTTGCCGAGTGCGTTGGAAGCTCAATCAAAAACCATAGTCCATCAGGATCCTTGTTCAGGTCTGTCATATGATCTGAATTCTTCAAAATTATTTACCATCATGATATCTTATTCCGAAAATTCGAAATTCATGGATTGATAGTCATCCACGGCCTGATGAGCAAGGTGATCGGCCAGCACACTTCCCTTTATTGCTTTCTGGGTAGTGTATTGAATGTCATATTCAGTCAGGACCATCTGCCATCTTGCTATTCTTCTATAGAGGGAGGGCTTCTCGAATATGTATTTAATTGGATCTGTCTTGGATATCAATAAGGTAGTATGAGTAAGCATATATTGTCTTAGCCGGTGAGCAGCCCATGCCAGAGCGCAGCAAGTTTTCTCGAGCAGTGAATATCTGGTTTCACAGTAGGTAAACTTTTTGCTCAGGTAGTATATTGCATGCTCTTTTGGGCCAGACTCGCCATGTTGCCCCAACACACACCCCATTGAGTTTTCCAAGACAGTTAGATACATGATCAGAGGTCTTCCCTCAACTGGAGGCATTAAAATGGGAGGCTCTTGAAGGTACTCTTTGATCCTATCGAAGGCAGCCTGGAAGTCGCCGTTCCATTCCACCACTTGATCTTTCTTCAGCAATTTGAAGGTTGGTTCACAAGTAGCGGTTAGATGGGAAATGAACCTGGCGATATAGTTTAGCCATCCTAAGAATCCCCTAACTTCCTTCTCAGTGCGAGGAGCAGGAATTTCTTGTATTTCTTTTACTTTTGCAGGGTCCACTTCGATACCTTTGCCACTGACAACGAAGCCTAAGAGCTTGCCGGACCTCACTCCAAAAGTGCATTTATTCGGGTTCAGCCTTAGTTTGTATTTCTTTAGTCTTTGAAACAATTTATGCAAATGGTCAAGGTGTTCCTCTTCAGTTTGAGATATGCATATCATGTCATCCATATAGACCTCTATCTCGTGATGAATCATGTCCTGAAACAAAGCTACCATGGCACGCTGATAGGTTGCTCCGGCGTTCTTCAACCCATATGGCATAACTTTGTAACAGAACGTGCCCCACTGTGTGACGAAGGTTGTTTTCTCCATGTCCTCAGGTGCCATTTTGATCTGGTTGTATCCGGAGAAACCATCCATGAAGGAAAATATTTTATGTTGTGCGGTATTGTCAACTAGAATATTGATGTGGGGAAGCGGGAAGTCATCCTTGGGGCTTGCCCTATTCAAGTCTCTGTAGTCTACACACATACGTACCTTTCCATATTTTTTAGTTACTGGGACAATGTTGGCGACCCATTATGGATAGGAGGTGACAACTAAGAATCCAGCATTGAACTGCTTCATGACTTTAGTCTTGATTTTCTCTGACATTTCTAGCCACATATGGTGGACCTTTTGTTTTACCGGGGGCAGTCTTCTTTTGTCGGCAGACGATGGACCACGATATCAGTGTCGAGTCCTGGCATATCTTCGTATGACCAGGAAAAGACCTCAACATAGTCATGTAGTAACTGATTTAAGCGCTTCTTGATACTAGGCTCCAGGTTGGAACCTACCTTGACTTCTTTCTTGTCCTCTTCGATACCTAAGTTAACTGTTTTGACCGGCTCTTTGTGGGGTTGTATGGTCCTTTCTACCTGTTGCAGTAACCTGGCTAGTTCCCCTGGTACCTCACAATCTTCCTCACCTTTGTCTTTGGCTTGGTAGATCGGATTTTCAAAGTCATGATAGGCCATAGCATAATCGTTACCCATGGGATCTTGGGTGGATATGGATCTGCATTTTGATATGTGAGTGTGTGTAAGAGCATAGATATCTTTGAAAAAATAAAAAGGTAGAAAAAGAAGAACAAAGAGTGTAAAATTTGCATGCAAAAACGTCCATGATTTATTGATGACATATGAATATGAAATAACAACCCTCACAAATGGACCGTTGTGCCTCGGGTAAGAGACAAGGTTTTAAAATCTAAATTGTTTAGTTATTACAAGTCCGACAAAAATTTTAGAAGACAATTACTCTTGAATAAAAGTAATAGGGATAAATTCTTTGGCTTCCCAATTGTTGAGTCCTCCGCTGATGGTCGGAAAGATCCACTCGTCCATGTCACAACTACCATCACTGCCTTCCACTGTGTTGACTCCCTGATTGCTGATACGTAAAGGTGGCCTCCCGGTGCGAGTTCGTCGAACAACTTTTTGGGTCTCCGAAGTAAAACCCAAACCAAATTTGTTGGATTTTAGGGAATATCCGGAAGTTGACCCCAGATAGTGCATCCACCTTCCTCAATCACTGCTCTAGCATCCTTCAGAGAGGCCATTTTCAATGGCGGTCTGGTAACTTTTGGAGTCTTGGTAGTAGTCTTGGCTGCCGCAACTGTTTGTGGGACCTCCTCAAAGTTCTGACACGGAGTCTCAATGAACTCACCATCCATTTCCACGTACCTGAAATAATTCAGGTAGATAACCATGTATTCCTCCTCCCCATGGACAGTGATGATCTTTCCCTTGATTCGATACTTCAACATCTGATGTAGGGTAGAAGTGACGGCACCAGCACCATGAATCCAGGGTCGGCCCATCAGACAGGAGTAGGAAGGGCGGATATCCATCACATAGAAAGTTGAATCAAAAGTCTGAGTTCCAACTTTTATAGGGATGTCAACTTCTCCGTGCACTGTCCTCTTAGAACCATCAAAGGCCATCACCACAATGTTGATAGGCTTTAAGGTGAGTCCCTCACAATCTAGCTTGTTAAGAGAATTTTTGGGCAAAACATTCAGTGATGAGCCCGTATCCACCAGGACGTGGGCTAGCATAGTGCCCCTACACTCAATGGAAACGTGCAAGGCATCGTTGTGTTTCCTTCCTTTGGGAGTTAAGTCGGCGTCAAAAAAACCCAATTCGTTATCAGCAGTTAGACTGGCCACATAATTCTCAATTTGGTCAATGAAGGTCTCTTGCGACACGTGGGCGGTCTTTAGAAACTTTACCAAGGCTTTGGCATGGGCTTCCGAACACAAAAGTAAGGCCAACATTGATATTTTCGAAGGGGTCTGCCCCAACTGTTCCACGATGTTGTAGTCACTTTTCTTGATTATATTTAGTATCTCTTCCATCTCTTTGCTAGAAGCTTCAAGAATGACCTCTGGATGTGCCTTCTTCTGGACAGGCTCAAATAATACCTCCTTGCCCCTCGTCTTGGCAGCAGGGGTTACGGTAGGATTGTCAACGGGAGTATTACTGGGAATGCTGGTAGGAGAGGTAGAGGGAATAATTACATGATTAGCAATGGTCATTGGAGAGATCTCATGTGAGAAGATTCTTCCACTTCTTATTATATTACTGGTCCCAACGATATTGACAACGTCGGGATCAGCGTCTTTCACAACTTTGTCTTTGATAGCCAATAGATCTTGCTTGACATCATAGTAATAGGCGTCAGCCCCATAGTTCCAGGGAACAACTTTATCCAAAGAATATGGTATTGGCCCTGGCATGGTGATGATTAGGGGAGCAGACTTTGGAACATATGTAATCCTGACGGGTCTTTTGGTGGAGACCCTGGGAGGATTGTCGGAAATGGTGATTATTGAGACATCTTCACAAGAATTTTTTATACGAGGAACTTTTCAAACAGGATTTCTTTGTTAGCCATCAGACGCTGGATGCCCATCTTCAGTAACAAATAGCGATTTGGTAGAGACACACATAATTGACAACTTTCCTCACAACCCATAAATAGACCGGCTTGCAATAGATTATGTTTAATGGTTAAAAGAGGATTAGCTAAGTTGTTCACAAAGGAAAAAAACAATCATCATCAGCAACGTTGACACCTTGATTGTGTTTGGGCATTGGTGCCGTTATCACATTAGGTGTTTCTGGGGGGTCAAATTCAATCTCTTTCGCCTTGATAAGGTCTTGTACCTTATTATTCAAGGTCCAACAATCGTTCGTATCATGCCCCGGACTTTCAGAATGATTGGCACATCGATCATTCGGGTTGTAGCGAGGAGAAACAATATTGGGGTTCTTGGGAGCTTCCTTTAGAGTCACTAGAATTGACTTCAAAAGATGTGGCAAAACTTGGGACAAGGTCATGTTGATCCGGGTGAATCGTCTCATGGGTGCCTCTGGCCTGCGTTGATAGTTTCACTGCTGATTTGGTATAGGATTAGAAATCATAACAACCCCTACCATTGGGCGATGTTCAGTTTTGTTTTGATTTTTGTGGTCATATGCAACACTGACCTCCTTATTTCCGGTAAAGGGTTTCTTCATTGTGCTCGATGATACATCTCTTTGAATTTTTCCACTTTTTATATCGGCTTCTACCCGTTTACCAGTCATGATTAGTTCAGTAAATCCAGCCGACGAGCTTCCAATCATATGGTTGAAGAATGGACCAGATAACGTGCCTAAGAACATATCCACCAATTCTTTGTCAGATAGAGGGGACATTAGTGAATTCCCCATAACGGTCGATGATAGTAATGTCCTCCAAGGATCGAGAACACCAGTGGATATCCGAGTGTCTGAGTGACATCATCCTATTGGACCATCTCAAGCCTTGCTCGTTCTTCACAACGGATCGAGGGAGATGCGAAACAAACCATTTAGCCAACAAAGGAGTACAACACATGAGGGTTCCTCTTCTCTTCATAGTGCGAGAGTGGAGAGAATGCAAGATATCTCCCAACAAGGTGGGTACTGGATTGTGAGATAAAAATATTTTGACAGCATTCATATCTATAAGTTGGTCAGGATTTAGAAATAGTACCAACCCCCATAGATGAGAAGAGCCAAAATTTCTTCAAAAGCTTATAAATCCAGAGTGTTCCAACATTCTTGAGCTTTTTCCAACAGGAACTTGGCTAGGAACCCTTTGACACCACTTCTTGTTTCCCAATTAGCCGTGACGTCGGATTGTTACAAGTGTAAAGCTAGGGCAACCTCTTCAGGGCTTGGATCTCTTTCAGTACCGTTGAAAGGTAGTTGATCGAGAATAGGAATTCCTAAGTGTTAGGAGAATTCTTCCATAATAGGTACAAGCTGGTAATCGGGGAAAGTAAAGCAATGGTGTAAAGGGTCAAAGAACTACAAAAGCACTTTCATCATATCTTCCTCAAAGCTTGAGGTTACCAAGTTGAGAAGTCGTCCATGTCTTTTGGTGAACGGAGAATTCTCAGGGACCCTTGATGCTAACTCTTTGAGCTGAAAAGGTACTCGTACAAGGTTGACTTGGATTGTGTTCCTGCGAGTGAGAGTCATATCCTACAAAACAGAACAAAGATGAATTTCAAAATCCTTGAAATGGTTAGTCTAAAATGCTATGGCATGATGTCATGATGTTATGTACAAGCATATGCACAAGTTAAATCAAACATGTCCTTAGGTTTAGACTTGCATGAGGTTTATAGGTAAGCACCCTCTTGAATTTTAGTTGGTTCAACCTGTCTTAGAAAGTAACGGGTTCTAGGGAATCTCAATATCATTGATCTTTCTTCATCAGCCATTGTTTCAGCGCAAGCCTCTTTAATGGCAACCGAAATATCCCGAAAGTCTGATCCCAATGAGCATAGTATCGAGTATCAACCAACTTCGAACAGCACCAAAGCCGGCTACATCACTACTTCCTAATGGCCAAGTTGGTCAAGTAAGGTTCTAAAGTCAGTTAGTGCTTCATGACATCACATAGCCGCCTCGTATTCTCCTTGACTACTCAAGGGATACCGGTACCAACAAATGTGTCACACTAACGTAGCTATTGCTTAGACTATGTCAGTATACCCCACACAATGTTCACAATTTATTGATACTTAACTAAAAAGGTGCCCCAGATCCGGGTAGAGGATCAAAACAAACCCAAACAAAGAACTATAATATAAATCAAACAAATCAAACAATGAAAAGCAATTAAAGGTGATCTAGCCCTAAGGTAACCCCACTTTTAAGTAATGTCTCCATCAGAGTCTCCAGTTCTATAACACAGTGGGAGAACTGACTTGAGATGTTTTGCGTTATTATCGCAATTGTTGCGGATAGCAAGAGTCGTCACAGACTTTTCTTTTATCCAATAAGGAAAGGCTGAAAAGAACAGGAAAGACCTTTCGAGATTATTTCTTGAGTTCGGGGGGTAGGTTATGAAAAGGGAAGGTATTAGCACCCTTTTCATCCATAGTTATCTATGGGCTCTTAGTTGCTTGCTAGATCACTTTCTTTTGTTTGAAAAATGTGCTTGTGGTGTGGGTTTTGAAAGTATTTTGAAAACGTCTTTGTAATGGTTCTCGTTTCTATAAGAACGCGTACAAAGTGTTTGTCTTTTGAAGATGTTTCAAAGTGGGAGTGTTGGTGTATAAAATGTTTTTTTGTTGTGAGCAAGCGAGCAACTAGGAGTAACCTACCTACTCAAAAGGTCTTAAATGTTATTTTCCTCCTCCTTTAGATGTTGTTATCTTAGCATTGATTTGGTAAGAAGCCCTATCGTTGGATGTGAAGGGACGGGCATGAGACGTTTGTATAGTCATAATAACAATGTTATGAGATGTCTTAGCATTTCTCTTGAGGGACTAATATCATTTGTAAGGCAACATTCGAAGCGTCATCGAGGGACTATGATCTTGTATTTTGATTGTTTTTGCCAAGACATCTCACATGCATAACATGACCATTTTTAGGCAACAAGTGGAGTTAACCCTAGGGGTGCATGTGTGAATAGTGTGTTTGATTTGCATGCATTTTGTCTTTGATTTTTGGGTTGTCTACTTGTTCTTTTTATCTTGCCATACATCCTAGTTACTAGCATTTATACAAAAGCAATAAAAATGCAAGAAATAAAACCTACACTATTACGACCATATTGAATTGCATGGAAATATAAAGGCAAAAATAAAATAAATTCCAGAAAATGGATCCTTAGATTTGGGTTGAAACACCCTTCGATTATGTATTTCCTGGCTTTCTTCAATTTGGATTCTGAAGTCAGTGGAGTCATGCCCTTCGATTTTCCTTTCTGTCTCCTTCGAATGAGGGTTGGAATTAAGATGGTCACGCCTTTCGCCTAGGCCTGGAAGTCAGCATAGTTCTGCCTTTCGCTTGAGGTTTGGAGATAGCAAGGTCCTGGCCTTCGTTTAAGGCCTGGAGACAGCAAGGTTTTGGCCTTCATTTGAGACCCAAAAGCATTAACACTCATGCTTTGCCACAGGTTCCTTGCTGACTCTTTGTAAGCATATTGGGCACTCAGATTGTGATTCAAAAGGCTTGTGCAACTAGCCAATCGAAGGGTATAACAAACCTATCTTAAAGTCTAAAATGAAATATCCAAATATAACTACAATCCAGGGGTTAGCATGAAAACTAATGGGTCTCAAAGTTCAAAGCATAACTAAACTAAGGTTGAGTTTTCAACATACAGGCAGTCAGGATCGAAAGCTAAAACATAGTCTAACAATGTCTACATTTTTCTTTATTGGCATATGCACGTGATATTAAAATAGAATAGACTCAAGTTTGAAAGAAAACTTACCTCTTGAAGTCCTTAAATTTAAGGGAGATGTAAGTGCTTTCTTTGATGGAAAATGAGAGTTCGTTGGGACCCTCCTGAGGCTAGTCTAGTTGCTACTTTGTGAAAGCAGTGACTGGGTCGAAAGAGATTGTGTGAGTGGATCGAAAGACTTTTGTTTATCACAAGTGATGGGGTAACTCAAAAGTCTACTGTATGATAGCTGGATGAGTGGGTCGAAGGGTGGTTTAATGGTCACTTGGAGGGTGAATCGAAGGTTTTTCTTAGTGTATAGAAATGTTTGAAAAAGGATGTTGGGAAGTGTTTGAGAATTTTTTGAGAATTTTCACAAGTGTTTTCTTGCAATCCTTTCGGCGCCCTTAATATGTGTGGTGATGCCTCCTTTTTATAGATGGCTTGGGCTGATGCTTTGGGAGGGAAAACAAAAAGTTCAAACAAAAAGGGTATGTTGTATTTGTAGCTTTCGAGGGACAGTGTTTTATTTCCATTTTGGTGCAAGGAATAGGGTAGCAATGCAGGACTGCTGTGCAGCAGTTTTGGAGTTTTATGGCCAGTGCATCAAGCTTGATCCTGGAAGCACATGGGACTTGGTCAACAAGTACCTTTGGCATCTCAAACTTTTGTTTTGATCTCATAGCCTTGCCTTTCGACCATACTTTTCAATAACATATGTCCTTCGATTGGGGACATCCAGACATACCTGACAAACTCTTTGAATGCACTACCATGGTACTTTCTTCGCTTGAGGCAATGACATAGTGAATAGTTTGCATGTTTGAAACAGGCCATTTCTACAGGAGATCCTGCCCACTCAAATTTGCCTTCAAAGGGACCATATGGCCAAACGAAAGAATGTGTGCAGGAGGTTCCTGTCTTGTGACCTTATGCAAATATGTTCAAATGAAATCTTGTAAAAGAGGATCCATATGCCCAAACGAAAGGCATGACAAAAGACTGGTGTGATATGGTGGGAGAACTGACTATGGTTTTGCATTTGTTTTTGCAAATGTTTCGGTTGAGCAAGAGTCGCCACCGACTTTTTATTTTATCCTAAGGAAAGGTTTAAAAAGCACAGCAAAAACCTTTGAGATTTTTCTTGGGTTCGGGGAGTAGATTATAGAAAGGGAAGGTATTAGCACCCTTTCTATCCATGGTTATCCATGGGCTCTTAGGTACTTGCTTAGATCAACTTGCCCTGGTTTTCAATTGTTTGAAATGGTGCTTTGTGTGTGCTTTTGAAAAGGTTTTGAAAAAGATGCCTTGTCTAGGCTACCCTTGTAACAATTCTTTACTCGAATGTTTTACAAAATGTGTTTGTCTTTTTGAAAAGATGTTTCAAGGTTTTTTTGAAAGTTTGTTTTGAAAGTGTTTGTGAAGTGTGGTTTGAAAATAGGCAAGTGTTTTCTTTTGCAAATTGACAAGTACTTAAGAGCTATCTACCCTAAAGTTCTCAAAGATTTATGCTATGTTTTAACCCTTTTAACAATTTTGTTCCACCATTGCATTTGGTGGACAATCTTGTGTTAGGAGATGAAAGGGACGGGCGCGGGTCATCGTTTAGACCATAATTGCAATAGTGCTAAGTATCTTTGGGCAATTTTTCTTTGAAGGGACTTGATCATTTTAGGCAACTTTTCGAAAGCGTCATCGAGGGACTATGATCATTTGATTGTTTGTTTTACCCAAAGAAATCTAACATGCAATATGGCCCAATTATTTGAAGGCAACAAGTGGAATACCCTAGGGGTGCAAGTGTGAGATGTGTTGTCCATATTTCATGCTTGTTTATCTTGAAATTAGGTCAAACTATTTTGTTCTTTTTATTTGCATACAAACCCTAATTCTAGCATGGTATATTTAGAAAGCGTTTAAAGTGCGAAAAGTAAAATTCCTACACTATTACATCACAATATGGGAAGGGGGGTACAAATGTTCAAATGGGGGGATATTTAGACAAAGAAATTAAATCTAGCTATTACATCATTTTTGGAATATTTACAAATAATTGATTACATAAATTAAATGGAAAATAAAATAAAGGTGCAAAATGCAAAAAGGGTTTTTATATGTATGAGAAAAAAGTATTATTTATGTTAAATAAATAAAAAAAAATAAAAAAGTATTATTTTTGGAGTTTTTGTATTTTAAGGGTAAAACCCTAATTTTTATTAAGTAATATATATATTATTTAATTTACACAAATATTTATTTATTATGTACAAAAAATAAAATAAAATGAAATATATTTATAAAAAGTGTTTTTCATGTCAAATATTAATAAAATAAAAAATGTATGTATTTTGTATTTTAACCTAAATTTACTAATAAATATATATATATATATATATATATATATATATATATATATATATATATATATATATATATATATATATATATATATATATATATATATATATATATATATATATATATATATATATATATATATATATATATATATATATATATATATATATATATATATATATATATATATATATATATATATGTATTAATTTCTAAATATGTATTATATATATAAAAATAATAATATTTAATATAACAAAAAAAGTATATTTTGCATAAAATATTTTCAAAAGAAAAATGAAATAAAAATCAGAAATGAAATATATTTACATTATTTTTTCTAGTTTTTTTTCTAAATAATAATATATATATATATTTATGTACAAATGTCTATATAAACAAATAAATACCTAAAAAATGCCAAAATGGTGTAAAAATAATTTTTCATGTTTTTAATATTATTAGCAAAAATAAATAAGTCAAAATGAAAAAAGAAAAGTCAATAAATCAAGCAAATAAATAAAATGGGCTCAGGGGATGCAAAACCAAAAATATGGTGTGAAGAGAAATAACACAAAAGCCCAGCCCATGAACCTTCTTCTTCAACCTTCAGACAAAAAACATGTCAAAACGCGCGCCTGTACTTCACATTCAAACACCTGGATTCTTTAATCTTTTGCACAAACTTCCAACATAAGAAATGTTAAGCATTGAACCACGATTCTAAATATATAAAAAACTCATCCTAACTCTCAGAAATGAGAGAGAATTTTGACATTCCCAAATCCTGACCTAAGTTTTCTGCCATGTTCAGACTCAAAATTCTTGCAGCACACATAATATAAATGAAATCTAATTACATGGGCATGTTCAGGGCTATGAATGTGACATATTCTCTTCACAAACCTAAAGCTAACAATGCCTAATAAGAGAGATACGAGTTCATGAACTTACCTGTTCAGTTGAAGTTCTATCTGGCAATGGAGAAGCTTTCAGTGCAAGGTGATGATTGGTATAGCTTCCTTGATGTCCATGGATGCTATTCCAAGCTTTACTTTGTCTTGAAACCTTTTGAATCGTGCTATAGCACTTCACCTGCAAATCAGAAAAGTGAAAATGGCCAAAAGGATTAGAGGAGTTACAGGTTGCTTCTAATGCTTTGGATAGTTTGGATTGATGGTAGGGAAGGTGTCTGAAGTGGTTTGGGCAAGAATGCTTGACAGGATTAAGAGTTGGAACTCAATCTGCAGAGGTAGCTCTGTTTTTGCAGTTTGAGAGTGATTTTGGCAATGGGGAGGTATTGATGGTCTTAGGGTCATGCTTCAGCTTGGTTAGGATGATTAGAAAGTGTATACAATATTTGCTTAAGTGTTCTAATGCTGAGATGAAAGTTGTCTTGTGATATGCCACTTTTCTTCACACTTAAGCAAACAAAAGCCAAGTTGTATTCTAGACAGGTAGAGGACCCCTAATCATGCTGAAAAACTCCTCCTTGATCAGTGTGTTATGCTCATAATCTTGTGCCAATTAGATTTGATCTGTACCTCTTGGATTTGCATTATGACATAAAGCTTGCTTTTGCAAAAATGGCCATTTTGCTTTTTCCATAAATGGATTAAACTTGTATGTAATGCTTGAACTCATAGAACAACACTTTAGCAAAATGAACATGCATTAAATTATTGAGTGTTGGATGGTTTAAGGACCTATAATGTAGCACAAACTAAGCTGACTTGAAAATGGCATAAGTTATGAACATGCACATGACCAATTCAAAAGTGAGTTTTTGCCATATTGCAAAATTCGATTCTCTCAAGTTATGAGGTTGTTTGATAAGTTATTGGACATTTTGGAAATCTTGGAATGTGTACTACAATCCATCTTCAAAATGCAAATTGAAATTCCAAGTGGAAGTGTATGGAAAATGGCCTTGAAGTTAGGTAGAAAACCTTGCCAAAATAGGTTGAAATTTCACTAAGTTAAGAATGGTTTAGTACCCTTATTCCAAAAATTGTAACTTGAGATACAAGCCTCTTTTGGGAAAACTTTGTGAATCAAAGTTGTAGATTATGCAACAAGCTACAACTTTCATGTTTTGACTTTTGCTTGAATCCAAATGAATCTTGGTGAGAAAGTGAGGCAAAGTTGGGAAAAAATTAGGGTTTTTCATAACTTAGAAAAATTCTAAGTTATGAAAAATTCTCATTTCTAACCCTAATTTGCATTTTTTTGATTTCTTGGTGAACAAGTTTCATGATTTGGCATGTTTTGATGAAAAATGAATCTTGACCCTTGATTTTGACCAAAAAGTCAAAGTTTGACTTTTCAGTATACAGTCAAAATTGGTCAATTGACTGGGAAATTCAACTGTCAATCTTGTGCATTTGGGATCTTTTGAACTTGTTGAGCATGTCAAGATAATTCCATGGGGTCCTTGAGTCCATATGTGAGCTTGGTTTGCCATTGGCTAGGTCAGACAGTCAAAAATTGCCTTTGTGCAGTCAAAACCCTAAAAATGACCATTTTGCCCTTTTGGTGATCTGATCAACTTTCTTGTGGAATTGTGATCCAAACTTGATCAAATGGTTCATATGAGTTCATAATGTTGATGTGGGTCAATTTTCATGAGATTTGACTGTCAATTGGTCACAGTTGACTTTTTCCCCAATACAGCTGATTTCTAGGTCAACTGTCCAATTGACTGGGCAAAACTTGGAATCAAGACTTGAAACTTGATATGGATAAACTTGGGAGTCCAATATGAAGCAAGAAGGTCATCTTAGGCATTTTAGGTCAAAACATTTTTGTGCAAACACAAACCCTAATTTGGGTCAACAGTGCAAGGAGAAGTCTTGAGCAGATGAAACCCTAACTGGATCTTGATCTTCAAGAGCCTTGTGATGATAAATGTTGAGAGAATGGGAGGGCAAATTTTGGGGTACAACAGTTGCCCCTGTTCAATCTTCTTGAATCCGTAGAGTTAGATTGGCAAGTTTGCCTTTCGTGACTCGAGGGTAAAAGGAGATTGGACACTAGAGTGCCCTTAAATTTGCACTCGTCAAAGTAATGGATGCGGGAATGGGCTTAGAGATGCCATTTGGAGATGGGCTTAACGATGCCATCTGGAAGAGTGACGGACACTTGTCGGGGATGGGCTTAAAGATGCCATCTGGAAAGGAATATCAGGAAGGTGTCTATGCTTTGGATCATCTTCGAACTGGGGGTCTGAATAAGCAATAGATTGACATCCGTTGTTGGGAGGAATCCGTAAACTGTTTTCAAAAGTTGTATCTGAACAAGTTGATAGATTAACATCCGTTGTTGGGAAGAATCCATAAACTGTTTTCAGAGGTCTTGAGAAGAAACGGAACAAGCGATAGGTTATCATTCGTTACTTGGAGAACCCGTAAACTATTTTCAGAAGTTGAGAAGAATCTGAACAAGCGATAGATTAACATCCGTTGTTGGGAAGAATCCATGAACTGTTTTCAGAAGTCTTGAGAAGAAACTGAACAAGCGATAGGTTAACATCCGTTACTTGGAGAACCCGTAAACTGTTTTCAGAAGTTGAGAAGAATCTGAACAAGCGATAGGTTAACATCCGTTACTTGGAGAACCCGTGAACTGTTTTCAGAAATCTTGAAGTTGAATAAGCAATAGAGCAGCATCCGTTGTTGGGAAGCGTCCGTAAACTGTTTTCAAAGATTGCATCTGAACAAGTGATAGATTAACATCCGTTGTTGGGAAGAATCCATAAACTGTTTTCAGAGGTCTTGAGAAGAAACTGAACAAGCGATAGGTTAACATCCGTTACTTGGAGAACCCGTAAACTGTTTTCAGAAGTCTTGAAGAATCTGAACGAGCGATATGTTAACATCCGTTACTTGGAGAACCCGTGAACTGTTTTCAGAAATCTTGAATTTGGAGGAAGAACTGGTGTAGGGTTCCCTGATGATGAGCTCGTGTAAAACTGCATCTGGATAAATCTGGAATAAGCATTAGAATGTTGCCGTGTCTGGGTCACATCCGAACTATTCCTGGAAAGAAACTCGGAGGATAGTGATTCTAATCTCTTGGCTGATCTTACCTGAAAAGGTAAAGAGTTAGTTATATGCAATGTCATGATTCATGACGCAATGTATGTTATATGATATGAATGTAAATGAATGCGCATGTAAGCTGGAGAGCTGTCTTGCAAAGGATAGATGAATCCGAGACGGCTGAAGATGACAGTATCTTGACTGCTGCCGGGAAGAATAATTCCTGGTCGCTGCTGGAAAAAAAGGAGCTTGGGTTGTATACCAATCTTCTGGGGAATTCCGGATGACTTCTACTGGGGAGTTCCAAGCTAATAGACTCATGTTGGGGATGTAAGACCGAGAATCTTCAGTTTGGTGGGAAGTATCTCTGGCGTCTTCACTGGGGAACTCAAGATTTGCCCTCCTCAAAACTCTGTGGGGAGGAGGTTCATTAGTCTGGCTTCGCTGGGGATTGATAATTTGAAGTTTTAGCTCTGCTGGGGATACTGAAACTTAAATTCTGAGGGGAACTGAGTTCTGGAGGATTCTCCGGCTGGGGATAACAAAGATAAACTCCTCTGGGGATTGGAAGAATTTTGGCGAGTGCGATCTTCCGTGGCAATAAGCTGAGGATAACCCAGTTATAAGTCCTTGTGAGGAATAACTTTGAATAAAACTCGGGAGAGACGTCCGTACTCTGTAGGGGATAAGCTTCCAGAATCTACTGGGGATAAGCTTCAGAATTTGCTGGGGATATGGATTCTAAATCTCCGGGGGTTTCCTTTGAAGGGTATCACGACATCCAACTGTACCTTTGACCTATTAGTAATCCTCTTTCTTGGTTCATAAGGAAATGATTATGTTCAAATGCATATGCCTATTTAACAAAACATTGGACTTTTCTCAAAATAAAACAAATAGTGCAAGAGAAAAGAAAAGGAAATGGCACAAATTTCTGGGAAAAGTATTTGTATTGACTTTCTATGAGTATATTTGTACAAAGGAGACAATCATCCTAGTAAGAGGATTTTGTCGTAAATATTTGAAAAATTTATACAAAATAAAGATGGCTATGTGAAATAATTCCATGGGATTCCATTCCGCTATAGCTTTCACAACTCTGAATATCTGTCCATTCAATGCTTCGTTTGCCGATGACTGGATTGATCAGAAGCCTGGAACCGGTTGATGAGGAGATTGTCTTTTGAAGTGATCCGACGAGACATAGTCATACGCTTTAATTCCCTAACTTTTGCCTGAATCGCCCTTTCGGGTTTTCGATCCACCGGGAAACCCCTTTTTGCCCAAGCCGCCCTTTCGGGTTTTCGACTTGCCGGGTGTACAGATTTTTTTTGTTTTTATCCCTAATTTTTGCCTGAACCGCCCTTTCGGGTTTTTGGTTCACCGGGATGCCCATTTTTGCCCAAGCCGCCCTTTCGGGTTTTCGACTTGTCGAGTTATTTTATGCGTAGTATCTTTTGACTATGTCTGCGTTCGCAGGGTGCGGCAAATCGTCGCCGTCCATGGTGGTCAGAATCATTGCACCACCAGAAAATATGCTCTTGATCACAAATGGTCCTTCATATGTAGGAGTCCATTTGCCCCTGGGATCACTTTGCGGCAAGATAATCCGCTTGATTACGAGATCTCCGACTTGATACACTTGACGTCTGACTTTCTTATTGAAGGCCTTGATCATTCGTTTTTGATACGCCTGACCATGGCATATAGAAGCAAGTCGCTTTTCGTGGATCAGATTGAGTTGATCAAGTCGGGTCTGCATCCAATCATCTTCATTCAAACTTGCATCCTTCATAATCCTTAGATAAGGAATCTGAACTTCCATAGGAAAAACAGCTTCCATGCCATAAACCAAAGAAATTGGGGTTGCCCCAGTTGAAGTACGTGTCGTCGTACGGTATCCATGCAGAGCAAACGGTAACATCTCATGCCAGTCTTTGTAAGTGACTGTCATTTTCTGAATGATCTTCTTAATGTTTTTGTTCGCAGCTTCAACAGCACCATTCATCTTCGGCCGATAGGGAGATGAATTGTGATGATAAATCTTGAACTGCTTGCATAATGCGGTGATCATTGTGTTATTCAGATTTGTACCGTTGTCTGTGATGATCCTGTCTGGAACACCATACCGACATATGAGATTTTGCTTGATGAAGCGGGCAACCACATTTTTAGTGACAGAAGCGAAGGAAGCTGCTTCGACCCATTTGGTGAAATAGTCAATGGCAACTAGGATAAAGCGATGTCCGTTGGAAGCCGTGGGCTTGATCTCTCCAATCATATCGATGCCCCACATTGCAAAGGGCCACGGAGCAGTCAGAACATTGAGGGGAACCGGAGGGACATGAACTTTATCAGCATAAACTTGGCATTTGTGGCAAGTACGGGAATGTTGATGGCAGTCAGCTTCCATGGTAGACCAGTAATAGCCTGCCCTTAGGATCTTCTTAGCCATTGTATGCCCGCTCAAGTGAGTGCCAAATGTGCCGCTGTGTATATCGGTCATGATCAACTCTGCTTCAGCTTTGTCTATGCATCGGAGTAACACACAATCATGGCTTCGTTTGTAAAGGATGTCGTTGCTCAGGAAGAATTTGGCCGCAAATTTCCTTAAGAACTTCTTGTCATTTACGGAAGCTCCTTCGGGATAATCTCTAGTCTCGAGATACCTTTTGATTTCATGGAACCAAGGCTATTCCACTACTTCTTCGGTATTAATCTCGTGACAATGCGCAGGTTCATCCATTCGCTCAATGGTGATTTGGGGAGCCTCGTTATCCCAGTTGAGTTTAAACATGGAGGACATTGTGGCTAGAGCATCTGCTAGCTGATTCTCTTCTCGCGGGAAATGCTCGAAGGTAATTTGCTCGAAATGAGGCAACAATGTCAGGACATGTTCTTTGTATGGGATAAGATTAGGGTGCTTGGTATCCCACTCTCCTTTGATTTGACTGATAACCAAAGCCGAGTCCCCAAATACGATCAAAGATTTGATCACCAAGTCTATAGCAGCCTTGAGACCAAAGATGCAAGCTTCATACTCAGCCATGTTGTTTGTGCAGCTGAAGCAAAGTCGGGCCGTGAAAGGTGTGTGACAACCTTCCGGAGAAATGAGTACCGCGCTGATACCGTTTCCAAGTGCATTTGAAGCACCGTCAAAGTACAGGGTCCATCGGGATCCCTTTTCGGGTCCGTCATACGGTCCGTTACCTTCGATGTTGTCCAAATTCATAATGTCCTCGTCTGGGAAGTCAAATCTCATGGGTTGATAATCTTCGATAGCCTGATGAGCCAGATGGTCAGCTAGTACACTCCCTTTTATAGCTTTTTGGGTGGTGTACTGGATGTCATACTCAGTTAGGATCATCTGCCATCTAGCTATCCTTCCAGATAAGGCGGGCTTTTCGAAGATATACTTGATAGGATCCATTTTGGAAATCAACAAGGTAGTATGAGTCAACATATACTGTCTTAGTCGGCGAGCAGCCCATACCAAAGCGCAGCAAGTTTTCTCGAGCAGTGAGTAGCGAGTCTCACAGTCGGTAAACTTTTTGCTAAGGTAATAAATAGCATGCTCTTTTCGACCAGACTCGTCATGCTGGCCCAAAACACACCCCATTGAGTTATCCAAGACGGTCAGATACATGATCAATGGTCTTCCTTCGACGGGTGGCATCAGAATAGGAGGTTCTAGCAAATACTCCTTGATTCTATCAAAAGCAGCTTGATAATCGTCGTTCCATTCAACTACCTGATCTTTCTTCAAGAGTTTGAAAATTGGCTCACAGGTAGAAGTCAGATGCGAGATGAATCTGGAAATATAGTTTAAGCGCCCCAAGAACCCTCTAACCTCCTTTTCAGTACGGGGAGCAGGCATCTCTTGTATCGCTTTTACTTTTGCTGGATCGACTTCAATGCCTTTGTTGCTTACAATGAATCCTAGAAGTTTACCAGACCTAACTCCAAAAGTGCACTTACTTGGATTCAGCCTGAGCTTGTATTCTTTCAACCTGGCAAACAGCTTTTCTAGATGTTCAAGGTGCTCTTCCTCTGTTTGTGACCGAGCTATCATATCGTCTACGTAAACTTCAATCTCATGATGTATCATATCATGAAATAAAGCTACCATGGCGCGTTGATAAGTTGCCCCTGCGTTCTTCAGCCCGAACGGCATCACCTTGTAACAGAAAGTGCCCCATTGTGTGACAAAAGTTGTTTTCTCCATATCCTCGGGGGCCATTTTGATTTGATTGTAGCCCGAGAATCCATCCATGAAGGAAAACACTTTGTGCTGAGCTGTATTGTCGATCAAAATGTCGATGTGTGGCAACGGAAAATCATCTTTGGGGCTGGCCCTATTCAAATCCCGGTAGTCCACACACATCCTGACTTTGCCATCTTTCTTAGGTATTGGCACGATGTTAGCGACCCATTGAGGATAGGACGTAACAGCCAGAAAGCCAGCGTCAAATTGCTTCATTACTTCTGCCTTGATCTTTTCAGACATGTCAGGCCTCATTCGGCGAACTTTTTGCTTGATCGGTGGACAATCCTCTCTTGTGGGGAGACGGTGAACCACGATGTCTGTGTCTAAACCCGACATGTCTTCATAAGACCAAGCGAAGATTTCAACATACTCATTCAACAATTGTACCAGGCGTTCCTTGACTCTTGGTTCCAGATTGGCACCCACTTGTACCTCCTTTCGGTCTTCCTCGGTCCCTAAGTTGACAGTTTCCAATGACTCTTCATGAGGTAGGATGGCCCTTTCCTCTTGCTGTAGAAGTCTGGCTAGTTCCCTGGGTACTTCACAACCTTCGTCATCTTCATACTCGGCTTGATTGACCAGATCTTCAGAGTTGTTGAAAGATACAGCAGAATAGTCACCCATGGAATCCGGAGTGGATGGGTACCTGCATTTGTGAGCGTGGGTGTGTGTAAGGGATAGCCATCCTTAAAAAAATGCAAAAGGAAAGAAAATGAACACAAGCAGTTTATCAAATGAAAAACGTCCAATGAATCATTAAACATGGCATATGGATATGAAAAATAATCAAAACCCTTACAAGTGGACCTACATGCCCCGGGCAAGGCATGAGGTGAAAAGATAGTGTACGGATTGTTTGAAAATAAATATTATAGACTAAATAAGAAATGTTTAACAGATAAATTACTGATGAATAAAAGTGATGGGGACAAAGTCTTTTGCCTCCCAGTTGCTCAACCCCCCTTTGACAGTTGGATAGATCCACTCTTCGATGTTGCTCTCTTTGTCTTCATCCTCCAAAGCGTTGATTCCGTAGGGAGAAATTTTAACTGGCGCCCTTTCAATCTTCGCACGGCGCATATCTTTCTGGCCTGCGGCAGTGAACCCTAATCCAAATTTGTCTGTCTTATGTGGAATGTCAGGTAACTCTCCCTATGCTGAATTCTTCCCTTCCTTTATTGCGGCCCTTGCGTCCTCCAGAGATGCCATCCTGGCCATCTGCCTCGGTGTCTCAGCTGCCAACTTTGCTACTGCTATTTCAGGAAGGACTTCTTCGAAATGTTGAAAAGGCGTCTCAATGAACTCTCCTTCAACCTCCACATACCGGAAAGAATTTAAGTGGCTAATCATGTACTCTTCTTCGCCATGGACAGTAATGATCTTTCCCTTGACAGGATACTTCAACATCTGATGCAAGGAGGAGGTGACTGCCCCAGCATGGTGTATCCAAGGCCTACCCAACAAGCAAGAGTATGATGGAAGGATGTCCATCACATAGAAAGTGGATTTAAACACCTCAGTGCCTATCTTGATGGGAATTTCAACCTCCCCATGGACCATTCTCTTCGAACCATCGAAAGCTCTGACAACAATATCACTCGGCTTCAACTCCAACCCTTCACAATCTAGTCGGTCCAAGGCCTTTTTAGGCAATACATTCAGCAACGAACCAGTGTCGACCAAGACGTGTGCGAGAGTGGTTCCTCGGCACTCGACTGAAATGTGCAAAGCATCATTGTGGTTTCTACCTTTAGGAGTTAGGTCGGCATCGGAAAACCCTAATCCATTGTCCGCAGTAAGGCTAGCCACGCAATTCTGAAATTGGTCTGCAGAGGTTTCCTGGGGCACATGGGTTGCCTTCAGGAATTTTATCAGAGCTTTAGCGTGCGCTTCCGAGCAAAGTAGCAGTGCCAGCATGGAGATCTTTGAGGGAGTTTTCCATAGCTGTTCTACCACATCGTAATCACTCCTTTGGATTATCCTCAAAATCTCATCCATTTCCTTCTTGGAGGTTTCTGGGATGACCAAGGGTTGAGCCCTCGTCCTGACGAGCTCACCTTGGATTCCCTTACCTTTGTCAGCAGCGGTAGGAGAGACAGCACTAGGAACAACAACATCCTCAATCAAAGGGGTTCTAGCAGAGAGTTTTATTGGTGCAGGGATGACCTTGTCAGCCGATGAGGGTCCAAAGATTGCTCTTGGAGGAACAATCTCTGGAGAAAATATTCTCCCGCTCCTGGTGATTTTGCTCGTGCCCGCAATGTTACCGATGCTGGCTTCTTCATCATCCGAACTTTCTTCAGTTATTTCGATTTGTTTGATACCATGGTAGTAGACGTCACCGCCATAGTTCCAAGGTATCGACTTCTCAGAAACATAGGGAACAGGCCCTGGCATTGTTATCTTCAAAGGAACAGATTTCGTAGCTGGTGTAATCTTAACAGGCTTTTTGACGGCCTTGGAAAGATTGGCGTGAATGGTTATGATTGAGACATCTTCAGTATGAACTGGAACAGCAGAAACTTTTTCAAACAAAATTTGTCGATTATCCATAAGGCCTTGGATGCCTTTCTTCAGTAACGGACAATCAAACGGCAGAGAGTAACAACAATAGCAGTCTTCCTTACATCCCGGGAAGATCCCGGCCCTTAAGAGATTCAACTTAATGGTTAGCAATGGAGTAGTCAGATCATTGACATCAGCAACATACAAATCTTCTTCAATGGCATTGACATTTCGGCCGTGCTTCGGCATGGGTGCAGATATCACATTAGGCTTCTCCGGAGCGTCAAACTCCACCTCCTTCGCCTCTATCAGGTCTTGGATTTTATGCTTGAGTGCCCAACAATCATTGGTGTCGTGCCCAACACTGTCTGAATGGTAGGCGCATTTAGCATTAGCATGATAATGCGGAGAGGACGTATTCACATTCTTTGGTGCCTCCTTGATGGTGGCGAGATTCAACTTCAATAGATGGGGAAGCACTTGCGCTGGAGTCATATTAATACGGGTGAACTGCCGTTGTGGTCGTTCCACCCGTTGCTGATTTGGTCTGGACTGGTTATAGCGAGGCTGCTCACTTGGAGTGTTTTGAATCATTACGGCCCCCACAGTTGGCCGACGCTCCGTCTTCCCTGCTCTTCTCTGAGAATATACCACAGTTGTTTCCTTCTTAAAAGGCTTCTTCTCAACACTTGCAGCAACACCCTTCTGAATCTTTCCTGACTTGATGCCAGCTTCTATTCTTTCGCCTGTTAAGATTAAATCGGTAAACCCCGCGGACGAGTTACCAATCAGATGATTGAAAAATGGCCCAGATAGGGTCCCTAGAAACATATCAACGAGTTCACGGTCGGTTAAAGGAGGCTGCACCCTGCCAGCCAAGTCCCTCCATTTCTGTGCATATTCTTTGAATCCCTCGCCTGTTCCTAGTGACATACCCTGAAGTTGGGTACGAGTAGGAGCAAGGTCATAATTATACTGGTATTGTTTGTAGAAAGCGGTGGCCAAATCTTCCCAATTTCGGACGCTGGTTCCCTCTAGCTGATAAAACCACTCCAACTGAGCTCCAGAAAGGCTGTCTTGAAAGAAATGAATCCAAAGGTTTTTATCTGCCGTATAGGGTTGAATCTTTCTCACGTAGGACCTGAGATGCATTTTTGGACAGGACAACCCATCATACCTCACAAAAACTGGCACTTTGAATTTTGGGGGAATCACAATCCCGGCAACCAAACCCAAGTCTTCAAAATCCAAACCCGGTACTCTTTGTAGCTCCATGGCGGCCAATCTGTCTTCTAGCCCCTTGTATTTGTCATCAGCTGGAGGGTATTGCTGATCAGAATAATCTTCATCCTCTTCGACCTCTTCTTCTTCCGCATCAGACTCGGAAGGTACCGCAGCTCCACCTCCTTTGCTGGTTCCTTCATCAGAGATAGGAGGAAATTCAAGCACTCTCCGAGCTTCTCCGTCAAATCTTCTCCCCAAAGTAGCCACCCCGAGTCTATTTTTCTTCTTCTTCGCTGGGTCTTTGTTCCCCAATTGAGTTTTGATATCCTCCTGACCCTTAGCCAAGGTCATCAGGAGTTGCTGGAACTGTGCATTCTGAGCTTGCAGGTCTTTGACTGTTTGCTCGAGATCCATCCTACTGAAATAAACAGCAGATAGATAAGGAAACCTGGAGTGAGACCTGCTTATGCACATGATGAATGATATGCTTATGTATGCAATGCATTCAAGGATTTAGAACATTCAAGATTGTTGTAGACAAAAAGGAACGCACGTCATATTAATAAGAAGAAATTTGTTAGTACATAAATGCCCCATGGGCCAAATATTACAAAATAACTTCTCAAGGCAAAAAGACATTGTGCATCCTCTTTGGTGCGATGTAGGTGTTGAGGGCCTCTTGCTCATGGAGTCGGAGGGTAAGCTCTAGAACCTTCTTCTCGCTGGCGTAGAAGCTAGCTTCAAAAGTATTTCGTTCCTCCTTGAGCTGAATCCAACTTTTCTGCATTTCCTCCCACGATGTAGGCATGTCTGGATGTAGGATGGTGTAGGGAACCTCTCCTTATTTGACGGGCTCTTTAATCACTGGGAGTACATGAGGATAAGGCATCATTAGACTTTGGGCTCGGGCTCGTACCCACTTGAGATAGGGCTCAAGAGGGATGGAGTTCTTGTGTCCCAGAGTCTTGCTATCAACCTTGTTGGGCCTCCCCCAAGCTCTGATGAATCTTTGGCGAAGTCCTTGCGCATCGTTGTCGAAGTCAAAAACTAGGTCAGGAATCAACATGTCATGAGGGCCATCCCTCCGTGCATATCCAAATTTCCTTAAAGCTAGGCAAGGGTTGTAGGTGATACCTCCTCTGATTCCAAGTAAAGGAACATTAGGAAATTCTCCGCAACGATCGACAATGATGACATTTTCTCTGGACCGAGAACACCAATGTACATCAGAGTGAGTAAGAGTCATCAACCGTTGGGACCACCTTGAGCCTTGGTCATTCTTCAAGACAGATTGTGGAAGGTGCGAAATAAACCACCTTGCAAGGAGAGGAGTACAGCACATGAGAACACCCCTCTTTCTCATTGTTCGTGTGTAAAATGAGTGAAGAATGTCCCTAAGCAATGTTGGTATTGGATTTCTGGACAAGAAGATTTTGACGGCGTTGACATCTACCAATTGGTCAGGATTTGGGAACAAGACCAACCCATAGATAAGGAGTGCCACAATTTCTTCAAAGGCTTGTAGGTCCAATGAATTCCAACATTCTTGTGCCTTCTCAACCAAGAATTTTGCTAAGAATCCTTTGACGCCGCTTCTGGTTTCCCAATGCCCCTTGATGTCGGATGGTTGTAGATGTAATGCTCGAGCAACATCTTCCGGCTTTGGTTCCTTTTCCGTACCGTTGAAGGGTAGTTAATTAAGGATAGGAATTCTCAGGAGTTGAGAAAACTCCTCCAAAGTGGGTACCAACTGATAGTCAGGGAAAGTGAAACAGTGGTGAAGAGGGTCAAAGAACTGGAATAGCACTTTCATCATGTCTTCTTCAATGTTGGTGTTGACTAAGCTGAGCAGTCTACCATGTCTTTCACTGAAGGATGAGCTTTCCGGAATTCTTGAGGTGAGCTCCTTGAGTTGAGGAGAAATTCTTACAAGGTTGACTTGAATGGTGTTTCTGCGAGGAATTTCCATGACCTACAAAACAAGAACAAAGATGAAGATCCAAACCCTTGAAATGGTTAGTAAATGCATATGATGCTTGATGATGTTTATGATGTATGCACAAAACACATGTACAAGCAAATCACACCAAACCCTAGTTTCAGGCTTGCATGGGGTTTCATAGGTAAGTACCCTCTTGAGTGTAGTTGGCTTAAAAAACCTGTCCTATAAATAGTAACCGGGTTCTAAGGAGCTCAATATCACTGGATTATTTTCAATGTTCATTGTTTTGGTTTAGCCACTTAACTAGCGACCAAAATATTCCAAGAAAACAACCCTCAATGAGTGTAGTATCGAGTATCTACCAGCTTCGGACTGCACCAAAGCCGATCATCTCACTACCCCTAATAAAAGGCCAAGATGGTCAAGTAAGGTTCTAGGTCATTAGTGCTTAGTGACATCACTCAGCGGCCCCGTACTCTCCTTGATTGAACTCAAGGGTTACCGGTACTCAAAAATATGTCGCAATAATATAGCTATTGCTTTGACCGTGTCGGTATACCCCGCACAGTTTCCACAACGTATTGCTATCTATGAATGTTTCCCAAAATCCGGGTGTAGGATTGCAAACCCAAACAATAGAGCCAAGATGTAAAGCAATCAATTCAAACAATTAGTCATGCAAGAGGGTGATCTAAGCCCTAAGGTTACTCCACTTTTAAAAATTCTCTCCAGCAGAGTCGCCAGTTCTGTGATACGGTGGGAGAACTGACTATGGTTTTGCGTTTTTTTTTACAAATGTTTCGGTTGAGCAAGAGTCGCCACCGACTTTTTATTTTATCCTAAGGAAAGGTTTAAAAAGCACAGCAAAAACCTTTGAGATTTTTCTTGGGTTCGGGGAGTAGATTATAGAAAGGGAAGGTATTAGCACCCTTTCTATCCATGGTTATCCATGGGCTCTTAGGTACTTGCTTAGATCAACTTGCCCTGGTTTTCAATTGTTTGAAATGGTGCTTTGTGTGTGCTTTTGAAAAGGTTTTGAAAAAGATGCCTTGTCTAGGCTACCCTTGTAACAATTCTTTACTCGAATGTTTTACAAAAGGTGTTTGTCTTTTTGAAAAGATGTTTCAAGGTTTTTTTGAAAGTTTGTTTTGAAAGTGTTTGTGAAGTGTGGTTTGAAAATAGGCAAGTGTTTTCTTTTGCAAATTGACAAGTACTTAAGAGCTATCTACCCTAAAGTTCTCAAAGATTTATGCTATGTTTTAACCCTTTTAACAATTTTGTTCCACCATTGCATTTGGTGGACAATCTTGTGTTAGGAGATGAAAGGGACGGGCGCGGGTCATCGTTTAGACCATAATTTCAATAGTGCTAAGTATCTTTGGGCAATTTTTCTTTGAAGGGACTTGATCATTTTAGGCAACTTTTCGAAAGCGTCATCGAGAGACTATGATCATTTGATTGTTTGTTTTACCCAAAGAAACCTAACATGCAATATGGCCCAATTATTTGAAGGCAACAAGTGGAATACCCTAGGGGTGCAAGTGTGAGATGTGTTGTCCATATTTCATGCTTGTTTATCTTGAAATTAGGTCAAACTGTTTTGTTCTTTTTATTTGCATACAAACCCTAATTCTAGCATGGTATATTTAGAAAGCGTTTAAAGTGCGAAAAGTAAAATTCCTACACTATTACATCACAATATGGGAAGGGGGGTACAAATGTTCAAATGGGGGAATATTTAGACAAAGAAATTAAATCTAGCTATTACATCATTTTTGGAATATTTACAAATAATTGATTGCATAAATTAAATGGAAAATAAAATAAAGGTGCAAAATGCAAAAAGGGTTTTTATATGTATGAGAAAAAAGTATTATTTATGTTAAATAAATAAAAAATAAATAAAAAAGTATTATTTTTGGAGTTTTTGTATTTTAAGGGTAAAACCCTAATTTTTATTAAGTAATATATATATTATTTAATTTACACAAATATTTATTTATTATGTACAAAAAATAAAATAAAATGAAATATATTTATAAAAAGTGTTTTTCATGTCAAATATTAATAAAATAAAAAATGTATGTATTTTGTATTTTAACCTAAATATGCTAATATATATATATATATATATATATATATATATATATATATATATATATATATATATATATATATATATATATATATATATATATATATATATATATATATATATATATATATATATATATATATATATATATATATATATATATATATATATATATATATATATATATATATATATATATATATATATATATATATATATATATATATATATATATATATATATATATATGTATTAATTTCTAAATATGTATTATATATATAAAAATAATAATATTTAATATATAAAAAAAGTATGTTTTGCATAAAATATTTTCAAAAGAAAAATGAAATAAAAATCAGAAATGAAATATATTTACATTATTTTTTCTAGTTTTTTTTCTAAATAATAATATATATATATTTATGTACAAATGTCTATATAAACAAATAAATACCTAAAAAATGCCAAAATGGTGTAAAATTAATTTTTCATGTTTTTAATATTATTAGTAAAAATAAATAAGTCAAAATGAAAAAAGAAAAGTCAATAAATCAAGCAAATAAATAAAATGGGCTCAGGGGGTGCAAAACCAAAAATATGGTGTGAAGAGAAATAACACAAAAGCCCAGCCCATGAACCTTCTTCTTCAACCTTCAGACAAAAAACATGTCAAAACGCGCGCATGTACTTCACATTCAAACACCTGGATTCTTTGATCTTTTGCACAAACTTCCAACATAAGAAATGTTAAGCATTGAACCACGATTCCAAATATATAAAAAACTCATCCTAACTCTCAGAAATGAGAGAGAATTTTGACATTCCCAAATCCTGACCTAAGTTTTCTGCCATGTTCAGACTCAAAATTCTTCCAGCACACATAATATAAATGAAATCTAATTACATGGGCATGTTCAGGGCTATGAATGTGACATATTCTCTTCACAAACCTAAAGCTAACAATGCCTAATAAGAGAGATACGAGTTCATGAACTTACCTGTTCAGTTGAAGTTCTATCTGGCAATGGAGAAGCTTTCAGTGCAAGGTGATGATTGGTATAGCTTCCTTGATGTCCAGGGATTCTATTCCAAGCTTTACTTTGTCTTGAAACCTTTTGAATCGTGCTATAGCACTTCACCTGCAAATCAGAAAAGTGAAAATGGCCAAAAGGATTAGAGGAGTTACAAGTTGCTTCTAATGCTTTGGATAGTTTGGATTGATGGTAGGGAAGGTGTCTGAAGTGGTTTGGGCAAGAATGCTTGACAGGATTAAGAGTTGGAACTCAATCTGCAGAGGTAGCTCTGTTTTTGCAGTTTGAGAGTGATTTTGGCAATGGGGAGGTATTGATGGTCTTAGGGTCGTGCTTCAGCTTGGTTAGGATGATTAGAAAGTGTATACAATATTTGCTTAAGTGTTCTAATGCTGAGATGAAAGTTGTCTTGTGATATGCCACTTTTCTTCACACTTAAGCAAACAAAAGCCAAGTTGTATTCTAGACAGGTAGAGGACCCCTAATCATGCTGCAAAACTCCTCCTTGATCAGTGTGTTATGCTCATAATCTTGTGCCAATTAGATTTGATCTGTACCTCTTGGATTTGCATTATGACATAAAGCTTGCTTTTGCAAAAATGGCCATTTTGCTTTTTCCATAAATGGATTAAACTTGTATGTAATGCTTGAACTCATAGAACAACACTTTAGCACAATGAACATGCATTAAATTATTGAGTGTTGGATGGTTTAAGGACCTGTAATGTAGCACAAACTAAGCTGACTTGAAAATGGCATAAGTTATGAACATGCACATGACCAATTCAAAAGTGAGTTTTTGCCATATTGCAAAATTCGATTCTCTCAAGTTATGAGGTTGTTTGATAAGTTATTGGACATTTTGGAAAGCTTGAAATGTGTACTACAATCCATCTTTGAAATGCAAATTGAAATTCCAAGTGGAAGTGTATGGAAAATGGCCTTGAAGTTAGGTAGAAAACCTTGCCAAAATAGGTTGAAATTTCACTAAGTTAAGAATGGTTTAGTACCCTTATTCCAAAAATTGTAACTTGAGATACAAGCCTCTTTTGGGAAAACTTTGTGAATCAAAGTTGTAGATTATGCAACAAGCTACAACTTTCATGTTTTGACTTTTGCTTGAATCCAAATGAATCTTGGTGAGAAAGTGAGGCAAAGTTGGGAAAAAATTAGGGTTTTTCATAACTTAGAAAAATTCTAAGTTATGAAAAATTCTCATTTCTAACCCTAATTTGCATTTTTTTGATTTCTTGGTGAACAAGTTTCATGATTTGGCATGTTTTGATGAAAAATGAATCTTGACCCTTGATTTTGACCAAAAAGTCAAAGTTTGACTTTTCAGTATACAGTCAAAATTGGTCAATTGACTGGGAAATTCAACTGTCAATCTTGTGCATTTGGGATCTTTTGAACTTGTTGAGCATGTAAAGATAATTCCATGGGGTCCTTGAGTCCATATGTGAGCTTGGTTTGCCATTGGCTAGGTCAGACAGTCAAAAATTGCCTTTGTGCAGTCAAAACCCTAAAAATGACCATTTTGCCCTTTTGGTGATCTGATCAACTTTCTTGTGGAATTGTGATCCAAACTTGATCAAATGGTTCATATGAGTTCATAATGTTGATGTGGGTCAATTTTCATGAGATTTGACTGTCAATTGGTCACAGTTGACTTTTTCCCCAATACAGCTGATTTCTAGGTCAACTGTCCAATTGACTGGGCAAAACTTGGAATCAAGACTTGAAACTTGATATGGATAAACTTGGGAGTCCAATATGAAGCAAGAAGGTCATCTTAGGCATTTTAGGTCAAAACATTTTTGTGCAAACACAAACCCTAATTTGGGTCAACAGTGCAAGGAGAAGTCTTGAGCAGATGAAACCCTAACTGGATCTTGATCTTTAAGAGCCTTGTGATGAGAAATGTTGAGAGAATGGGAGGGCAAATTTTGGGGTACAACAACTGGTGCTCAAGGATTCACACCCCTAAGTGAAGGATGCGTGCAAGGGATGTAAGGCTCAATCGAAGCTTACAATGTTGGGAAAGTCATTGCCCCAAACGAAGGCGTCTTGCAAGGGAAAAATGTATGATCGAAAGAGGGAAAAAGGGAGGTTTTGGCCTCCTGAATTGAAGGACATCATCAGGAAGCATTTTTCCTTGTATGTCTTGGCTAACACGCAGGGAAGATGCTGTGTGGCCAAACGAAAGACTTGCACAAACCTTCAAACAAAGTCTAACCCCAAAACGAAACAGGAAATGATCTTAGCCAAATGAACCCAATACCTCAATCGAAGTATGAAATGAACTTGCCCCAAAGGAATCCAGCGCCCAAACGAAAGATGAAACCAAGGCCAAAGTGTTCAATCGAAGGATGCAGAATCGAAAGGAACTTGGTTTTCCTTTAATTTTTGTCAAAAAGGGAATTTTCATTTGTTTTGTCCTTTTTTAGCAATTTCTTCCATAATCTTAATGCTGAAAAATCCAAGTATATTTGTGTAAGCTTGGATTTTGGGAATCCTTTATGAGAATTGTCTTGAGGAATGAGAGGGAAAATTTTGGGGTACAACACCCTTGATATTGACGATGATGAAGTCCACAAATACAAAAAAGAGAGAAAAAAAGAATATATGAAAAGAAAGAAGAAGAAGAAGATGATGAAGATGTTGAAGACTATAAGATGCTGCACTTAAACTTATATTATATTCATCTTTGTAGAATTATATAAAAGCATGGAGTTGTTGCTCATATCTTGCTAAACAATTTTGTGTTTTTATCATGTACTTAAACTAGGAGTAATCTGCTTGTTAGGAAGCATTCTTGTAATCTCTAGAAACAATTCTTTCTAGAATTGGTGATGCCTCAAGTGATCAAGTGAAGATCTGTATACTTGAGAAGATTTTGACAACTGGTCATTGTAGATGAAATCCTTTCTAGGGAACCAGGTAGGTCAGAATCCTTGGGGGTGAGTGATCGTTATATCTCTTAGGGGATCAGGTAGGTCAGAATTCTTAAGGGATCACTAACTATATGATCATTGTTGTTGTTAGTCATCGGCGAAGATTAATGGATTAAGTCATTGTCTAAGGCAAAATCATTCGAGGAGGGTGGAAAAGATGTAGCCTTGTTGAAGTTGAACTTGGATAAACTGAGTGCGTCTCTTTATATTTCTAGAATTCTATATTCTTTCATAATTTTATCAAATAGTTTTTCAAAAGGGAAAAGTTTTGAAAATCCAATTCAAACCCCCATTTGCTTGTGTTTTTCTCTACCTTCACGGGACGCTTGAGCTTTTTAGACTATAATTAAAGATAATATATATGGTTACAATGTATATTAGATATAATTATATTAACATAATGTTATTACAAATACAATACATACCAATTCAAGTGCAACATCATGGTGAGCTTTACGACCTATAGTATAAACTGTCCCACCTCTACTTGATGACCGATTAATCCTATTTTGTTGGGAGACAACTTTGAATTCATATGACTTCCACTTGTCAAGAAGATATGTCCATGTATCTACACTCATATAAGGCGGCGTTTCCACCTTCCTTCTAAAATTTTCACATATATCAGCCAGTCGTTTACCACATTTCTGATGAAACAAGACTTCCATTTTAGCATCATCACAAAGATCCCAGCATACAAGCGACTACAAAAATATACAAATAATAAATTAAACTAAAAAATATACATTATTATTAAAATACTAAAAGATAAATTACATGTATTACTTTAAACGTGTTGAACCATTTCATTCTCTCTTTTTCTCTTCCGCGGACTTTAGGCTCACTATATTTATATAAAGTTCCCTGATAAAGCTTTTCTAAAACTTTTTAAACCGTTGTGGCAAAAACATCGCCTGTAATTAGCCTACAATTACTTAATTGAAAATATAAATAATACCTGATATTTAGAATATATAAAAAACATTCAATATTTACAGACAGTTCACAAATCAGAATCAAATTGCATAGTGCATATAATCAAACTGAACCATAATTAAACTGCATAGTGCATATAATCAAACGGAACCAAAATCATAATCAAACTGCATAGTGCATACGTATACGAGAATCCAACTGCATAGGACATATTAATTTATTTTCTTTAAAGCTTGTTGAAACAGAAAAAAGATTGAATAAACGGGTGTGTAATGCTTAAAACATGTTGTTATACCCCAAATTTGACCTATTGATTTTTTATTAGTTTTTATTTATTATTAACAGTTTCATTATAAAATTTAGATTATTAGGGATAATTTCATTGTGGTTTTTAAACCTTAAATAGGGGGTGTGTTTTAATAAAGGGTTCATGGTTTTTTTCCTCTAAATCAGAAAAGCCTGTATAATTTGCTTTTAGGCCCATTAAGGTTTGTTTTGATTTATGTTAAGAATTAGGCCCATTAAGGTTTGTTAAAAGTTTTCTAATTAATGGAGATGGGGGTTGTTGTACCCCAAAATTTCCCCTCCCATATTTCTCAAGACATTACAAGAAGAGTCTCCAAGTGGCTCAAGATTGCTCAAGAGTTGGACAGTCAAGTCATCTCCTAAGGCAGTCAATCTCAAATTAGGGTTTTGTGTTGCATCAAGGTCCTTACATCCAAATGACCTCAAGTGATCCCCAATGTCCTAATATGTTATCAAGTTCATCCATGTCAAATTTCAAGCCTTACAGAGGAAGTTTGGTCAGTCAATTGCTCAAGAAGCCCAAAAATCGACTATGCTAGGGCAAAAGTCAACTGTGACCTACAAATAGTCAAACCTCGAGATTTTTTGTCAACATTCTCATTTTGAAGGATAATTAATCATTTGATCAAGGGTTGATCATGATTCATCAAGGATTGCTCAAGATTCATCAAGATTCAAAAGTTGTTAAATTAGGGTTTTGTAGGAAAAGTCAACTCAACTTTGACCAAGCATAACTTTCTCATACTTTATGAGAAATGACCCATAAAAAGCTTATTTTGAATAGGATGAAATTTCCTACAATCCATATTCACACCCCAATATCAAGAAATGCACTCACGAAAAGTTACAAATTTGGACATTATAGGTCATTTTTGAAAGTCAACAAAGACACCTTTTTTTCCAAAGCTTATAACTTGAGCATGGAATATAAAAATTAGATGAGACAAAAAGGGTTTGTCATAGGACATCTAAAGGTTTCTAAAAAGTCAAAGAACACTTCCAAAAGTTCAAAATTGAAGAAGTTATGCATTGTTGAAGTTGGGCATTTTTCCAAAATTGCCAAAAGTCAACTATCCCCAAAACTTCAAATTTTGTCAAATGGCCCCACTTTTTTCCACTTGATTTGATCTTATCACATTATACACGTGTCCTATCTTCAGTTTCATGTCCATTCATTAATTTTTCTATTTTATTTGATTCTTATTGAATTAATTCATTTTAAATCAATTTAAATCTAAATTAAATCTAAAAATTGATAACTTGGTATCTTTTTTATCATTACAGGTCTTAAATATCATCATGTACACAATCAAATCTGAATCAAGCCATGTTGTGAACAAAATATTGGGTTTTGACAAATTTGGAAGCTTTTTCAATGGAGAATAAAATCAAATCTTGAATCATCAATGCTCATGGATTCAAAGCCCAATTTTTAACCTAATACATTGCTTGATACTTGTACAAGGCTAAGACACGAAGGACACGACCGAGAGGCTGCATAATCAGAGATACCAAACTTGAAAAAAACTCAAAAAAGCTTGGGACTGAAATCTTGGTTAGAGCCCGATTCAAGACAAAAACTCCACGCTATCCTCTTGCTGGAGATCCATTGAGGCTAAAGCAATCAGAATCAAGCCCTGAAACCTCCTAATTCGCGCTGTAAGTCTCCTTAAACATGACCCTGTACATGAAATCGTAACCTTGGATTTTTGCATCTTTTTGATAAATCATGGGCATATTCTTGATCTTTGTATGATTTCCAAACTATCTGCAATATTTGATTGAGTTTTTGTAGCCTGTAAAGCCATACGTGAAACTAGGGTTTGGGTTTCTTGTTTTTAGGCGTTTCAATTTCAGGTAAAATCAAGACCAACCATGGACATGGATGAACTCAGGAGGAAGAGACGAGATATGGTCATGGTCTCAGAATTCGTTTCCATAGCCTAGAGACGATTTTAGGATCGAGCCATGGATTTTGTTGAAGATTCAAATCCGCAGGAAAAATAACCAGAATTCTGTGGGGAAGACGACTACGTGTCCTCTCCCAACTGGCCCCTTCAAATCTCGCGCCTTATTTTTTTGTATGCTGGCATTTATTTGTTTTTTCCATATTATATTTGATTTCTAATATTATAACAATTGGGTGCGTTAGTTGAGTTGGCAAGCGTGGTGTACCAAAGTCCAATGGGACCTGAGTTCGAATCCCAGGTCCCCCAATATTTTTGTTACATTTTTCTGCCAGGTATTCCAGCGTGCCTCATGAGTTGTTGTTCACCATGGACTTCAGATCTCAACGTGCCAGATGGCCTCCAGGCCAAATCTGATGGCCTGGATAGAAGGCTCACCATACTCCCTAGTCAACGTGCCATGGAGAATTGCAAAGGTCAACCAGGCTTCCAGCGTGAATGGGCCTCAAAATGCTGATTTCACCTCCTCTTGGGCCCAACACCCCCCTTGGTTTATTTCTTTTTCTTTTCATTATATTTATTTGTTTTATTGTTATTATTTTTTATTATTATCACTTACCAATTAAATTTTTCTCATAAAATCAAAAACACAAAAAATATTATTTTTATTTATTAAAATTAAATTCATCATTTTATTTTTGTAAATAAACATTAGCCTAATTAATTTAGTTTTAAATAGATTTAACTTTTAATATCTTTTACAAAATAATTAAAATTAATGTAGATTTAGGTTTTTACTAACCTTTAATCAATTTATTTTATTTCTTTAAATATTCAAAAATCCAAAAATATTTTCATTAATTTATTATTTAATTGTTAATTTAGATCTAGTTTCTTTTTAATTCAAAAAATAAACAAAAATGCTTTCTTTTCAAAAAAAGGGTCAAAACCCTAAAAAATGCGTCTGATTTAATTTTCTCGCACGCGATCCATATTTTCATATTATTGTACTTGCTTCCGGTATGTAATAGCTTTAAATAAGACTTTATTTTATCGCTTTATTTTACTTTCCGCATTTTAAATTAAAGGGTTGTTTTTGGCGATGTAAATACCCGACGCCTTGTAATAGTTTAGATTTAATTTCCGCAATTTAAAATTCCGCAACTATACACTGTTAGATGTTTGATAATAGGGAATGCATGACAAGATCAAATGTATGAACTTAAAATCAAATAGCTCACCCATGACATGTACAAAGATAAATTAACCGAAATAACACACTGGCACATGTGCACTCTTAGGGTACACCTCACTTGGTTGCCTTCGAAAATGGTCATTGAGTATAGGAAGTTTTAGAGGTCGTCCTCTTGTACAAAGATCATAAGTTACCTCGAAACGGTCGCCTCAGAAAAATGATCTAAGATATTAGGGTTACCGCTAAGGCGTCCTAACGTTGCTTTAGTGACCACACGTCCCTTAATCGAATTGACCCTTAAAACTCCAACGACGATGCTACCTACTCCTCAATAGTGGGATAACATTGTCTAAAGGACACTTGTACAAATTAATTCCTTTTTCGAGTAGGTAGATGGTTCTTAAGTACTTGCTCCTTTTAAAAACAAAACAAAACTTTTCGCACTCACACCTTTCGAACAAAACTTCTTTCAAACTCACAAACACAAAGAAAAGCAAATTTTGAAAACACTTTGAGCAAGTACCTAAGAGCCAGTGGATAACCACGGATAGAAAGGGTGCTAACACCTTCCCTTTCTATAATCTACCTCCCGAACCCAAGAAACATCTCGAAAAAGGAATTTTCCTGTGCTTTTTTCCTTTCCTTGTTGGATAAAATAAAAGACGGTGGCGACTCTTGCTTACCGCGATATTTTGCGAAAACAAACACAAAACGTGAACCAACATTCCAAAAATAGTCAGTTCTCTTCCCACCGTATCACAGAACTGGCGACTCTGCTGGGGAGATTAATAAGTGGGGTGTACCTTAGGATTATATCATTGTGTTTTCAATTGTATGCTTTGTATGCTTTAATTTTGTGGGCTTGTATCGGAGTTTCTATAGATCCTAACCCGGATCTTGGGGTACCCTTTAGGTAAGTAACAATAAACTGTGAGGGAACTGTTTGGCGTAGACCGACACGGTTGAAGCAGTAGCTACATTGGTGTGGCACTTTAGTCTGTACCGATATCTCTTGTGTTAGAACAAGGAGAATATGGGTCTTCTAAGGGGTCATTAAGCACCAACTGACCTTAGAACCTTTAAATTGACCAACTTGGCCATAGAACAGTAGCAGTATGCTACACTCATTGAGACTAAACTCTCGCGATGATTCCGGCTGCAAGAAAAGGTTGCTAAACTGGAATTATGACCGATTGAGGGTAGTCAGTGATATTGAGATCCTCTAGAACCCAGTTACTATTTTTAGGACAGGTTTAAACCAACTGAACTGAAAGAGGGTAGTACCTAAGCTCCTTGCCGGCCTGAAATCTAAGGGCTCTCTGTGTGACTTGTGTGCCTTTACCATGTTTGCCATTTGTGAATACTTGTGGTGTGCTTTCTATCATGACATCATGACATCATAACATTGCATACATCTTGCATTGGACTAACCTATTTCAAAGACAGGAGGGATTCATCTTTGCTCTGTTTTGTAGGTCATCATGATGCCCATGTATAAGAATACTATCCGGATCAACTTTGTTCAGGTTCCCACCTTGCTTAAAGAGTTGGTTGCCAAGATGCCTAACACTACTTCCTTCATCAGGAGGCATGGTTATCTTCTCAGTTTGGTCACCTCCAAACTGGACGAGCAGATGATGAGTGTTCTGGTCCAATTCTATGATCCACTGTACCATTATTTTACTTTCCAGGACTACGAGCTGGTTCCCACCTTGGAGGAGTTCTCTGAGCTGCTCGATATCTCTGTTCTGGAGCAGACCCCGTTTATTGGTTGGGAGAAGATTCTTAGGCCCGAAGAGATTGTTGCACCCCTTCACTTGACCAAAGAGGAGGTAATGGCTAATTGGGAGACTAGAAGTGGAGCAAAGGGCTTTCTGACTAAGTTCTTGGTTAGTAAGGCTAACTATTTCTGGGATAGCCTAGACTTCAAGGCATTCGAGGATATTCTGGCTCTTCTGATATACGGCTTGGTATTGTTTCCGAACTCTGACTCCTTTGTTGATGTTAATGCGATAAAGATCTTCATCTCTCGGAATCCGGTACCCACTCTCTTGGGTGACATTCTTCATCAGCTTTATGCTCGTACTGCCCGAAAGCGGGGAACCTTATGTGTTGTGCTCCATTATTGGCAAGGTGGTTTATTTCGCACCTTCCCAAGTCAGTGCTGAAGAACAAAGAAGGCATGGGCTGGGCCTATAGGGTTATGTCTCTCTCGCATAATGACATCATTTGGACTCTCAAGGGTATGGACGAGGTGACTGTTATTGATCACTGTGGGGAGTACCCTAATGTTCCACTGATAGGAACCCATGGAGGAATTTCTTACAATCCGTGCTTAGCGTTACGTCAGTTTGGGCGTGCCAGAAGAGAAGGACCTCATGAGTTGTTAATGCCTAGTATCATCTTTGATTTTCAAGGGGATAGCGATGAGCAACGTCACAGATTCATAAGGGCTTGGGATAGAGTTCACCAATCTGATGCACATGAGTTGGGCCCAAATACTTCACTCCCGATGGAGCCCTACCTCAGATGGGTCCGTATCCGTGCCCAAAAGCTGGGTATGCCGTATGAAGCCGTCCGACCTGTCACTCTTGAAGTTGCTAATGAAGAAGGAGTTCTTCCAACCATCCTCCATCCTTATATGCCCACTGACATTGGGGAACTGGAGAGATCTTGGATGCAACTGAGGGAAGAACGGGATTCTTACCGAGAGAAGTTCAACGAGCAAGAGCAGAATATCCAGAAGTTAACTAGGCAGTTGGAGAACGAGCGAATTCTCAACGATTATGTCTGCACCGACAAAAAGAGACCATGGGAGCGTTGATTGATCTTTGTTGATTTTCTTTCCAGTTTTTATTTACTTTTAAGTATTTCCTTTCATGTAACGCCTTAATGGCATCAGTTGAACAATTTGAATTCTAAAGTTTATCTAATAAAGTGTGTTTCCTTTCTAGTTTACAAATTTGAATCTCCCGATTGTCTTTGAAATCATGTCATACGCATTTCATCCCATGCACTTCATAAACAGGTACCCATTACAGGTCTCTTATCCTCTTCGCTGTTTATTTCAGCACTCATCATGTCTGTTGAACCTTCAACTGAGCAAGTTATCAAGGCCCTCCAGGCCCATAATGCCCAATTTCAAGAGTTGTTCATGGATCTTGCTAAAGGTCAGCAAGACCTGAAGACCCTGATTCTGAAGGAGAAAAAGAAGAAGAAGAAGAAGACCATCATGTTCAACACTGGACACGGGTTTGGGAACAAGCTTTATAATGAAGTTGACTTGACCACCTCATATGGAGGGAAGGATAGTCAGGAAGAAAGAAGGGCTCCTAGCCCTGTGGTCTCTGATAACGAGACGGATTTCGATGAAGAACAGTATCCTCCGGCCGAGGACAGATACAAACAACTGGAAGACCGGTTGAGTGCTATGGAAGTTCAGAAAGTGCCTGGTCTGGACTTTGGTGATCTAGGTATGTCATCTGGGGTAGTGATTCCCCATAAGTTCAAGGCACCAGCCTTTGCTAAGTATGACGGAGTTTCTTGTCCAAAACTGCACCTCCGGTCATATGTAAGGAAGATTCAGCCTTACACCGCTGATAAGAACTTATGGATCCATTTCTTTCAAGACAATATCTCAGGGACTCAACTTGAGTGGTTTTATCAGTTGGACGGAGCCAGTATCCGCAGTTGGGAAGATTTGGCTACTGCTTTTTACAGGCAGTACCAGTACAACTCTGACCTCGCTCCTACGTGTACCCAACTCCAGGGTATGTCAATGGGAACGGGTGAAGGATTCAAAGATTATGCTCAGAAGTGAAGAGACCTCTCCGGAAGAGTACAACCACCCTTGGCTGATCGGGAGCTTGAGGACATGTTTCTGGGGACCCTGTCTGGTCCATTTTTCAACCACCTAATTGGAAGCTCTTTATCTGGGTTTACAGAGCTTATTTTGACCGGTGAAAGGATTGAGGCTGGTAAGATACAGAAGGGTGCCTCATCGAGCACCGAGAAGAAGCCCTTTAAGAAAGAGTCAAGTGTTGTCTACAGTGCAAGAAGACAGAATAGACCTGAACACCGCCAAGTTGTTAATGCGGTTGTAATTTCAAAACCTGTTGGTACTCCTCAGTACAAAAATCAACAAAAGGACGAGAGACCTTGAAGGCAATTCACCCGTCTTAACATCACCTTATCTCAGATCCTGCCACAGTTGCTGAAGACTAATCTGGTGATTCCAAAGGAAGCCTCGAAGAATCGAAATACAATGTCACCAAAGTACAACCCTAATGCCCGTTGTGCTTTTCACTCTGATAGCCCGGGGCATAATACGGATGATTGTTGGATTTTGAAGAACAAGGTACATGATTTGATTGATGCAAAGGAGATCGAGTTCGGAGCACCAGAGAAGCCTAAACAAGAGGCATAGGTGAATGCTATCAGGGATGACGATGATGAAGAGTTTGATATCGACAGTTGGATCTACCCGACTGCCAATGGTGGATTAAACAACTGGACAACAAAGGATTCTATGCCCATTTCTGTTATCACCCAGCAATGAAACTTTTTGTTTTGAATTTGTAACAAGACAATGTTTTAAACTTTACGGCCCGGTGTCTTACCCGGGGCACTGTGGCTTCATTTGTGAGGGCTTTCGTGTGTCATTTTCATATATCATTAATAAAAGCATGGGATGTTTTTTGTATTTCAAATTTGGCGCTCCTTGTTTTTCTTTATTATATATTGCAAAACAGCTATTTTACACGCACTCACATATACAGGTCCACATCCACTCTGGATCTCACTGGTAACGATTCTGCTACTGCCAGTTATGACTTCAAAAATTTGATCAACTTAGCCGAAGATGAAGGTGAAGATGATTGTGAAGTGCCTGGTGAACTTGCAAGACTGTTACTCCAAGAAGAGAGGGTTATTCAGCCGCACGAAGAGCCGGTGGAATCAGTGAATCTGGGTACTGAGACAAACAAGAAGGAAGTCAAGATTGGTGCAAATCTGGAGCTTACTGTGAAACAACGGCTGATTCAAATGTTGCGTGACTATGTTGAGATCTTTGCCTGGTCTTATGAAGATATGCCTGGTTTGGATACTGATATTGTGGTTCATCGCCTGCCTACCAAGGAAGACTGTCCTCCCGTGAAACAGAAGGTCCGCCGAATGCGCCCAGAGATGTCTGAGAAAATCAAGGCTGAAGTCATGAAACAGTTTGACGCCGGTTTTCTAGCAGTTACTTCTTACCCTCAGTGGGTGGCCAACGTGGTTCATGTACCGAAGAAGGATGGTAAGGTTCGGATGTGTGTTGACTACAGGGATTTGAACAGGGCGAGCCCTAAGGATGACTTCCCTCTACCTCATATCGACGTTCTGGTTGATAACACCGCTCAACACAAGGTGTTCTCCTTCATGGATGGTTTCTCCACTTATAATCAGATTAAGATGGCTCCCGAAGACATGGAGAAGACAACCTTTGTTACTCAATGGGGTACCTTTTGCTACAAGGTCATACCTTTCGGACTGAAGAATGCTGGGGCAACGTATCAGCGTGCCATGGTTGCTTTGTTTCATGACATGATCCATCATGAAATTGAAGTATACATCGACAATATGATTGCAAGGTCCTAAACTAAGGAGGAACACCTTTACCATCTGCAGAAGCTGTTTGACAGGCTGAAGTTGTACAAGCTGAGGTTAAACCCAAACAAGTGCACCTTCGGGGTGAGATCTGGTAAGCTACTAGGTTTCGTCGTCAGCGACAAAGGTATTCAAGTGGACCCTGCCAAAGTGAAATCCATACAGGAGATGCCAGCTCCTAGAACAGAGAAGGAAGTCAGAGGCTTCCTGGGACGACTGAACTACATTGCCCGATTCATCTCGCACCTGACTGCTACTTGTGAGCCAATCTTCAAACTGCTAAAGAAAGATCAGGTAGTACGTTGGAACGATGAATGTCAGGCCGCTTTCGAAAGGATCAAAGAGTATCTCCAAGATCCACCTACTCTGATGCCTCCAGTTGAAGGAAGACCTCTGATCTTATACTTGACAGTACTCGATAACTCAATGGGGTGTGTGCTGGGTCAGCATGACGAGTCTGGCCGAAAAGAGCATGCTATTTATTACCTTAGCAAAAAGTTTATTGACTGTGAGACCCAATACTCACTGCTCGAGAAAACTTGTTGCGCTTTGGCATGGGCTGCTCGCTGGCTGAGACAGTATATGCTGACTCACACTACTCTGTTGATATCAAAGATGGATCCAATCAAGTATATCTTCGAAAAACCTGCCTTGTCCGGAAGAATAGCAAGATGGCAGATGATCTTGACTGAGTACGAAATCCAGTATACGACCCAAAAGGCAATCAAGGGAAGTGTGTTGGCAGACCATTTGGCACATCAGGCAGTGGATGATTATCAGTCTATGAACTTTGAATTTCTGGACGAGAATATCATGTTGGTAACTGATTGTGAGACACCTGGACCGAATGAAGGACATGAGGAGGGATCCCGATGGTCTATGTACTTTGATGGAGCTTCAAACACTTTGGGTAATGGCATTGGCGCTGTGATCATATCTCCTAAAGGCTCTCATACTCTGTTCACCTCTCGACTATATTTCAACTGCACCAACAATATGGCGGAGTATGAAGCGTGCATCATGGGTCTTCGAGCAGCAATTGACTTAAGGATTAAGTTTCTGAGTGTCTTCGGAGATTCCACTCTCGTGATCAGTCAGATCAAAGGCGAGTGGGATACAAAACACCCAAATCTGATTCCTTACAAGGAGTATGTATTGACATTGCTTCCCCATTTTGAGGAGATAACCTTTGAACACTTCCCTAGAGAGGAGAATCAGTTGGCGGACACGCTAGCTACGATGTCTTCTATGTTCAAAGTCAATTGGGACAACGAGGCTCCCCGGATCATCATTGAAATATTGGACGAACCTATACATTATTGTGAGATTGAGACTGAAGAGGTAACAGAAAAGCCTTGGTATCATGAGGTGAAGAGGTATCTTGAAGCTCAAGAATACCCCGAGGGTGCATCTTTTAATGACAAGAAGTTTCTGAGGAGGTTTACGGCGAAGTTCTTCATCAGCAATGGCATTCTTTACAAGCGTAACCATGATTCGACCTTACTGAGTTGTATGGATAAGAATGAAGCAGAAAGGATCATGGCGGAGTTACATGAAGGTACTTTCGGAACTCATTCCAGTAGACACACCATGGCAAAGAAAATCCTACGGGCAGGATATTATTGGTCCATAATGGAAGCCGACTGTTATCAGCATTCTCGGACATGTCACAAGTGCCAAGTCTATGCTGATAAGGTGCACATACCTCCAGTCCCTCTGAACGTCTTGACGGCACCTTGGCCTTTTGCAATGTAGGGCATTGATATGATCGGCGAGATCAGACTTACGGCATCCAATGGGCATCGTTTCATCTTGGTAGTAATTGATTACTTTACGAAGTGGGTTGAAGCAGCTTCCTTTGCTACTGTAACCAAGAACGTCGTGGCACGGTTTATTCGGAATAATCTGATCTGTCGATACGGTGTACCAGAGAGGATCATTACGGACAATGGCACCAATCTCAACAATAAGATGATCACTGAGCTCTACGAGCAATTCAAGATACAGCATCATAACTCTTCTCCCTACCGGCCGAAGATGAATGGGGCTGTAGAAGCGGATAATAAGAACATTAAGAAGATCGTGCAGAAGATGACAGTGACATACAAAGATTGGCACGAGATGTTACCGTTTACTCTTCATGGGTACCGTACCTCAACACGGACGTCAACAGGGGCAACACCCTATTCCTTGTTATATGGTATGGAGGCAGTCTTGCCCATTGAAGTTCAGATACCCTCTCTTCGGATCATGAAGGATGCAGGTTTAAGCGAAGATGGCTGGATTCAGACCCGACTTGATCAACTGAACCTAATTGACGAAAAGAGACTTACTGCTATTTGTCATGGTCAGACGTACCAAAAACGGATGATCAAGGCATTTAACAAGAAAGTCAGACGATAAGAGTATCAAGTTGGGGATCTGGTAATCAAGCGCATTATTCTACCTCAAGGTGATCCCAGGGGAAAATGGACCCCTACTTACGAAGGGCCATTTGTGGTTAAGAACATTTTCTCAGGAGGAGCTATGATTCTAACCACCATGGATGGTGACGACCTTCCTCACCCCGTCAATGCAGACATAGTAAAAAGATACTACGCATAATCAAAGACCCGCTAGGTTGACTGGCCTAGGCAAAAATAAGGGCTTCCCGGCGAACCAAAAGGGTTCGGGCAAAAATAAGGGATGAAAATGAAAAAAAATCTGGACACTTGGCAAGTCGAAAATCTGAAAAGGCGGCTTGGGCAAAAAAGGGTATCCCGGTGGACTGAAAACCCGAAAGGGCGGTCCAGGAAAAAATTAAGGATCAAAGCGTAATACTATGTCTCATTGGATCACCTTGCATCCAGACTTCGGTATCAACTGTCAAGCTCGGACGACACTGATCAATTAGATTCATCTTCAACCAGTAGCAAAGCGATGAGATGCTCGAGGACATAAAGGCAATAACAGAGTTGGAACCCAGTGGGATTATTTACATAGCTGTTTTGTTTAGTTTTTCACAAATTTTGTAAATTCTATCTGTTCGGCGGCGTTCTCTTACTAGGACGTCAGCCTCTTGTACAAAAACGCCTATTTTCAGGCCAAACTTCAAAATCAATACAATTCATTTTCAAAGAAATTTCAAACTGTTTTTCTTTTATCTGTTTTGTTTTGCAAAGAACGTCCAATATTCATTTTTGATATATGCATTTGACATTAATTGTTGCTCATAAATATTTACATGCGAAACAAAGGATGAATTACTGGTAACATCAAAAACAGGGGCAATAAGAATTATCCAAGCTGTATGGTTGCTCTGTCCACCAGGTACAAAGGTAGATTCAGCTGAAGAATATGGCCAAGATAACTTCATCCCCCGCAGAGTAAGGCAGCAATGGTAGCTTTCCCAGCTGGGACTTACCACTATGAACGAATCAGCAATACTCTCCCAAGCAGAGTTGGTCTACCATCAGCACTAAAAGGGTCTTAATATTCCCCAGCGGAGTATAAGAATATCCCCCAGTAAGTATAAGAGTATCCCCAGCAGTCTTAATATTCCTCAACGGAGTATAAGAATATTCCCCGGTAGAATACAAGATACCCTCCAGTGGAGTCAATATTTCCCCAGCGCAGTCTGAAAAATCTTCCCCGACGGAGTTGAAACCTCATTCCCAGCAGAACTCAGAGGGTTATCCTCACAAGAGTCTAACAGGGTTATCCCCAACAAATTGCAACTGAAAGATCATCCCCAGCGAAGTTCTTTCCTTTCCCCAAGCAGGAGTTCAATCCTCAACAGATCTGATATCACCAGCAACGGTAATCCATCCCCAGCAGAGTTTATCAGCGGAATCCCCAGCGGAGTTTATCGTTAAAATCCTCAGTAAAGCATCTCTTCCCCACAGAGTAATTCCCCTCGGAGTAATCTCCTCATCAGTTTATTCCCCAACGGAGTTTTCCTCTCCTGCAAGTTTATCACCTCCGTTCATCATCCCCAGCGGAAACGAAGAATCCAACTCTATTCTCCAACAGCTATCCGGGATTTATTTTCCCCAGCTAAAACATCACATTTCCATACATCATGATACATGCATATATGCATCATATAATACAATCTCATTGATATTGAGAACATCATTGTTTGATCCATATTATGCATTGCATATGACTGACCTTTGCCTTTCAGGAAAGATACAGTTAAAATTCTCACCATTCAAAGGAGACAAAACCAGTTAAATTGATTCCTAAAGATTTTTCTGATGCAAATCCAGTCAAAGGAGACAAATCCAGTCAAAGGAGGCTAAGCCAGTCAAAGGAGACAAGTTAAATCGATTCCTAAAGATTTTTCTGAGGCTAAGCCAGTCAAAGGAGACAAAACCAGTTAAATCTATTCCTAAAGATTTTTTTTAGGCCAAGCCAGTCAAAGGAGACAAAACCAGTTAAATCGATTCCTAAAGATTTTTCTGATGCGAACCCGTCAAAAGAGACAACCCGTCAAAAGAGACAACCCGTCAAAGGAGACAACCCGTCAAAGGAGATAACCCGTCAAAAGAGACAACCCGTCAAAAGAGACAACCCGTCAAAAGAGACAATCCGTCAAAAGAGACAACCCGTCAAAGGAGACAACCCGTTAAAAGAGACAGCCCGTCAAAGGGGACAACCCGTCAAAGGAGACAAAATCAGTTAAATCGATTCCTAAAGATTTTTCTGATGCAAACCCAGTCAAAGGAGACAAAACCAGTTAAATCGATTCCTAAAGATTTTTCTGATGCCAATCCCGTCAAAGAAGACAAAACCTCCCCTGGTCCAGTTAAATTGATTCCTAAAGATTTTCCTGATGCCAATCTCGTCAAATAAGACAAGAACACATACCAATAATCTCCAAATGGCATCTGTAAGCCCATTCCCAACATCACAATGCTGATACCAGTTCATGCGAGTGCAAATTTCTGGGCACTCTAGTGTTCAATCATCTTCCCCCTTCGGATCACGAAAGGCCCGAAAGCCAATCTATATCCTCAGGTTTAAGAAGATTGAACAGGGGAAACTGTTGTACCCCAAAATTTGCCATCCCATATTTCTCAAGACATTACAAGAAGAGTCTCCAAGTGGCTCAAGATTTCTCAAGAGTTGGACAGTCAAGTCATCTTCTAAGGCAGTCAATCTCAAATTAGGGTTTTATGTTGCATCAAGGTCCTTACATCCAAATGACCTCAAGTTCTCCCCAATGTCCTAATATATTCTCAAGTTCATCCATGTCAAATTTCAAGCCTTGCAGAGGAAGTTTGGTCAGTCAATTGCTCAAGAAGCCCAAAAATCGACTGTGTTAGGGCAAAAGTCATCTGTGACCTACAAATAGTCAAACCTCAAGATTTTTTGTCAAAGTTCTCATTTTGAAGGATAATTCATCATTTGATCAAGGGTTGATCATGATTCATCAAGGATTGCTCAAGATTCAAAAGTTGCTAAATTAGGGTTTTGTAGGAAAAGTCAACTCAACTTTGACCAAGCATAAATTTCTCATACTTTATGAGAAATTACCCATCCAAAGCTCATTTTTAAGACGATGCAATTTCCTACAATCCATCCTCACACCCCAAGATCAAGAAATGCACTCACAAAAAGTTACAAATTTGGACATTATAGGTCATTTTTGAAAGTCAACAAAAACACCTTTTTTGCCAAAGCTTATAACTTGAGCATGAAATATCAAAATGAGATGAGACCAAACGGGTTTGTTAGAGGACATCTCATGGTTTCTAAAAAGTCAAATAACACTTCCAAAAGTTCAAAATTGAAGAAGTTATGCATTGTTGAAGTTGGGCATTTTTCCAAAATTGCCAAAAGTCAACTATCCCCAAAACTTCAAATTTTGTCAAATGGCCCCACTTTTTTCCACTTGATTTGATTTCATCACACTACACACGTGTCCTATCTTCAGTTTCATGTCCATTCATTATTTTTTCTATTTTATTTGATTCTTATTGAATTAATTCATTTTAAATCAATTTAAATCTAAATAAAATCTAAAAATTGATAACTTGGTATCTTTTTTTATCATTACAGGTCTTAAATATTATCGTGTACACAATCAAATCCGAATCAAGCCATGTTGTGAACAAAATATTGGTTTTTGACAAATTTGGAAGCTTTTTCAATGGAGAATAAAATCAAATCTTGAATCATCAATGCTCATGGATTCAAAGCCCAATTTTTAACCTAATACATTGCTTGATACTTGTACAAGGCTAAGACACGAAGGACACGACCGAGAGGCTGCATAATCAGAGATACCAAACTTGAAAAAAAACTCAAAAAAGCTTGGGACTGAAATCTTGGTTAGAGCCCGATTCAAGACAAAAACTCCACGCTATCCTCTTGTTGGACATCCATTGAGGCTAAAGCAATCAGAATCAAGCCCTGAAACCTCCTAATTCGCGCTGTAAGTCTCCTTAAACATGACCCTGTACATGAAATCGTAACCTTGGATTTTTGCATCTTTTTGATAAATCATGGGCATATTCATGATCTTTGTATGATTTCCAAACTATCTGCAATATTTGATTGAGTTTTTGTAGCCTGTAAAGCCATACCTGAAACTAGGGTTTGGGTTTCTTGTTTTTAGGCATTTCAATTTCAGGTAAAATCAGGACCAACAATGGACATGAATGAACTCAGGAAGAAGAGACGAGCATGGTAATGGTCTCAGAATTCGTTTCCATAGCCTAGAGACGATTTTAGGATCGAGCCATGGATTTTGTTGAAGATTCAAATCCGCTGGAAAAATAACCAGAATTATGTGGGGAAGACGACTACGTGTCCTCTCCCAACTGGCCCCTTCAAATCTCGCGCCTTATTTTTTTGTTTGCTGGCATTTATTTGTTTTTTCCATATTATATTTGATTTCTAATATTATAACAATTGGGTGCGTTAGTTGAGTTGGCAAGCGTGGTGTACCAAAGTCCAATGGGACCTGAGTTCGAATCCCAGGTCCCCCAATATATTTGTTACATTTTTCTGCCAGGTATTCCAGCGTGCCTCATGAGTTGTTGTTCACCATGGACTTCAGATCTCAACGTGTCAGATGGCCTCCAGGCCAAATCTGATGGCCTAGATGGAAGGCTCACCATACTCCCTAGTCAACGTGCCATGGAGAATTGCAAAGGTAAACCAGACTTCCAGCGTGAATGGGCCTCAAAATGCTGATTTCACCTCCTCTTGGGCCCAACACCCCCCTTGGTTTATTTCTTTTTCTTTTCATTATATTTATTTGTTTTATTGTTATTATTTTTTATTATTATCACTTACCAATTAAATTTTTCTCATAAAATCAAAAACACAAAAAATATTATTTTTATTTATTAAAATTAAATTCATCATTTTATTTTTGTAAATAAACATTAGCCTAATTAATTTAGTTTTAAATAGATTTAACTTTTAATATCTTTTACAAAATAATTAAAATTAATGTAGATTTAGGTTTTTACTAACCTTTAATCAATTTATCTTATTTCTTTAAATATTCAAAAATCCAAAAATATTTTCATTAATTAATTATTTAATTGTTAATTTAGATCTAGTTTCTTTTTAATTCAAAAAATAACAAAAATGCTTTCTTTTCAAAAAAAAGGGTCAAAACCCTAAAAAATGCGTCTGATTTAATTTTCTCGCACGCAATCCATATTTTCATATTATTGTACTTGCTTCCGGTATGTAATAGCTTTAAACAAGACTTTATTTTATCACTTTATTTTACTTTCCGCATTTTAAATTAAAGGGTTGTTTTTGGCGATGTAAATACCAGACGCCTTGTAATAGTTTAGATTTAATTTCCGCAATTTAAAATTCCGCAACTATACACTGTTAGATGTTTGATAATAGGGAATGCATGACAAGATCAAATGTATGAACTTAAAATCAACATAGCTCACCCATGACATGTACAAAGATAAATTAACCGAAATAACACACTCGCACATGTGCACTCTTAGGGTACACCTCACTTGGTTGCCTTCGAACGTGGTCATTGAGTATAGGAAGTTTTAGAGGTCGTCCTCTTGTACAAAGATCATAAGTTGCCTCGAAACGGTCGCCTCAGAAAAATGATCTAAGATATTAGGGTTACCGCTAAGGCGTCCTAACATTGCTTTAGTGACCACACGTCCCTTAATCGAATTGACCCTTAAAACTCCAACGACGATGCTACCTACTCCTCAATAGTGGGATAGCATTGTCTAAAGGACACTTGTACAGATTAATTCCTTTTTCGAGTAGGTAGATGGTTCTTAAGTACTTGCTCCTTTTAAAAACAAAACAAAACTTTTCGCACTCACACCTTTCGAACAAAACTTCTTTCAAACTCACAAACACAAAGAAAAGAAAATTTTGAAAACACTTTGAGCAAGTACCTAAGAGCCCGTGGATAACCAAGGATAGAAAGGGTGCTAACACCTTCCCTTTCTATAATCCACCTCCCGAACCCGAGAAACATCTCGAAAAAGGAATTTTCCTGTGCTTTTTTCCTTTCCTTGTTGGATAAAATAAAAGACGGTGGCGACTCTTGCTTACCGCGACATTTTGCGAAAACAAACACAAAACGCGAACCAACATTCCAAAAACAGTCAGTTCTCTTCCCACCGTATCACAGAACTGGCGACTCTGCTGGGGAGATTAATAAGTGGGGTGTACCTTAGGATTATATCATTGTGTTTTCAATTGTATGCTTTGTATGCTTTAATTTTGTGGGCTTGTATCGGAGTTTCTATAGATCCTAACCCGGATCTAGGGGTACCCTTTAGGTAAGTAGAAATAAACTGTGAGGGAATTGTTCGGCGTAGACCGACACGGTTGAAGCAGTAGCTACGTTGGTGTGGCACTTTAGTCTGTACCGATATCCCTTGTGTTGGAACGACGAGAATATGGGTCTTCTAAGGGGTCATTAAGCACCAACTGACCTTAGAACCTTTAAATTGACCAACTTGGCCATAGAACAGTAGCAGTATGCTACACTCATTGAGACTAAACTCTCGCGATGATTCCGGCTGCAAGAAAAGGTTGCTAAACTGGAATTATGACCGATTGAGGGTAGTCAGTGATATTGAGATCCTCTAGAACCCGGTTACTATTTTTAGGACAAGTTTAAAGCAACAGAACTGAAAGAGGGTAGTACCTAAGCTCCTTGCCGGCCTGAAATCTAAGGGCTCTCTGTGTGACTTGTGTGCCTTTACCATGTTTTCCATTTGTGAATACTTGTGGTGTGATTTCTATCATGACATCATGACATCATAACATTGCATACATCTTGCATTGGACTAACCTATTTCAAAGACAGGAGGGATTCATCTTTGCTCTGTTTTGTAGGTCATCATGATGCCCATGCATAAGAATACTATCCAGATCAACTTTGTTTAGGTTCCCACCTTGCTTAAAGAGTTGGTTGCCAAGATGCCTAACACTACTTCCTTCATCAGGAGGCATGGTTATCTTCTCAGTTTGGTCACCTCCAAACTGGACGAGCAGATGATGAGTGTTCTGGTCCAATTCTATGATCCACTGTACCATTATTTTACTTTCCAGGACTACCAGTTGGTTCCCACCTTGGAGGAGTTCTCTGAGCTGCTCGATATCTCTGTTCTGGAGCAGACCCCGTTTACTGGTTGGGAGAAGATTCTTAGGCCCGAAGAGATTGCTGCACCCCTTCACTTGACCAAAGAGGAGGTAATGGCTAATTGGGAGACTAGAAGTGGAGCAAAGGGCTTTCTAACTAAGTTCTTGGTTAGTAAGGCTAACTATTTCTGGGATAGCCTAGACTTCAAGGCATTCGAGGATATTCTGGCTCTTCTGATATACGGCTTGGTATTGTTTCCGAACTCTGACTCCTTTGTTTATGTTAATGCGATAAAGATCTTCATCTCTCGGAATCCGGTACCCACTCTCTTGGGTGACATTCTTCATCAGCGTTATGCTCGTACTGCCCGAAAGCGGGGAACCTTGATGTGTTGTGCTCCATTATTGGCAAGGTGGTTTATTTCGCACCTTCCCAAGTCAGTGCTGAAGAACAAATAAGGCAGGGGCTGGGCCTATAGGGTTATGTCTCTCTCGCATAATGACATCATTTAGACTCTCAAGGGTATGGACGACGTGACTGTTATTGATCGTTGTGGGGAGTACCCTAATGTTCCACTGATAGGAACCCATGGAGGAATTTCTTACAATATGTGCTTAGCGTTACGTCAGTTTGGGCGTGCCAGAAGAGAAGGACCTCATGAGCTGTTAATGCCTAGTATCATCTTTGATTTTCAAGGGGATAGCGATGAGCAACGTCACAGATTCATAAGGGATTGGGATAGAGTTCACCAATCTGATCCACATGAGCTAGGCCCAAAGACTTCACTCCCAATGGAGCCCTACCTCAGATGGGTCCGTATCCGTGCCCAAAAGCTGGGTATGTCGTATGAAGCCGTCTGGCATGTCACTCTTGAAGTTGCTAATGAAGAAGGAGTTCTTCCAACCATCCTCCATCCTTATATGCCCACTGACATTGGGGCACTGAAGAGATCTTGGATGCAATTAAGGGAAGAACGGGATTCTTACCGAGAGAAGTTCAACGAGCAAGAGCAGAATATCCAGAAGTTAACTAGGCAGTTGGAGAACGAGCGGATTCTCAATGATTATGTCTGCACCGACAAAAAGAGACCATGGGAGCATTGATTGATCTTTGTTGATTTTCTTTCCAGTTTTTATTTACTTTTCAGTATTTCCTTTCATGTAACGCCTTAATGGCATCAGTTGAACAATTTGAATTCTAAAGTTTATCTAATAAAGTGTGTTTCCTTTCTAGTTTACAAATTTAAATCTCCCGATTGTCTTTGAAATCATGTCATACGCATTTCATCCCATGCACTTCATAAACAGGTACCCATTACAGGTCTCTTATCCTCTTCGCTGTTTATTTCAGCACTCATCATGTCTGCTGAACCTTCAACTGAGCAAGCTATCAAGGCCCTCCAGGCCCATAATGCCCAATTTCAAGAGCTGTTCATGGATCTTGCTAAAGGTCAGCAAGACCTGAAGACCCTGATTCTGAAGGAGAAAAAGAAGAAGAAGAAGAAGAAGACCATCATGTTCAACACTGGACACGGGTTTGGGAACAGGCTTTATAATGAAGTTGATTTGACCACCTCATATGGAGGGAAGGATAGTCAGGAAGAAAGAAGGGCTCCTAGCCCTGTGGTCTCTGATAACGAGACGGATTTCAATGAAGAACAGTATCCTCCGGCCGAGGACAGATACAAACAACTGGAAGACCGGTTGAGTGCTATGGAAGTTCAGAAAGTGCCTGGTCTGGACTTTGGTGATCTAGGTATGTCATCTGGGGTAGTGATTCCACATAAGTTCAAGGCACCAGCCTTTGCTAAGTATGACGGAGTTTCTTGTCCGAAACTGCACCTCCGGTCATATGTAAGGAAGATTCAGCCTTACACCGCTGATAAGAACTTATGGATCCATTTCTTTCAAGACAGTCTCTCAGGGACTCAACTTGAGTGGTTTTATCAGTTGGACGGAGCCAGTATCCGCAGTTGGGAAGATTTGGCTACTGCTTTTTACAGGCAGTACCAGTACAACTCCGACCTCGCTCCTACGTGTACCCAACTCCAAGGTATGTCAATGGGAACGGGTGAAGGATTCAAAGATTATGCTCAGAAGTGGAGAGACCTCGCCGGAAGAGTACAACCACCCTTGGCTGATCGGGAGCTTGTGGACATGTTTCTGGGGACCCTGTCTGGTCCATTTTTCAACCACCTAATTGGAAGCTCTTCATCTGGGTTTACAGAGTTTATTTTGACCGGTGAAAGGATTGAGGCTGGTATTAAGGCTGGTAAGATACAGAAGGGTGCCTCATCGAGCACCAAGAAGAAGCCCTTTAAGAAAGAGTCCAGTGCTGTCTACAGTGCAAGAAGACATAATAGACCTGAATACCGCCAAGTTGTTAATGCGGTTGTAATTTCAAAACCTGTTGGTACTCCTCAGTACAACAATCAACAAAAGGACGAGAGACCTTGAAGGCAATTCACTCGTCTTAACATGACCTTATCTCAGATCCTGCCACAGTTGCTGAAGACCAATCTGGTGATTCCAAAGGAAGCCCCGAAGAATCCAAATACAATGTCACTAAAGTACAACCCTAATGCCCGCTGTGCTTTTCACTCTGATAGCCCGGGGCATAATACGGATGATTGTTGGGTTTTGAAGAACAAGGTACAGGATTTGATTGATGCAAAGGAGATCGAGTTCGGAGCACCAGAGAAGCCTAAACAAGAGGCAGAGGTGAATGCTATCAGGGATGACGATGATGAAGAGTTTGATATCGACAGTTGGATCTACCCGACTGCCAATGGTGGATTAAACAACTGGACAACGAAGGATTCTATGCCCATTTCTGTTATAACCCAGCAATGAAACTTTTTGTTTTGAATTTGTAACAAGACAATGTTTTAAACTTTACGGCTCGGTGTCTTACCCGGGGCACTGTGGCTTCATTTGTGAGGGCTTTCGTGTGTCATTTTCATATATCATTAATAAAAACATTGGACGTTTTTTGTATTTCAAATTTTGCGCTCCTTGTTTTTCTTTATTATATATTGCAAAACAGCTATTTTACACGCACTCACATATACAGGTCCACATCCACTCTGGATCTCACTGGTAACGATTCTGCTACTGCCAGTTATGACTTCGAAAATCCGATCAACTTAGCCGAAGACGAAGGTGAAGATGATTGTGAAGTGCCTGGTGAACTTGCAAGACTGTTACTCCAAGAAGAGAGGGCTATTCAGCCGCACGAAGAGTCGGTGGAATCAGTGAATCTGGGTACTGAGACAGACAAGAAGGAAGTCAAGATTGGAGCAAATCTGGAGCTTACTGTGAAACAACGGCTGATTCAAATGTTGCATGACTATGTTGAGATCTTTGCCTGGTCTTATGAAGATATGCCTGGTTTGGATACTGATATTGTGGTTCATCGCCTGCCTACCAAAGAAGACTGTCCTCCCGTGAAACAGAAGGTCCGCCGAATGCTCCCAGAGATGTCTGAGAAAATTAAGGCTGAAGTCATGAAACAGTTTGACGCCGGTTTTCTAGCAGTTACTTCTTACCCTCAGTGGGTGGCCAACGTGGTTCATGTACCGAAGAAGGATGGTAAGGTTCGGATGTGTGTTGACTACAGGGATTTGAACAGGGCGAGCCCTAAGGATGACTTCCCTCTACCTCATATCGACGTTCTGGTTGATAACACCGCTCAACACAAGGTGTTCTCCTTCATGGATGGTTTCTCCAGTTATAATCAGATTAAGATGGCTCCCGAAGACATGGAGAAGACAACCTTTGTTACTCAATGGGGTACCTTTTGCTACAAGGTCATACCTTTCGGACTGAAGAATGCTGGGGCAATGTATCAGCGTGCCATGGTTGCTTTGTTTCATGACATGATCCATCATGAAATCGAAGTATACGTCGATGATATGATTGCAAGGTCATAAACTAAGGAGGAACACCTTGACCATCTGCAGAAGCTGTTTGACAGGCTGAAGTTGTACAAGCTGAGGTTAAACCCAAACAAGTGCACCTTCGGGGTGAGATCTGGTAAGCTACTAGGTTTCGTCGTCAGCGACAAAGGTATTCAAGTGGACCCTGCCAAAGTGAAAGCCATACAGGAGATGCCAGCCCCTAGAACAGAGAAGGAAGTCAGAGGCTTCCTGGGACGACTGAACTACATTTCCCGATTCATCTCGCACCTGACTGCTACTTGTGAGCCAATCTTCAAACTGCTGAAGAAAGATCAGGTAGTATGTTGGAACGATGAATGCCAGGCCGCTTTCGAAAGGATCAAAGAGTATCTCCAAGATCCACCTACTCTGATGCCTCCAGTTGAAGGAAGACCTCTGATCTTATACTTGACAATACTCGATAACTCAATAGGGTGTGTTATGGGTCAGCATGACGAGTCTGGCCGAAAAGAGCATGCTATTTATTACCTTAGCAAAAATTTTACCGACTGTGAGACCCGATACTCACTGCTCAAGAAAACTTGATGCGCTTTGGCATGGGCTGCTCGCCGGCTGAGACAGTATATGCTGACTCACACTACTCTGTTGATATCAAAGATGGATCCAATCAAGTATATCTTTGAAAAACCTGCCTTGTCCGGAAGAATAGCAAGATGGCAGATGATCTTGACTGAGTACGACATCCAGTATACGACCCAAAAGGCAATCAAGGGAAGTGTGTTGGCAGACCATTTGACACATCAGGCAGTGGATGATTATCAGTCTATGAACTTTGAATTTCTGGACGAGAATATCATGTTGGTAACTGATTGTGAGACACCTGGACCGGATGAAGGACCTGAGGAGGGATCCCGATGGTCTATGTACTTTGATGGAGCTTAAAACACTTTGGGTAATGGCATTGGCGCCGTAATCATATCTCCCAAAGGCTCTCATACTCCGTTCACCTCTCGACTATGTTTCAACTGCACCAACAATATGGCGGAGTATGAAGCGTGCATCATGGGTCTTCGAGCAGCAATTGACTTAAGGATTAAGTTTCTGAGTGTCTTCGGAGATTCCGCTCTCGTGATCAGTCAGATCAAAGGCGAGTGGGATACAAAACACCCAAATCTGATTCCTTACAAGGAGTATGTATTGACATTGCTTCCCCATTTTGAGGAGATAACCTTTGAACACTTCCCTAGAGAGGAGAATCAGTTGGCGGACGCGCTAGCTACGATGTCTTCTATGTTCAAAGTCAATTGGGACAACGAGGCTCCCTGGATCATCATTGAAATATTGGACGAACCTGTACATTATTGTGAGATTGAGACTGAAGAGGTAACAGAAAAGCCCTGGTATCATGAGGTGAAGAGGTATCTTGAAGCTCAACAATACCCCGAGGGTGCATCTGTTAATGACAAGAAGTTTCTGAGGAGGTTTGCGGCGAAGTTCTTCATCAACAATGGCATTCTTTACAAGCGTAACCATGATTCGACCTTACTGCGTTGTGTGGATAAGAATGAAGCAGAAAGGATCATGGTGGAGTTACATGAAGGTACTTTCGGAACTCATTCCAGTGGACACACCATGGCAAAGAAAATCCTACGGGCAGGATATTATTGGTCCATAATGGAAGCCGACTGTTATCAGCATTCTCGGACATGTCACAAGTGCCAAGTCTATGCTGATAAGGTGCACATACCTCCAGTCCCTCTGAACATCTTGACGGCACCTTGGGATTTTGCAATGTAGGGCATTGATATGATCGGCGAGATCAGACCTACGGCATCCAATGGGCATCGTTTCATCTTGGTAGTAATTGATTACTTTACGAAGTGGGTTGAAGCAGCTTCCTTTGCTACTGTAACCAAGAACGTCGTGGCACGGTTTATTCGGAACAATCTGATCTGTCGATACGGTGTACCAGAGAGGATCATTACGGACAATGGCACCAATCTCAACAACAAGATGATCACTGAGCTCTACGAGCAATTCAAGATACAGCATCATAACTCTTCTCCCTACCGGCCGAAGATGAATGGGGCTGTAGAAGCGGCTAATAAGAACATTAAGAAGATCGTGCAGAAGATGACAGTGACATACAAAGATTGGCACGAGATGTTACCGTTTGCTCTTCATGGGTACCGTACCTCAACACGGACGTCAATAGGGGCAACACCCTATTCCTTGTTATATGGTATGGAGGCAGTCTTGCCCATTGAAGTTCAGATACCCTCTCTTCGGATCATGAAGGATGAAGGTGTAAGCGAAGATGGCTGGATTCAGACCCGACTTGATCAACTGAACCTAATTGACAAAAAGAGACTTACTGCTATTTGTCATGGTCAGACGTACCAAAAACGGATGATCAAGGCATTTAACAAGAAAGTCAGACGATAAGAGTATCAAGTTGGGGATCTGGTAATCAAGCGCATTATTCTACCTCAAGGTGATCCCAGGGGAAAATGGACCCCTACTTACGAAGGGCCATTTGTGGTTAAGAACATTTTCTCAGGAGGAGCTATGATTCTAACCACCATGGATGGTGATGACCTTCCTCACCCCGTCAATGCAGACATAGTAAAAAGATACTACGCATAATCAAAGACCCGCTAGGTTGACTGGCCTAGGCAAAAATAAGGGCTTCCCGGCGAACCAAAAGGGTTCGGGCAAAAATTAGGGATGAAAATGAAAAAAAATCTGGACACCCGGCAAGTCGAAAATCTGAAAAGGCGGCTTGGGCAAAAAAGGGTATCTCGGTGGACTGAAAACCCGAAAGGGCGGTCCAGGAAAAAATTAAGGATCAAAGCGTAATACTATGTCTCATTGGATCACCTTGCATCCAGACTTCGATATCAACTGTCAAGCTCGGACGACACTGATCAATCATATTCATCTTCAACCAGTAGCAAAGTGATGAGATGCTCGAGGACATAAAAGCAATAGCAGAGTTGGAACCCAGTGGGATTATTCACATAGTTGTTTTGTTTAGTTTTTCACAAATTGTGTAAATTCTATCTGTTCAGCAGCGTTCTCTTACTAGGACGTCAGCCTCTTGTACAAAAACGCCTATTTTCAGGCCAAACTTCAAAATAAATACAATTCATTTTCAAAGAAATTTCAAACTGTTTTTCTTTTATCTGTTTTGTTTTGCAAAGAACATCCAATGTTCATTTTTGATATATGCATTTGACATTAATTGTTGCTCATAAATATTTACATGCGAAACAAAGGATGAATTACTGGTAACATCAGAAACAGGGGCAAAAAGAATTATCCAAGTTGTATGGTTTCTCTGTCCACCAGGTACAAAGGTAGATTCAGCTGAAGAATATGGCCAAGATACCTTCATCCCCCGCAGAGTAAGGCAGCAATGGTAGCTTTCCCAGCTGGGACTTGCCACTATGAACGAATCAGCAATACTCTCCCAAGCAGAGTTGGTCTACCATCAGCACTAAAAGGGTCTTAATATTCCCCAGCGGAGTATAAGAATATCCCCCAGTAAGTATAAGAGTATCCCCGGCAGTCTTAATATTCCTCAACGGAGTATAAGAATATTCCCCGGTAGAATACAAGATACCCTCCAGTGGAGTCAATATTTCCCCGACGCAGTCTGAAAAATCTTCCCCGACGGAGTTGAAACCTCATTCCCAGCAGAACTCAGAGGGTTATCCTCACAAGAGTCTAACAGGGTTATCCTCAACAAATTGCAACTGAAAGATCATCCTCAGCGAAGTTCTTTCCTTTCCCCAAGCAGGAGTTCAATCCTCAACAGATCTGATATCACCAGCAACGGTAATCCATCCCCAGTAGAGTTTATCAGCGGAATCCCCAGCGGAGTTAATCGTTAAAATCCCCAGCAAAGCATCTCTTCCCCACAGAGTAATTCCCCTCAGAGTAATCTCCTCATCAGTTTATTCCCCAACGGAGTTTTCCTCTCCTGCAAGTTTATCACGTCCGTTCATCATCCCCAGCGGAAACGAAGAATCCAACTCTATTCTCCAGCAGCTATCCGGGATTTATTTTCCCCAGCTAAAACATCACATTTCCATACATCATGATACATGCATATATGCATCATATAATACATTCTCATTGATATTGAGAACATCATTGTTTGATCCATATTATGCATTGCATATGACTGACCTTTACTTTTCAGGAAAGATACAGTTAAAATTCTCACCAGTCAAAGGAGACAAAACCAGTTAAATCGATTCCTAAAGATTTTTCTGATGCAAATCCAATCAAAGGAGACAAATCTAGTCAAAGGAGGCTAAGCCAGTCAAAGGAGACAAGTTAAATCGATTCCTAAAGATTTTTCTGAGGCTAAGCCAGTCAAAGGAGACAAAACCAGTTAAATCTATTCCTAAAGATTTTTCTGAGGCCAAGCCAGTCAAAGGAGACAAAACCAGTTAAATCGATTCCTAAAGATTTTTCTGATGCGAACCCGTCAAAAGAGACAACCCGTCAAAAGAGACAACCCGTCAAAAGAGACAACCCGTCAAAGGAGACAACCCATCAAAGGAGATAACCCGTCAAAAGAGACAACCCGTCAAAAGAGACAACCCGTCAAAAGAGACAACCCGTCAAAAGAGACAACCCGTCAAAAGAGACAACCCGTTAAAAGAGACAACCCATCAAAGGGGACAACCCGTCAAAGGAGACAAAATCAGTTAAATCGATTCCTAAAGATTTTTCTGATGCAAACCCAGTCAAAGGAGACAAAACCAGTTAAATCGATTCCTAAAGATTTTTCTGATGCCAATCTTGTCAAAGAAGAAAAAACCTCCCCTGGTCCAGTTAAATCGATTCCTAAAGATTTTTCTGATGCCAATCTCGTCAAATAAGACAAGACCACCTACCAATAATCTCCAAATGGCATCTGTAAGCCCATTCCCAACATCACAATGTTGATACCAGTTCATGTGAGTGCAAATTTCGGGGCACTCTAGTGTTCAATCATCTTCCACCTTCGGATCACGAAAGGCCCGAAAGCCAATCTATGTCCTCAGGTTTAAGAAGATTGAACAGGGGCAATTGTTGTACCCCAAAATTTTCCCTCCCCTATTTCTCAAGACATTACAAGAAGAGTCTCCAAGTGGCTCAAGATTGCTCAAGAGTTGGACAGTCAAGTCATCTTCTAAGGCAGTCAATCTCAAATTAGGGTTTTGTGTTGCATCAAGGTCCTTACATCCAAATGACCTCAAGTTCTCCCCAATGTCCTAATATTTTCTCAAGTTCATCCATGTCAAATTTCAAGCCTTGCAGAGGAAGTTTGGTCAGTCAATTGCTCAAGAGGCCCAAAAATCGACTGTGCTAGGGCAAAAGTCATCTGTGACCTACAAATAGTCAAACCTCAAGATTTTTTGTCAACATTCTCATTTTTAAGTATAATTCATCATTTGATCAAGGGTTGATCATGATTCATCAAGGATTGCTCAAGATTCATCAAGATTCAAAAGTTGCTAAATTAGGGTTTTGTAGGAAAAGTCAACTCAACTTTAACCAAGCATAAATTTCTCATACTTTATGAGAAATTAACCATCCAAAGCTCATTTTTAAGAGGATGCAATTTCCTACAATCCATCTTCACACCCCAAGATCAAGAAATGCACTCACAAAAAGTTACAAATTTGGACATTATAGGTCATTTTTGAAAGTCAACAAAAACACCTTTTTTGCCAAAGCTTATAACTTGAGCATGAAATATCAAAATTATATGAGACCAAACGGGTTTGTTAGAGGACATCTCATGGTTTCTAAAAAGTCAAATAACACTTCCAAAAGTTCAAAATTGAAGAAGTTATGCATTGTTGAAGTTGGGCATTTTTCCAAAATTGCCAAAAGTCAACTATCCCCAAAACTTCAAATTTTGTCAAATTGGCCCACTTTTTTCCACTTGATTTGATTTCATCACACTACACACGTGTCCTATCTTCAGTTTCATGTCCATTCATTAATTTTTCTATTTTATTTGATTCTTATTGAATTAATTCATTTTAAATCAATTTAAATCTAAATAAAATCTAAAAATTGATAACTTTGTATCTTTTTTTATCATTACAGGTCTTAAATATCATCGTGTACACAATCAAATCCGAATCAAGCCATGTTGTGAACAAAATATTGGTTTTTGACAAATTTGGAAGCTTTTTCAATGGAGAATAAAATCAAATCTTGAATCATCAATGCTCATGGATTCAAAGCCCAATTTTTAACCTAATACATTGCTTGATACTTGTACAAGGCTAAGACACGAAGGACACGACCGAGAGGCTGCATAATCAGAGATACCAAACTTGAAAAAAACTCAAAAAAGCTTGGGACTGAAATCTTGGTTAGAGCCTGATTCAAGACAAAAACTCCACGCTATCCTCTTGCTGGACATCCATTGAGGCTAAAGCAATCAGAATCAAGCCCTGAAACCTCCTAATTCGTGTTGTAAGTCTCCTTAAACATGACCATGTACATGAAATCATAACCTTGGATTTTTGCATCTTTTTGATAAATCATGGGCATATTCTTGATCTTTGTATGATTTCCAAACTATCTGCAATATTTGATTGAGTTTTTGTAGCCTGTAAAGCCATACCCCAAACTAGGGTTTGGGTTTCTTGTTTTTAGGCGTTTCAATTTCAGGTAAAATCAGGACCAACCATGGACATGGATGAACTCAGGAGGAAGAGACGAGCATGGTGATCGTCTCAGAATTCGTTTCCATAGCCTAGAGACGATTTTAGGATCGAGCCATGGATTTTGTTGCGGATTCAAATCCGCAGGAAAAATAACCAGAATTCTATGGGGAAGACGACTACGTGTCCTCTCCCAACTGGCCCCTTCAAATCTCGCGCCTTATTTTTTTTGTTTGCTGGCATTTATTTGTTTTTTCCATATTATATTTGATTTCTAATATTATAACAATTGGGTGCGTTAGTTGAGTTGGCAAGCGTGGTGTACCAAAGTCCAATGGGACATGGGTTCGAATCCCAGGTCCCCCAATATATTTGTTACATTTTTCTGCCAGGTATTCCAGCGTGCCTCTTGAGTTGTTGTTCACCATGGACTTCAGATCTCAACGTGCCAGATGGCCTCCAGGCCAAATCTGATGGCCTAGATGGAAGGCTCACCATACTCCCTAGTCAACGTGCCATGGAGAATTGCAAAGTTCAACCAGGCTTCCAGCGTGAATGGGCCTCAAAATGCTGATTTCACCTCCTCTTGGGACCAACACCCCCCTTGGTTTATTTCTTTTTCTTTTCATTATATTTATTTGTTTTATTGTTATTATTTTTTATTATTATCACTAACCAATTAAATTTTTCTCATAAAATCAAAAAAACAAAAAATATTATTTTTATTTATTAAAATTAAATTCATCATTTTATTTTTGTAAATAAACATTAGCCTAATTAATTTAGTTTTAAATAGATTTAACTTTTAATATCTTTTGCAAAATAATTAAAATTAATGTAGATTTAGGTTTTTACTAACCTTTAATCAATTTATTTTATTTCTTTAAATATTCAAAAATCCAAAAATATTTTCATTAATTAATTAATTTAATTGTTAATTTAGATCTAGTTTCTTTTTAATTAAAAAAAAATAACAAAAATGCTTTCTTTTCAAAAAAAGGGTCAAAACCCTAAAAAATGCGCCTGATTTAATTTTCTCGCACGCGATCCATATTTTCATATTATTGTACTTGCTTTCGGTATGTAATAGCTTTAAATAGGACTTTATTTTATCGCTTTATTTTACTTTCCGCATTTTAAATTAAAGGGTTGTTTTTGGCGATGTAAATACCCGACGCCTTGTAATAGTTTAGATTTAATTTCCGCAATTTAAAATTTCGCAACTATACACTGTTAGATGTTTGATAATAGGGAATGCATGACAAGATCAAATGTATGAACTTAAAATCAACATAGCTCACCCATGACATGTACAAAGATAAATTAACCGAAATAACACACTCGCACATGTGCACTCTTAGGGTACACCTCACTTGGTTGCCTTCGAACGTGGTCATTGAGTATAGGAAGTTTTAGAGGTCGTCCTCTTGTCCAAAGATCATAAGTTGCCTCGAAACGGTCGCCTCGGAAAAATGATCTAAGATATTAGGGTTACCGCTAAGGCGTCCTAACATTGCTTTAGTGACCACACGTCCCTTAATCGAATTGACCCTTAAAACTCCAACGACGATGCTACCTACTCCTCAATAGTGGGATAGCATTGTCTAAAGGACACTTGTACAGATTAATTCCTTTTTCGAGTAGGTAGATGGTTCTTAAGTACTTGCTCCTTTTAAAAACAAAACAAAACTTTTCGCACTCACACCTTTCGAACAAAACTTCTTTCAAACTCACAAACACAAAGAAAAGCAAATTTTGAAAACACTTTGAGCAAGTACCTAAGAGTCTGTGGATAACCATGGATAGAAAGGGTGATAACACATTCCCTTTCTATAATCTACCTCCCGAACCCGAGAAACATCTCGAAAAAGGAATTTTCCTGTGCTTTTTTCCTTTCCTTGTTGGATAAAATAAAAGACGGTGGCGACTCTTGCTTACCGCGACATTTTGCAAAAACAAACGCAAAACGCGAACCAGCATTCCAAAAACAGTCAGTTCTCTTCCCACTGTATCACAGGGGTTTATTGTCTTTATTAGACCATCAAAATCTGATGGCCCGTTAAGACAATTTTGCTGGTCCGGTTCAAAATAGAAAAGGGCCGTGCATTTTTCCTAATAAAATCTGTTGCTACAGTCTTTATTGGGGCGACCCATTAAGAGTTTTTTTTAGGCCCAATAGTTGGATAATTTTCACCTATTTATCAAAAAGTCTGATGTGTCTTACAAAATTATTTTATGTTTATATAATTAGTATTATTATTATATCCATTATTATTATTTTTAAGTCTAATTAATTATATTATTTTGTTTATTTTTTAAATACATTGACTGAGGTCAACCAAATCCATTTAAGGGTTTTTGAAACTTTAAGTGCCCTGTTATTCTTCCTCAGGCCCATAAACCAGGCCCAATAAACGCACATTATACAGATTGAACAAAAAAAACACATTTGAAACTAAAACGAAACAAGATCTTCATAAAATGAAATCTTGGATTAAATCAAACCTGGAGATTAATATTTGTTTTCTATTCACTGAAAACGGATATATACAATAAAAAGTCCAAGTACAGATTACAAAACCCTAATCTCAAACAAAATCTTTCTAAATCAATCAGTAAATCAAATTGAATCCCTAAAACAAAATAAAATCTTCTAATTCCTAACAGATTACAAATATAACGACAATCATAAACAAAATTCCTAAACTGTCTAAACTAAACTTATAAATAAACCCTAAAAATTCTAAGGATAAAAGAAGGGGGGAGAAGAACAAATTGACAGAGAGAAGAAGAAAAGAAGTTTAAGGCTTCAATATCTGAAACCCTAAAATTCTTCATCGCACTGTCGCTACACTGCCACCACCTTAGTACCTGCAAACAAAAGAAGAAGAAGAAGTGAGATATCAGAAGTAAGATTCAGGAAATCAAAACTATACGACCAGTATCACGGCAGGAGAGATAACACAAATCACTTATCTTTAGAGCTCTTAATCATTGTTGTAATGTTTGCATGATTGATGTTTGAATATTGTGTTTCAAGAAATTTTGGGTTTTTAGGGTTAGGGTTCTAACCTAGGGTTAGGTTTCTTAGATCCTAGGTTAAGGGTTCATAGTTTTTGTATGTTCTGGATTTTGGATAGTTAGGATTCATCATGAACCCTTAGGGTTCTACGAACCCAGATGAAGATCTATGGCGAAGGGCTTTGAATGTTTGAAGTTTCTGGTTGAATGTCAACCGGAAAACTAGAAAAAATGGGTGGTTGGTGGTGGTTCAAAGGAAGACGGCGTGACCAAGGTGATATTCGGCCGCTTGCGTTGTAGAGAGAGGTCAGAGCCTCTCTCTAGGTTTTTACAAAAAAATTTGTTAGGTCGTTGTAGAGAGAGGAAGAGAAATCAAAAGTGGGCTCTCAGCCCAGTAAATGGTTTTTATAACCCCCTGATTCTGTGACTGCGCGTCCAGAAACCTTATCGTGTGCTTCCCATCGCAACCTTCAGATCAGTATCAAATGTTCCATAAGCGCGTGTCCATAGTGAGTCCATGGTCTCTCCCACACCTTGTCTAAACAGACCATATTATGTTTTGGGCCTGAGCCCATGATATTCACGCCCCTTTTTTTGTCTTGTTATGCTAACGTAACTCTCACCCCCCTACGTTATTGAGCCAAGTCCAATATCTAGACTTTGGCCCTTGCTTATTATAATCCCCTTATTTACTACACAGTTTAAAACAAAACCCTCTCTGCGTCTTGCACAATCAAACATCTTCTAGTAGTATGGCAACACAACACTACCGACAGTGACAACTCCCTGCGCTCTGAGAACGAGGACATAGTCAAAAAAATACTACGCATGATTAAAGACCCGCTAGGTCGACTGGCCTAGGCAAAAATAAGGGCTTCCCGGCGAACCAAAAAGGTTCGGGCAAAAATAAGGGATGAAATGAAAAAAATATGTACACCCGGCAAGTCGAAAACCTGAAAAGGCGGCTTGGGCAAAGAAGGGTATCCCGATGGACTGAAAACCCGAAAGGGCGGTCCAGGCAAAACTTAGGGATCAAAAGCGTACGACTATGTCCCGTCATCTCGTCACTTACCTACCAGAAGAGGATTTGTCAATCGGCAGTTATCAAGTGCCTCATAGGCCTTCTTCTCCCGCAGAAACTGGGGCAATAAGAATTGTCCGAAGTGTACAAGCTGCTTTGTCCTCCAGGTACAAGGTAGATTCAGCTGAAGAATATGACCAAGATACCTTCACTTCCTGTAGAGTAAGACAGTAATGGAAGCTCTCCCCACTGAGACTTGCAACTATGAACAAATCAGCAATACTCTCCCCAAGTAGAGTTGGTCTACCATCAGCCCTAAAAAGGTTGGGTATCCCCAGTAGGTCTTAATATTCCCCGGCGGAGTATACAGATATTCCTCAGCAAGCATCCCCGGCAGTCTTAATATTCGTCAACGAAATATAAGAATGTTCCCCGGCGGAATACAAGATACCCCCAGTGGAGCCATTTCCCCAGCGCAGTCTAAAAAAGCTTCCCCGCCAGAGTTGAATCATCGTACCCAGTAGATTCTGGAAGCTTATCCCCTGCAAGAATACAAGCGCATCTCCTCAGCCAAATTAAGAGGTTATCCCCACAAGAGTCTAACTGGGTTATCCTCGGCAAGTTGCAACTGAAAGATCATCCCCAGCGAAGTTCTTTCTATCCTCTAGCGGAGTTCATCAAAATCCCCAACATAGCTTATCAACGGAATCCCCAGCGGAGTTGTCGTCAAAATCTCAGCAAAGCGTCTCTTCCCACAGAGTATTCCCCGCAGAGTAATCTCTTCATCAAGTTTATTCCCCAACGGAGTTATTTTCTCCTACAGGTTTATTCTCACAACCATCTTCGTTCACCATCCCCAGCGGAAACGAAGAATTCAACACTATTCTCCAGCAGCTCCGGGATTTATCTTCCCCAGCTAAAACATCACATCCCCATACATTATGACATGCATACGCATCATATAACATAAATCTCATTTATTTTGAGAACATCATTACACAATGCATACATCACGACATTGCATACAACTAACTCTTTACCTATTCAGGAAAGATCAATCGACAGATAAAAGTCATCCTTTTGGAGTAGCAATCGTCCCAGATTCCTTCATCATCCTGCTGAGGTAGAAGTCATCCAAGATTCCTTCATCATCCCGTTGAGGTAGAAGTCATCCAAGATTCCTTCATCATCCCGTTGAGGTAGTAATCGTCCTAGATTCCTTCATCATCCTGCTGAGGTAGTAATCGTCCCAGATTCCTTCTTCATCCTGCTGAGGTAGAAGTCATCCAAGATTCCTTCATCATCGCGTTGAGGTAGTAATCGTCCTAGATTCCTTCATTATCCTGTTGAGGTAGTAATCGTCCTAGATTCCTTCATCATCCTGCTGAGGTAGTAATCGTCCTAGATTCCTTCATCATCCTGCTGAGGTAGTAATCGTCCTAGATTCCTTCATCATCCTGCTGAGGTAGAAGTCATCCAAGATTCCTTCATCATCCTGTTGAGGTAGTAATCGTCCAAGATTCTTTCATCATCCTGCTGAGGTAGTAATCGTTCTAGATTCCTTCATCATCCTGCTGTGGTAGTAATCGTCCTAGATTCCTTCATCATCCTGCTAAGGTAGAAATCGTACCAGATTCCTTCATCATCTATTTGGAGTAGCAATCGTCTTAGATTCCTTCATCACATCATTATCAAAAAACCTCCTCTGGTCCAGTTAAATCGATTCTTAAAGATTTTTTGACGCCAAACCCGTCAATGAAGACAACCCGTCAATGGAAACAACCCGTCAATGAAGACAAAACTATCCATTACATTTCCAGATGGCATCTATAAGCCCATCCTCATACCAACAATCTCCAAATGGCATCTGTAAGCCCATTCCCGACACAACATTGCTGACACTACACCATGCGAGTGCAAATTTCTGGGCACTTTAGTGTTCAATCCTCTTCCACCTTCGGATCACGAAAGGCACGCAAGCCAATCTACATCCTCAGGTTTAAGAAGATTGAACAGGGGCAACTGTTGTACCCCAAAATTTGCCCTCCCATATTCCTCAAGATTTGTCAAGAATGATCCTCAAATTGCTCAAATTGCTCAAGGATTGTACAGTCAAATCACTTCCTAAGACAGTTGAAATTAGGGTTTTGGTTCTTTCAAGGAATTCGGGGCTCTCAATGGTTCAATCAAGTCTCATAGGCCTATATACATCCTCAAGCACCTACATGCCAAGTTTCAAGACTCACAGTGCCAGTTTGCACAGTCAAAAGCTCTATTTGATCTACAGTCCACTGCAAGGGCAAAATGGTCATTTTGCAGTCAAAAGTCAGAATTTTTGGTCAACATCTCATTTTGAGTTCACAATCATAATTTGATCAAGCCTTGATCATGATTCCACAAGAATAGCTCAAAAATCATCAAGATGCAAAAGTTACTATTTTTGGAGAGTAGAAAAGTCAACTGTACTTTGACAAGGGCATAACTCTTTCATGGTTTGTCATAAAAATTCCATCCACAGCTCATTTTGAAGAGGATGCAATTTCCTAAAATCCATCTTCACACTCCAAGATCAATAAATGCTCTCACAAGAAGTTACCAATTTTTACATTATGGGTCAATTTCAAAAGTCAACAAAAGTACACTTTGTGTCAAAGGCCATAACTTGATATTGGTAAATCCAAATGACATGGGACCAAAGGCATTGGTTAGAGGAATTCAATAGCTTTCCAAAATGTCCAAGAACATGGTCATATGATCAAAATTGAGCAAGTTGTGCATTGGAGAAGTTGGGAAATTTTCAGGAATTTGCAAAAGTCAACTTTCCTCAAAACACCTTCTTTTTGTTAATGGGCCTCAAATCTCTTCTTGAAACTTCACCCCTGACCTATGCACGACCCACCAAGATGAATTGGATTTATTTTCTTATTTTTATTGATTAATTGGATTTTTAATATATATTAATTCATTTAATTAATTTAAATTATAAGAAAATAGAAGATTTGTTTTTTAAATCAATTTGTGAAGCAAATATGATCAAAACATGCTGGCAAATTCGTGCATAAGTCAAAGATACAAAAAAATCCAAATTTGGCAACATTGTTCAATCATGAAAAATCAAGAATATTTGATTTTCAATCAAGGATTCAATCATCAATGCACATGGATATTGGCCCAGCTTTTAACCTAATTTGATTCTCCTATATGTATGCAAGCAAACCATGACCTAGTACACGTGAAAAAGCTGCAGAAACGACCCTGTCAAATTCAAGAATTTTCAAGAAAAACTGAAAATTTGTTCTTGCATCCTAGGCTAATTCAAGGTGTTTTGACCATTCAAATACATTGCAGGAGGTTCCAGGAACGTTTTGCAATCGAATTCACGCACCAAAGCTCAAAGAATCGTCACATACAGTCCCACGGTTTGCACTTTTGATTCAAAACTATATATCTTAATTCATGCGCATTTAACATGTGTTTGTGATTGTTTTGCATTGCTAGAGATCATACAAAGCTAATGGCATGATTGAATTAAATTGTAACGCCCTGAATCGAAAGACACCATGACTGAATTTCTAGGGTTCTTGAGCTTTTAAATGGGGCTTTTCAATCCAGGAAAAATTGGGACTCATGAGATACATGGTTGAAATCGTGAGGCCGAGACGAACACAACCCATACCTCGCGAAATATTTATGCTTGCTATATTTCTATTTGCTATTTTTCCTTGCAGGAGGTCGTGGAGGTTTAAAACCCCCGCTATCTGATTCTAGTTATGCAGGACAAACGAAGAAGATGATGAGGTGTTAGCATCTGATTCGTGTGTTTGAAAAAACGCGCGCGTTATTTTTGTTTACAGCATAATATTTGTTTTTGTATATAATAATCACTTCTTATTCCAATAACAAATAAAGCAGCTTAGTGGAGTGGTTGGTGCGTTGGCCTGGAAGCATTGGGACCTGGGTTTGAATCCCAGGTCCCCCCAAAACATTTATTCTATTTTTCTTCCTATGTTCATATGCAGATTTCACAAGGTGGTCCACCATACACCTCCAATTCCCAGGCGCGAGATGTCTTCAAACTCAAATCCAATGGCCAAAGCTGAGTCCTCACCATACTCCCCAGTCAACAAGTATGTGGATAATCGCAAAAGTCAACGTGGCTGGAATATTGTTGGGCCATAAAATTCCAGAATCACCTCCTGACTTGGGCCAGCACCCCCCTGGGTTTATCTTCTTCTTCTTTTATTTTTATTTAATTTGTTTTTATTAATTTTTAATTAACTACTAACTAAAACAATTAATATTTTCTTAATAAATTCAGAAAACATAAAAAATATAATATTTTTATTTATTAAATTTAATTAGTTATTTTGTAAATAAATACTAATATAATTAGTTTAGTTTTAATTAGGTTAATTCTAACTTTTTTGCAATAATTTAAAATTAATATAGAATTAGGGTTTTTAATAACTTTTGACCATCTTTTATTTTTTTCCTAAAAAACATAAAAAACTCAAAAAATATCTTTCTTTTATTTAATTAATTAATTAGTCTAGGTTTAATTTAATTAAATGCAAAATAATAAAAAATCTCATTCTTTCTCAAAAAAGGGTCAAAACCCTAAAAAACTCTCCGATTCAATTTTTCTCGCGTGTGTGATTATTCTTGATTCATGTTTTTATTCCAATTATGTAATTGCTCCGAGGATGTAATAGCTTTAAATTAGGACCTTATTTATCGCTTTCATTTAATTTCCCGCATTTACTTTTCAAGGGTTTGTTTTTGGCGATGTAAATACCTGACGCCTTATAATAGCTTAGTTTTATTTTTCGCAACTATTAACTGCTAGATGTATGCTAACTAGGCTATGCATGTCAAGATCTACCTTAAGTTAAAATCAATCGTAGCTCACCAATAACATGTACAAAGATAACATAACTGAAACCTGACACACTCGCACATGCCACTCTTAGGGTACGCCTCACTTGGTTGCCTCGACGTGGTCATTGAGTATAAGGTGTTTTAGAGGTCGCCCTCCTGTCTAAAGATAAAAGTTGCCTCGAAACGGTTGCCTCGGATAAAAATGATCTAGGACATTAGGGTTACCGCTAAGGCGTCCTACCATTGCTTTAGTGACCACATGTCCCTAAAATCGAATTGACTCGAAAACTCCAACGATGGTGCTACCTACTTCTCAATAGTGGGATAGTACTTTACACAGCTTAATTTCTTTTGAGTAGGTAGAGGTTCTCAGGTACTTGCTCTTTCAAAACAAAACAACTTTTTCGCACTTACACTTTTCAAACAAAAGTTTTCAAACAACACTTCATACACTCTTGAGGACAGATACAAGAGTTAAATCGAAGTTTTCAAACAAAACTCTTTTCAAAACCCACAAACACAAGAAAAGCAAAACATTTTGAAAACATAGTGAGCAAGTACCTAAGAGCCCGTGGATAACCACGGATAGAAAGGGTGCTAATACCTTCCCTTTCTATAATTTACCTCCCGAACCCGAGAGACATCTCGAAAAGGAATTTTGCTGTGCTTTTGTCCTTTCCTTGTTAAAGAAAATAAAAGACGGTGGCGACTCTTGCTTACCGCAACATTTTGTGAAACGCAAACGCGAACCAGCATTCTAAAACAGTCAGTTCTATTCCCACCGATCACAGAATTGGCGACTCTGGTAGGGACATTAATAAGTGAGGTGTACCTTAGGATTAGATCACTTGTGTTTTCAATCGTATGCTTTGTATGCTTTAAACTTTGTGGGCTTGTATCGGAGTTTTATAGATCCTAACCCGGATCTGGGGATACCCTTTAGAAGTAGCAACAAACTGTGAGGGAACTGTGTGGGGTATACTGACATGGTTGAAGCAGTAGCTACGTTGATGTGGAACTTTGGTGAGTACCAGTAACCCTTGAGTCAAGTCAAGGAGAGTACGGGGCCGCCGCGTGGTGTCGCGAAGCATCAACTGACCTTAGAACCTTACTTGACCATCTTGGCCTTTTTAGGGGTAGTGAGATGACCGACTTTGGTGCAGTCCGAAGTTGGTAGATACTCGATACTACACTCATTGAGGGTTGTTTTCTTGGAATATTTTGGTTGCCAGTTAAGTGGCTAAATCAAAACAATGAACATAGAAAACAATCCAATGATATTGAGCTCCTTAGAACCCGGTTACTATTTATAGGACAAGTTTTGAGCCAACTAACTTCAAGAGGGTAATACCTAAACTCCATGCTAGCCTAAAATCTAAGGGCTCTTTGTGTGACTTGTGTGCTTTCAAACTTGAACTACTTGCATATTCTTGTTATCTGACAACATGATTTCCTTGCAGGTTTTGTTTACAGTCCTTATCCAATAATTTGGACTTATTGCAGGGCTTAGTTACATCACCTCGCACTTTTGCTTAAATGCATGGCATACACATCATAACATCATACCATAGCATTTCCTTAACCATTTCAAGGATCTCAAGGGTTTGTGATGCAGGTCATGATGAACCAAATGTCTAGCAAGGGGCAAAGGGGATTTATTTTCCTCTAGCCAAGGTTGTTCGGAGATCAAAACACGATAAACTTGAGTCAGGGGCTATGACCCACTCGATATGGTGAGCTTGACTCTTGAAGAAGGATTCTCAGCAACATGAAGCTCCTTCAATCAAGCTGCAAAATTCAGATTCTAACAAGTTTCTTTGTTTACCCCACGAGATCCTTGAAAACATTGCATACATATCATACATATCATTGCATTACAGGTACCATTACAGGTCTCTTATCTTCTTCGCTGTTTATTTCAGCAATCATCATGTCTACTGAACCTTCCACTGAACAAGCTATCAAGGCCCTCCAGGCCCAGAATGCCCAGTTCCAAGAGTTGGTTATGAGCCTAGCCCAGGGTCAACAGGATTTGAAGACTCTGATTCTGAAAGAGAGGAAGAAGAAGAAGAAGAGGACCGTCTTGTTCAACACTGGACGCAGATTTGGAAACGGGCTGCAAAACGAAGTTGATCTGACCGCCTTATCTGGAGGGAAAGATAGCCCACAAGAAAGGAGGGCTCCTAGTCTTGTGGTCTCCGACAACGGGACGGATTATAATGAAGAACAGTATCCTCCTGCTGAGGATAAGTACAAACAGCTGGAAGACCGTTTGAGCGCCATGGAAATACAGAAGGTTCCCGGTCTGGACTTCGGGGATCTAGGTCTATCCTCTTGGGTGGTGATTCCCCATAAATTCAAGGCACCTGCCTTTGCCAAGTACGACGGAGTATCCTGTCCAAAACTCCACCTCCGGTCATATGTGAGGAAGATCCAACCCTATACTGCTGATAGAGATCTCTGGGTTCATTTCTTTCAAGATAGTCTGTCAGGGACTCAACTTGAATGGTTCTGTCAATTGGAAGGAGCTAACATCCGCAACTGGGAGGACCTTGCTGCTGCCTTTTACAAGCAATACCAGTATAATGCCAACCTTGCTCCCACGCACACTCAGCTTCAGGGGATGTCTCTGGGTACAGGCGAAGGCTTTAAGGACTATGCTCAGAAGTGGAGAGATCTTGCCGGAAGAATCCAACCCCCTCTGTCTGATAGGGAGTTGGTGGATATGTTTCTTGGGACTTTGTCTGGTCCTTATTCCAAACACTTGATCAGAAGCTCTTCATCCGGGTTCACCGAGCTAATACTGACCGGCGAAAGGGTCGAAGCTGGCATCAAAAGCGGGAAGATTCAAGAAGAAACACCTTCTGATACTCAGAAAAAGCCCTACAATGGAAAAAAAAGAGTCCAATGCTGTGTATGGTCAAAAGAGTCGTCATGATCAACATGTAGGGGCAACCCAGATCTCTGATCCCACGCCTGTTCAACAAAGAAAGAGCAATAGGCATAGGGTAAGATATCAAGAAAGGCAGTATACTGAAATCAACATGCCTTTGTCTCAAGCATTACAACAATTGCTAAAGGTGAAACTGATCACACTAAAGGATCCTCCTCAAAATCCTGATACTTCCTCTTCCAAGTATAACCCGAGTGTGAGATGTGCCTACCATTCTAACAGTCCTGGACATGACACCGACGATTGTTGGAGTTTGAAGAACAAGATCCAAGACTTTATTGATGCCAAGGAGATCAAGTTTGATCACTGATCCTACACCAAATCATTGAGAATGTCTTTTGTTCATTTGAATTTTCAAGTTGTAATCTCTTTGTTATCCAAACATTTATCCATTAATGTCAAACTCTGTTTCACTAATGCATTGCATATGTTTGTCTTGAATTCATCCTTTCATTACATTTAAACTATGCTTTTTACTCACTTTATGACATTCAACTCTTGCTAAAAGTTACAAGCCTTTAGAGGGAGGATGATGAAACAATGCCATAATCTCATACAGTATGCTTTTGGACAGACCTTGCTGACGATGTACAGGCATTTTTTTTCAAATCCTAAACACTGGAGTTATAAGGAAGATAATCCCTCGTCAACCCCTTTGAGCCAAAGAAGTTGGAGTTTTTTTCTTTTCACAAATTAAAACCCTTAATTATAACCTGGGGCAGGGTAGTCTTCTCAGTTGATCCAGGTGCACAATGAATGGCATCAAAGAAGTCCTTCCGAAACAAAAGACAGTGTTGGTTCCGGATAATCGTAAGGACAGGCAGTCATTATCCCTCAGAAATAAAAGCCCATTAAGTCAAAACCTATGAAGGAGGCTTACAAAACTGGGGCATCCCGCTGACTTTAAATACAAAAGAAACAGTTTAGGTAAAAGACAGGGATAATAAAATAAATAAAAAAGAGGTCCTACAAACCCTCAACAAAAAAGAAATGATTTCCTATTCAAAATAAACTATCAGTATCCGAACCATCACCGGAATATCAGAGCAAAGACTCAAACAAGATCTAATGCACGATTAGCTGAGTTTAGGATCGAAGAACATCACGAAGAACGGGTGGGTACAAATAAAATTTGAGCCTTTATCCTTTGTTTCTTAAACCGTGAACCAGGCCACGTTATAACCCTTAAAAGTCCTAGCTGAAGCATGGGTTAGTTCGAAAGCATACTGTTACAAAAGGTATCCTGACTCCTGTAGGGCTTGCTGTAAAATCCTGAGTTAACATCACATTTTACAAAAATTCACTTCTTTTATTGAAAACTGCATTTTCAAAAACTTTAAGACAGACATAAGCTTTGCATTCTTAAAATAACATTGTTTGCATATGACTATTTGTTCAAACAGCAGAGAAATTCGCACGACGAATATCTAGTGAATAAACACCTTCTCAATAAAAAGAGTCACCTCAAGTGGAAAAAACACTTCCAACCAAGGGGCAGACATGATCATTTTCCATCATCTGGGGCAGTCAAGATTCAAGGAATCTCTCAAGATGCCAAATAGCCAGGGGCAGATCTCCATCTGAATCACTTGGGACATCGAACATGAATTCCAGTGAAGAATCTTGCACAATCAAACATCTTCTAGTAGTATGGCAACACAACACTACCGACAGTGACAACTCCCTGTGCTCTGAGAACGTGGACATAGTCAAAAAAATACTACGCATGATTAAAGACCCGCTAGGTCGACTGGCCTAGGCAAAAATAAGGGCTTCCCGGCGAACCAAAAGGGTTTGGGCAAAAATAAGGGATGAAATGAAAAAAAATCTGTACACCCGGCAAGTCGAAAACCTGAAAAGGCGGCTTGGGCAAAAAAGGGTATCCCGATGGACTGAAAACCCGAAAGGGCGGTCCAGGCAAAAGTTAGGGATCAAAAGCGTACGACTATGTCCCGTCATCTCGTCACTTACCTACCAGAAGAGGATTTGTCAATCGGCAGTTATCAAGTTCCTCATAGGCCTTCTTCTCCCACAGAAACTGGGGCAATAAGAATTGTCCGAAGTGTACAAGCTGCTCTGTCCTCCAGGTACAAGGTAGATTCAGCTGAAGAATATGACCAAGATACCTTCACTCCCTACAGAGTAAGATAGTAATGGAAGCTCTCCCCACTGAGACTTGCAACTATGAGCAAATCAGCAATACTCTCCCAAAGCAGAGTTGGTCTACCATCAGCCCTAAAAAGGTTGGGTATCCCCAGTAGGTCTTAATATTCCCCGGCGGAGTATACAGATATTCCTCAGCAAGCATCCCCGACAGTCTTAATATTCGTCAACAAAATATAATAATGTTCCCCGGCGGAATACAAGATACCCCCAGTGGAGCCATTTCCCCAGCGCAGTCTAAAAAAGCTTCCCCGCCAGAGTTGAATCATCGTACCCAGTAGATTCTGGAAGCTTATCCCCTGCAAGAATACAAGTGCATCTCCTCAGCCAAATTAAGAGGTTATCCCCACAAGAGTCTAACTGGGTTATCCTTAGCAAGTTGCAACTGAAAGATCATCCCCAGCGAAGTTCTTTCTATCCCCTAGCGGAGTTCATCAAAATCCCCAACAGAGCTTATCAACGGAATCCCCAGCGGAGTTGTCGTCAAAATCTCAGCAAAGCGTCTCTTCCCACAGAGTATTCCCCGCAGAGTAATCTCTTCATCAAGTTTATTCCCCAACGGAGTTATTTTCTCCTACAGGTTTATTCTCACAACCATCTTCGTTCACCATCCCCAGCGGAAACGAAGAATTCAACACTATTCTCCAGCAGCTCCGGGATTTATCTTCCCCGACTAAAGCATCACATCCCCATACATTATGACATGCATACGCATCATATAACATAAATCTCATTTATTTTGAGAACATCATTACACAATGCAAACATCACGACATTGCATACAACTAACTCTTTACCTATTCAGGAAAGATCAATCGACAGATAAAAGTCATCCTTTTGGAGTAGCAATCGTCCCAGATTCCTTCATCATCCTGCTGAGGTAGAAGTCATCCAAGATTCCTTCATCATCCCGTTGAGGTAGAAGTCATCCAAGATTCCTTCATCATCCCGTTGAGGTAGTAATCGTCCTAGATTCCTTCATCATCCTGCTGAGGTAGTAATCGTCCCAGATTCCTTCTTTATCCTGCTGAGGTAGAAGTCATCCAAGATTCCTTCATCATCTCGTTGAAGTAGTAATCGTCCTAGATTCCTTCATTATCCTGTTGAGGTAGTAATCGTCCTAGATTCCTTCATCATCCTGCTGAGGTAGTAATCGTCCTAGATTCCTTCATCATCCTGCTGAGGTAGTAATCGTCCTAGATTCCTTCATCATCCTGCTGAGGTAGAAGTCATCCAAGATTCCTTCATCATCCTGTTGAGGTAGTAATCATCCAAGATTCCTTCATCATCCTGCTGAGGTAGTAATCGTTCTAGATTCCTTCATCATCCTGCTGAGGTAGTAATCGTCCTAGATTCCTTCATCATCCTGCTGAGGTAGTAATCGTCCCAGATTCCTTCATCATCTATTTGGAGTAGCAATCGTCTTAGATTCCTTCATCACATCATTATCAAAAAACCTCCTCTGGTCCAGTTAAATCGATTCTTAAAGATTTTTCTGACGCCAAACCCGTCAATGAAGACAACCCGTCAATGGAGACAACCCGTCAATGAAGACAAAACTATCCATTACATTTCCAGATGGCATCTATAAGCCCATCCTCATACCAACAATCTCCAAATGGCATCTGTAAGCCCATTCCCGACACAACATTGCTGATATTACACCATGCGAGTGCAAATTTCTGGACACTTTAGTGTTCAATCATCTTCCACCTTCGGATCACGAAAGGCACGCAAGCCAATCTACATCCTCAGGTTTAAGAAGATTGAACAGGGGCAATTGTTGTGCCCCAAAAGTTTCCCTCCCATATTCCTCAAGATTTGTCAAGAATGATCCTCAAATTGCTCAAATTGCTCAAGGATTGTACAGTCAAATCACTTCCTAAGACAGTTGAAATTAGGGTTTTGGTTCTTTCAAGGAATTTGGGGCTCTCAATGGTTCAATCAAGTCTCATAGGCCTATATACATCCTCAAGCACCTACATTCCAAGTTTCAAGACTCACAGTGCCAGTTTGCACAGTCAAAAGCTCCATTTGATCTACAGTCCACTACAAGGGCAAAATGGTCATTTTGCAGTCAAAAGTCAGAATTTTTGGTCAACATCTCATTTTGAGTTCACAATCATCATTTGATCAAGCCTTGATCATGATTCCACAAGAATAGCTCAAAAATCATCAAGATGCAAAAGTTACTATTTTTGGAGAGTAGAAAAGTCAACTGTACTTTGACAAGGGCATAACTCTTTCATGGTTTGTCACAAAAATTCCATCCAAAGCTCATTTTGAAGAGGATGCAATTTCCTACAATCCATATTCACACTCCAAGATCAAGAAATGCTCTCACAAGAAGTTACCAATTTTTACATTATGGGTCAATTTCAAAAGTCAACAAAAGTACACTTTGAGTCAAAGGACATAACTTGATATTGGTAAATCCAAATGACATGGGACCAAAGGCATTGGTTAGAGGACTTCAAGAGCTTTCCAAAATGTCCAAGAACATGGTCATATGATCAAAATTGAGCAAGTCGTGCATTGGAGAAGTTGGGAAATTTTCAGGAATTTGCAAAAGTCAACTTTGCTCAAAACACCTTCTTTTTGCTAATGCGCCTCAAATCTCTTCTTGAAACTTCACCCCTGACCTATGCACGACCCACCAAGATGAATTGGATTTATTTTCTTATTTTTATTGATTAATTGGATTTTTAATATATATTAATTCATTTAATTAATTTAAATTATAAGAAAATAGAAGATTTGTTTTTTAAATCAATTTGTGAAGCAAATATGATCAAAACATGCTGGCAAATTCGTGCATAAGTCAAAGATACAAAAAAAATCCAAATTTGGCAACATTGTTCAATCATGAAAAATCAAGAATATTTGATTTTCAATCAAGGATTCAATCATCAATGCACATGGATATTGGCCCAGCTTTTAACCTAATTTGATTCTCCTATATGTATGCAAGCAAACCATGACCTAGTACACGTGAAAAAGCTGCAGAAACGACCCTGTCAAATTCAAGAATTTTCAAGAAAAACTGAAAATCTGTTCTTGCATCCTAGGCTAATTCAAGGTGTTTTGACCATTCAAATACATTGCAGGAGGTTCCAGGAACGTTTTGCAATCGAATTCACGCACCAAAGCTCAAAGAATCGTCACATACAGTCCCACGGTTTTCACTTTTGATTCAAAACTATATATCTTAATTCATGCGCATTTAACATGTGTTTGTGATTGTTTTGCATTGCTAGAGATCATACAAAGCTAATGGCATGATTGAATTGAATTGTAACGCCCTGAATTGAAAGACACCATGACTGAATTTCTAGGGTTCTTGAGCTTTTAAATGGGGCTTTTCAATCCAGGAAAAATTGGGACTCATGAGATACATGGTTGAAATCGTGAGGCCGAGACGAACACAACCTATACCTCGCGAAATATTTATGCTTGCTATATTTCTATTCGCTATTTTTCCTTGCAGGAGGTAGTGGAGGTTTAAAACCCCCGCTATCTGATTCTAATTATGCAGGACAAACAAAGAAGATGATAAGGTGTTAGCATCTGATTCGTGTGTTTGAAAAAACGCGCGCGTTATTTTTGTTTACAACATAATATTTGTTTTTGTATATAATAATCACTTCTTATTCCAATAACAAATAAAGCAGCTTAGTGGAGTGGTTGGTGCGTTGGCCTGGAAGCATTGGGACCTGGGTTCGAATCCCAGGTCCCCCCAAAACATTTATTCTATTTTTCTTCCTATGTTCATATGCAGATTTCACAAGGTGGTCCACCATACACCTCCAATTCCCAGGTGCCAAATGTCCTCAAACTCAAATCCAATGGCCAAAGCTGAGTCCTCACCATACTCCCCAGTCAACAAGTATGTGGATAATCGCAAAAGTCAACGTGGCTGGAATATTGTTGGGCCATAAAATTCCAGAATCACCTCCTGACTTGGGCCAGCACCCCCCTGGGTTTATTTTCTTCTTCTTTTATTTTTATTTAATTTGTTTTTATTAATTTTTAATTAACTACTAACTAAAACAATTAATATTTTCTTAATAAATTCAGAAAACATAAAAAATATAATATTTTTATTTATTAAATTTAATTAGTTATTTTGTAAATAAATACTAATATAATTAATTTAGTTTTAATTAGGTTAATTCTAACTTTTTTGCAATAATTTAAAATTAATATAGAATTAGGGTTTTTAATAACTTTTGACCATCTTTTATTTTTTTCCTAAAAAACTCAAAAAATATCTTTCTTTTATTTAATTAATTAATTAGTCTAGGTTTAATTTAATTAAATGCAAAATAATAAAAAATCTCATTCTTTCTCAAAAAAGGGTCAAAACCCTAAAAAACTCTCCGATTCAATTTTTCTCGCGCGTGTGATTATTCTTTATTCATGTTTTTATTCCAATTATGTAATTGCTCCGAGGATGTAATAGCTTTAAATTAGGACCTTATTTATCTCTTTCATTTAATTTCCCGCATTTACTTTTCAAGGGTTTGTTTTTGGCGATGTAAATACCCGACGCCTTATAATAGCTTAGTTTTATTTTTCGCAACTATTAACTGCTAGATGTATGCTAACTAGGCTATGCATGTCAAGATCTACCTTAAGTTAAAATCAATCGTAGCTCACCAATAACATGTACAAATATAACATAACTGAAACCTGACACACTCGCACATGCCACTTTTAGGGTACGCCTCACTTGGTTGCCTCGACGTGGTCATTGAGTATAAGGTGTTTTAGAGGTCGCCCTCCTATCTAAAGATCAAAGTTGCCTCGAAACGGTTGCCTCGGATAAAAATGATCTAGGACATTAGGGTTACCGATAAGGCGTCCTACCATTGCTTTAGTGACCACATGTCCCTAAAATCGAATTGACCCGAAAACTCCAACGATGGTGCTACCTACTTCTCAATAGTGGGATAGTACTGTCTAAAGGACATTTACACAGCTTAATTTCTTTTGAGTAGGTAGAGGTTCTCAGGTACTTGCTCTTTCAAAACAAAACAACTTTTTCGCACTTACACTTTTCAAACAAAATTTTTCAAACAACACTTCATACACTCTTGAGGACAGATACAAGAGTTAAATCGAATTTTTCAAACAAAACTCTTTTCAAAACCCACAAACACAAGAAAAGCAAAACATTTTGAAAACATGGTGAGCAAGTACCTAAGAGCCCGTGGATAACCACGGATAGAAAGGGTGCTAATACCTTCCCTTTCTATAATCTACCTCCGAACCCGAGAGACATCTCGAAAAGGAATTTTGTTGTGCTTTTGTCCTTTCCTTGTTGGAGAAAATAAAAGACGGTGGCGACTCTTGCTTACCGCGACATTTTGCGAAACGCAAACGCGAACCAGCATTCTAAAACAGTCAGTTCTATTCCCACAGATCACAATGTGGTTTTGAAAAGTATTTGTAAAATAGGCCTTTGTTTAGGCGATCTTTGTAATGATTCTTGTTCGTAAGAATGTATACAAAGATGTTTTTCGTTTTTGAAAATGTTTTCAATGTTTTTGAAAGTTGTTTTTGAAATGTGTGTGTGTTTGTTTTGAAAATAGCAAGGATTTGTTTTAAAGTGGAGCAAGTAACTTAGAACTATCTATCTACTCAATTGTCTTTCTTGTGCATTTTTCATTCCTTTGATGTTGTTGACCTACCATTGATTTGGTAGGCAACCCTATCTTTGGATGTTAAACGGGACGGGCACGGGTCATCGTATAACCATGATAGCAATGTTGCTAGGTATCTTGGCATTTTTTCCGAGGGACCAAGATAATTTGTTTTAGGCAACCTTGTCTAGCGTCATCGAGGGACTATGATCTTATTTTGCTTTGTTTCGCCAAGATACTTTGCATGCATACCATGGCCATTTATTTTAAGGCAACCAAGTGGGTGGAACCCTAGGGGTGCATGTGTGCAATGTGTGTCATTTTACATGCATTTGTTTGTCTTGTATTAGGTCATTCTATTTGTTTGTTTTTGGTCTTGTCATGCAAACCCTAGTTTTACTAAACATGGTATAAATGCGATAAATTACGTAAAATAAAACTAAGCTATTACAACAATTATTATGGGAGGGGGGATACAAGTTTTTGAATGGGGATATTGCACAAAAATAAACCCTAAAATACTATTACAACCCAATTGAATTATGTGCAAATATTAAAAATGCAATAAAAATATATTTATGCAAAATGTCTTGTATTTGATTTTTTTTGTATGAGAAAAAATGATTTATTTAAGCCCTAAAAATAAGAGAAAAAATATTATTATTTTTTTAAAAGGGTGAAACCCTAATTTTTTATTAAAAGAAAAATACGTTCTATATTTATTATTTTGTCCATTTTTTGTGTAAGAAAATAATAAATAATATTATGTACAAATATTAAAAAAATAAAATATGTATGAAAATAATATTTTATATGTGAAATAATAAAATTAAAATGTATAGTATGTATTTACAATTTATTTAAGAAAATAGATTCTATTTATTTTAATAAGCTATTATTTTTATGCAAAAAATAATAAAATAAAATAAAATAAAATGCAAAAAATAAAGAAAATATTTTTCAAGATTTTTTAATGTTCAGAAAAATAAATAAAAACAATAAATATAAAATATGCAAGAAAAATGCAAAAATATAAGAAAATAGGTCAGGGGTGCAAATAGTAGTCAGGGGGTGTGAGAAACAAAAACAGAAGGCCCAAGGCCCAAGCCAGCCATCGTCCCTGTCCTTCGTCCACCTTGCGTGCGTGTACTCAGTTCAACCTGCAATTCTCAAACGCTTGCACAAAAACAAAAACTTGTAACATAAAAAATGTAGCATTTCATCTCACGATTCCAATGATATAAATTATGTGACCTAACTCTAAAAGATCAGAGAGAATTTTAATGGCCCTAAATCGTGACCTAACTTTTTCAGCATTTTCAGACTTCAAATTCTCTCAGCTCAGTTAATATAAATGGCAAGTATGCATATGTACAGCTTCACCATGATAAGAGCTACATTTTTACTTCATAAATCGTGGCTTGAGGATGCCTAAATAGAGAGATAGAGATTTGAAAAATATCTCCGTCAGCTGGATTTGGATATGACAATGTGGGGACTTTGAGTGAGGCCTGAGGATCGTGTGAGCTTCCTTGAAGTTCCCTCAAGCTATTCCAATGTTTAGCTGGCTTTGTGGATGGCTGAAACTTTCTGTAGAAGTCAAGTTGCAAGCTTCCAAAGTGAAAATGGAAATGGCTGAAACAGAGCTTACAGTTGCAAGATGAATGCTTGGATAGCTTTGGTAGGATATATGGAAGGTGTTTGAAATGATAAAAGGCAAAACGCACGAGCAAATAATGGACTTGCTATGATTTTTGTAGAAACTGGAAGTTTTGGCAGAAAAATGAGGTTTTGGAGTTTTGGTGAGTTTCAGATGCTATGCATTCGTGTTTTGGCTTGTGATAAGTTTGTCAAGATGTCTAGAATGATACCAAGTCCTCCCTTTGTCAGCTTGTACAAGTTTTTAACTTTTGGCCAACTTTCTTGCATTTTAAGAAAAGTTGAAGTGACTTGTGCAACAGGCCTGTATTGGCTAGTTCTTGAGCTGATGAGAGTTGGTATGATTTGCTTAATTCATGTGGAATTTTTTGTACCAAAGGAACAAGTCCAAGGCTCAAGGCTGATAAAGTTGGAAAAGCTTGCCTTTATGAAAATGGCAATATGCCCTTTATGCCATTAATGGAATAATCTCTTGTACAATGCTCCAAAGGTCAAAATAAAGCCATTAACCCCTGAGTTTGCATTTAATTATGGAGTGTAGAAGGAGTTCAGGACCTGTAATGCAAGGTACAAGCATCCAAGATCAGATTTGCAACTTGACACTTTGTGAAAATGGCATGAACAAACGTGAAAAAATGCCAATTTCTCTTCTTCGATTCTCCCTAACCACAAATGATCTTGGAGAGTTCTTGGACATTTTGGAAAACTTGCAATGTGATATAAAATCCATCTTTGAAATTCAACTTGAGATACCTCTTGGAACTAGGTGAAAAGTTGCCATGAAGTTAGGTCAAAAACCTGCCTAGATTAGGGCAAAATTTCACTAAGTTATTTAGTTCATGGACCCCTATTCACAAATTTATAACTTGAGATCCAAGAATCATTTGGGAAAACTTTGTGAAGAAAAGTTGTAGATTTAATGGAGGACTACAAATTTTATGTTGGAAGTTTTCTTTGAATCAAATTGCATCATGGTGAAAAATTGGTGAAAAATTAGGAAAAAATAAGAAATTTTCCATACTTAGAAAAATTCCAAGTTATGAAAAATTTCAAATTAAAACCCTAATTTGCAATTTTAGGTTTCTTGGTCAACAAGTTTCACATTTTGACATATCTTGATTATTTATGACCCTTGGCACTTGATTTTGACCAAAAAGTCAAAGTTTGACTTTTCAGTGTACAGTTGACTTTTGATCAGTTGACTGCAAAATTCATCTATCAATCCTATGTACTTGAGATCTTTTGAACCATGTGATTAGGTCAAGATGATTCCATTGGATCCTTGAAACCATTTTTGAACCCAATTGTCCATTGGCTAGGTTAAAAGTCAGAAATTGCCCTTTCTCAGTCAAAACCCTAATTTTGACCATTTTGCCCTTTTGATGATCTGATCAAATTTCTTGAGGAATTGTGATCCAAACTTGATCAAATGGTTCATATGGGTCATAATGTTGATGTGGATAAAAAATTATGAAGTTTGACTGTAAATTGGTCATGGTTGACTTTTTCCCCAATACAGTTGATTTTTAGGTCAACTGTCCAATTGACTGGTCAAAAATGTGATTCAAGGTTTGAAACTTGGTATGAGCAATCTTAAGGGTCCAATATGATTTATGAAAGTCACATGAAGCATTGATGGTCCAAAAATCCATGTGCAAACTCAAACCCTAATTTCAGGTTATTAGTGCAAGATGAGGTGTCTTGAGCTGATCAAACCCTAGTCTTGTCTTGAGTCCAAGAAATCTTGTGAGAAAATCTTGATGAATGAGAGGGAAAATTTTGGGGTACAATAGCTTCCCATGTTCAATCTTCTTGAACCTGAAGAGTTAGATTGGCGAGTTCTGCCGTTCGTGACTCGAAGGTAAAAGATGATTGGACACTAGAGTGCCCATAAATTTGCACTTGATGAAGTAGTTGAGGGAATGGGATTAAAGATGCCATTTGAAGAGGTGATAGAATCTTGTCGGAGATGGGCTTGTAGATGCCATCCAAGAATGTTTGTTGTAACTCAAAAGAATGAGCATCATAATGGTTTCTGTATCTGGAACGTATCTGCACTGTATCTGAACTTGAAATTTGAATAAGTTACAGAATGGCTTCCGTGTCTATAGTGTATCTAAGCTGAGGAAAATCAGAATAAGTGACAGAATGGCAACCGCGTCTGGAGCGTATCTGAACTGTATCTGGACTGTAATTTGAAGTTAAAATCTGAATAAGTGACAGAATGGCTTCCGTATCTGGAGCGTATCTGGACTGTATCATGAAGTTGAGGTCTGAATGAGTAATAGAATGACTTCCGTGTCTGGAGTATATCTTTACGGTAAAATCTGAATAAGTATCAGAATGGCTTCCGTGTGTGGAACATATCTGAACTGTATCTTGACTTTGAATTCTAAATTAGTAATAGAATGACTTCCGTGTCTGGAGTGTATCTTTACTGTATCTGAAATCTGAATCTGAATGAGTAGCAAAATGATTTCCGTGTTTGGAGTGTATCTGTACTGTATCTGAAGATTGAAATCTGAATGAGTATCATAATGGCATCCTTGTCTGGAGCATATCTATACTGTATCTGAAATCTTTGAACATTGTTAAAGGTAGCTGTTAATCTTATCCTGAAAAGGGTAAAATGTTAGCTGAAACACAAAGTTATGTTGCATGAAATGTATGATGCAATAAATGTGCTTTATCAATGTTTGTGATATATGAATGTAATGTATGCACATGTAAGCTGATTTGCTGTATTGCTGAGGAAAATAAATCTTTGACTGCTGCCGGGGAAAATAAATCCTAGACTGCTGCCGGGGAAAATAAACCCTTGACTGCTAAGGACAAGAAATCCTTGGCAACTATACTGGGGATATAGGGATCCTTCATGTCTTGAAGTTGGAGTATTGACAAATGTTTCGTTGTAAGAGTAATGCCAAGTGCTGCTTGAGAAACTTGCTTGGAGAATCCATAGAAACTTTGATGACTTCGGCTGGGGATTAAGAATGAGAATCTTCATTCTGTTAGAAATTAAAACTTTGCGGGGGGGAAAGTTTATCCTGTTGGGGAGCAGTGAAAACTCTGTGGGGAGTAGCTATCCTGCTGGGGAGTTCAGGAGTTTGGGTTGTATGCCAATCTACTGGGGAATTAACTGAAGTTATTGTCTGGTTAGTTTTCAATCTTCAAAGCAACTTGCTGGGGAATTATCAGGTTTTAAGACAACCTGTTGGGGAATTTTGAAGAAACTGGATTGGTCTCCACTGGGAATTAATGGTTAAAGTTTTAGCTCCGCTGGGGACCTTAATGATGTATTGTAGGGATTGCCCCTGGAATAGCCTAAATACGTTTTCCTATTCTTTCAACCTGTCAGTAAATATTCATTTCCATATCGTTTATTTGTAAAGAGTGATTATGTTCAAATGCATATGCTCATTAATAAATCATTGGACGTTTTTGCAAATAAAACACAAGTGTAAAAAGAAAAAGACAAATAGTTTTTTGCACTTTAAAGAGATATCTTTGTATTAACTGTGAGTAAGTATTTTGTACAAAGGAGACAGACATCCTAGTAAGGGGATGGTGCCATAAAAATGAGAAAAATGTATACAAAGAAAGATGGCTATGTGTAAAAATCCCATGGGGTTCCCATTCTGCTATAGCCTTCATATCTCCGAATATCTTGTCCATTTGTTGCTTCGTCCAAAGATGATTGGGTTGATCTGAAGCCCGAAGTTTGTCTATGAAGAGATTGTCTTTAAAGTGATCCGACGAGATATAGTCATACGCTTTAATTCCCTAACTTTTTCCTGGACCGCCCCTTCGGGTTTTTAGTCCACCGGGAAACCCTTTTTTGCCCAAGTCTCCCTTTCGGGTTTTCAACTTGTCGGGTGTACAGATTTTTTTTGTTTTATCCCTAACTTTTTCCCGAACCTTTTGGTTCACCGGGATGCCCTTGTTTTGCCTAGTTGTGTCGACCTAGCGGGTCTTTTATGCGTAGTATCTTTTGACTATGTCTGCATTCGCAGGGTGTGGCAGGTCGTCGCTGTCCATAGTGGTTAAGATCATTTCCCCACCAGAAAAGATGTTCTTGATTACAAATGGTCCTTCATAGGTAGGAGTCCATTTGCCCCTGGGATCACTCCGTGGCAAGATGATGCGTTTGATCACTAGATCTCCAACTTGATATACTTGGCGCCTGACTTTCTTGTTGAATGCCTTGATCATCCGTTTTTGATACGCCTGACCATGACAAACAGCAGTAAGTCTCTTCTCGTCAATTAAGTTCAATTGATCAAGTCGGGTTTGAATCCAATCGTCTTCACTCAAACCTGCATCCTTCATGATTCTTAGAGAGGGGATCTGAACCTCAATAGGAAAAACATCTTCCATTCCATAAACCAAAGAATAGGGTGTTGCCCCAGTTGACGTGCGAGCCGTGGTACGGTACCCGTGGAGAGAAAACGGTAGCATTTCATGCCATTCCTTGTAGGTGACTGTCATTTTTTGTATGATCTTCTTAATGTTTTTGTTTGCAGCTTCGACTGCATCATTCATCTTCGGCCGATAGGGAGATGAATTGTGATGTTGAATCTTGAACTGCTCGCATAAGGCGGTGATCATAGTATTGTTAAGGTTTGTACCGTTATCAGTGATGATCTTTTCGGGGATACCGTACCGACAAATGAGGTTCTGCTTGATGAAGCGGGCAACAACGTTCTTAGTAAGGGATGCGAAGGAAGCTGCTTCGACCCATTTTGTGAAATAATCAATGGCCACTAGAATGCAACGGTGTCCATTGGAGGTTGTAGGCTTGACCTCCCCAATCATATCGATTCCCCGCATAGCAAAGGGCCAAGGAGCTATTAAGACATTGAGAGGAACTGGAGGCACGTGCACCTTATCTGCATAAATTTGACACTTATGACAAGTCTTGGAGTGTTGATAGCAGTCAGCTTCCATGGTAGACCAGTAATATCCTGCCCGTAGGATTTTCTTTGCCATCGTATGCCCGCTAGAGTGAGTGCCAAAGTTACCATCGTGTAATTCAGCCATGATCTTTTCAGCTTCAATCTTGTCCACACAATGGAGCAGAATACAATCATGATTGCGCTTGTACAGGATATTATTGCTTAGGAAAAATTTAGCAGAGAATCTCCTCAAGAACTTTTTATCATTGACTGAAGCTCCTTCTGGATATTCTTGAGCCTCGAGATACCTCTTGACTTCGTGAAACCAAGGCCGGTCCACTACTTCTTCGGTATTAATCTCGTGACAGTATGCTGGTTCGTCCATTCGTTCGATGGTAATCTGGGGAGCCTCGTTATCCCAATTAAGTTTAAACATGGATGACATTGTGGCTAGAGCATCTGCTAGCTGATTTTCTTCTCGCAGGAAGTGCTCGAAGGTAATCTGCTCGAAATCTGGTAACAATGTCAAGACATGTTCTTTCTAAGGGATAAGGTTGGGATGCTTAGTGTCCCATTCTCCTTTGATCTGAGTGATGACCAAAGCTGAGTCCCCAAACACAACCAAAGATTTGATTCCCAAGTATATGGCAGCCTTGAGACCAAAGATACAGGCTTCGTACTCCACCATGTTGTTTGTGCAGTTGAAGCAAATTCTGGCAGTGAAAGGAGTATGGCATCCTTATGGAGATATGAGCATAGCGCCAATACCGTTACCTAGTGCATTGGATGCCCCATCAAAGAAAAGGGTCCATCGGGATCCTTGTTCAGGTCCGTCATATGGTTTGGTTCCTTCACAGTTGTCCAAAGTCATGATGTCCTCGTCCGGGAATTCAAACTTCATGGATTGATAATCTTCAACAGCTTGATGAGCAAGATGATCAGCTAGCACACTGCCCTTTATAGCTTTTTGGGTCGTGTACTGTATGTCATATTCTGTTAGAATCATCTGCCATCTAGATATTCTTCCAGACAATGTAGGCTTCTCGAAGATGTACTTTATCAGATCCATCTTAGATATCAGCAAAGTGGTATGAGTCAACATATACTGTCTTAGCCGGCGAGCAGCCCATACCAAAGCGCAACAAGTTTTCTCGAGCAGTGAATATCTGGTTTCACAGTCGGTAAACTTTTTGCTAAGGTAATAAATGGCATGCTCTTTTCGGCCAGACTCGTCATGCTACCCCAGTACGCACCTCATTGAGTTCTCTAAGACGGTCAGATACATGATTAGCGGTCTTCCTTCGACAGGTGGCATCAAGACAGGAGGTTCTAGCAAATACTATTCGATTATGTCAAAAGCAATCTGGCACTCATCATTCCATCTGACCACTTGATCTTTCTTCAACAGCTTAAAGATTGGCTCACAAGTAGATGTTAAGTGAGAAATGAACCTAGCAATATAGTTTAGGCGTCCCAAGAAACCTCGAACTTCCTTCTCAGTGCGAGGAGCAGGCATTTCTTGTATAGCTTTGACTTTGGCAGGATCAACCTCGAGGCCTTTGTTGCTGACAATGAAACCCAAGAGTTTACCGGACCGGACTCCGAATGTGCACTTGTTAGGGTTTAACCTTAGCTTGTACTCCTTTAGTCTGACAAACAGCTTCTGCAAGTGATTAAGGTGTTCTTCTTCAGTTTGTGATCGGGCTATCATGTCATCTACGTAGACCTCTATCTCATGATGTATCATGTCATGAAATAAAGCTACCATGGCGCGTTGATAGGTTGCCCCGGCATTCTTCTGTCCGAATGGCATCACTTTGTAGCAGAACGTACCCCACTGTGTTACAAAAGTAGTTTTCTCCATGTCTTCAGGTGCCATTTTGATCTGGTTATAACCTAAGAATTCGTCCATGAAAGAAAATACTTTGTGCTGAGTTGTATTATCAACCAGAATGTCGATGTGTGGAAGTGGAAAATCATCTTTAGGGCTGGCCCTGTTTAAGTCTCTATAATCCACGCACATCTGTACCTTACCGTCTTTTTTAGGCACAGGAACAATGTTAGCAACCCATTGAGGATAGGAAGTAACAGCCAGAAATCCAGCGTTGAACCGCTTCATAACTTCTGCTTTGATCTTTTCTGACATGTCAGGTCTCATGCGGCGGACCTTCTGTTTCACTGATGGACAGTCTTCTCTTGTGGGTAGACGGTGTACCACGATGTCTGTATCCAGTCCCGGCATGTCTTCATATGACCAGGCAAAGATCTCAACATTATCATGCAATAGCTGAATTAGACGCTCCTTGACGCTTGGCTCTAGGTTGGCACCCACTTTGATTTCATTCTTATCTTCCTTGGTACCCAAGTTGATTGTATCCAACAGCTCTTCATGAGGCAAGATAGCCCTTTCTTCTTGTTGTAACAGTCTAGCCAATTCTCCTGGCACTTTAAAATCTTCCTCACCTTCGTATTCGGCTTGGTAGATCAGATCTTCAGAGTCACTGAAGGCCATAGCAGAATCGTTACCCATGGGATCCGGAATGGAAGGGTACCTACATTTATGAGTGTGGGTGTGTGTAAGGGTATAGCCACCTTTAAACAAATAAAAATGTAAAAAGGAAATACAATGAACATAAAAGTTTATATGTGAAAACGTCCATGATTCATTAAATGGCATATGAAGATGAAAAATAAAAACCCTTACAAATGGACCTTTGTGCCTCGGGTAAGACACAAGGTTAAAATTGTACGAATTGTTTGAGAATTATTACAAGCCAACAGAAATGTTTGAAAGATAAATTACTGCGGTATGAAAGTAATCGGAAAAAAGTCTTTTGCTTCCCAGTTGCACAGTCCTCCGTTGACAGTCGGAAATATACAATCTTCCAAGCTGCCCTCCTCTTCACTATCTTCCAGAGCATTGATTCCTTGGTGGTTGATCTTCATAGGTGGCCCTCCAACACGGGCGCGACGCACAGCCTTTTGAGCAGATGAAGTAAACCCCAAGCCAAATTTGTATGATTTGTAAGGAATGTCCGGAAGCTGCCCCCAGATGGTGCATCCTCCCTCTTCAATCACTGCCTTTGCATCCTTGAGAGATGACATCCGAGGCGGAGGTCTTGTAATCATGGGTACCAAGGACTCTGTCTTGGTTGCCGCTATCTCCTGAGCTACCTCTTCAAAATGCTGGAAAGGAGTTTCGATGAACTCGCCATCTAATTCTACATAGCAGAAAGAATTCAGATGATTGATCATGTATTCCTCTTCGCCATGGACAGTTATGATCTTCCCTTGGATAGGGTACTTCAGCATTTGATGTAGAGTCGAAGTGACAGCTCCAGCATTGTGAATCCAAGGTCTTCCTAACAGGCAAGAATAAGAAGGACAGATATCCATCACATAGAACGTGGAGTTGAAGGTTTCAGTTCCCACCTTAATCGGGATGTCCACCTCCCCGTGGACCATCCTTTTGGAACCATCAAAGGCTCTCACAATAATGTTGCTGGGTTTCAGGGTTAAGCCTTCACAGTCCAATCTATCCAAGGCTTTCTTTGGCAATACGTTCAAAGAAGAACCAGTGTCTACCAGTACATGTGCTAGGGTTGTTCCTCTGCACTCCACTGAGACATGCAAAGCATCATTATGTTTTCTCCCTTTTGATGTTAAATTTGCATCGGAGAATCCTAGACCATTGTCAACTGTTAAGCTAGCCACATATTCCTGGAACTGATCAGCGGAGGTTTCTTGTGGCACATGGGCCGTCTTCAAAAATCTTATCAGAGCCTTAGCATGAGCTTCTGAACAAAGCAACAGAGCCAACATGGAGATCTTCGAGGGGGTTTTCCCCAGCTGTTCCACCATATCATAGTCACTCTTTTTTATTATTTTAAGGATTTCTTCCATCTCTTTTTGAGAGGTTTCAGGGATGATCAATGGCTGAGCCTTCGTCCTGACAGGCTCTTCCTGGATCCCTTTCCCTCGAACATCAGTAGCAGCAGAGGGGATAACCACAGGGGTTGTAATTTCTTCAATGATTGGAGTACTTGCAGATATGTTTACCGGTGTAGAGGTAACCTTAGGAGAAGCTGCGGGTCCAAAGATTGCCTTTGGAGGGGCAATCTCTGGAGAGAAAATTCTACCACTGCGGGTAATTTTGCTCATCCCGGCAATGTTTCCAATGTTGGGGATATCTTCTTTAGAGCTCTCTTCGGTCAATTCAACTTGTTTAATACCATGGTAGTGGATTTCTCCACCATAGTTCCATGGTATTGTTTTGTCGGACTTGTACAAGACTGGCCCGGGCATGGTTATCTTCAACGGTGCAGTCTTCGGAGAGGATGTAATCCTAACAGGTCTTTTAGGGACCTTGGAAGGATTAGCGGATATGGTTATTATCGAAACATCGTTAATAGGAGTTGGTAAAATAGGAGTCTTTTCAAATAGGATTTCTTGGTTATCAATTAGGCGTTGGATGCCTATCTTCAACAATGGACAATTGGTCGATGAGGATGAACAAAGGTGACAATCTTCTTTACAACTTGGGAAAATCCCAGCCTTCATCAAATTCAACTTGATTATCGGGAGCGGAGTTATCAATTCATCAACTGTAGCAACAAATAAGTCCTCCTCAACAGCATTGGCATTGTGGCCATGCCTTGGAATTGGGGCACAAATTACATTTGGCTTTTCAGGTGCATTGAATTCAACTTCTTTAGCATCTATCAGATCCTGAATTTTGTTCTTCAGGGCCCAAAAATTGTCGGTGTCGTGCCCTGGACTATCTGAATGATAATTGCACCTGCCGTTCGGATGGTAGTAAGGAGAAGCAGTATTCAGATTCTTTGGGGCCTCTTTCAGACTTGCTAGATTCAACTTCAAGAGATGCGGCAGTACTTGGGCAGGAGTCATGTTTATCCGGGTGAATTGTCGAACTGGCCTTTCCACCCTTGTCTGATTGGTTCTTGGTTGACTGGTTCTGGGCTGATCAGATGCAGATTTTTGAATCATAATGGCCCCCACCGCTGGCCGGTGCTCAATTCTTCCTTGACCCCTCTGAGAATAGACAATTGATACTTCCTTCTTTCCCGTGAAAGGTTTTCTGATGGCAGCAGAAGCAGATGCATCCTTTTGAATTTTTCTGCTCTTTATACCGGCCTCCACTCTTTCTCCGGTTAGAATCAATTCAGTGAACCCAGAAGACGAACTTCCAATCAGGTGATTAAAGAAAGGACCTGACAGGGTACCCATGAACATGTCCACTAGCTCCCTCTCAGATAGAGGTGGTTGTACTCATCCGGCTAAGTCTCTCCATTTCTGGGCATACTCTTTGAAGCCTTCATTTGAGACCATACCCATACTCTGAAGTTGAGTACGAGTTGGTGCCAAATCTGCGTTGTATTGATACTGTTTATAGAAGGCAGCAGCAAGGTCCTCCCAATTATGTACATCATCCCTCTCTAGTTGATAGAACCAATCAAGCTGGGTACCGGATAAACTGTCCTGAAAGAAATGGACCCACATGTCTTTGTCTGCAGAATGTGGTTGTATTTTCCTCACATATGAACGGAGGTGCATCTTGGGACATGACACCCCGTCATATTTAGCAAAGAGTGGTACTTTAAACTTGGGTGGAATCACAATTCTTGTCACTAGCCCCAATTCTTCAAAATCCAGCCCTGGAACCCTCTGTACTTCCATAGCAGCTAGACGTTCTTCCAGGTGTCGGTATTTGTCATCTGCAGGAGGATACTGCTCCTCAGAATAATCCTCCTCTTCTTCGTCTTCTTCCTCAGACTCAGATGGAACAGCTGTCTCCTTCCCTTTTCTTTCCCCTTCATCAGAAGTTGTCGAGAAATCCAAAGTCCTTCTAGCTTGGCCTGGAAATCTTCTACCCATGATTACCAATCCATTGGGCTTATTCTTTCCTTTCTTTTTGTCTTTTGCAAGCAGTGTCTTCATCTCCTCCTGCCCCTTGGCCAGAGTAGTAAGCAGTTGCTGAAACTGCATATTTTGATTTTGTAGATCTTTGACCGTTTGCTCTAGATCCATCTTACTGAAATAAACAATAGAGAGATGAGGAACTTGCTGCAAAGACCTGTTATGTTATGATGAATGATGTTTATGTATATGCAATGCATTCAAGGATTTTAAGAAAATCAAATTTGTTTAAATAAAAAGGAAACACACGTTATATTAATAAAATAGAGGTGAGTACATCAATGCCACCTGGGCAAAATAATACAATGCTCTAAGATAAAAAAGTGATGCGCATCCTCTTTGGTGCGATGTAGGCATTGAGAGTTCTCTCCTCCTGAAGTAGCCTGGTGAGTTCTAAAACCTTCTTCTCGCTGGCGTAGAATTGGGCTTCAAAAGTATCACGCTCTCCCTTGAGCTGTATCCAAATCCTTTGTATATCTTCGAGTGATGTCGGCATGTCAGGATGTAGGACGGTGTATGGAACCTCTCCTTCCTTAACAGGATCTATAATCACTGGGAGAATGGAGGGGTAAGGCATCATAAGATTTTGGGTGTGGGTTCGTACCCACTTGAGGTAAGGCTCAAGAGGGATGGAATTCTTGTGTCCCAAAGTTTGGATGTCTACCTTGTTTGGCATCCTCCATGCTCGGATGAATCTCTGGCGAAGAGCTTGATCGTTGTTGTCGTAGTCGAAGACCAAACCTTGAATCAACATGTCATTTGGGCCATCCCGTCGGGCATAACCAAATTGTCTCAGAGCCAAGCAAGGGTTATAGGTGATGCCTCCCCTAATGCCAAGTAGAGGGACATTAGGGAATTCCCCACAACGGTCGATAATGATAACATTCTCTCTGGACTGAGAACACCAATGAATATCAGAATACTTAAGTGTAATCAGCCGTTGTGACCACCTCAAACATTGCTCATTCTTCAAGACTGATTGGGGAAGATGAGAAATAAACCATCTTGCCAGGAGAGGAGTGCAGCACATGAGAACACCTCTTTTCCTCATTGTACGAGTGTGGAAAAAGTGTAAGATATCCCCAAGCAATGTAGGCACCGGATTACGTGACATGAAGATCTTGACAGCATTCACATCTATAAGCTGGTCAGGGTTTGGGAACAAGACCATCCCATAGATGAGAAGAGCTACAATCTCCTCAAAAGCTTGCAGGTCCAAAGAATTCCAACAGTCTTGTGCCTTCTCAAATAAGAACTTTTCTAAGAAGCCTTTGACACCACTTCTAGTTTCCCAGTGGGCTATGACATCAGGTGGTTGCAAGTGCAGGGCTTGAGCAACATCTTCTGGCTTTGGATCTCTTTCCGTACCGTTGAAAGGTAGTTGACTGAGAATAGGAATCCTCAGGAGTTGAGAAAATTCCTCCAAGGTAGGCACCAACTGGTAGTCAGGAAATGTGAAACAGTGATGCAGAGGGTCAAAGAACTGGAAGAGAACTTTCACCATATCTTCTTCTATGCTGAAGTTGACCAAGTTGGGTAGACGACCATGCCTCTCAGTGAATGGAGAATAGTCAGGAATCCTAGAAGAAAGCTCCTTGAGTTGTGGAGGAACTCTCACAAGGTTGACCTGGATAGTTTTTCTGCGAAGTGAATCCATATCCTACAAAACAAGAACAAAGATGAAATTCCAAAATCCTTGAAATGGTTAGTGGATGCAAATGATGCTTCATGATGTCCATGATGTTATGCACAAGTATATATGTACAAGCAAATCACACAAGTTCCTAGTTTAGGCTTGCATGGGGTTTCATAGGTAAGTATCCTCTTGAAGTTTAGTTGGCTCAACCTGTCCTAGAAATAGTAATCGGGTTCTAAGGAGCTTAATATCACTGGATTGTTTTCTGTGTTCATAGTTTCAGTTTAAGCCTCTTTACGGGCGACCGAAATATCCCAAGAAAACAACCCTCAATGAGTGTAGTATCGAGTATCTACCAACTTCGGACTGCACCAAATTCGGTCATCTCACTACATCCTAAAAGGCCAAGTTAGTCAAGTAAAGGTTCTAAAAGTCCATTAGTGCTTCATGACATCACTCAGCGGCCCCGTATTCTCTTTGATTGACTCAAAGGCTACCTGTACCCACAAATATGTCGCACTAATATAGCTATTGCTTAGACCGTATTGGTATACCCCATACAGTTTCCACAATGTATTGCTATTTATCTACAATATTTCCCAAATCCGGGTGGAGGATTCAAACCCAAACAATAGAACCAAAGTGTAAAGCAAACAAGGCAAACAAGATAAGCAAGTAACTGTGATCTAAACCCTAAGGTAACCCCACTTTTATATTATTTTCCCCAGCAGAGTCGCCAGTTCTGTGATACGGTGGGAGAACTGACTTGAGGTTTGCGTTTGTGTTTGCAAAATGTCACGGTTAGCAAGAGTCGCCACTGACTTTTATTTTATCCAAAAGGAAAGGTAAAAAAGTACAGGAAAGACCTTTGAGATGTTTTCTTGAGTTCGGGGGGTAGATTATGAAAAGGGAAGGTGCTAGCACCCTTTTCATCCATGGTTTTCCATGGGCTCTTAGTTACTTGCTTAGATCACTTGCTTTGCTTTTGAAATTGTTTGAAATGGTGCTTTTGGTGTGGTTTTGAAAAATATTTGTAAAAGAGGCCTTTGTTTAGGCGATCTTTATAATGATTCTTGTTCGTAAGAATGTATACAAAGATGTTTGTCTTTTTTTAAATGTTTTCAATGTTTTTGAAAGTTGTTTTTGAAATGTGTGTGTGTTTGTTTTGAAAATAGCAAGGATTTATTTTGAAGTGGAGCAAGTAACTTAGAACTATCTACCTACTCAATTGTCTTTTTTGTGCATTTTTCATTCCTTTGATGTTGTTGACCTACCATTGATTTGGTAGGCAACCCTATCTTTGGATGTTAAATGGGACGGGCGCGGGTCATCGTATAACTATGATAGTAATGTTGCTAGGTATCTTGGCATTTTTTCCGAGGGACCAAGATCATTTGTTTTAGGCAACCTTGTCTAGCGTCATCGAGGGACTATGATCTTATTTTTATTTGTTTTGCCAAGATGCTTTGCATGCATACCATGGCCATTTATTTTAACGCAACCAAGTGAGTGAAACCCTAGGGGTGCTTGTGTGCAATGTGTGTCATTTTACATGCATTTGTTTGTCTTGTATTAGGTCATTCTATTTGTTTGTTTTTGGTCTTGTCATGCAAACCCTAGTTTTACTAAACATGTTATAAATGCGATAAATTGCGTAAAATAAAACTAAGCTATTACAACAATTATTATGGAAGGGGGGATACAAGTTTTTGAATGGGGATATTGCACAAAAATAAACCCTAAAATACTATTACAACCCAATTGAATTATGTGCAAATAAATAAATGTGCAAATATTAAAAATGCAATAAAAATATATTTATGCAAAATGTCTTGTATTTGATTTTTTTGTATGAGAAAAAATTGATTTATTTAAGCCCTAAAAATAAGAGAAAAAATATTATTATTTTTTTGAAAGGGTGAAACCCTAATTTTTTATTAAAAGAAAAATATGTTCTATATTTATTATTTTGTCCATTTTTTATGTAAGAAAATAATAAATAATATTATGTACAAATATTAAAAAATTAAAATATGTATGAAAATAATATTTTATATGTGAAATGATAAAATAAAAATGTATAGTATGTATTTACAATTTATTTAAGAAAATAGATTCTGTTTATTTTAATAAGCTATTATTTTTATGCAAAAAATAATAAAATAAAATAAAACAAAATGAAAAAAATAAAGAAAATATTTTTCAAGATTTTTTAATGTTCAGAAAAATAAATAAAAATAATAAATATAAAATATGCAAGAAAAATGCAAAAATATAAGAAAATAGGTCAGGGGGTGCAAATAGTAGTCAAGGGGTGTGAGAAACAAAAACAGAAGGCCCAAGGCGCCCAAGACCCAAACCAGCCATCGTCCCTGTCCTTCGTCCACCTTGCGTGCGTGTACTCAGTTCAACCTGTAACTCTCAAACGCTTGCACAAAAACAAAAACTTGTAACATAAAAAATGTAGCATTTCATCTCACGATTCCAATGATATAAATTATGTGACCTAACTCTAAAAGATCAGAGAGAATTTTAATGGCCCTAAATCGTGACCTAACTTTTTCAGCATTTTCAGACTTCAAATTCTTTCAGCTCAGTTAATATAAATGGCAAGTATGCATATGTACAGCTTCACCATGATAAGGGCTACATTTTTGCTTCACAAATCGTCGCTTGAGGATGTCTAAATAGAGAGATAGAGGTTTGAAAAAGACCTTCTTCAGCTGGATTTGGATATGACAATGTGGGGACTTTGAGTGAGGCCTGAGGATCATATGAGCTTCCTTGAAGTTCCCTCAAGCTATTCCAATGCTTAGTTGGCTTTGTGGATGGCTGAAACTTTCTGTAGAAGTCAAGTTGCAAGCTTCCAAAGTGAAAATGGCAATGGCTGAAACAGAGCTTACAGTTGCAAGATGAATGCTTGGATAGCTTTGGTAGGATATATGGAAGGTGTTTGAAATGATAAAAGGCAAAACGCACGAGCAAATAATGGACTTGCTATGATTTTGCAGAAATTGGATGTTTTGGCAGAAAAATGAGGTTTTGGAGTTTTGGTGAGTTTCAGATGCTATGCATTCGTGTTTTGGCTTGTGATAAGTTTGTCAAGATGTCTAGAATGATACCAAGTCCTCCCTTTATCAGCTTGTACAAGTTTTTAACTTTTGGCCAACTTTCTTGAATTTTAAGAAAAGTTGAAGTGACTTGTGCACCAGGCCTGTATTAGCTAGTTCTTGAGCTGATGAGAGTTGGTATGATTTGCTTAATTCCTGTGGAAATTGTTTGTACCAAAGGAACAAGTCCAAGGCTCAAGGCTGATAAAGTTGGAAAAGCTTGCCTTTATGAAAATGGCAATGTGCCCTTTATGCCATTAATAGAATAATCTCTTGTACAATGCTCCAAAGGTCAAAATAAAGCCATTAACCCCTGAGTTTGCATTTAATTATGGAGTGTAGAATGAGTTTAGGACCTGTAATTCAAGGTACAAGCATCCAAGATCAGATTTGTAACTTGACACTTTGTGAAAATGGCATGAACAAAAGTGAAAAAATGCCAATTTCTCTTCTTCGATTCTTCCTAACCACAAATGATCTTGGAGATTTCTTGGACATTTTGGAAAGCTTGCAATGTGATCTATAATCCATATTTGAAATGAAACTTAAGATACCTCTTGGAACTAGGTGAAAAGTTTCCATGAAGTTAGGTCAAAAACCTGCCTAGATTAGGGTAAAATTTCACTAAGTTATTTAGTTCATGGACCCCTATTCACAAATTTATAACTTGAGATCCAAACATCATTTGGGACAACTTTATGAAGAAAAGTTGTATATTTCATGGAGTACTACAACTTTTATGTTGGAAGTTTTCTTTGAATCAAATTGCATCATGGTGAAAAATTGGTGAAAAGTTAGGAAAAAAAAAGAAATTTTCCATACTTAGAAAAATTCTAAGTTATGAAAAATTTCAAATTAAAACCCTAATTTTCACTTTTAGGTTTCTTGGTCAAAAAGTTTCACATTTTGACATATCTTGATGAATTATGACCCTTGGCACTTGATTTTGACCAAAAAGTCAAAGTTTGACTTTTCAGTGTACAATTGACTTTTGATCAGTTGATTGCAAAATTCATCTGGCAATCCTATGTACTTGAGATATTTTGAACCATGTGATTAGGTCAAGATGATGCCATTAGATCCTTGAAACCATGTTTGAACCCAATTGGCCATTGGCTAGGTTAAAAATCAGAAATTTCCCTTTCTTAGTCAAAACCCTAATTTTGACCATTTTGCCCTTTTGATGATCTGATCAAATTTCTTGAGGAATTGTGATCCAAACTTGATCAAATGGTTCATATGGGTCTATAATGTTTATGTGGATCAAAATTTATGAAGTTTGACTGTAAATTGTCCATGGTTGACTTTTTCCCTAATACAGTTGATTTTTAGGTCAACTGTCCAATTGACTGGTCAAAAATGTGATTCAAGGTTTGAAACTTGGTATGAGCAATCTTAAGAGTCCAACATGATGTATGAAAGTCCCATGAAGCATTGATGGTCCAAAAATACTTGTGCAAACTCAAACCCTAATTTCAGGTTATTAGTGCAAGATGAGGTGTCTTGAGCTAATCAAACCCTAGTCTTGTCTTGAGTCCAAGAAATCTTGTGAGAAAATCTTGATGAATGAGAGGGCAAATTTTGGGGTACAACCGGTACATTTTCATGAAATCCCGTCATTAAGCCACACAATCATGCATTCATACATATTGAATTTCATATACTCATTACCCTCGTTTTCTTTTTGTTTGTCTTATTCACAGGATCAAAAAAAGAAAATAATAATCAAATGTTTTTGGTGAACTGTCCTAAAAATGAAAGCCAGAGGGAAATAACTTATATGTATCAATGTCATTAAGCCAGATATGACAAAGATCAAGGTTATAAAAGGCAAAATGTCTGAAAGAGATTTGAAGATGTTCACTCTCTGTTATGGGGATACCTTTGAATTAACAAAAGTGGAAGTACAATTGGATGTCGTTTCTTCCCTAATTCAGTTCTACAACCTTCTATTGAGGTGTTTTACCTTCCAAGACTTTCAGCTAGCACCAACTCCGGAAGAATTTGATAGACTTTTGAATTTCTCTAAAGGAAAAGCTTATGTGGGAATCAGGAAGACTATTGACATCAGAATCTTGGCAGAGGGTTTAGGGATCCCTTATCCTGAATTTTCACTTAATTACAAAAAAGAAGGTGATGTACGAGGGATTAAGAGATGCTATTTGGAGACTAAGGCTATTGATTTTAACGATAACAAAGAATGAGAGTCTTGTGTTAATTTTTTAGGGCTACTTGTGTTTGGTGTAATCTTATTTCCACGGACTTTGGATTATATTGACTTTGTAGCTATTAGTATATTTTAGGGCACAAAAGCTTTCAATACAGACCCAACCCCCGCTTTACTTGATGATGTTTATTATACACTCCATACTCTATATAAAAAGGGGAGAGGTACTCTAAATTTTTGCATCTCGCTCTTGTATTATTGGTTCATGACTCACCTCTATAAAGAAGATTTAATGATTCCAAATCTGACGAGATACGAGTGGCCTCAAAAACTAAGGTCTCTTACTGCTAATTCTGTGTTATGGTATGCGAGGAGGCTGAACATCAGAGATATCATTTATAGTTGCAGAGAGTTTCCAAATGTTCTGTTGATTGGATCACATGGTTGCATCAATTACAATCCTACCCTGGCCCTATGACAACTAGGGTATCCTTTGGAGGATAAACCCTCAGATGGACAACTTCGACAATTGATCATTCATGATATGGGAAAAAACAACCAACAATTGATCAACAAGATCATCCAAGCTTTGAATAAGGTTAATAAAAGAAAGGCCGAAAGAAAGAATGTTGTGGCAAAAGAACCTTACACTCGATGAATTTTAGATAGGGTGCAAGTGGTTAAGTTACCATTTGACGTAGATCCTGAGTACAAGCCAGATGTCCCAGATTCTCCGCCTATGTCCTTAGAAGAAATAGATGATTTGAAGAATGCTTTGAAATAAGCTCAAATGGAGAAAGAAGAATTAGAGCTCAACCTCCATAACTTAATTAAGGAGAAAAATAAAATGCAACACACACTTGAATCAAAAGATCAACCGATTCAAAAAGATCGTGAGGCATTTGAGAAGGAGAGTCTAAAGCGGAAGCGTTCAACTGAAGGGTTGTTAAGTGCTATTTTCAACTTGGATTCCCACAACCAACGGTTGGAGAATGCTGTTAGTGAAATCGGGAGATTAAATAGGTGGTATGAAAAGGCAATGCAAGACAAAAAGGTGATGGGAGAATATTTAAGGGCTCAAATCCAAATTTTGGCCCAAGCTTCTTTAGATTAAGAAGAACAAATGAAGTATCTTACCACCCGACTCCAAGATAGCCAAGAATAGGAGGTAGTGGTACGCCTCAAAAGGATAATGGCAGAAAGATTTCTCACCCAGAAGACCGAGGAATACAAGCAAGTATGTCTTGAATTAGAAGGCCTCCGAAAGGATTTCCTAATACAACGAAAACTCTACATAGAGATGAGGGCTGAAAAGTTATACTGGGAAGAGCAGTATGTAAAGATCGCCAAAGCAGGAAAACACAATCATAAGATAATTCCTGACCTCTACCAAGAATACCGGTTCTACAAAGACAAGCATGCAGGACTCTCCTTCTTAGCCAACAATCTTATCGGCGACATCCTTAGGAGTTTGAGAGATGCAGAAAATGTGATGGTCCCTCTTCCAAAAAACATCGAAGACTTTCTAAAACTTTGTAGGACAATGGTCAATGGCTTCAGAGCAGAAATCTGCAGGCGCACTTAGAAGACTTTTGTTTCCCTTTGGTTATTTATTTCAGCAAGTGTTAATGTTTTAAGTTTGAATATTTTTCAATATCTAAATTTTATTCTTTTTAAAAGACAATTACTATTTTAATAAAGGCATTTTGTTTTTGTATCTCGTTTGCGTATTTATTGTTTTAGATACTCACTGATAAAAAGCAAAACCTGAATATATATATATGTATATCCAACTAAATAAGACATTCAAAAAACCTTTAGCATATTCATACGCATTCATGCATTCACAAACATTTTCATCTCATAAATTCATTAAAAAAACTCATCATTTTTCAAAACATTCTCCAGTTAAACCATTGGTAGAAGAGCTAGAAAAGTGTCGCCTCTCCGACCGCCATATCAAACAAGAGCCCATCAACAAAAGTGGTGGAACAAATTGAAGAAAATAAAATTGCATTCAAGAAGGATCTTGAGCAAGTCAAGGGCAACATCAACTCAATGAAAGGAGATATGAGTCAAGTTCTTCTAGACTTGAAGAACATCATTGAAAGGCATGAACAAATCCCTAGGGCAGCCTTTGAAGAAGTAGCCTAAACCATTGGTGCATCGAGCAATCACCAACCAAGAAAAGAACCGAAGTCAGGACCCCAAAAGTAAACTATGTCTCAACAAGAAATGAGACGAATTGATACTAAAGGGTTTGTCCCACCTCCACCAAAGGTAGGGGCATCTCATGTCTTACAGATTTCGATCAACAACACAGACAACCTCATAGATTTGTAGTATGGAGACCATGACTTGGAAGATGTCAACCAAGAACCCCAAAGAACAACCCATACACATGCTACTGAAAATATATTGGTGCTCAACCAATTCAAAGCTCTTGAAGAAAGATTAAAAGTTGTGGAGGATTACAATGCTTTTGATGTCGACACTCTCAAAATGGGTCTAGTTCCTGATGTGGTGATCCCGCTAAAATTCAAAGTACCTGACTTTGGAAAATACAAGGGACTCACATGTCCGAGAAATCATCTACGCATGTATTGCTGAAAGATGCATGAATATGCTCAGGACCAGAAGTTGACGATCCATTGTTTCTAAGACATTTTGAGTAGGGCATCCCTAGATTGGTACATGTAGTTGGAGCAGGTTCATATCTAGACATGGGCAGATCTTGCTAACGCTTTCTTGAGACAATACAAGTACAACTTGGACATGGCACCTAACTGCATGCAACTCCAAAACTTGTCTCAGAAAAAGGAAGAGTCTTTTAAGGAGTATGCTCAAAGGTGGAGAGAGATGGTAGCCCGAGTACAACCACCACTTCTGGAGAAAGAATTAGTCGATATGTTCATGGGAACTTTACAAGGGTTGTACTATGAAAAGATGGTAGGAAGCGTCTCTTTTGGATTTTGTGATTTAGTAATTATCAGTGAAAGGATTGAAGCAGGTATAAAGAGTGGAAAAATACAAGGGACATCATCTAGTACCCCTTATAATGCAAAAAGACATGTTTCTAACTTCTCGAAAAAGAAGGAGGGATTAATTAATTTTGTAGCCTCACATTCAAGGGCACAACAACCATTAATAATTCCAAAGGAACAACAACAAAACAGGTTTGAAAGGCCTCTGAGAAAGTTTGATCCGCTCCCCAGGGTGCACAGTCAATTATTGCAACACCTAGTCAAGGCATCTTTGGTAGAAATAAAACCTCTAGCTCCTCCAATTAGGGCACTCCTACCAAGGTACGATGCCAATTCCAGATGCGAGTATCACGCCAATTCTCTGGGCATACTATAGAGAAATGTTGGGCCTTCAAACATAAGGTTTAAGATTTTTTGGACTCTCAAGATATCACTTTCGATAAACCAAACATCAAGATAAACCCCATGCCTCCGCATGGTGGACTAGTGATAAATGCAATTGAAGTGGTCACTAACTTTGGGGTAGCCAAATGAGTAAAGGCCCTAATAAACCTTTTGAATAAATATCTGTTGAAGTGTGGGTTCCTCTTGGAACATAATGAATCTTTTAAGGAAACATTACAAAAATTGGTGGATCAATGGATAGCCCAATTTGGGTCATACCCTAAAGAAGAATATGTAGCTGCGATCGAGGGAAGTAAAAAGAAGCCATTGGTAATTCCTTTCCAAGGGATGAACCTTAATAAGAAGACTCTTATGATTCCATGGGAAGAGTCAACAGAAACACCGATGATGACACCAAGGCCAACTTTGAGGATACCAGTAATTCCAAAGACTACAATGGGAATTAGTGGGTCATCTCCCACCCCTTACGAAAGTAACAAAGCAGTACCATGGAATTATGATTCTATTATATACGTCAATGGTTTAAAACAAGAATGTGATCCATCGACAAGTCAGGGACCTATAATCTCAAATATAGCAGGAATAGGGGGCATGACTCGCAGTGGTCAAATCTTTGGCTCTGAATCACAAAAGAAGAATAATGTTGTGGTGAAAAATAAGAATGATGACGTGGTTAAAGATAAGCTTGATACTTTAGGGAGGGATAAAGGAAAAGTGGTGGTGGAGGCGAATCAAGAACAAGAACCTCCGAGCAAAAACTTTACTGATCAAGAGGTGGAAGAATTTTTGAAAATAATCAAGAGGAGTGAATATAGGGTGGTGGGTCAGCTTCACCAAACTCCAACCAATATTTCAATACTCTCATTGATTCTCAACTTAGAAGTGCATCAAGACTCTTTAGTGAAAGTTCTGAGTTCTGCTCATGTCGCAAAAGAAATTATTGTGAACCAATTTGACAATGTTGTAGCAAACATGACATCGAGATCATATATGGGTTTTAATGACAGTGAGTTGCCTCCACATGGTAGAGCTCACAATAAGGCGTTTCACATTTCCATTCAGATAGGTACCACAAGTCTATCCAGGGTACTCACTGATACTGGTTTTGCCCTCAATGTGTTACCAGAGTCTAGCTTGATGAAGCTAACACTAGATCGCATTATGATAAGACCAAGTTCTACGATAGTTAAAGCTTTCGATGGTTCTCAAAGTTTAGTATTTGGGGAAGTGGACCTTACTATCAAGAGCGACCCATATATGTTTTATATCACTTTTCAAGTCATGGATATAGAACCCGCATATACATGTTTACTCGGACGACCTTGGATTCATGCAGCAGTGGTAGTCACTTCAACTTTACATCAGAAACTGAAGTTCTTCATTAAAGGGAGATTGGTTATAATAGATGGTGAAGAGAACATCTTTGTAAGTCACATAGAGTCCTATAGGTATTATAGTTCTGATGAGGACTGTATAACAACACCATTTCAAGTCTTAGAGGTTGCTTCAATGGTAACCCTACCGGTGGAAAAAAATCAAGAAACATAATGTGACTTCGTGGAGAGATTTGTAAATGGCGGTGGAAAGCGGTACCTCAAGGGTTGGGGTAAACTCCTAAAACTACATGAGAAGAATAGTCGTTTTGGTTTAGGCTACAAATTATCAAAGACTACTCTAAAAGGTAGAGCACAGTTTCCTCCTATTCAAGAGACTTTCATCAACAAAGGAACAGAGAACGGAAGACAAGTGGTGATGATATCCAACAAGAGCAACACCATAATAGTATTTGATTTCATCCGAGAGTGCACCCCAGGTGAAGAACTCAAGAATTGGACAACTGTGGACATTCTGGAGATCTTTTCTTTCCAAAGTAATTTTTCTTGCTTTTGAAAGAACCTATGTCAAGCCCGAGGCATAAGGGTCCCCCAATTTGTTTCATATAGTATTTACAATTAATAAAAGTTATATTTCACATTCAATTAAGATCCCTGTCTTTCTCTTGCATTTATCTCTTATATTTTAGAAAATGTCAATACTTTTCTTCATATGCATTTTCCAAATTCACATACTAAAATTGTACCAAAACATGATAAATGTGCAGATCCATGCCTAAAATCACCGATAATGTTACTGCTGCTATCCAATATAATTTTGATTCACCCATCAACCAAGCGGAAAAGGAAGATTATGAAGATCTTGAACTCTCTGAAGAATTGGTGAGAGAGGTAGAGCAAAAAAGCTGACAATGTACAACCCTACTAAGAATCAATTGAGACCATTAATCTTGGCACATGGGAGGATCCGAAAGAGATCAAGCTAGAGGCAACATTGGAGAAAAGTGTTAAAGAAAGACTGATCAAGTTGTTACATGATTTTGTGGATATATTTGGCTGGTCTTATAAAGATATGTCAAGATTAGATACGGATATTGTGATGCAGATACTACTTCTCAAGGAAGATTGTTCTCTAATTAGACAGAAGCTCATAAGAACCCGTCCAGACATGTCAAGCAAGATCCGAGAAGAGGTCCTTAAACAATTTGACACGGGGTTCTGAGCGGTGGTAGATTATCCACCTTAGATAGCTAACATCATACCAGTGCCCAAGAAGGACGACAGAGTACGCATGTGTGTAGATTATCGGAATCTGAACAAAGCAAGTCCCAAAGACGATTTCCCATTACCTCACATAGATGTTTTGGTGGATAATACAACAAAAGCTTCAGTATTCTCATTCATGGATGGTTTATCAGGCTATAATCAAATCAAAATGGCACCCGAAGACATGGAAAAGACTACTTTCATGACACCTTGGACCACTTTCTGTTATAAGGTAATGCCTTTCGGTCTAAAGAATGCAGGAGCAACTTATCAATGAGCTATGGTCACACTGTTCCATGATATTATTCACAAAGAAGTTGAGGTGTATGTAGATGATATGATTGCCAAATCTCATACAGAGGAGGATCACATCATACACATACAAATCTATTCGAGCGTATGCGAAAGATCAAACTGATATTGAATCCAAACAAGTGTGCATTTGGTGTAAGGTCAGGCAAGTTGCTGGGTTTTATTGTAAGTCATTATGGTATTGAGGTAGGCCTCGGCAAGGTAAAAGCCATAGAAGAAATGTCAGCTCCAAAGATAGAAAAAGAGGTTCATGGTTTCTTAGAACGATCGAATTACATTTCAAGGTTCATATCGCACCTAACTGCTACGTGTGATCCTATATTCAAATTACTGCGAAAAGATCAAACAGTGGTATGGAATGATGATTATTAGACAGCCTTCGAGACAATAAAGAAATATTTACAAGAGCCATCAATCTTGATACCACCAGTACCTGGAAGACCACTCATCATGTACTTAACAGTACTCGAATTGTCAATGGGGTGCATATTAGAGCAACATGACGAAACAGGTAAAAAAGAGCATGCAATTTACTACCTCAGTAAGAAATTCACTGACTGCAGAACCAGGTACTCACTCATCGAGAAAACTTGTTGTGCATTGGCTTGGGCCACTAAACTATTAAGGCAGTATATGTTAACCTGCACCACATGCTTAATAGCGAGAATGGATTCGTTGAAGTATGTATTCGAAAAATCATCCCTTACAAGAAGAATTTCTAGATGGAAAATGTTATTATTCGAGTACGACATTTAATATGTTACTCAAAAAGCCATCAAGGGAAGTGTATTGGCTGACCACCAAGCTTATAAGCCATTGTCAAAATATCAACCAATGAAGTTCGACTTTCTAAACGAGGATGTCATGGTTATAGGTGACTACGAAATACCAGAACCTGACGAAGAACCTGAGCCAAGGGCACGTTAGACACTCATGTTTGACGAGGCTTCAAATGCACCAGGGCATTGTATTGGGGAAGTTTAGACTTCTCTGAATAATTTCCACAAGCCCTATACTACAAGATTATGTTTTGACTGCACCAACAATACCGCTAAATACGAAGCTTGTATCTTGGGGCTAGAAGCTTCCATTGATCTAAGAATTAAACATCTCGAAGTGTTTGGAGACTCAGCACTAGTCATATACCAAGTCAACGACGCATAGGAAACCAAACATCCCAAATTTATTCCATATCGGGATCATGTTTTAAAAGCTAGCAGCATAATCCACCGAGATTATCTTTAGTCATATCCCACGAGAAGAAAATCAGATGGCAGACGCCTTGACAACTTTATTAGCCATGTTTAAAATTACTTGGACGAATCAAGAACCACGTATTATGATCATACATTTTGAAGAACCTGCACATTGCCTTGCTATTTAAGAGGGACTAGACAATAACCCTTGGTTCTATGACATCAATAAGTACCTTGAGAAACAACACTATCAGCATCTGCCTCAGCGTAGTGCGGATAAAAATTAGCCAACTCAACAAACTTGGCAGCATACTCAACAACTGACATATTCCCTTGCTTCAGCTCAAGGAATTCAATTTCCTTCTTACCACGAACATCTTCAAGAAAGTACTTCATCAGAAACTCCCTACGGGACACATCCCAAGTGACATTATCACCTGCAGCTTCCAACTTCTGACACGTCTCTAACCACCAGTCATCAGCCTAGACTGCTAGCATATGAGTACCATAACGAACCTTCTGCGATGGAGTGCAGTCCATCACACAGAAGATTCTCTCAATCTCTTTCAACCAATCCAATGCTCCACCAGGATCATACTTTCCCTTGAACGTAGGCGGATTCTCTCGCTAGAAAGTCGCCAAGCTACGAGATCCAACATTCCCGTCAGCATTCAGCTGATTCTCTATCGTGTGAGCCATTGCTTCTAAAGCAGCAGCAAGTGCAACATCATTCCTTTCAGCCATCTCAACTTATCACTACAACATAAACAATGGTTAGAACTCAAATTAACAATACTCGATTGTTAGACAACTACGACTCGACAACAAGGTCAGACAAACCTATTGCTCTAATACCAACTTTGTAACACCCCAATTCTACCCGACAATTATATATACAAATCAGCGTTATAATCATTCATGCAAACGAATCAGGATGCCACAAATTCATCTTTCAAAACACATTGTATTCAACGTGGATACATAAAACTTTAAAACTTCGGATGAACCATCAGCATAATACTTTAATCTCTTAGTTCAACAATTTAAACATCTACGAAGCGGAATTCTTAATAACATCTTTATCATCACTACAGCAACTTCAAAACAACACATACTTAATAATAATCAACTTAAAGTTCAACAACTGAATAATCAACAATCAAAAGCAACAAGCGTTCATCCCCCCGAGTGTTACATATCAGAGCAATGACACTGACTCGAACTACTGAAGGTATACAGCCTTCACTCTCGATTACCTGCACGTTACCAACGTAAGGGTAACATTCAAACAAAAGGGGTGAGATATCTAACGATATAATAAAGTGTATGATAATTAATATATTAAATTAGATCACATAACATCACCACTTCTCATCTTATAATCAACAATAATTGCAACAGAAATACCAACAATCAACACACATTCACCACATCAATTCACAACTTCTTTATGTAATCATATAATGCGACTCGATACTATGCAAATGCATGTGGTACCATTGGAGCAGAACTCCCATCTTAAAATCTGCCAATAAATAGAGGCATCAACAAGGCATAAGCCTTCATCTTAATATTCGTCAATATAGGCCATCTTTAACGAGCATAAGCTCCATCTTAAAATGCAACGTATGCGACACAATCATGAATGTAATGACAACACCATAATTAACAACATCTCAACACAACATCATCGTTGGCCATAAGCCTACATCTTAAAAGCTGCCAATTATTAGAGGCATCTCAACATCTTTCATAAACATCGTATATCATCATAATTCATCAAACATCATATATCATCATAATTCATCAAACATCATATATCATCATAATTTATCAAACATCATATATCATCATAGTTCACAATAATTCAGCCATACCACAATACAGCAGTAGATCTTCAAATCTCGCAACATTGGCCATAGGCCTACAACATGATATTGCCTATAATTAATTAATTAATCATCTAGGGCTTACTTATAAATTACCAAACCTCTACATAATATTCATTTTGTAATACTACCTTATTATCATCATTAATCCTACTGTTACAAATCAGACAGTAATCTATAAACGTTTTATCCTCATCATTCTTCACAAAAATCAACATAACGATCAACACGGGAACTAATTCAAATCCTAATTTGGATACTATGATTATCCTTCCTATTTTTCATTTTAATCCTTAAGAATGAAGTTCATCACGTTATCTATTCAACGCTTCAAACGACACCTCAAACGGAGTCCGAAAACTCAAGTTACAGCCTTTTCAAACTGATTCTGTCAAAAACCAGACAACATGGATCGGCGCGTAATGTCTTGGGTCGACGCGTACTAAACTAAACACGCTACATGAGTCGATGCATCCTCTCTTGTATCGACTTATCCTGAATCTACAACACTGCATGTATCGACACATGCTCCTACGTATCGACTCATCCTGAGTCTAAAAGCCCTCATGTATCGACACATGACTCCTTTGTGTCGACTCATACTGAGTCTAACATCATTCTTGTATCGACACATACCATTTAGGGTCGACACATACTGCTCTGCTAAGGATAATTTCTGTGATTTCTTTGTGTTTTCACTATGGGTTCCATACTATAGGCCCTAAAAACATCTCCTAATCATAGGTAATTCATCGATTATCATTACCCTATAATTCTACATCAAATATACAGTATTAGGATCTCGTTATTCATCTTTCAATCATCAATTTCTATCATACAACATCATATATAATTAAATCATGAACAAAACAAAATTTTCAAATCTAATCCCATAAACCAATCATCATAAACCCTATTATAGAGTCATAACCCCACCCTTACCTTGGATTGAAGGTTGCTCTATCACTTTTCCGGTTGATTTTCCGTTCAGCCTCTTTTCCTCCTTTCCGACAACTTTCACCTCTTTCTCTTCTTCTAACCCTTATTCTTTCTCTCTTACTGCTTCTTCTTTCTTATTATTTCTACAATAATAAAATAACCCTATTATTTTCTTTATTCCTTAATTGGGCTTAAGACTACTACACCCCTGTATCACTACTTCTATCCTTTAAAACAAGCCCACATCAAATAATATAATCCTTCTCATATTATTCCATAACTTAATAAAATAATTAAATCCAACTAATCACAACCCAATATCTAACATAACAACACAACATCACAAATATTTCAAAAATAATTTAATTAAATAATTAATTAAGTTACGGGCGTTACAACTCTCCCCCACTTAGAATATTTCCGTCCTCGAAAATTTACCTTACTCAAACAACTCAGGATAGGAGTCTCACATCTTGCTCTCCAACTCCCAAGTCATGCTTTCTCCGGCAGCTCCTAGCCAAACCACTTTAACCAAATCAATCTCTTTGCCCCTTAGAGTCTTTGTTTCATGATCCGCGATCCGTACAGGCATCATTTCCACAGTAAGATTATCCCGTACTTGCACATCGTCCATATGAATCACATGAGATGGATCCGAAATATACTTCTGGAGTTGTGACACGTGAAATACATCATGCAAATTCTAAAGATTATACGGTAAAGCCACTCTATAAGAAACATTCCCGACTCTCTCTGAAATCTGATATGGTCCAATAAAACGAGAAGTGAGCTTCTTAGACTTCAATGCTCGCCCAACACCAGTCACAAGTGTAACTTTCAAAAACACATGGTCACCCGCTTGAAATTCTAAATATTTCCTTCGCTTGTCATGATAACTCTTCTGTCTACTTTGGGAAGCTTTCATCTTTTCTCGAATCAACTTCACCTTCTCAGTAGTCTCACGAACAAGTTCAGGTCCAAGTACTATACTTTCACCAGATTCATGCCAACATAAAGGAGTTCTACATCTTCGACCATACAACACTTCAAAAGGTGCCATCCCAATACTGCAATGGTAACTGTTATTATAAGTGAACTCTATCAACGGAAGATAAGTATTCCACGAACCTCCCTGTTCAAGAACACATGTCCTAAACAAGTCTTCCAACGATTGAATCGTCCGTTCAGTCTGACCATCTGTCTGAGGATGATATGATGAACTCAACCTCAACTTGGAACCCAACGCTTCTTGAAAACTCTTCCAAAAATTAGAAGTAAATATTGGATCTCTATCTGACACAATGCACAAAGGAACACCATGCAGCATCATAATCACACTAGTGTAAATCTCAGCCAACTTCAACACTGGAAAACTGATGTTAATAGGAATAAAATGAGCCGACTTTGTAAGCCTATCAACAATCACCCAAATCGAATCATGTCCTCTTAGAGTATTAGGTAATCCTGTCACAAAGTCCATCGAAATGTTATCACATTTCCATTCTGGAACTTCTAACAGTTGCATCAATCCTGCAGGTTTTTGATGTTCAACTTTCGACTTCTGACAAGTCAAACATGCATACACAAACCGAGCCACGTCACTCTTCATTCCAGGCCACCAAAACAAACCTTTAAAATCTTGATACATCTTTGTAGCTCCTGGATAACTTACTTCTATGACTCTCTTCAAGTATCACTTTCTTCATCTCAGCATCATCAGGAATACAAATCCGGTTACGAAATCTCAACACACCTTGCACATCTAGCTTAAAATCATTATCCTTAGACTGATCAATTCCAACCATCGAATCTACCAGTTTCACATCCAACTTCTGAGCTTCTCTAATACTGTCTAGAAATTCATTATTAATCTTCAACATACCCAACATAACGCTCTGCGAAGTCACCTCGCAAACTAAGCTCATATCTCTGAACTGCTCAATTAATTCCAACTCTCTAATCATCATTGTCGACATATGTAAAGTATTTCGACTCAATGCATCAGCCACCATATTCGCTTTTCCTGGATGATAATTCAAACCTAAATCATAATCCTTTAACAATTCCAACCATCTTCGTTGCCTCATATTCAACTCCTTCTGATCGAATAAATACTTCAAACTCTTATGGTTACTAAACACTTCAAATCTAGAACCATAAAGATAATGCCTCCAAATCTTCAACACAAAAAAAACTGCAGCAAGCTCTAAATCATGTGTAGGATAGTTCTTCTCATGAGTCCTTAACTGCCTTGACGCATAAGCAACTACCTTACCATTATGCATAAGCACACCTCCTAAACCCATCTTAGAAGCATCACAATACACCACAAAAGGCTCTCCTGGATTAGGCAACGTCAAAATCGGAGCCGACATCAATCTCTTCTTCAATTCTGTAAAACTTTCTTCGCACTGAACATCCCACACAAAAGCTCTACCTTTACAAGTTAACTTAGTCAACGGAAGTGTCAACTTAGAAAAACCTTCGATAAACCTTCTATAGTAACCAGCTAATCCCAAAAAGCTTCTAATCTCAGTAGCTGACTTTGGAGTTTCCCATTGCAACACAACATCAACCTTTGATGGATCTACAGCAATGCCACTACCTGAGATCACATGACCAAGAAAACTAACCTCCTTTAACCAAAATTCACACTTGGACAGCATTGCATACAACTTCTTCTCTTTCAAAACTTGCAACACCACTCCTAAGTGTTCTGCATGCTCTTCTTCTGACTTAGAGTAAATCAAAATATCATCAATGAACACCACTACAAACCGATCCAAATAAGTATGAAAGATACGATTCATATATTCCATGAATACTCCCGGTGCATTAGTAACACCGAAAGGCATCACCGAATACTCATAATGTCCATAACGCATTCTGAAAGCCGTCTTCTGGATATCTTTATCCTTCACCTTAATCTGATGATAACCCGACCTCAAATCAATCTTACTAAACACACGAGCATCCACCAATTGATCCATCAAATCATCTATTCTTGGAAGCGGATACCTGTTCTTAATCGTCACTTTATTCAACTGTCTATAATCAGCACAAAGCCTCATACTTCCATCTTTCTTATTTACTAACAACACTGGAGCTCCCCACGGCAATACACTTGGTCTTACAAACTTCTTCTCAAGTAATTATTCCAATTGCTTCTTTAACTCTGACAATTCAGATGCAGACATCCTGTATGGTGCCATAGACACATGTCTGGTACCAGGTACAAGATCAATTGCAAACTCCACTTCCCTCTCCGGCGGTACATCAGGAATCTCATCGGGGAAAACTTAAGGAAATTCACACACCACCTGTAATTCCTCAATTATATCTTGAGTCTCTACAGATAGCGACACAATTAACAAGAACATTTGTGCTTCCTCTTGCATCAAATTTCTCAACTGTTTAGCAGACAACAGACTATCTTCCCCTTCTTCAGGAGTAGAAAACCTCATAGACTTGTCATAACAGTTAATATGAACACAGTTATGCTCTAACCAGATCATACCCAAAATCACATCCAAACCTCTTAACGGTAAATAAACCAAATCAATAGAAAAGTCTATGTCAAAGATCGACAAGGGACACTTTAAACACACAAAAGAAGTAGTCACCGACCCCTTGGCTGGAGTATCGACGACCATTTCTCCATTCAAAGAAGACAATATAAGACCCAATCTTTCAACATAATCAACATCAATAAAGCAATGAGTAGCACCGATATCAATAATAGTAATTAAAAGAGTACTATTAATGAAACATGTACCTCTGATAAGTCTGTCCTCAACAATTGTCTGATCCTTAACCAAAGCAAACACTTTATAACTTGTCTGCGCCCTCTTTGGTTTCTGACACTGACTGCCAATATGCCCTTCTTCACTATAATTGAAACAAATCACATCCTTATGCTTGCACTCAGATACAACATGTCCGTTCTTACCACAACAGAAACACCTCTTTACTTCAGTAGTACACACATTACTCTTATGCTCAGGCTTTCCACATTTAAAACAAACCACACCAGCAGGAGCATCTCCCCCACTAGCCCTCTGACCCTGAGCAACTTTCTGTTTACCTTTACCAGTTGGGGTACCATAAGGCTTACCACGATTCTGTTGGTGCTTACCCCTCTTCTCACTGATAATCTTATAATGAGCGTTATTATCCTCTTCATAAATTTTGTAACTATCAATCAGCTCACCAAAGACACGGATCTTCTGGTATCCAACTGCCTTCTTGATCTTCGGGCGCAACCCACTCTCAACCTTGATACACTTCGAAAACTGCCTCAGCATAGTGTGGATAAAACTTAGCCAACTCAGCAAACTTGGCAGCATACTCAAAAACCGACATATTCCCTTGCTTCAGCTCAAGGAATTCATTTTCCTTCTTACCACGAACATCTTCAGGAAAGTACTTCCTCATAAACTCCCTACGGAACACAGCCCAAGTGACATTCTCACCCGCAGCTTCCAACTTCTGACACGTCTCTAACCACCAGTCATCAGCCTCAACTGCTAGCATATGAGTACCATAACGAACCTTCTACGCTGGAGTGCAGTACATCACACAGAAGATTCTCTTAATCTCTTTCAACCAATCCAATGCTCCGTCAGGATCATACTTTCCCTTGAACGTAGGCAGATTCTCTCTCTGGAAAGTTGTCAAGCTACGAAATCCAGCATTCCCGTCAGCATTTGGCTGATTCTCCATCGCGTGAGCCATGGCTTCTAAAGCACCAGCAAGTGCATGATCATTCCTTCCAGCCATCTTAACTTATCACTACAACATAAACAACGATTAGAACTCAAATTAACAATACTCAATTGTTAGACAACTACGACTAGACAACAAGGTCGGACTAACCTATTGCTCTGATACCAACTTTGTAACACCCCAATTCTACCCGACAATTATATATGCAAATCAGATTTATAATCATTCATGCAAACAAATCAGGATGCCATAAATTCATCGTTCAAAACACATTGCATTCAACGTGGATACATAACACTTTAAAACTTCGGATGAACCATTAACATAATACTTTAATCTCTTAGTTCAAAAATTTAAACATCTATGCAGCGGAATTCTTAATAACATCTTTATCATCGTTACAACAACTTCAAAACAACACATACTTAATAATAATTAACTTAAAGTTCAACAACTGAAAAATCAACAATCAAAAGCAACAAGCGTTCATCCCCCCGAGTGTTACATATCAGAGCAATGACACCGACTCAAACTACTTAAGGTATACAGCCTTCACTCTCGATTACCTGCATGTTACCAACGTAAGGGTAACATTCAAACAGAAGGGGTGAGATATCTAACAATATAATAAAGCGTATGATAATTAATATATTAAATTAGATCACATAACATCACCACTTCTCATCTTATAATCAACAATAATTGCAACAGAAATACCAACAATCAACACACATTCACCATATAAATTCACAACTTCTTTATGCAATCATATAATGCGACTCAATACTATGCAAATGCATGTGGTACCATTGGAGCCGAACTCCCATCTTAAAATCTGCCAATAAATAGAGGCATCAACAAGGCATAAGCCTTCATCTTAATATTCGTCAATACATGCCATCTTTAACGAGCATAAGCTCCATCTTGAAATGCAATGTATGCGACACAATCATGAATGTAATGACAACACCATAATTAACAACATCTCAACACAACATCATCGTTGGCCATAAGCTTACATCTTAAAAGCTGCCAATTATTAGAGGCATCTCAACATCTTTCATAAACATCATATATCATCATAATTTATCAAACATCATATATCATCATAATTCATCAAACATCATATATCATCATAATTTATCAAACATCATATATCATCATAGTTCACAGCAATTCAGCCATACCACAATACAGCAGTAGATTGTCAAATCTCGCAACATTGGCCACAGACCTACAACATGATATTGTCTATAATTAATTAATCGTCTAGGGCTTACTTATAAATTACCAAACCTCTACATAATATTCATTCTGTAATACTACCTTATTATCATCATTAATCCTATTGTTACAAATCAGACAGTAATCTATAAACGTTTCATCCTCATCATTCTTCACAAAAATCAACATAACGATCAACACAGGAACTAATTCAAATCCTAATTTAGATACTATGATTATCCTTCCTATTCTTCATTTTAATCCTTAAGAATGAAGTTCATCGCGTTAGCTATTCAACGCTTCGAACGAAACCTCAAACAGAGTTCGAAAACTTAAGTTACATCCTTTTCAAACTGATTCTGTCAAAAACCAGATAACATGGATCGACGCGTACTGAACTAAACACACTACATGAGTCGACGCATCCTCTCTTGTATAGACTCATCCTGAGTCTGCAACAATGCATGTATCGACCCATGCTCCTACGTATCGACTCATCCTAGGTCTAAAAGCCCTCATGTATTGACACATGACTCCTTCGTGTCGACTCATACTGAGTCTAACAGCATTCTTGTATCGACACATACCATATTGGGGTCGACATATACTGCTCTACTAAGGATAATTTCTACGATTTCTCTGTGTTTTCACTACGGGTTCCATACTATAGGCCCTAAAAAAATCTCCTAATCATAGGTAATTCATCGATTATCATTACCCTATAATTCTACATCTAATATACAGTATTAGGACCTCGTTATTCATCTTTCAATCATTAATTTCTATCATACAACATCATATATAATTCAATCATGAACAAAACAACATTTTCACATCTAATCCCATAAACCAATCATCATAAACCCTATTATACAGTCAGAACCCCACCCTTACCTTGGATTGAAGGTTGCTCTATCACTTTTCTGGTTGATTTTCCGTTCTGTCTCTTTTCCTCCTTTCCAACAACTTTCACGTTCTTTCTCTTCTTCTAACCCTTATTCTTTCTCTCTTACTGCTTCTTCTTTCTTATTATTTCTACAATAATAAAATAACCCTATTATTCTCTTTATTCCTTAATTGAGCTTAAGACTACTACACCCCCGTATCACTACTTCTATCATTTAAAACAAGCCCATATCAAATAATATAATCCTTCTCATATTATTCCACAACTTAATAAAATAATTAAATAAAACTAATCACAACCCAATATCTAACATAACAACACAACATCATAAGTATTCCATAAATAATTTAATTAAATGATTAATTAAATTGCGGGCGTTACAACTTCAATCTAGGACACAACTTCTGCTAACCATTATTTTTAACTTGATTTAAAAATTGTTTTAAAACTAAATTTTGAATTAGGTATCTATTCACCCTCATCTAGATAAGTTGTTGTCTTCTAACACTTATGTGTCTACTATGGATAGTTTATTGTATGCAATGGTATGTACAAGACCAGACATAGCACATGATGTTGGTAGAGTCAGTAGATTTTTGTCAAGTCCAGATAGAGAGCATTGGAATGAGGTAAATTGAATTTTAAAGTATCTTCACAGTACTACTTGTATGAGGCTTTGCTTTGGAGGAGATAAGCCTACTCTAGTGGGATACTCTGACTCTGATATTGCTGGAGATATCAATTCCAGAAAATTCACTTCGAGCTACATGATTAAATTTGCAGGGAGAGTTGTGGCTTGGCAGTCCATATTGCAAAAGTGTGTAGCATTATCTACTACAGAGACTGATTTCGTCGCCATTAGCGAAGCATGCAAAGAGTTACTTTGGTTGAAGAATTTTTGCAGGAGTTTGGTTTTGTTCAAGACAAATATGTGTTATTCGTTAATAGTCAAAGTGCTATTCATCTTGGTAAGAATTTGACTTTTCTAATATGTCCAAACACATTGATGTGAGATATCATTGGATCGTGATATTTTAGATGCTAAGTTGTTGGAGTTAGCTCAAGTTCATACAGATGATAATTGTTCTAATATGATGACTGAAGCTTTACCAATAGGGAAGGTTGAAGCTTGTTGTGATATTGTCGGTTTGGCAATTTTCTCCACATAGTTGGGGGAGGTTTGTTGGGCTTGATCTTTCTTCCTATGTGGAGAAATACTCACATATGAATAGCTCATTTGTATCACTTATTTAAGTGGAGGGTGTCAATTTAGGGTTGAGAAAAAATAGAGAGGAAATAAGGATTCAAAAGAGAGAGAAAAAGAGAGAAACTCATTTCCGTTTTTTGTGCATCAGTCTCACTAAATCGATGATCCCCAATTCATTAGCCATTGGATCAAGCTGAAATATGGTGGTCATGTTTGCAACATCTATATCTAACTTTTGACCGTTGAGATCTTGAAAACAAAGTCTGAGCTGAGAGATAATTGCTTCACACTGAAGCTGCATATTTGGATGATTTTTCAGTTTTTTTGAATTCATTTGTAAGCTAGTTTGCTTTGTGATTTGTAATTGTTATCACTATTTTGTGAATTACTTTAAGACTCTCTTGTAACATCAATTGATTATAATGGAGTTATTTCTTTGGTCTGGACGACTCGTGATTTTTACTTTCGTATTGAGAGATTTTTCACGTTAAAGATATTGATATTCTTTTGTGTCTTTATTTGTTCAATTTAGCGTTTATATTTGTTGTTGATCTTCAAGATTTTTACAAGTGAGAGAAATTCTATATCCGCGGTGTATTATTCTATTATTTTGTCTTAATTTACTATCATGTTTAATTAAACTAATAATAAATTAATAAAAGTATACAGAAAAAAAACATTTAAAAACTATTTTTAAAATAAAGAATATTTTAATATATGAAATTAACCAATGAGATGGTGATTGGTGACTCGTTTAATTATAAATTCTCACTTTTCTTTAAAAAAAAAAAAAAACTATTAGAATCATATTATACGTGTAAATATTTTATTATTTATTAAGAATCATATATCTAATTAAACTAATAAGAAATAGGACGTATTTGTTTCAAAGTTTGAAATTATATACTTTTAAAATAACATTTTTAGGATTATTATTTTAAAAAATATTATTCTAATTTATGTGTTTTGATATAAATTTAGATTTTCATAAATAATCACAAAATTTATTTAATTTAAATTAAAAAATTATAATGTGAGTGCTAGTTAGAAACTATAGTTGGTCAAACTTATTATATTCTCATATGTTATAGTTTGAAATAAAAATAGAAAAATTATGTTTAAATAAAATGTTTAAAAATATAAAGTATTTCAGAATAAGATTTTAAAATTTAAATAAAAAATAAAAAAACTATATTTCCATATATATATATATATATATATATATATATATATATATATATATATATATATATATATATATATATATATATATATATATATATATATATATATATATATATATATATATATATATATATATATATATATATATATATATGATTTTCATGTTTGCACCCAACACAATTATTGATTTCCATCATGTGTTTGCCCCTCTTTGGCATTATCCAGCTTTTCCTTATTTTGTGCTCTCCAAACCACATAAAGTTTAAGATTTTACGATATATATTTCTTTTGTTGCGACGAGTATGCATGAGTGCCTTTATATTCTCTTTTAATATTTTTCTTTAAAGAACACTTTTTAAATTTTTTGGTCGACATTCAAAACTTGAGCAGCTCCATTCCTTTTAGAAGCATGGTGTAGAAGAATATTATGCATATTAAATAATAGTTTATAATTTCCATTTCATTATGCGATTAACATTCAAAACAGCTATCAAACTTTATTCCATTAAATAAAATCGATTTAAATAGATTAATTTTTATCAAATGATAAAAAATATAAATGTTTGTGGCCGCCTTTTATATTTAGTCTTTATAATAACTTAATTGTTTTTGTTGTCTTTTTTTAAACAATTTTTTATAAAGATTTTGTTGAAAAAAATAAGTACTATTTACAACACAATAATAATTTTAAAAGAATTTGTTATTATAAATAGTTATGCTTTAAAATTATGTCACGTAGATCGTAATCCTTCTTATGTATTCTCTCTGATAATTATTATAAGTAAATATTTTATTTTTATATTTATTAAATAATAAATTTATTTATTTTTTATATAAATCAAACATATTTATTATTTAATAAATTAAAAAAATATATTTATTTATAAATAAGATCATAAGAAGTACTTGATATTTTCTAAAGCTAACAACAACAAAAAAAGAGAAGAAAAAAAACGAGTCATAGTAGGGCCAATTATTATAAACACCATATTATCAAAAAGTATGGGAAAAGAGAGATCTAGAACTTCCATTTCTATAAGGAGGCAAATCATGAAGATTATCGTCTATAGTGATGTACACATGTAATGTGTTACAAAATTATTGGACTATATTGTTGGCACTGGTAATGCCAAAATATAGGGGGACCCTAGAGCAGACAAAAGGAGTATAACATGACCAAACCAAATAATGTTAGTAGTTACTACCAACCATAGTAAGTGTTATACACATGGCTAAGTTTCAAGCCTTCAACAAAATTAAAGTAGAGCATACAATGAGACTTCTCCTCTTTCAATTCTCTTATAAATATCTCTAATAATAATCAACATGCTGAAAAATAATTTATCATGCATAATCTTGATTAAAGGATAATTATGAGTTATGACTTGCGCGATGGTTACTAATCATTTCTTTGTCTTAATCATAACATCAGTCTTTTAAAAACTGGACTAAATTGATTGGTCGAATTGATCGAATCGGAAATCAATCAGATAATTTGTCTGAGTTAATTGTTAAATCTCTTATGTCATTAAATTAGTGTGAACTAATAAAAATCGATGTAAACTAAAAAAATTTAAAAAAAACGATAGTTCTCTTTAACTAGTGATTTAATTGTATTTTTATTTTTAATTTTTTTTAAAACAATGTCGTTTTAATTATTTTAATTAAAAAATTAAAATTAAAATGAAAGAAATGAAATAAAAAATTGAAATAGAAAATGATAAAATAAAAAATAAAATGATAATGATATCATTAATAAAAAAACGGTTGCGAATACGATTGATTTTACTGCAGATAATTTTAATAATTTTAATATTGATGAAGGAGATTTCAAGATTGAAACAATTTTCTCTCTTTTAAATTAAATTTGATACATATTATAGTTATTTTGTTAAAAATTATTTAATTAGATTATATTGTAATTAAATTTTATTTGAAATTAAATTTTATTATTTTTTATTATTTTTTATTATTTTATTATGTGTAATTCTTTTGTTTAAAATTTTAATTTATATTATGAATATGTGAATTTATGATATGATATTTTAAAAATATTTAAGTATTAGTTATATTTTGTAGAGACTGAATAATTCAGTTCAATTAATTTTATATTTATATAAAAATTAATTTATTCAATTGAGTTATTCGATTTAATCTAATTTGATAATGCGGTTCGATCAATAACATAATTAATTAATCAATGATCTAATTTCATCATCAATTTGGTTATCGATCTAATTTTTAAAACACAGTATAAGATTATTTTCTGTGATATAGTTAGAGATTAATTTCATTCTTGAATTTGTTCCTGGTTTGACAAGTGTTACAGTACGTGTCACCTCTTTCAGCTAGTTCCGTTATGTATATGTGCAGAACTACATAATGAGAGGGATTGATTAGATTACACCTATAATTATGATGTTCTCTTGAGTTGAAATCATGTTTTTATAGAAAGTCAGGTGGGATTCACGGTAAAGAAAATTTCTTGGAAAATTTAATAGAGATGTGATAGGACACTAAAGAATGATCACATAAAGAGTCTACTTTTTTAACTTTAAAAAATAGAATTTTTTTTTTTATGTTTGAAAATGGATTTTTATAATTTGATTTTTAAACTATTATAAATAAAATTTTATTCATTTTTTAATATCATTTTTATAAATTAGAAAACTAATTTTGACATATTAACTTAAACATACATAGTTGAAGTTGAAATCTTAATTTTTATCAAAACAATTGTATTTTAAAAATCATTTTTATAAATAAAATATTTAAAATAGTTTCAAAATTATTAGTGCGTGAGATATTTTTAATGAAGAGAGAAAAATAGAGAATAAGAAAATAAAGATTAATATTATTGAATAATAAAAATTAATTTATAGCGTGTCTATTTATATATAACTAATTTGTATACTAAATAACAAATAAACTCTAATTAACTTAGGCTTGGACTTGTATTAGTTAACTTAGATTATATGACAACATACTCTCTCTATAATCCAAGTTGTCAAACATACACTAATCATAGTCAATTTGAGTTATTCCTAATTTCTTTCTCAAGGTTAGGAATATGTCGAACTTCAATCCTTTGGTGAAAATGTCGGTCAATTGTGCTTCACTTGAGAAATGTCTTACTTCAAGTTAACATCGATTTATCTTATCCCTCAAAAAGTAAAATCTAGCTTCAATATTCTTACTCCTTCCATGCAGAATTGAATTCTTTGCAAGGTTAATGGCTGACTTGTTGTCGATCTACAACACCAGAGGTTTCTTCACTCCGACCTCGATTTCTTCCAGCACAGATCTAATCCAAATTGCTTGACACGCAACATGGGATCCTGTTATATATTCAGCCTCACGCGATGACAATGCCACCACATGTTACTTTCTCGAGCACTATGAGATTCGGGCACCAAAGAGTTGAAATAAATAACCAGTTGTGCTTCTTTAATCTTCCTTATCTTCACACCTATCAAAATCTAAATCACAATTAACTGTAGCTTTTTTGCTTTCAGAATCTTGTCAAAATAGAATTCCATAGTTTATCGATCCTTTTAAATATCTCGAGATTCTTTTTGCAAATTTCATGTGTGGCACCCTAGGTTCACTCATGTATCTACTCACTAATTCGAATGTGAAACCTATATCAGGTCGTCTGTTGCTCACATATCTCAGAGATCCCATAACTTGTTTGAACAAAGTATCATCGATCTTGTCCTCCTCTCCATGTTTCTTCAATTTCAAGTTTTGTTCGACAGGTGAGGATGCAGGATCCGACTTATCCTTTATGAATCTCTTGAGTATCTCTTTGACATACTTCCTTTGATGTAGCATCATACCTTTCTTCGACATTTGAAATTTCGTACTAAGGAAATAAGACAAGTTTCCCAAATCTGACATTTCAAATTCCCTCATCATCAGCTCTTTGAACTTCGACAAGTTCTCTAAGCTATTTCCAATTACCAACAAGTCATCGATATAAAACTAGATTATTGTTATATTTTGTGCCATAACCTGAATATACACACCATAGTCATACTTGTATTTGACGAATCCCCTAATTCGACTAAGTATGAGCTGATCTTCTTGTTTCATGCCTTAGGTGCTTGTTTGAGGCCATAGAGCGTTTTGTGTAACTTATATACTTTACTCGCTTCCTCCTGAATCACAAATCCAGGAGGTTGTGTGACATAGACCTCTTGGTCTAAGGGATCATTCACAAATGATGACTTCACATGTAAGTGAAATGTCGACCAACCTTGCTTTTACATACCAAGGCGAAAGCCAATCTGACAGTCTTCAATCTTGCAACATGTGCAAATACTTCAGGGTAGTCGAGTCATGCTCTCTAAAGAAATCCTCGAGCTATCAATCCTGCCTTATGTCTTGCTATCAACCCATCAGCATTTTGCTTCAACTTGAACAGTCACTTCACTTTGATTTTTATGTGTGTTAGCAATTCAACTAACTCCCATGTGTTGTTTCTTTTAATTGCTTGTAACTCTTCGATCATACCAGATTTCCATTGTTTATTCTTTAAAGCCTTGCAATAGTTAATGGTTTCAACACCTGCAAGTAAAGTAAAATGAACTAATTATCCATTTGACATGACTTCATCATTATCAGTCACTTCATAGTCTTGAAGTCTTGATGGACGAAATCTAGTTCTTTGAGCCCTTTGGATTGTGCTATCCATACGCTCTTTGACTTTAATTGTGTCGAGAATGTCAGCAATTGCTTCGACTTTGACTGAAATATCGGCAGATTCTTTGTTGAAGCCATAACTCCTCAATGGCTTGTTAATTGCATCGCCAGAATTCCAATCCCAAGTAGAATTTTCATCAATCAAAATATCTCAACTCATCACAATCTTCTCATTAATTGAATTGAATAGCATGTATGCTCTAGTTTTATGATAGCTTACCAGAATCATAGGTTCACTATTATCATCAAGCTTCCTTCTTCTCGCATCAGGAACATGCTTGTAACAAATAGATCCAAACACCTTCAGATGCTCACTGATGGTCTTTTTTCACTCCAAACTTCTTCAAGTACCTTATTTTTCAGTTTCGTTGTAAGACGCCTATTCATAATATAGACAATAGTGGTGACTGCTTCATCCCATAAGGATTTTGGCATATTTTTCTGCTTCAACATGCATCTTACCATATCCAATATGGTTTTGTTTCTTCTTTATGCAATTCCATTATGGTGAGGTGTATATGGAGCAATTACCTCGTGATCGACACTATATTCTGCACAAATTTTTTTAAACATCTTAGATGTGTATTCACCACCTCCATCTGTTTGCAGAACTTTGATCTTCTTCTCACTCTGGTTTTCAACAAGTATCTTGAATCTCTTAAGGATTTTAAATACTTTGTCCTTTCGCTTGATCACATAGATACAAAGCTTTTGACTATACTCATAGACAAATGAGACGAAATATCTATTTCCACTAATGGTATGCTCCTCAAAAGGGACACATACATTTGAATATACAACTTCGAGTATACAGAAGGATGTCATTGGCATTGTAGAAACGAAAGACTTTTTGGACTTCTTTCCTACTAGAAAACCTTCACATAGTTTGTCAGGTATCTCATGAGTTGGTATACTTGTTACCATATCTTGAGTTATCAGTTGATTGAGTGACCTAAAGTTCATATGGCTAAACCTTAAATGTCACAACCAACTATTCTTGTAGTCGACAACTGATTTCAGATATTTTACCTCAATCAAATTGATCATGGTCTTAAATGTCCTATTCTTCGATATAGGAGATTTCAAAAACAAATTATCCTGAGTGTCAAACAGTTCAAAAGCTCCATCTTTCATAACCACTAAGAAATCTTATTCGACCAGTTGTCCAACACTTAGCAGATTGAACTTTATTCCATGTGCATAGAGTACATCTTTGATCATAGCTTTTTCTTCATTGCTCCTTTGAATAACAATGTTGTTAATACCTTTTGCTTGCAACGAACAATCTAAATTGAATTGTTAAATAAAAAGGCTAGCTGAAAGCAGTCTAAATTAAGCTAGCGTGAGTCAGGTACTTGCACAAAAATATGATTTCTTTGGAGGAGGACATGACAACAGAATATGCACCACATAGGGCTCTATCGAAGTAGCCTAGTTTGTGAACTTTCAGAAGAATAACCCATATTCTAACACCTACAATCCAGGTTGGAAAGATCACCCAAACTTCAAATGGAGCAATAATCTAACACCAACCACAAACCAGAATCTCAACAAGCTCTAACTCAGAGGAAACAATCTCCTTTGGAAGAGACACAACAAAAGTTCATTCAAGAAACTCAAAATAGCTTTGAACAAGTAAGCAAACAACATGAAACCATGAGTAAGAATCATGATGCATCCATACAAATTTTGGAGATGCAAGTTGGTCAACTTTCCCGCCAAGTGGCAGCATTACCTAGTTCTAGTGGGGGATTCATTGGAAATACTATGGATAATCCCAAGAATGAAACTTATAAGGCTGTGGAGTCTAGGTTGGGCAGGAACATTGAGGTGGAGAGCGTCAAAATAGTGGACAAAGTAGGAATTGAGAGTGAAAAGGAAGTGAATGAAGGTGCAACAGAGTCATCTGAAAAGGGACTCACTGTTGATCATCTGATTGACAAAAACTCACCCTTGAGAAAGACTAAGAAAGAGATTCTAAATTATTCTAGCCCTGAATTGCCCTACTATATCAAACCACTATATTCTATCCTGAAAAAGAAACCAGATTTGGAAGGCGAAGTTGGGCTATATCAAAAATTTGAAGAAACGGTTGCTAAGCTTCCACTACAGGAAAGTTTCTGAATACCCACGATCAAAAGTTGTCTATAACATGAAAAAGTCGTGGATAAAGATAAATTATCTAGGACTTCTGTAAAATGCTCTTTGTAAGAAATATTGACGGTCATTTATTCTCACGTATTATCCTCGGCGGAACCGTGAAAATTATGTGGATAAATTTAACGTAAATTACAATTTACTCTACCCATGACTAAGCCGTCGGTAATTCAAATCAGTGCATTTGCATTATGGGATAGTATTCTAAGTGCTAAACAGTCTAAAAGTCTAAAATTTTATTAATGTTTTTGAGACTATCATTACCAATGAACTTAACGCACCATATATATGATTTTTTTTTTAGGAGACACTTATACCAATAAGTTATATATATTATATATATATATATATATATATATATATATATATATATATATATATATATATATATATATATATATATATATATATATATATATATATATATATATATATATATATATATATATATATATATATATATATATATATATATATATATATATATATATATATATATATATATATATATATATATATATATATATATATATATATATATATATATATATATATATATATATATATATATATATATATATATATATATTTTAACGGCCATCTATATATCAACAACAAAGCTATATTTATTTCAACTATCTTGATTGTTATATAATCAACAAAATCTAAAATAAAACCAATCTGCTTGTAGCTACAAAATAAGCAAACTGAGTTTTGGCCTCGTATCCTCCACATTTTCATCTTTGTAATTTCTAGGTCCGACATGTAGCCTTTTTCATTCTTGGAGAGTTTTGGCCTCATATTCTCCACATTTTCATCTTTGTAACTTCTATAACTAGTCTTGTTGCCTCTCATAGGGGCCCAAAGCGTCCTTCACCAAGTTTTTCATGTTTGGTCCTTAATAACATAAAAAGAAAGTTGTAAGTAAATCACCATAAACCATTAAAAAGTTTGAAAAACAAACTGCTATGCAAAAAATACTGCAGTTAATTGGAAAATAGTTCAGTTAAGTTACATAATATCCATTTCCTCAATTGATATATTGAACAATCCATCCTCCTCTAACAGTCTAAGTGCAATTTGAGCTCTTGCCTTAAAAACCAAATATTTAGTTAGATTGTGCTTAAAAAGGTTTGTAGAAAGACTTAACCTAATATTTAGTTAGATTGTGTTAGATTGTGATGCTTCATCAAGCTCTTGAGGATGATTTGTAGCCTTTGTATAATAAATTTAACCTAAATTCAAATAGTAAGACAACCATAGATTTTATGAGAAAGACTTACTACAATCAAATTGAGCATTTGCTTGGCTTCAATATCACAACTACCATAAAATATCTAATAGATGACACCTAGAACAAATCCATAACACAAGTCTTGGTTCCAATGCATAAACTGAAATATTTATTCCATTTTATTGTATAAAAGAGTATACCAAAGAGACAACATTTATAATATCTAGATAAGCAAAAAGGTTAGATCATCTGTACCACTTATAAATACTCCCTCCGCTAACTATTATAAGCAAACAAGTGACCTTAAACTTGGTAACTATTACACTGTTGCAACAAGTTACATATATTAAATGCTAGAAATTAGAACTCAGAAGTTTTGAGTGTAAAAATAAGAAAAGAAGAGGTGGAGTTAAAAATAATGACATAAAAATGAGAGAGAAAATATTCTTTATGTTAAAAATGTAGGGGCAATTCCGAGGAGAGAGCATTTTACTTGGGACACACCTTTGTGAGAGACACACCACTTTTCCATCTAAATTCCACATACACTTGTACCACTCCCCCTCAAGTGTGAGTCACAATGCTCTCCCTCATGTGAAATGACTCTCTTCCACATACACTTGTACCACCGCTCGATTCTCAACACTCCCCCTCAAGTGTGAGTCACAATGCTCCCCCTCATGTGGAATGAGTCACAATGCTCCCCCTCATGTGGAATGAGTCACAATGCTCCCCCTCATGTGAAATGACTCTCTTCCACATACACTTGTACCACCGCTCGATACAAGTAAGTCGGTCTCTATCTCGAAATCAAAGGCTCATGATACCACTGTAGGGGAAATTCCGAGGAGAGAGCATTTTACTTGGACACACCTTTGTGAGAGACACACCACTTGTCCATCTAAAACCTTAAGGTGATAGATGAGTGGGTTCTCCCACTTATAAGTGCTCAATCTTCCCTTTTTATAATCAATGTGGGACTTCTTCCTCACACTTGATTCTCAACAAAAAATACATATCAACAACCTTTCTTCACATCTTTTAGCATGTTTTTTTTAATGAACTCCTTAACAAGTATGGACAGCATAAGCTTCCCCATAATAGTGAACAATTGAAAGTTGATGAATAACACAAAATTGACACCTAAATTCATGTCAATTTTATTATAAATATCTCCACACTTAGTTGGACCAGAGAAGTTTTGAGAGTATGGAAATTGAATGGATCAATAACTTAGGAGAAATATATAAGAAAATCTTGAAAAATAAACAGCTAGAGCAAGGGCATATAAAAAATACAAATTTATTGGTTAACGAGTTTGCAAATATGTACAAGAAGGTTTCCTTTGCCTCCCCAGCTATGGCTTTTCCGACCATTATTTTACCAACTCCATAGAACTCAAAGTATATAAGACATATCAATGAACATAGCCTTCTGAAACTTATAACATGATTATGAAAAATTCCACTTACTGGAGGACCAAATAAAAACAGTTCAGTCCCTGGAGAGCCAATTGTTAAATAAACTTTAATGTTAAAAATAGTGGGTTTTAATTAATAAATTAGTGGGAAGATTAAAAATCTATTGTAATTGGAAGGTCAAGAGATAGTGGCTTATAATAGTATTTACTAATATCATTTATTTTTCTAGAATAGTAGAAGTCCTTGAGTCTATATAAAGACCAAGATTGTATTCTATTTGATAACAAGTTATAAAAGTATTTGCTTCTTTTCTATCAAATTGACATCAGAGCTAATGGCAAACATGATGAATCAAATGTCGTTGCCACGACTAACGAAGTCAAATTACGAAAACTAGAGTATCCAAATGAAAGCTCTTCTTGGATCTATAGACGCGTGAGAGGTAACCAACAATGAGTTTGAAGAACCAACAGATGTTGCGGGGCATACGACAGCTCAAACTAAGGCGTTGAAAGAGACACGATCGAAGGATAAAACGACATTATACATGTTGTTCAGGGTTGTTGACGAATTAGGCTTCGAAAAGATTGTCGGTTCGACTACGTCAAAAGAAGCACGGGACACGTTAGAGAAAGTGTTCAAAGGAGCAGACCAAGTGAAGCAAGTTTGACTCCAACTCTTCATGGCGAATTGGAGAGGATGAAGATGAAGGAGACATAAACTGTATATGACTACATCACATGTGTACAAAAGGTAGTGAACCAAATCACCAGAAATGGCGAAACAGTAACTGATGCACGAGTTGTTGAAAAGATTTTGAGATCTTTAACAGATAAATTTGAGAATATTGTGTGTGCAATAGAAGAGTCAAAGGAACTTTCGACGCTCTCAGACGAATAGCTCGTTAGTTCTCTCGAAGCACATGAACAACATAAGATGAAAAAGAAGGAAGAAGCAGTCGAGGAAGCAAATCAAACCAAGGAGTCGATCAAAGACGAAAAGGCACTCTTTTTTCAAAACTTTCAAGGAAGAGGACGTGGCCATTGAGGTCGTGACAGTGGTCGAAGTGGTTGAGGCAGAAACTTCGAGAGAGCACATTCGAATCAACAAAATTGGCGTGACAAAGAACTTGGGCAAAGAGGTGGTCGGTCGAACCACTCCAACTTCGAATGCTACAAGTGTGAGAAGTATGGTCATTACACGAAGGATTATAATTCCTACAAATTCTATAACTTTGATAAAGTGGGACATCTTACAAAAGATTATTGAATCGAAAAGAAGATAGAAGAAACAACTAATCTAGCCTTGGAAGTTGAAGCGAATGAAGGTTTTCTCCTTATGGCTCAAAATGAAATCAACACCAATAATGGCCATGTTTGGTATCTTGGCTCAGAAGCAAGTAATCACATGTGTGGTTACAAACACCTGTTTAAAGAAATGAAAAAATTGAAGATGGTAATGTGTCTTTTGGAGATGTATCGAAAGTGAAGGTTGAAGGAAATGGTACAATTTGTTACTTATAGAAGGATGGCTTGATTGAATCAATCCAAGATGTTTACTATGTAACAGATCTCAAGACCAACATCCTGAGTTCAGGATAACTTACAGAAAAAGGTTTTTCGATATTATAAAAGATCGAATATTGCATTTAAAGGACAACGTAGGACATCTGATTACCCGTGTCGAAATGGAAAGAAATCGAATGTACAAACTGAATTTGAGGAACGTTCGAGAGAAATGTCTACAAGTCGACATGCAAGACAAAGCGTCACTATGGCATATACGCTTTGGTCATCTACATCATGCTGGTTTGAGAAGGTTGAGAATATGGTGCATAGACTACCAAACATTGATTATGAAGGAAAGTTATATGAAGAATGTGTTCTCAGCAAACAAACAAGAACCTCATTTCAAAAGAAGGCAGAATATCAAGCTAAACATATTCTCAAATTGATTCATATCGACATATGTGGGTCAATCACTCCAGAATCCTTCAGTGGAAAAAGGTACTTCATTTCCTTTACCGATGATTTCTCACGAAAGACCTGGATTTATTTCTTGAAAGAAAAGTCTGAAGCATTAGAGGTGTTCAAAAAGTTCGAAGTAATGGTGGAGAAGGCAACCGACAGATATATCAAAGCAGCTCGATCTGACAGAGGTGGTGAGTACACTTCGACGACCTTTATGAAGTAGTGTGAAGAGCGGGGCATAAGGAGATTCCTAACTGCACCATATTCACCTCAGCAAAATGGTGTGGCTGAAAGAAAGAATCGAACTGTTCTTGACATGATTCGATCAATGCTTAAGAGCAAGAACATGACGAAAGAATTCTGGGCAGAAGCGGTACAATGTGTTGTTTATGTTCAGAATCGATATCCACATTTGAAGTTATAAGACCAAACACCACAAGAAGCATGGAGCGGACAAAAGCCAATAGTTTCTCATCTCAAAGTATTTGGTAGTGTATCTTATGCACATGTACCAGATCAGCGAAGAACGAAACTTGAAGATAAAAGTCAAAAGTATATATTAATTGGCTATGATGAGAAGACAAAAGGGTACAAGCTATTCGACCCCATAAGCAGGAAAGTGATCGTGAGTAGAGACGTTCGAATAGAAGAAGCGAGCAAGTGGGACTGGAACAATTCGAAAGAAGTTATCGACGCAGTCGAAGAATCATTTGTTGTTGTACCAACAAGCATCTCAACAGAACATGAAGATACTGAAAATGAAGATGAACCTCTACAACCCAGAATGCGAAGTTTGCAAGATTTATATTATTCGACAAATGAGGTACACCTTGTGTGGCTTCTAAAAGATGCTGAAAACATCAGTTTCGAAGAAGCGTTACAAGACAAAAAGTGGAAAAGTTCCATGGACAAAGAGATTAGAGCAATAGACCGCAACAATACTTGAGAGCTAGTCGAATTGCCAAAAGGTAGTCGACCCATTGATGTAAAGTGGGTATTCATGAAAAATATGAACGCTCAAGGAGAAATAGAACGATACAAAGTGAGACTTGTTGCGAAGGGATACAAACAAAAAGCATGGATTGACTATAACGAAGTGTTTGCACCTATGGCAAGAATGGAGACAATTCGATTGCTCATTTCTCAAGCTGCTCAATTCAAATGGTTGATATTTCAAATGGATGTCAAGACAACATTTTTGAATGGTGTACTCGAAGAAGAAGTCTATGTCGAACAACCACTTGGGTATATGAGGATTGGAGAAGAGAAGAAGGTGCTGAAATTGAAGAAAACGTTATATGGGCTAAAGCAAGCACCGCGGGCATGGAAACACGCATCAACACATATTTCAAGGAGAATGGGTTTGAGCAATGTCCGTATGAACATGCCCTCTATGTGAATAAAAATGGAAGTAATATATTACTTGTTGCTCTCTATGTCGATGACCTTATTTTTCTAGGCAGTGATGATCAGATGATAGAAGAATTCAAGAGCATCATGACACGCGAATTCGAAATGACAGACTTAGGTCTGATGAGATTCTTTCTTGTTCTGGAGGTTCGACAAGAAGAAACTAGAATCCTTATTTCACAAGAAAAATATGAAAAAGAAATCTTGGAAAAATATAAGATGAAAAGTTGTAATCCAACTTCGACGCCAATGGAACCAGGTGCAAAATAGTCAAAATTTGATGGAGGAGAACGTGTCGAAGTAAGCAAGTATCGAAGCTTGGTAGTTAGTCTTTGATATGTCACATGCACAAGGCCGAACATTTCATTAAGTGTCGGCATTGTAAGTCGATTCATGGAGGAGCCAGTACATTCACATTGGAAAGCATTGAAACGAATCCTAAGGTACATCCAAGGAACAATGCATTTGGAATGTTCTATTCAAGAACAGAAGACTACAAGTTAGTTGGTTACTCTGACGGTGATTGGTGCGGAGATATAGACGATCGAAAAAGAACTTCTGGATATGTGTTCTTCACGGGAAACACCACATTTACTTGGCTTTCTAAAAAGCAACCAATAATAACACTTTCAACCCGTTAAGCTGAATATGTGGCAGCATCTTGGTGCGTTTGTCATGCAGTATGACTTAGAAGATTGATTAGCACAATGGAGCTAAAACAGGAAGGCGCAACTGTAATACAAGTGGATAACAAATCAGCAGTCGAGTTGGCAAAGAATCCAGTAAACCATTAGAGAAGAAAACACATTGACGTTCACTTCCACTTCATTCGAGAACATGTGAAGGAAGAAAATTTCGAATTGAGGCATGTAGCAAGCAAGGATCAAGCAGCAGATATTTTCACAAAACCATTATCGAAAGAAATTTTTGACAGAGGCAAGAAATTGATAGGCATGATGGATGGAAGAAATATTTAAGTTTACAAAGGAATTTTGTTGAATAAAATTTAATGTTAAAAATATTGGGTTTCTATTAATAAGTTAGTGGGAATGTTAAAAGTCTATTGTAATTGGAAGGCCAAGAGATAGTGGCCTATAATAGTATTTACTAATATCATTTACTTTCCTATAATAGTAGAAGTCCTTGAGTCTATATAAAGGCCAAGATTGTATTTTATTTGATAACAAGTTATAAAAGTATTTGCTTCCTTTCTATCACCAATTGCACCTTGCTTATGCTTTATTTCCATTTCCTGCCCCCAATAAGATTATGTCATCAAGACTTCTACATAAGAAATAATTACATAAGAAAAATATGAAAAAATTGGCAAATTAAGACTAAAGGTCCAGGGAGTGTCAAAGGGTGTTCTTTATATTGCTAGAATTTTTGTATCATAACCACGCAATAATAGTGTGAGTTCGCTCTGCTTTAGGGTAAATGTCCTTATTAAGAATGGTTAGTAAAATTTCCCTTAGGAATTAATTGTTCTTCTTGAAATGCCATAACCATCAGCAACACACACACACACACACACGGAGAGAGAGAGAGAGAGAGAGAGAGAGGCCCATTAGAAAATATGTATTTTAAGATAATATTAAGATAGGACGAGCGGTATAGTCATGTTAACTTTGAGGGAGTAATCCCAAAAAAGGATGAAGTATTGAAAAACACAAGAAGGGGGGGTTGAATTGTAAAACTGAAAATCAATGCAATGAATAAGATATTTTTATCCTGGTTCGTTTGATCTCAAACTACTCCAGTCCACCCGTCAAGGTGATTTCGCCTCTCTCCAACGAGGTCTTAATCCACTATATTCAACTGAATATTACAGACTGCTTTAACAACTACTAAAGCCTTCTTGATGCAAACCACAACCCGGTTTGTCAAGGAAACACTTTCTTACACAGAAGATAAATCTAAGTGTGTGAATGTTTTCTACAAAACTGTATCACAACTGTGATGTATACACAATTTAAAGCTTAGAAACTAGATTGCTAAACAATGATTGAATATGAGAATGTGTAGTGTTTAGCAAACTGAGAGAAGGAAGATTTTGATCAGCTTTGATGCGTGTAAAGATTTGGAGAGCATTAGCCAATTCAATCTTCAAAGTCTTGTTTATATAGCACTGAGATGTTGAACGTTGGAGGAATATTCTTGATTCAATGCTAATAACAAACTTTCCTTATCGAGCAGATCTTGTCTGGAATGAGGCCGTTGATATTAATTTGCTTTCAATGCACAGTACCGTTGCTTACTTAATGCAAGTTCTGGCTTGGCTCATTCTGACTCTGCTTAGCTGCTGATGAACTGTTGTGTTTCTTTATCAGAGTGTTGAGCGCAGTTCTGTTCATCAGACTTCAGCATATACGTGAGTTAATCTTCTGATTCTGACATTCTGATATGGCAACTTCTGATGCTGATGTCAGGAACTAAATTTCTGATGCTGATTAGGTGTGATCTTGCTTATATCAATCAGAGTATCTACAAATCAGAACGTAATAATTTAGGCAGCAGATAGTTCATACATGAATAATATAAATAATATATCTTTTCACTTTGTTATCATCAAAACTTAAACATAGGGTAGTAGATTCAAACTTTGTTCTAACAATCTCCCCCTTTTTGATGATGACAAAAACTAGATATTCTTAAATGAAAATAACGTGAAAAGGTATCAGAGAGATGCATCAGAGTAAGAGGTTATCAAAGATAAGGGGTAAAAAGATATCAGAGTTGAGAGATACTCCCCCTGAGTTTATTACTTCCCTTTGATTACAAGTGTTCTTCAGGATCAGATCTTTTTGCCTTTCTTTGAACATCAGAGTATCAGAGTCTTTGACTATCGGAAGCTTTAGATCAGCATATCAGAGCAGAGCTTCAGATCAGCGTATCAGAGCTTTTCTTGTCAGAGCTTTGCTTTGGATCAGAGTATCAGAGCGAATCAGAGCTTCATAGCTTTTAGTCTTCAGAGTGTCCAGGAGCTTCCTTGTACCTGTAGACTTTAAGCAAAACAAAAAAATATTTTCAAGTATAATAGAGTTAGAATGTTTGAGAATTTCTGTCTTAGTTAACCGTTATTGTTTAAAATATCATTCTTGTTCTCCCCCTTTTTGTCAGCAATCAAAAAGTATAGGTGAGTGCTAAAACAATTAAGATCAGAAAAACTTGTAATATTAAAAGGTTCAGAATCAAACAAAACATATTCAAATAGTATATCAGAAAATCAAAGAAAACATGAAAAAGACATGAATGAAAAAACTAAGGTTGGGGAGGAAAGCGTGTGAACAGGTTCTCCAGCATGGCTTTAATCTGATCAGCAGTCTCATTCTGCTTGTGCACCATGCTGACAACAGTGTCAATCTTGCTATCCTGCACATCCATTCTTTCTTTCATCTTCTGGTCGTTTTCATCCATCCTCTGCTGTAGACGCATGTCAATCAGCTTCAGTTCTTCCAGAGTCTGCCTGTCCAAGGCAGCTTGAGAAGCATCAGAAGCAGGAAGCTTCTGAGAGCTTTCTGCAACATCTTCTGCTTGACTTGCTTCAGCTTGAATGGTCTTGTCTTCTTCTGGTTGCACCTTTGAAGCTAGCTGTTTCTCAGACCAAGGTTCACTATCCAGAGGGAGCACAGCTTCCTGAGGCAGCAGACTTTCAACTTCCTTCAGCAGCTTGCTGAAGTTCTGTTGTGCCTGCTCATAGTTGATATCCTGCAACTTGAGGGCTTTAGCACGTACCCAAAGTCTGAATTGTGACCAGAGCTGATCAGAAGCAGCTGGGTCAATCATTCCAGGACAGACTTGCTTCAAGGAAGCAATCCATTGCTGCACACATGTTTCAAAATTCATAATACCAGAGCCAACATCTGGTTGTTTTGGTTTAGGGATGGCTATTTTATGTTTCATATCAGCAAGACGGTCAAGACTGGTTAAGTCTATGAAGGTCCTGCTGGGGTTTTCGGTGGTTTGCTTGGCAGCTGTTTGTTTTGGAGATGGAGTGGGAGAATCAGAGATTATGATTGGACTGTTTGGTGTTTTGGGAGTATTTGGTGGTGTAGATTCTGGTGAGGATGGCAACTGGGCCATGGTAACTGTTGTTCCACATGGCAGCTGGATTGCCAGAGGTGATGGTTGAGGTGAATGAGGTTCAGATGGTTGAGGAGAAGGAGTTTCAGAGTGATGAAACTCAGGTTGAGGTGATGGTGGATGAATTTCTGGTTGAGGAGAGGGAGACGGAATTGCTGGTTGTTCAGGGATAAAGGGTTCTTCTGGAATTGATGAGAGAGGTTGTTGTTGTTGTTGTTGTTCTGGTTCTTCAGCAAATTGTTGTTGTTCTGGTTGTGGAGGAGGGACAATTTATGGTTCAGAGTTTGGATTGGCGGAGTGATCAGAAGTGTGTTGATCAATGTCAGACAGCACTTTGTCAATTGCTGATGTTGTTGAGATTGTTGGTTTGGGATGTTTGGTTCTGGGTCTTCTGAGTTTTAATGCCTCAGAAGGGTCATCTTCTGGTTCAGTTTCATCTATTGTTGGGATGGGGATTGAGATTCTATGAGAGGTTGGAGGAGGAATAGATGCTGGAATAGTAGAAGAATTTAAAACAGAAGCAGCAGATAAATTACCTCTTTTCTTGGGTGTCTGCTGGGATGATCCTTTTGAAGGTGCCTTCCTCTTCTTCGTCTTCTTCAGAGTCACTTCTTGTTGAGGTTGATGCAGAGCTTTGATAATCAGATTTGGATCTCTACCATCTGCCTTGCACGCATCTAAGTATCTGAGAACCACCTCTGGTTTAGATTCTATCTCAGAAAATAAAGGAAAGTCACTCAGTGGAACTCTTCTGCTGGTGATATCAGCAATAGGAGTAGCTCTGGGTTCCTTTTTGATATTCTCTATCAACTTCATTTTCTTCGAGTTCTTCGCGTTCAGAGGCTTCCCAACTGTTGGTTCAATGGTGCTTAACTCTTGAGCTTCTATCAGATGCTCTATCAGCCTATTCTCTGTCAGAATATCTGATATCAACCTTCCAAAGGGTATCCAATCCCTCTTTGTTCTTTCTTCTTCCCTGGTTTCCTTCACACTTGTTCTGAGGTGGTTGAACAGAAGATGAGCCAAGTTGATTTTTACCTTCTGATCAATAAAGTAGATCAGAAACTGCTGATCCACATTTATGTAATCAGGTGAACTAGTTGGCTTCCTATGGTTGAAGCACCCCAGAATTATCTTAGCCCAAACTCTATGATGATCCTTCAGATCTTTGATCTTGCTGCTGGGCATCCCATGGGTGAAAATCCTTGCAGCTATCACGCCCACGTCAGCACATCTCTCAGCCATATCAACACAGCGGACGCCACCGCCACTGTAACCGATTAACCTTGCTATGTGATCCTCAGTGATCACAATCTTCTTCCCCATAACAAAGGAGGTGACTAGATGCGTTGAAGCCTTCGCATGAATCCAGAATTCCTTGACTAACATAGGGAATGTTGGTCCAACCAACCTGTCAAAATACCTTTCCCATTTCTGTGCCCTAACTTCTTCTGTTAGGTCAAAACCGTTCTCCTTCAAGCTTCCAAAATCAATGATCAATTCAGATAACACTTCAAGATTCTTCACAGGAGTGAGGAGTGTTCTGAATGGCACTTGATACTGTTCAGATGATGCTTTCTTCTGAGGACCTGCAGAAGCACTGCTGGAGGTTTCCATGTTCACACTAAAAGATTTTGAGAAGAAACTGGGAAAAGAAAGGTTTTGCAAGAGATGAACACAGAAAAATGCAGAGAATGCTTGAGAATTAGTGAGAAACTGTAAAGAATTAGAATGAGAGGTTAATGTGTTTAAATAGAGTTTTCAGAATATTTTGAAAAAATAAACGTTTTTAAGAAAGAGAAAAATCATGATTGCATTTTAAAAGCATGATTACTTTTATTAAATGCTTGCTGATTTTGGGGGATTTGAGAAAGATACTTAAAAACGGTTATCAGACATGTGTCTCAATGCACCCAATCAGCGCTTTGCCTTCTCAGAAGCGTGCACGCGTTCTGCTTCAGAGATTTGCTGATGATTGGATGACACTTGTTTGATGTAGTGATCAGCACGTCTGTCTTTGAGCTTAGACTCTCAGATCTTTAGACTTGCATCTGATACAACCTGCATGTTCTATCTTTCTGAAAGAAGATTGATCAGAAGTTCACACTAAAACAATTACATTCTGAAGGTAAATATATGGAATTAAAACATTTTCACTCTGGGCAGACTTTCATGCTGAGATGTTTCAGAATGAAATTAAACCTATCTTCTGAAAGGGGTTTAGTAAAGATATCAGCCCATTGATGGTCTGTATCTATAAATTTTAAGTTCAAAATTCCTTTCTGAATATAGTCCCTAATGAAGTGATGTTTTATTTCTATATGCTTAGCTCTAGAATTTAAAATGGGATTCTTACTTAAGCAAATAGCAGAAGTATTATCACAGAGTATAGGAATGTTACTCTCAAAAATCTGGAAGTCTTCAAGCTGACTTTTCATCCAGAGCATTTGTGTGCTACATCCTGCTGCTGCTATGTACTCAGCTTCTGCTGTTGATAGCGCAATTGTTGATTGCCTTTTGCTGGACCAAGAGATCATATTTTCTCCCAGAAACTGGCAGCTTCCATAAGTACTTTTACGTTCCACTCTGTCTCCAGCAAAATCAGCATCGCAGTAGCCTACTAAGCTGTAATCACTAGATTTTCTATAAAACAAACCCAGATTAGTAGTACCTTTCAGATACTTGAAAATTCGCTTAACAGCTGTTAAGTGAGATTCTCTAGGATCTGATTGGAATCTAGCACAGATACAAACACTGAATAATATGTCAGGTCTTGAAGCAGTCAGATAGAGGAGAGAACCAATCATACCTCTATAGACTTTCTGTTCTACATTTTTGCTTACCTCTTCTCTTTCCAGAATGCACGTGGGATGCATTGGAATCTTTGATGGCTTACATTCTGAGAGGTCAAATTTCTTCAGAAGATCTCTGATGTATTTGCTCTGATGAATGTAAGTTCCCTCTGGAGTTTGATTGATCTGAATTCCTAGAAAGAATTTCAGTTCCCCCATGAGGCTCATCTCAAATTCTGCCTGCATACACTTAGCAAATTTTCTTCCAAGAGAAGGATTAGTAGAACCAAAAATAATATCATCAACATAAATTTGACAAACTAAGATGTCATTCTTAACTGATTTACAGAATAGAGTAGTGTCCACTTTCCCTCTGGTGAATTCATTTTCTAATAGAAAGTTACTTAGCCTTTCATACCAAGCTCTGGGAGCTTGTTTCAGACCATATAGTGACTTCTTTAGTTTGAAAACATGTTCTGGATGTTTTGTATTTTCAAAACCAGGGGGTTGGTGTACATAGACTTCTTCTTCTATATAACCATTTAAGAATGCACTTTTGACATCCATCTGATACAGAGTGATGCCTCTATTAACAGCAAATGAAATTAAAAGTCTGATAGATTCTAACCTGGCGACTGGGGCAAAGGTTTCTGTATAGTCTATCCCCTCTTGCTGACTATAACCTTGTGCAACCAGTCGTGCCTTGTTTCTGATGACTTCACCTTGTTCATTTAGCTTGTTTCTGAACACCCATCTTGTTCCAATGACGTTGAATCCTTTTGGTCTGGGAACGAGATCCCATACGTCGTTTCTGGTGAATTGATTCAGCTCTTCTTGCATTGCCAGAATCCAGTCATTATCCAGAAGTGCTTCATCAATAGAAGAAGGTTCAATCAGAGACACAAGTCCCATGAGAGTTTCTTCAGAGTTTCTGAAGCTTGCTCTTGTTCTGATTGGATCTTCCTTTCTTCCTAAGATGGTCTCTTCTGGGTGATCCAAGCTACTTCTGGGTAATCTCTTCTGAGGTTGATCAGCAGCTGTTGTAGGATTGCTAGCAGTGCTCCTTTCAGACGTTGAAGGAGTGTCTGTGTTGAGAGCTTCTGATGACTTGTCTTCAGAACCTGTAAATTCAATTTCCATACCTGCAAAAACTTCATTCTGCTTTGACTTTTCAGAGTCAAGCTTATCATCAAAACGAACACTGATTGATTCTTCCACAATTTGTGTTTCTGTATTGTATACTCTGTACCCTCTTGAGCGTTCAGAGTATCCTAACATAATACACTTCTGTGCTTTAGAGTCAAACTTGTTCAAATAATTCTTTGTATTTAATATAAAGCAAGTACATCCAAATGGATGAAAATATGAAATGTTGGGCTTTCTGTTCTTCCACAATTCATATGGAGTCTTTTCCAGAATAGGTCTTATTGAGATTCTATTCTGAATGTAGCACGCTGTGTTTATTGCCTCTGCCCAGAAGGTCTTAGCAACGTTTGTCTCATTGATCATGGTTCTGGCCATTTCTTGCAATGTTCTGTTCTTTCGTTCTACAACTCCATTTTGTTGGGGAGTTCTAGGACAAGAGAAATCATGCAGAATGCCTCTGTCATTAAAGAATGACTCAAAATCTTTGTTTTCAAATTCTCCACCATGATCACTTCTGACTTTAACGATTCTAAGATCCTTTTCATTCTGAACTTGGTTACAGAAGGTAACAAACACAGAGTGTGACTCGTCCTTGTGTCTTAAGAACTTTACCCATGTCCATCTGCTATAGTCATCTACGATTACTAACCCATACTTCTTACCACTGACTGAAGCAGTTTTAACTGGTCCAAATAAGTCAATGTGCAGAAGTTCTAATGGCTTAGAGGTAGAAACAACATTTTTGGATTTAAAAGAAGGTTTTCAAACTTGCCTTTCTGACATGCTTCACACAGAGCATCTGAATTGAACTTCAAATTAGGAAGTCCTCTGACCAGATTGAGTTTGTTAATCTGAGATATTCTTCTCATACTAACATGCCCCAATCTTCTGTGCCAGATCCACTGCTCGTTGTTAACAGACATAAGGCATTTTACATTCTGACTCTTTAGTTCAGAAAGTTTGATTTTGTAGATGTTGTTTTTCCTCTTACCATTAAATAGGATAGTCCCATCTTTCTGACTAACAGCTTTACATGATTTTTGATTAAAGATTATATCATAACCGTTATCACTTAATTGACTTATGGATAACAGATTATGCATCAATCCATCTACTAGCAGAACATTATTAATAGAGGGAAGATTTCCATTACCTACAGTTCCAGAGCCAATTATCTTTCCCTCTGATTGCCTCCAAAGCCAACGTGGCCTCCAGGCTTAAGTTCCAGGCTTTGGAACATATGCCTTCTTCCCGTCATGTGTCGCGAGCAGCCAGAGTCCAGGTACCATGACTGGTGTTTCTGACTTGCTGCTAAAGATATCTGCAACATGTATTATTTTATCCTTAGGTACCCAGATTTTCTTGGGTCCTGATTTGTTAGTTTTACCAAAACTCTGGTTGAATTTTGGTTTCACAGAGTGCTTACTGCTAGTGTATTTAATATCATGTGTGTGACCATACACAAAATGTGAATTCAGAGGAGTGTGTTTAATGGTTAAGTCCATGGCATTCTTTGGTGTAGGAACCTTACCTTGGTATCCTATTCCTTTCCTGCCGTTTCTGCTAACTCCATAGATCATTTAAGCCATTTTGCTTCTATCTATGCTTTTAGCGAGGAACTTATGGAAACTGTGATCATACTCCTTGATGATCTCATCAGCGTTGCTGGGAGTTTCAGAAATTGGTTCCTTCTGAGAGTTTTGTAAAGTGTTTTCTAATTTTTAAATCTTATTTCTCAGCTCAGAATTCTCCAATTTGAGACTCTCAGTCTTATTAGAGTCAGATTCAAGATTCCTTTTCAGGTCTCTGAATTTAACTCTAATTTGCTGATACCGTTCCAGAATCTCATTAAGGCTTTCAGCAAGTTCAGCCTTGGTAAAGTTAACAGCAAAGTTAGGAAATACCTCTTCAGTATCTGATTCTGAGTATGATTCAGAAGCTTCACTATCTTCTGAGATGTTAGCCATGAGAGCTATGTTTGCCCTCTCATCATTTGATTCTGAGTCAGCTTCAGACGAGTCAGAGTCATCCCATGTAGCCATGAGACTTTTCTTCTTCTCTCTTCCAAACTTCTTTTTGGGCTTTTCCCTCTGAAGCTTTGGGCAGTCACTCTTATAGTGTCCTTGCTCATTGCACTCATAGCAGATGATGTCCTTGGTGTTTGGCTTTTTGCTACTGGAGGAGCCTTCAGATCTTCTGTATCCAGAGGAAGAATCTGTCCTTCTGTATCTGGAAGAAGACTCGTTCTGATCAGATCTTATGGGATTCCTGAACTTCCTTTGTCTTTGCTTCCACAGTTGATTTACTCTTCTGGAGAGGAGGGAAAGTTCGTCTTCTTCTGATGAGGATCCATCAGATGTTTCTTCAACTGCCTGCAAAACTTTAGACTCAAATTTTTTGTTGGATTTTAATGCTAAAGGCTTACCTTGCTTCTGAGGCTCGTCAGCTTCTAGCTCTATCTCATGACTTCTGAGGGAGCTGATAAGTTCCTCCAGAGTGATTTTGTTGAGATCTTTAGCTAGCTTCAGAGCTGTAACCATTGGTTTCCACTGCTTGGGTAAACTTCTGATGATTTTCTTGACATGGTCAGCAGTAGAGTATCCTTTGTCCAGAACCTTGAGACCAGCTACCAGAATCTGGAATCTTGAGAACATTGTTTCAATGGATTCAGATTCTTCCATTTTGAACGCCTCATACTTCTGAATGAGCGCCAGAGCTTTAGTTTCTTTGACCTGAACGTTGCCCTCATGCGTCATTCTGAGTGAGTCAAAAATATTCTTTGCTGTGTCTCTGTTGGAGATCTTTTCATATTCAGTATAGGAGATGGCGCTGAGGAGGATAGTTCTGGCCTTGTGGTGATTCTTGAAGTCACGCTTTTGTTGGTCAGACATTGTTTTTCTATCAATCTTCTGACCGCTTGCATTCACAGGGTGCGTGTATCCATCTGTCACCATATCCCACAGATCAGCATCATGTGCCAGAAAGAAGCTTTCAATTCTGTCTTTCCAGTAATCAAAGTTTTCTCCATCAAAGACTGGAGGTTTGCCGCTGAATCTGTCTCTGTCCTCATTGTCATTGCTGGTGTGAGAATAGTTTCCTGCCATTGTGTTTTTCTGACGCTGGATCTTGTACTGACACGGTTAAGTGTTTTAGCTCAGAACCAGGCGCTCTTATGCCAATTGAAGTAGTGAAAAACACAAGAAGGGGGGGTTGAATTGTAAAACTGAAAATCAATGCAATGAACAAGATATTTTTATCCTGGTTCGTTTGATCTCAAACTACTCCAGTCCACCCGTCAAGGTGATTTCGCCTCTCTCCAACGAGGTCTTAATCCACTATATTCAACTGAATATTACAGACTGCTTTAACAACTGCTAAAGCCTTCTTGATGCAAACCACAACCCGGTTTGTCAAGGAAACACTTTCTTACACAGAAGATAAATCTAAGTGTGTGAATGTTTTCTACAAAACTGTATCACAACTGTGATGTATACATAATTTAAAGCTTAGAAACTAGATTGCAAAACAATGATTGAATATGAGAATGTGTAGTGTTTAGCAAACTGAGAGAAGGAAGATTTTGATCAGCTTTTATGCGTGTAAAGATTTGGAGAGCATTAGCCAATTCAATCTTCAAAGTCTTGTTTATATAGCACTGAGATGTTGAACGTTGGAGGAATATTCTTGATTCAATGCTAATAACAAACTTTCCTTATCGAGCAGATCTTGTCTGGAATGAGGCCGTTGGTATTAATTTGCTTTCAATGCACAGTACCGTTGCTTACTTAATGCAAGTTCTGGCTTGGCTCATTCTGACTCTGCTTAGCTGCTGATGAACCGTTGTGTTTCTTTATCAGAGTGTTGAGCGCAGTTCTGTTCATCAGACTTCAGCATATACGTGAGTTAATCTTCTGATTCTGACATTCTGATATGGCAACTTCTGATGCTGATGTCAGGAACTAAATTTCTGATGCTGATTAGGTGTGATCTTGCTTATATCAATCAGAGTATCTGCAAATCAGAACGTAATAATTTAGGCAGCAGATAGTTCATACATGAATAATATAAATAATATATCTTTTCACTTTGTTATCATCAAAACTTAAACATAGGGTAGTAGATTCAAACTTTGTTCTAACAAAGGAGGCATGAGATCCCCCACTCAGTGGAGGCCCTTTTGACTGTAGTGTTGTTTACCGAGTAATCGAGAAGATGTGCTGCTTTCAACCTGGGAGCCTGCTGAAGTTAAGGATCGTAGAACCCTTAATGAATCTTGGCCTTTTAGGTGTTGTGCGGAAGCTATGACGGAGTAATCCGGAAGTGGTTGTCACGTGATACTACACTCATACGAGCTTTTCTTGAGAATATTACTAATTACCGAGTCAATCGGGACGTTGGTAATATCTGAAGGAAGGATGTAGACTTTGGGAACCTTTTAGAACCTTGTTCAACATGTGATAAACTATTAGACCATACCTTGTGGGTAATACCTTTGACTTCATGCTCGTGACGTCGAACCTACGAACCCCCCATGTTTGTGATCTTGTGTGTGATTGTTGCATCATGCATTCATGCACCTATGAGCATCCTTTAAAACATTTTGTTTTAAGGGACTTAAAGTTGACTTTCTGTGAATATCTCAGGTACTTTTTGACCATGGATTCTGGAAAAAGAAGACTCGGAAGTATAATTTCAAAAATCGCAAGGTAAATGAATTGATGAGTCTAATTCCCGAGATCGAGAGTTCTATAGATTTTTGGAAGAAATATGGATCCATCGTGTCTCTTGTGAAGCTCAGGATGAAGGAGGGTATTCTCTCAACTTTGGTCCAGTTCTATGACCTGATGTATCGATGTTTCATGAATCTTCCAGAGCTATGATTCATGCTAAGAAGTTACCCTACCATTTTTGGGCGGAAGCTATGAATACTACGTGTTATATCCATAATAGAGTCACTCTAAGGAAAGACACCTCAGCCACATTGTATGAAATATGGAAGGGAAGAAAACCTACTGTCAAATACTTTCATATTTTTGGAAGTAAATGTCACATATTAGTTGATCGTGAACAAAGGAGGAAGATGGATCTCAAGAGTGATGAAGGAATATTCCTGGGTTACTCTATAAATAGTAGAGCTTACAAAGTCTTTAACTCCAGAACCAAGGTTATGATGGAATCCATAAATGTTATTATTTATGACAGAGGATGGAATAATGAAGAAGATGTCTTAGAAGATGTTGGAACATTTTTGTCTGATATTCCAACAAAATCAAATGACAGAAGTATTCATTCTAATCCACCTTAAGAAGAGCTTGAGCCTAGTCATCTCAATAAAGGGCCTTCAATTAGAACTCATAGATATCATCCTAATGAGCTTATCATAGGAGATCTAAATAAAGGAGTTACTATATATCAAGAGAAAAGATGCCAAACTCTTACTTTGTTTCAAAAATTGAGCCTAAGAATGTCAAAGAGGATTTAACTGATGAGTTATGAATTAATGTTATGCAAGAAGATCTAGAACAATTTAGTAGAAATGAAGTTTAGGATCTAGTTCCAAGGCCTAGAGGGACAAATGTGATTGGAACTAAATGGGTGTACAAGAATAAATCTGATGAAAAAGGGATGGTTACTAGAAATAAGGCAAGATTAGTTGCACAAGGATACACTCAAATTGAAGGAGTTGACTTTGATGAAACCTTTGCCCCTGTGGCCAGACTTGAATCAATCAAACTACTCTTGGGAGTTGCATGCATTCTGAAATTTAAATTATTTAAAATGGATGTAAATAGTACCTTCTTAAATGGCTATTTGAATGAGGAAGTTTATATGGAACAACCTAAGGGATTTGTTGATCCAAGTTTTCCTAAACATGTTTACAAACTGAAGAAAGCTCTGTATGGATTAAAGCATGCTCCAAGAGCTTGGTATGAGAGATTGACATAATTTCTTGGTGAAAATGGATATAGGAAAGGTGGCATAGACAAAACTCTTTTTGTCAAGGAAGAAGAAGGGGTGATCATGATTGTACAGATTTATGTTGATGATATCATGTTTGGTGGAATGTCAATTGAGATGGTTCAACATTTTGTCAAGCAAATGCAGTCAGAATTTGAGATGAGCCTTGTTGGTGAGTTAACCTACTTTCTTGGTCTGCAAGTTAAACAAATGGAAGATTCCATATTTTCATCTCAGAGCAAGTATGCTAAGAATATAGTAAAAAAATTGGGATGAAAAATTCCAGTCACAAAAGAACTCCTGCTCCCACACATCTGAAGTTGTCTAAAGATGAAAAAGGAGTAAGTATGGATCAAAGTCTTTACAGAAGTATGATATGCAATCTTCTATACCTCACAGCTAGTAGACCTGACATTACCTTTGTTGTAGGAGTGTGTGCTAGATATCAAACTGATCCTAAAGTTATCCATGTCAACCATGTGAAGAGAATTCTTAAATATGTGAATGGGACAAGTGACTATGGTATACTATATTCTCATGGATCTAGTTCTGCTTTAACTGGTTATTGTGATGCTGATTGGGCAGGAAGTGCCGATGATAGAAAAAGTACATCAGGAGGATGTTTCTTTCTGGGAAATAATCTCATATCTCGGTTCAGTAAGAAGCAAAATTGTGTGTCTCTGTCCACTGCTGATGCTGAGTATATTGTTGTAGGAAGCAGTTGTTCTCAGTTGGTTTGGATGAAACAAATGTTAATAGAATATAATGTCAAACAAGATGTCATGACATTATTCTGGGACAATCTAAGTTCCATAAATATATAAAAAAATCCTATTCAACACAGCAGGACCAAACACATTGATATCTGTCATCACTTCATAAGAGAGCTTGTTGAAGAAAAGATTGTTGTCATAGAACATGTAGTTACTGAATTACAATTGGCTGACATTTTCACTAGGGCTTTGGATGCAAAACAGTTTAATAACTTAAGAGAAAAACTAGGGATCTGCATATATGAGGGTTTGTAGCAATTAAGGGCGTGTGGGAATATCATTAAAGTGATATTATATTATTTATGTTTCCAACAAATTAAATTTCAAAAGCAATCATTTCAAGACTGTCTCAAAGTTTTTTCCACACGCTACGAAATCACTTCCTTCTATTTTCATAAACTCTTCATTTTTCTTTACAGAAAAAGAACCATTGTCATTCTTCATCCTTTTGCTCAAAAATCTTCAAAGATGCCTCAACATCATGATCGTCTCCCTCAAAATCTGTCAACCATCCTGAGGAGCTCTCCCTTGACATAGTACTTGACGTTACTCCTCTAACAACAATTCCACCTCTTGAGAAGAAGGTCAAGAAACCCAAATCGTCACCTGCAAGGAAATCCAAAAATGAGTTTGACACTTCTAAAGGTAATGCTTATACTGCTACTGATGATAGAACAGAAGAATACATTTTTAATGTTGATAGAAGTATTAGAAGGCTGGTAGATAGAGTGTTAAATGAAGGTTTTGCTGTGCCTGGAATTTCAACTCCTTTTGCCCGAATGCCTGCTCCGACTGATAAAGGAAATGATCCTAAAAATGCTGCTGAATCATCCACCTTCAAGAAAGGTGCTGCTGAAAGCAAACTTGGCAAGCTTGTTACTTCTACTCTAGAAGAAGCGGAAGCTGATGTTGAACAAGATGTTGAGAAGGACTCTCCTGCTAAGGAAGATGTTGCTGGCTCCAAAGCTGCAGAGAATCAAAATACTGAGAATATGGTTAATGTTGATGAGTTTTCAAACAATGAGCTCATTTTTAATGTGGTGCCTGGAATTGCTAAAAGGCTCAAGGCTAGATAAAGAAAAAATGTGGATGTCACACCCCCTGCCAAGAGCATCAAGAATAAGACTATGTATGATCCCGCAAAGCCCTGGAGTAAAGTGGTTCCTCCCTCTGACAAAAGAAAAGCTAGACCTGATAGCTCCATGGATGATGATGATGGTGTTGTTTAGAATATCTCACCTGTGAAGAGATCTATAAGTAAGAAGAAAGCTCCATTAGTAGAAGAAGCTGACTCTGATTATGATGTCGAGGAAGATATCCAGGACATCTCTCATGTGAAGAAATTTTCAAGCAAGAAGCTTTCTGTTAGGGTGCCTAATGCTCCTCTTGACAACATTTCCTTCCATTCTATTGGAAATGCTGAAAAGTGGAAATATGTATTTCAAAGAAGAATTGCCCTTGAAAGAGAGTTGGGAGCTAGTGCACTGGAGTGCAAAAAGATTATGGAGTTGATTTGTTCTGATGGATTGATGAAGATTGTCACCAGGTTTTCAAAATGTTATGAGACTCTTGTTAAAGAATTTATTGTTAATATTCCTATTGATTGTGCTGATCATAAAAGTAAGGAGTATAGGAAGGTGTTTGCTAGAGGTAGGTGTGTAGAATTTTCCCCTGTTGTCATCAATAGATTTCTGGATAGGTCTGAAGATGATTATTGTGAGCTGGAAGTAACTGATAATCAAGTGTGCAAAGCCATCACTGCAAACCAAGTGAGTGAGTGGCCCATGAAGAATAAGCTTCCTGTTAGCAAGCTAAGTGTGAAATATGCTATCTTGCATAGAATTGAAGCTGCTAACTGGGTTCCTAGCAATCATACCTTAACCATTACAATTGTCTTAGGAAAGTTTTATCTATGCTGTTGGAAATAAGAAACTACTTGATTATGGTGCTTACATTTTTTATCAGATTATTAAGCATGCAGGAAAATGTGCTATCAAAATGCATATTGCCTTTCCATCTCTTATTTTTGGAATTATTCTTAATCAACATCTTGGAATTCTGAGTGGTAATGATGTAGTTTGCAAGAGGGAGTCTGCTCTGACCCTTCATTTCAAGCTGTTTTCAGGAAAACATGTCCCAGACATTGTTTTGACATATGCATCTTCTGAAAACAAGACCTCAACCAAGGATGACATGATTATTGAATTAAGGGAATCCTGCAAAGAACTTGATGATGTGATCAGAGTTAGCTCAGCAAGAAAGCTAATTTTTGAAAAGATGACCAAGAAGGACAATAATTTTGATAATAAAGTGGGTACTGAAGGAGGGGATTCTGATGATGAAGGAAGTTATGACTCTGCCAAGTCTACTGGTCCTGAAGACAGTTAGACCATTTGATGTTTATTTGTTTTGACCCCTTTGTTCCTTTTTGGCACTTGTATGTGTTTGACTCTTGGATTCTATGGTCTGTACTTATTTGGCATATTATGTCTAAAAAGGGGGAGAGAAACTGACTGACCTCTGACTGACTGACCACTGACTGAGGGGGAGCTTAATGTTTGAGGGGGAGACTCATGTCTCTGAAGATATTCTGACATCTTCCTCTGCTAATAGCTAACTTAATTACATTTTCTAACTGCTAACTGAGTTTTGTTTTTGCTTTTGTTGCTGCTCTGATAATGTGCTCAAATAATGTTTTTGTCAAAATTTGTCAAAGGGGGAGTTTGTAAGTGTTTGTTGGTAGCAATTTTCGTAAAACACTAACTTGATAATGTTTTGCTAAATGTCTTGACATTTGAAGCAAATTGGTTTTGAATGATGTCAAAGCAGATGTCTTGACATCTACCTCCTGATCTGACGTGACTTTATATTTGTTTCTTATTTTTATGCGCACCATTATTCAGGATTTGTGACTTATAGTTTGCGAAAATTTTGGAGGAATATTTTTATATTTGCATTATCCCTATGAATTATATCTTGGTCTGTTTTCATGGAAATATTCAAGGAATTGGAATATTTGTTTTTCAGCCCAAGCCCACTAATGCGCCTTTATAAGGACTTGCATCCTTATTCACCAAGTTGCAACTTTTAAAAGAAGAGCATATTCTTTCTGTTTTAGAAGTCTAAGTCTTTTTAATTGTAATACACTCTAAGTATTGGTTTAATACTTGAGTTGTTAATTGTGGATCATTCATAAGATTTTAAGTATTGAATGATTGAAGTCCTTAAAACTTAATATTTCTGTTGTTCTTCACTGTTAGTGATTGAAGGGATTTGAAGAGGGCCTCATACCTAGGTGTGTCTTAGGTAGAAGTATAGCACGAGTAGTAATTAAGTGATTAGATTGTAAACTGGTTGTTTACTGAGGATTTATGAATTTACTATTTAGTGGACTTGTCCCTGGCTTGGTAGCCCCCAGAGTAGGTGTTGTTGTACACCGAACTGGGTTAACAATACCTTGTGTTTTTACTGCTTTTAATATTGTTGCATTTTATATTGTTCTCAGATATTTGTGTCGTGACATCTCATTCGACATCTCATATCTGATACCAGAATTTCAAATTATATAAATTAAATTTTATATTATATATTTTAATTATTTAGATATATTATTTGTTATATATTTTATTAAATAAAACAAGAGAATGATATATAAAAGAAACTGCATACATCACACTGGTATTTATCTAGTACTAGTAGGATATTCGTGCGTTCACACGAATATTGGAGTGGTACGCACGCTTTTATTTTCAAAGTGTAATAAAAATATAAAAAACAAAAACAAAATTTCTTTACTACAAGAGTTTATTATTTTCTTAAAAATAAAAACATACTTTTCATATATATATATATATATATATATATATATATATATATATATATATATATATATATATATATATATATATATATATATATATATATATATATATATATATATATATATATATATATATATATATATATATATATATATATATATATATATATATATATATATATATATATATATATATATATATATATATATATATATATATATATATATATATATATATATTAAATTTTCATACATTATCTTAAAAAATTATGTATCTTAAATTAAAAATAATTTCAAACTAAAAATATTAATAACATAAATAACTAAAAACAATTTATTTTTTCCGTGTTTGGATTCATACATGATATTAAATATATTTACTTTTATTTTATTTTATTTAAATATAATAAAATGCCGAAACTCGTGTGTTCGCACATATTATGGTCTGAATACTCGTGCATTCGCACATGTACTGTTGTGTTACACGCATTTATTTTTAAAATATAATAAAAATAAAAATAAAAGACAAAATTATTAACCAAGAAAGTTTATTATTTTAAAAAGAAAGACATATTTTTATTTATATTAGGATCATAAATAGAATTTTTTCATAGATAAAAATATTAAAAAAAATTGATCAACCGTATACTTTCCTGTATTTAAATATTATTTATGTTTTGATATTATTTAGAAAAATATTTGAATCAATAATAATCATATTTATCATCTTTAGATTCGAAGAACTCGACAATTCTTGCAATATAATCAAATTTATCATCTTCAGCGTAAAATAACACAATTCAAAAAATCAACACTGTAACAAAACCCCAAATCAACAAAACATATAAATCCTAAAACCCTAAATCTTCAACAATGAACAACATTGAACATACCTTGAGGTAAATAGTGACGTTGGTGGTGAAATACAAACGGCAGAACTGAACCGGTGGACAGAGATTTTTACAGCAAACCACGCCTACACTAACGACCGAAGTTGCAATAATGTTATCAGAGAACACACAAAAGTGGTAACAATTTCTATCATTAGTCTTCATCTCGAGGACCCCATTATCCTTTAGTTTCTTTTGCAAATTAAGGTTTTTGAACCATTTAGTTGTCAATCTGACACCAAGACAGTATAAGCTTTTTGGTACTTCTTCAGCCACAATTTATCCATATTTTGAACTCTTTTCATTTATAGAACTCACTTGTTCTTCAAGAGCCTGGATTTTTGCTTTAAATCTCATAATCATGATTGCACTGTCATAATAGAGCCGTTGGGCCTAGAATAACAATAACGCCATATCACATATATCATTCTCTGATTCTCTGGTTGGTAAAAAGGGTGAAACAAATAAAGGAATATCAAAGAGAGAAATGATGGGAAACCAAGACGTTTTCGCGGAGTGGCATTTGAAATCATCAGAAACAATGGTGTGGTATTTGGAAAATCAAGCGATTGCATTTGAGCTTGGGAAATGAAACGGTTGATTGAAAACAAATGAAACAATTAATAGCAATACAGAAAAAGAATTAATTAGGTTAATATTTTTAGTACTCATTTTACCCCAAATAAGAGATAATTGACCAACCAGAAAAAAAGACTTTATTATATTATATATTATTTTCACTTTCTTATATGGTAGATTATACGTAGTTCATTATAACTAATCAATAATTTATTTAAATAATTTTGTTTTTTTACTTTTTACTTTAATCATTTTAAATAGAAGAACCGAAATTGAATAAATATTATATAGAAAAAAATTAAGTGATAATAAATTAGTAAAATAAAAAATGAAATTATCTTAATTCAGTTGAATAATATTTTAAAAGAGAATTTAGATATAACTTTTTAGGTATAGTGCTTATTATTTTTCAATAAAAATGACAAAATATATTTTAATATTATTTAAAGAGTAAAAAAATAAAAATTGTATATATATGTAGAAGAAAATTCAACAGTTATCATATTTTTTATTGAAAACTAGTAGAAACTATATATAAAACATTGTATCTAAATTTTTTATATTAATAATAATTTTTTAATTATTGGAAGGTGTATTTCGTAACAAAAATAACATTTTTTTTCCTTGTGAGGATATATATTTTTAGAATCCATTGCAGGTTTTAAGAAAAGATAGGTCCATTACGCAACCAAGGGGTGTGCATTTAAAACCGGTTCATGAGAACCATAGCTTAAAATTCAGTGAACCGATTAAAAAAATCCAAACTATTATTTTTAAAACTTGACCCAACCCATTTAAAAAATTGAGAAATAAATTCGATTACTGTTTCTTAAAACCGGTATGATATCAGGTACCCACTTTTGTTTATATCCAAAAACGCAAACCGCATAAGATTGCGATTTTCTATTTCCACTTCCTCAAGAAAAGAGAAGAAAGCGAAACGCAGAAGCTCAAAAAAGTTGAATCAACAAAGTAGAAAATTTCAACCCCTACATATGAAGTTCGTTTCCGAAGAACGCAAGCACTTTCACGAAGAATGCTCAACTTTGATTTTGGTTTGTAAAATTTTCTAGGGTTTACGTTTTGCCCCTTTTATTTTTCCAATTCTAGGGTTTGTTAAAATTCCTGTGTTTTTTTTTCCAGCCTGCTGTATCTATTGGCAATGTTGGTCAGCTAACAGCGGACCTTTTGGTTTCATCATTGGGTTCTGAGAAAGTTGGTTACTTAGACGATCCTTACGTTCTTCCATGTGTTGGCAATGATGCTTATGGACCTGTTCCTCAAGGAGATCTTGCACTTCCTCTTGAAGGTGTTGTTTGGTTTGGTTTCTTTTTTGATTTTTTTTTTGTAATGGTTTGTTTGAGTTTTGAAATGATTTTAAGCTTCTTTTTTTTTAATTGCTTATTTGCAGCTTACGATTCTCCTGCTAATGGTCTCACTATTATACAGCAGAGATCTCCTGTAATTAAGGTATCCACTGAGGTCCTATTTGTGATGTCTGGAGTGTTTCTTACCCAAAATAAGTTGATGGTAGTAAAACTTAAGGGCTGTTTGGACAATAAATTGAGTGCTTAGCGCTTATAGCATAAGTGTTAATCTTTTAAATGCTTATGTATTAACTATTTCTATAAAAAAAGATAAAACAAATGTAAGTTGTTTTCAGAAAGCTATAAGTTGTTTTTGTAACCTAACCTATCATAGAGAGCTTGTGGAAATGAGTGAAAAATGCTCATGACATGGTATAAGCTGTTTCTTTAAGCTCTCTCAAATAGACTCACTAGTGTTTATGCCAGTAAATAAGTCTATCCAACAAATAGGTACTAAATGTAGTAGCATTCTTGTGTACGTGGCATTGAGCAGTTTAGTGTGATCTTGAATTTTTCTACTTCTTGTCTCCTAATTTTGTGCTCTCTGTTTTGATGCACATCAATATCTCCTTTGGAAGTAATCAATAGATTATTATAGCTTATTATCAAATACTTCATAAATTCCTGTTTTAAGTGTTGTTTTAGGAATATATCTTTGTTTCTATTAGTTTTAATGCTTGAATTGACACAATTAAATTTGGAATTTGGAATGAGAAATTAAAATTAATACATGACATTTGATAGGGAACGATGCTCAAGTTTGCAAAAAACATGGCTGATTTTATTGCCGGAAGTGGAAAGAAGCATATTATTATTCTCTCCAGCTTAGATTTTGGGAAGTGGCAAAAGGTTGACATGTCAAGGTGAGAGTGATATTTTGAATGGATTTAATTCACATACACCGTAAAAGATTGTGAGATTACTAAAAATTTAATCTAACTATTTTTCTAGTCATATATATGATTGATTGTGATATACTGACAGTGTAAAACTGTTTACACCGACATTGTATCAAAATTAACCTCATTTTGACCATCTTTTTAAATGTAAGTATCCATTTACTTTTGAATACTTTCCATTCTGATATGTCCATGGGCTGCCATATTAGTGGTTTGCAGATTTACTACCTATCCAGCGCCAACGGCAACGGAACGGACGAAAACTGTGAACAGCTTGGATGGAAGAAACTTCAGGAGTATGACCCTTCCCAAAAACATTGGAAATATCTTAGTGATTTAGCTGACGGAAATGCAACTACGGAAGACACTATTTCTATAGAAGATGAACTAGAAGAAGATTATTATGCTAGTTTGCCTTTTGCTGCACTTTTTTCTTTTCTCAAGGTAATGCATGTGCTGTTAACTTTGATTATATTGTGTTTCTTCTTATTCATGTAATAATTTGAACTGGGGAACAGGGAATGAAATTTTTTTTCATCACGTGATACATTTGATAATTAATTGGCTTCCGTTGTCATAAGCTAGTTTGCGTTTTATAACTTACAAATTGAAGTGGTTTTATTTACATCACATGTTAATAATACAAGGCTCTGTACCTTGTATCAGGCTAAAGGTTTGAAGGTCACGTGCTTGTTATGTTATTGCTCAGAAGGAGACAACACATCTGATGCTTTTCAATTAGCTGATGCAGCATGCAAACTTCTAAAGCCAAGTCACCCTAATTCTGGTGAGTTTTATAAATCTTTGTTTCTCTTTCTCTTTATATTCATTTTATCGATTGATTGTTTTTAAGTTAAACAAGCAAAAGTTACAGATTTAATTGTAAATATTAATAACTAGTGAACTGATATGTTTGCGCTTCGGTAATATAAAAGCTTATTGGTAATATATTTCTGATAATTGCATTTTTCAGGAATTGAAGGTATCAAATGGCGAGTTCCACTTTCTTGGATGTCTGTATATGGACCACCTCCAGATGTGTCCATCTTTTAAGATTAGGTTAATGTAATTAGTAAAGTTAAACGACGGTTGAAAATGGATATTATTGTCAATTATTTTACACAACATATCTGTTCCGCGTCGTTACATTTTCACACTACAGGTGCTAGTTGTACCGTGACAAAATCTTCAATTTTGAAGATTTATTTTTTTGTATGAGATGGATTTGGAGGTTGTAGTAAATCATTCTTACTGTGCAAATGTGTTTGCTAACCTTGGTTTGATTGTTCTCAGGGTACTAATGTGATGTTTTATGACTTGTGCCCAACTCAGTTTAGTTATTTAATTTTAGCTTATGTTCTTATGGGGGTCTAAAGTCTAAACCCCTGGTTTGTTATTTTTCTAGATAGATATGTGCAAACAATATAGCTGGTTGTGCTTTATGCTTGGAGGGTTGGGTATATCATAGGTAGTTCCTCGTGAGAGTTGTAGTGAGTGGCCTTATTGATTTGTATTGGTTTGGTAGCAAAGTCTGTGATAGTGGCCTTTTTATATAGCAGGTTAGTTTAGGTAGTGTTGGAGCCGTGCTTTGTTTGGGTTGTGTTGTATCAGTGTCCTTCACTTCTGCTTATGTTTTCTTATGGTTTTTGTAGGTGTGTTGCATGCATATTTTGTATCTGTTATATTTTCTATTCAATTTCTATTGGGAATTTATTCTGCCACCTCACAGTTTAACCTGGAAGTCTCACATATTTTCATAATACCCATATTTCTCTTGTCGATATTTTGTCAGAAATCCGGTAGAATAAGTAAAAAAATCCAGTATAATTTGAAAAAAAATGGAATGTAATTAAAAATTTTGGTATGCATTTTTATTGGTTTTAAAAAAGATCTGATATCTTCGGTAATTTTTTGGATTTTTGAATAAACCAGTAGTTTATATTTAATAGGAAAAAAAAAATTTAATACTATCGAAAATTTCAAAATATTTTGGAGTTAATGGAAAAATCTGGTAGTGTAAATTTTTTTTTGTCTATGGTGAACTATTGGAATATTTCAAATTGCGAAAACTTACAAAACATTTTAAAAAATCGGGTATTTCAAATATTTATTAGAAATTAATACGTTTTTAATTGGAAATTTCTGATATTTCTGTAAAAAATTTCAAAAAAATCAATATTTTTTGTAGTATTCGCTATTTTTTTTCATATAAACTAAAAAGATCCGTCATAAATTTGATATTTTATGGTATTTTTACAAATTCAAAAATATTTAATAAAAATATAAAGGTATAACTCATGTGAGAGTGTCAAGTCAAACTATAGTAGTGATGTGATTAATTCTCAATTTTTCTAATGCTCTATTCCTACCCATCTTGTGTTAGAATAGAGTATTTTTTGGTATATTTTGATGATTAAAAAAATATTTAGTTACCTTTTAATCCCATATAACAAATTGCAGTATATACATATTATTGTAATTGTTCTTCTACCGTATTCTTCAATATTTACCCATATTTTTCAATATTTAATGGATATTTGAAGTGATGTTGAAGGTGTAAAAAAGCTCCTTCCATAATTTTTTTTAGTATCTAAATTTTATGGGGATGCTCTTCTGCCTTTGTAGGTGCTCTATGTTTACCGTTGTTTTTGGTAAACAACTGCTGATCTTCAAAAAGGTAAGTTTTTTTGGTTTATTTACGGGATCGATCAAATTAATCCCAGGACATATGCTAATTTTTATGTAAAATGGGTAAGAAGGAAGAACGCACGTTCGACCCAGAGAAAGAATATTTGAGATTGTTGAAAAGTAAGCAAAAGTATAGAAATGCAAGTAAAAGAAGTAAAAAAGATAACTTTGCAGGATAATGGTAAAGTAATGTAAAAAGACTTTCATTAAGGAAAAAAGTGTTTCCAACGTACATTGCTCAGCTTTATCCTTTCTCACGCAGTAGTTACTTGGATAATATTTGAGTGATTTAGTACAATAGGTAGAACACACTTGAAAATTACACAAGCTTCTTAATTTATACTAAAAATAGGTAACCGTCGAGGGAACATTCTGCGCTATGATGAAGACAAGTGTTTTCTGCATGTCTCTCGACCCATAGTTTTTGGCCACATTTCCTCTTCTCAGACGCTGATGAAAACTGCCTTTCCCTCCAATAATTCAAAATTCAAATAGTCCTCGTTCCATGTGCCAAAGCGTGAACACTTTCTCTCAGTCGAGCAACATAAGTCTTCTTCAGTCGAATGAGCCCTTGGTCGAAGATTACTATCATAACTTAGATCTTTTTTCTTAAGTTATTTCATGTGTCGAATCATACTTCCTGGTTTGGTTCATTCCAGTTGTTTGGTCCAAAAGACCAAACACAGTAAGTGTCGAATTTGGGAGCCAACAAATTGCCCCCCAAGAATGTCTATTTCGATGCTCAAAGAAATAGCCATTCTTTGAACTTCCCATTCGACACCTGTCTTCCCAGTTGTCCACCAAGTCTTGACGTGTGCTTTTCGCCTTCCAACAGCTGCTACACTTGATAAAACCATCATTACTTTTTCTCCAAGATGTCTCTTCAAACTGCCGTTACCACGCTTGCCATGATGACCATATTCCTATAACCTAGGCAAGCATGTCCCAATGTTTCCCAATGCCTGCACGGTAACCGTTTCACGCTTTGCCACGTGTCCCACTACCTGTGAAACATTAAATGGTCTTGACGAGACATATCCCTCTTCTGAAGGCTATAAATACTGCTGAGCCTTCTTATTTGGAACTCTTACCATTTCCAGCATTCCCAAATTTCTTGCTTTCTCACAACATTGTACTGTTAACTTCGTCTTCTCTCAAACCCTTAACAATGGCGTTCCTCTCAAATGCACCAAACAATCCTCAACCCAAAAACGCTAATGATGTCCAGAAATCACCAGAGATCTTTTCCACCAACCCTCCTTCTTCCTCGACCAATAGGTACATTGCCGAACCTATGACGAAAGAATGGCGAGAAGAATATGATTCTCAGCTCCTCATTCCCATGAGATACGGTGGAAACATGTATGCTATATCTGGTCCGTTATCTTCATGCGTCGAAAACCCCTTGAAAAACCGCACCTTCTTTCCTACTCACCCAAGGCTTAGACCCATAGGTTGCGTGAAGAAACCTAGGGAGGACCCTGAAGACGTTACTCCGGCTAACCAGCAGCATCCTCAGACTATAAAGGATATCAACCTCCAGTTCATGAACAAAGGGAACCGAATCTTTCGATCAAGCCCTAACCTTTCTTCTGAATACTCAGACTGGTTGAACAAAATGGAGAGGGCGCAAGCTTCTGTCTGGAAGGAGATGGGCATTTATGACTTGGTGATGCTGTCGAAGACAGGATTGCCTTACTGTCCCCTCATGTTGGTATCTTCATTGTACTTTTGGGATAACGCACATTTCACTTTTCATCTTCCTTGTGGGATGATGACCCCCACTTTATTCGACATAGCTGCCATCACTGGTCTTCGACCCACTGGTGACTATTTCGACCCTGAAGACTTGTCTGAGGATACTATTGGGTTTGCTGCTACAAAACCCACTTACACGACCTTTATAAACCATTTTCATGACAAAACCTCTAGTACCGTGTCGGAGGTGGAGCATATAGCCTTCTTGGCTATGTGGCTGTCTCGTTTTGTTTTTTGTACTAAATCACTGCAGGTGACGAAAAATATGCTGACGCTCGCAACGCAACTTCACCACAAATACCCCCTTTGCCTGGCCGAATTGATTCTGGCCAACTTATATGAGTCCATCAGTAATGGTGTGACTCAACTTAAGGTTATAAGAGACAGGGGGAGCTTGCTGCTATCTGGTCCCTTTTGGCTTCTCCAGCTGTGGCTCAATGCCACCTTTGAATCTTTCCTTCCCCAAAAGAACAAGATTAACGAAGAGGCTTCTGAAATATTAAACAGGAGAGTCGAAGGCACCAGGCTTGCATTGCTAACTCCCACTAATGAAGGCCAACAATTTCAGAAGGCTTTCACAAGCTTCGTGATGATGTTTGCGGAGCGAAAGAGCTTTGTTTCGACTATGGCTCCCTTTGCCAGTCGAAAAGTTGGTCCGGAATGGTTCACCAGACCATACCCTTCGAATGAGGAGGATGACGTGACTGATGAGTTCGTGAGCATGTGGGAATCGTTTATGCTCCCCAGGATCATGCCCTTGAGATTCAAGAGCTCAAAAAATCAACTGAGCTTAATTGCTTATCAACCAAATCTTGTCTCTCGACAATTTGGTATTGCTCAATCACTTCCCTCACCTATTTATCCTCGAGAGAAGCTGCCGCTTTTTTATAATGCAGACTACTCAGAAGATGCCGCTACCAAGCACATTGGTAGGTATTCTGGTCGAACTATACTGACCTTGTTCGACTTTAACCTTCATTTTCTGAGTTCCGTTACTTTTGAGGAATGGTGGAAACAGTATTATGACGAAGAGTTCTTCGATGAGAAGGACTTCGCCCACCATCTACGTGAGGCGTTTAAGCTGGTTCTCGACAGAGTCAAGAAAGGTATTATTCTCCCCCATCTCTTCGTCTTAGATTTGTCTTTCGACACTTAATTAACTATAGCTGTCTTGTCTTCTGTTTTGCTGTCAAGAGAGCCACCTCGAAGAGAACCGCTGAGAGTACAAAAGGGGGAGATTCTGCTGTCAACCCCTCTCCCAAGGTATTTACTTTTCCTTCATACCCTTAGTTTTTATCTGACATAGGTACTGATCCCCTCGACTTGATTTCCTGGGTATTCAGAAACCTACCCCCAAAAAACGGAAGGTTCAAGAGATCCAAATCTCTAGCGATGAAGAAGAGGAGTCCCCTCCTGTTCCTTTGCAGAGACGAAGATTGAAAAAACCAGCTCCTGCCGTCGAACCCCGTCCAAAAATCAGGATTAAGACTACAGCTGCGAGGCCTCCTCCTGTAGTCATCAATGAACCTACTGAACAGGAGGTAATCGCTAGGTTAAACAATCCCAGCGAAAGTGACAACTCTAGTCCTGGTGCTGAAATCCCAGTCCAGGTATTTACTTCGACTGCTTATTATTTATTTCTCCACTCCCTTTTGCTTTATGAATATTCTGAAAGAAATAAATTCCTTTTATTTTCCAGGACACTGCTGGCACTTCCACACGAATTCCTACTCATGTCGAGGATTTTGTCACTCTCTTGAATAGTGAAGGGGATCCTACCTACAGGCCTTCTTCAGCGAAAGGCTCTTTCATGAGTTCAGCTGACGAAGTAAATCAGGCTTCTGAACCTCAGCACGAAACCATAGAAGAAGCCGATGAAGAAGAAGCTGCAGGAAACCAAGAGGAGATTAGGGTTCCGCTGGTCGAAGTGCGAAAGACTGAGGAGGAAGGTATCCCTGGCGTTGAAACTAAAACAGAGAGGGAGAATGTAGAGATCCCAGAAGCTGACGGTGAAGAAGTTTTTGCTGAAGGAAACCAAAATTCTCCAGGCACTGAAGCAATTCCAAGTCAAGTAGCCAACGTGGTTGTTACAGCCAACGAAAGTATCCCTTCAACGGGATTCAGAACCAAGGAGGATTTGGCCTTACTGAAACAACAGAATCCGTTAGATTATCTGACTGCAATTCTAGAGGGTCGAGAGAGTTCCTCTGATCGCAGCACCTCGACTGCATCTAGAAGATCTACTTCGACTTACCCTCTCGACGAGGCTCTTCAGAAAGTTAAAGCACAAATATTTAAAAGAGATTTGATGTTAACTTTAGAGGGGGAACCAGCAGCTCCTTCCTTTCTGAAGACTATCTTGAAAGCTGTCGATCTTCTTGTTGCTCCTCCGGATGTGGCCAGTGTAATCTTGGATTTACTCTCTATTGTTGACCAGGTATCAGCGGATTATAACCGTTAGAGAATTCTCAATCGTGATATCAAAGAAGCCAATGGTCAAGTGGCTGCTGCTTGGCATGCTGCTACTGAATCTGCTTCTAGAGTAAAGGACTTGTCGAAGGCCCAGGAGGCTAGACAAAAAGCATTCGAGGAGATAGATCGAGATAATGCTCAACTGAGGGTGCAGATTGCAGAGTTGGAAGCTAAAATTGCTGCCAACGACAAAAAGAAAGAGGAGCTTCTTGCTGTGAACAATGAGTCAGAAAGCCAAGAAGAATTGGCTGAAGGGTTAAGACATGCCGATCGAGCTCAATCTCTGGATGCTAAGCTCGAAACCCTTCACCAATCGAAAGCTCTATGTGATCGACGGCTAGAATTGCAAAGAATCAAGTATCTCCAGATTAAAGCTAATCTTCCCTTTTGAATCTTGTTTCTCTCAATTATGTAATCACTTTCTGTAATGATTTCAGAGCCATTTTGGCACTTTTAATGAAAATTTTAAGTTTCCATTTTGGCATTCTTTATTAACAGTGATTATATATTATTTATTTTTACCTCTTGAAGCATAGGTCTATACGTTTTCAGGTATTTACCATTTACCTTCAAGAGTCTTTGATCTTCGCTTAATTCTTCGATCTCATAGGCTCCTCCCGAGAATGCTTGCATAATCCTAAAAGGTCTTTCCCACTTAGGGGACTATTTTCCCAATTTTCTGTCTCTTCGATCCATTGGGAGTATTACTTTCCAAACTAGATCTTCAGGCTGAAACGCCTTGGACTTCACCTTGCGATTGTAGGATTTCTCAACTCGCTTCTTCTGCAGTCTCAAAAGATCCAGAGCTTTCAACCTTTCTTCGTCTAAGTCCACTAGTTCATCCAACATCATACTCTAATAGACTTCAGACGGGATTTCATGATGTATCTGAATCCGTGTCGCCTGCAAGTGGATTTCCACTGGTAACACTGCATCATGACCATAGGTTAGGCGAAATGGTGTTGTCCCTGTGGCTTCTTTAGGACAAGTTCGACACGCCCACAGGACTTGATCTAGTGTCTTGTGCCAGTTTCTGGGTTTCTTTCCCACATGTTTCTTTATTAAATTGATCACTACTTTATTTGCTGCTTCGACTTGGCCATTAGCCTGCGCATAATAGGGCGTAGATGTTAACAATTTAAACCCCATTTCTGCAGCAAAGTCTTGCATCTTTCGACCAGTGAAGACTGATCCTTGGTCTGTAGTTATTGTTTCAGGGATTCCAAATCTATATATGATGTTCCTTTGAATGAATTCAATGACATTCTCCTGGTCTACATTGACCAAAGGAATCGCTTCAATCCACTTAGTAAAATAATCAATGCCCACCAATATATACTTCTGACCTTTAGAAGATGCTGGTAGAATTTCTCCAATGAGATCCAATGCCCATCCTCTAAAAGGCCAAGGTTTCACAATCGAGTGAAGTTCGTTTGTTGGCACATGTTGAATGCCTGTATGTTTTTGGCATTCCTGACACCCTTTTGCAAACTCAACACAATCCTTTAACATAGTGGGCCGATATAAGCCTTGTCGAAACAATAACCATTTCATCTTTTGGCCTACTTGGTGTGCTCCACATGCCCCAGCGTGTGTAGTGGAAAAAGCTATATATGCTTCTGTTTCACTTAAACATTTTAGAAGCATGCCTTCTGGTGTTTTCTTAAATACTTCATTTCCCATCAGCACATAACTCAATGCTCTGTACTTTATCTTTCGTTCTGTCGAAGCCGCTGGATTTTGTAAATAGTCCACTACAGGCTTTCTCCAATCTTGCTCTGTTAGATTGTCTATGAACGAAATTTCAAAATTTTCATGATCAGTGTATCCTAACTTTGTGGCCTTTAAATCCGATGGAGATAACTTGGTGGCAGTTACTCTTCCTCTAACTTCGATTGCCTGTTCTAGCCTCTCTTTCGAAACTTTATACCCAGAAGCAATTTGTGCCAAGTCGTTGGCTGCTTGATTTTCCAATCTGGGTATGCGTCGAATGTTAACTGCCTCGAAATTCTTCAACAACCGTCTGGCTATTACGAAATACTTGATCAGGTTTTCTTTTATGCATTTGTATTCTTTCGTAATTTGTTTTAGGACTAACTCTGAGTCTCCCATTATTTCGACTTGAGTTGCCCCCAATTCCAACAGGATTTCAAGGCCTACGATCAACGCTTTGTATTCAGCCTCATTATTGGAGCAATCCCCATCTATTTTGTACTTAAATGTTGTTGGAATTTTATTTGGAGAAATAATAAGGACTCCGACTCCAACTCCATCTTTATAACGAGAACCATCAAAGTAAAGTTTCCACGGTTCAATCTCCAAATAATTTAGTGATATTTCTTGTATAGAGTGGTCGACTATAAAGTCTGCGACCACTTGGCCTTTTATAGCCTTGAGAGGCATAAAAGTTAATGAATACTCAGTTAATGCAAGTGCCCATTTGCCAATTCTACTATGCAAAATGGGTTTCGACAACATATACTTGAAAACGTCAAAATGAGACGAAACATAAACATTAATTGGCTTTATATACTGCTTAAGTTTTGTACATGAAAAATATAGACATAAACACAGTTTTTCAACTTCGTTATATCTAGTTTCTGCATCGTTTAAAACTCTACTGAGGTATTATATGGGCCTTTCGACACCATGTTCATCCTCCTGAGCCAGCATGCTCCCTAAAGTCTTATCAGACGCAGCTATGTACAGTCTCATACTTCTACTTTGACAAGGAGGCACCAAAATAGGTGGTTTAATGAGGTACTCTTTGATTTTGTCGAAGGCTTCTTGATGTTTCTCCCTCCATTCAAATCCTCCTTTGTTGAGTCGAAGTAATGGCGAAAAGGCTTGCGTTTTCCCACTAAGGTTGGATATAAATCTCCTTAGGAAATTTATCTTCCCAAGTAAGGATTGCAATTCCTTTTTGTTAGTTGGTGCTTTGGCTTGCAAGATATCCTTGGTCTTGTTTTGGTTTATCTCAATGCCTTTTTTGTGGACCACAAAACCTAAGAAATCTCCTGCTTTTACACCAAAAGCACACTTCAGAGGATTCATCTTCAGGCCGTAGTGTCTCATCCTCTCAAAGGATTGTCGAAGATGATCCATGTGAGCCTTCCCTGAAACAGATTTGACAACAATATCATCAATATAAATTTGCATGAAAGTGTCAATAAAGTCATGGAAGATCGAATTCATGGCTCTTTGGTACGTTGCCCCTGCATTCTTTAGGCCAAAAGGCATCACTACCCATTCATAGGTGCATAAAGCCCCAGGGAAACGAAAGGCCATTTTCGACACATCTTCTTCAGCAATGAAGATTTGATTGTATCTAGAGTAGCCATCCAGCATACTCATGTACTCGAAACCAGCGGCATAATCTACAAGCATTTCCGCAACTGGCATTGGATATTCATCTTTGGGTGTTGCAGCATTTAGATCTCTGAAATTGATGCACACCCTCAAGGTACCATTTTTCTTTATAACAGGTACAATATTTGTAACCCATTCGACGTACCTGGTCGTTCTTATGAATTTGCATCTTAGCAGCCTTTCGACCTCCGTTTTGATTTTCGATAAAATCTCTGGTGCAAACCGTCTTGGGGTCTGCTTAACGGGTTCCTTTCTAGGATTTATTGGTAACTGCAGTTCTACCAATCCTCTGTCGAGACCAGGCATCTCGTCATAGTCCCACGCAAAGCAGTCCTTGAACTCTTTCAGTAATTTGATCATTTCGACCTTGAGTCCTGGATCCATTTTTGTGCTTATGTATGTGGGCCTGTTCACAGGACCTTCACCTAAATTTACCTCTTCTAGAGGATCTTGCGCCAATATTCTGACATTGTTCGCCAGCGGGTCCTTTTCGAAACCTAGAGGTTCGTCATCATAGATGGCGTCTAACCTCTGGTCTAGAAAGCCTTTCGTTCCCAAGTCGGGAGGTTCTGGGTTGAAATCTTTCACAGGCCCTGTCTTCGAAAGGACTTGTTCATTGGCTTTGGAAGCCACATATTTAACTTCAGCCTCTAAGGCTGCTATCATTCTGTTTTCGGCCACATATGCCGAAATCCTTTGGAGAGTTGATGACTCAGTCATCATCATCAAACTCGCTTCCCCAGCCTGTTGGCCGTATATCACTGACTCCTCCAAAGTCGATATTGGATAAGTCATCTCTATCCCACTGAAAGTCGTAGTCGAAGTGTAGGTATAAGGGAGCAGAACGCATTAGGAGTTAGGGTTAAATCAAACTCTGGTGGGTTACATGGCCCTATGTGAGCCAAATTTCTGTCGAAATCGTTCTTTCCGACACTGTTTATTTCACCCAAGTAATAACTCTGGTCTGCTTCAATGTTCTCCACAATGCCGCCGGGGCGCCACATTGTGACCCTTTGGTGCATCGAAGATGGCACTGCTCCAATGCCATGTATCCACTCCCGACCAAGGAGTAGATTGTAGTTGGGTTTTGCTGAAATAACCATGAACATGGTGGGTCGAAGGATTGAGCCCACTTTGAGGTCTAGTTGAATGACACCCATTGTGGTGCCAATGCCCCCTTCATAGTTGGATAAGACCATGTTATGTGGCTTTATGTCAGCATCCCCTTTCCCTAATTTTTCCAGCATGAATTATGGTATGATATTGATGGTTGCCCCACAATCAACCAGAATTTTGTTTATGGTTACCTCCCCATCCTTTGCTCTAATGAACAGGGGTTTTAGATGGCTCTTCATTGCCTCTGTTGGTGGTTCAAAGAATGCGTTTTGTTCCTCCACGCATCCATTGTTCATTATATAGTAACATAATGGCTTGTGTCTAGCCAGTTCTTGTTCAACCATTAGGTCAGTTTCTTCGACTTCGACCTCACGGTTATATTCTTTGGGCAACACAGATATGACATTCACCATGATGTCTAAACTGTCACTAGAGTCAGAGTCGTCTTCATCATTTGACCCACACTCTTCCGCCCAGGGCACATGATTTCTCTCCAGAGGCTTCCTTTGTTTTTTTTGCACATTAGTGCTAACTTCTGGATGAGGTCCAACTGCCTCTTTCTCGGCCTTTCGCCGTCTTTGAAACCTTCTCCACTACGAACGAGACATAGGATTCTTTCCTTTGTAATTACTCGACACATGGGTCATTTTGTTCGACGCAGAAGCATGGTACTCCTTTTTGTAATCTAGAGAAGAACCTCTTGGTACGTCGAATTCCTGCCATCTTTCTTCATTTGGCCGCTTCCTTCCCATGGTATTTAGCCAAGTATCTGTAGGCACATTAGTTGGAGGCTTAAAAGTTGGTGGCCTCCTTTCCTGATTCATGGATCTTTGTTGATGCCCCCTTCTAGGGTCAAATCGGATCTCTGAACCCATTCTTTGTTGGGCATTGGTACCCTGTTTTGCTTTTACAACCCGCATAACTTGTATGTGTTCAGCGGCTTTCTTATCGAAAATAGAGCTACATCTAGGGCATAACATTACTTACGATTTCTTCTTTTGGCACCTATGTAGAAAATCTGCCAAATCTTCATCCTCCTTTGGGAATGCAGTTTTGTTTACTTCTTCTTGTCGAATCGCTTCCTCTGAAGCTTTGGCGCCAGAGACTTCAACCACGTTAACCTGCATGTTGCTTTTGGAAACCAGGTTCATCTTCTGCATTTTGGCTTCCAAGTCTTCTGTCGAACCCTTTGCAGCAGCCAAATAAGAACCTGTGGTGGTCCTTTTGTTGGAGCTTTCAACAACTCCTTTGCTTTTGTTTGGGTCTTCAGTAACCCGTTTGATCAGTTTCAGGCTACCAGCAGCCTTCTTGTTCGACCCTTGGCCAACTTCCTTTTTCGAATCTAGGACTTCAGTGGCCTTTCTCACCCCTTCAATAGTTTTTTTGGAAATGTTTCCAGTGAAACTTCCAAAGATAGGTTTTGTGATGAAATCTTCATACACTTCCACCATATGAATGCCAACTGGTTCGGCATAATGAGCCTCTGTCTGCAGTAGGTTTGTGTCGATTTTCATTTCTGGTTTATCAGCAAATTTCAGCCTTCCTTCCTTCAGTGCTTGTTGAACGAGATCCCTGAAAAGGAAACATTGTGAGGTTTTATGTCCCAAAAAATTATGGTATTTACAAAAACCTCTTTTCTTTCTTTTTTCTAAAGGAGGAAATTTAGCCCCTGGGGGCACTATCATCTGTCCATCTTTAACTAATAGATCGAATATTTCGTCACACTTGGATATGTCGAAGCTATAAGTTTTCTTAGGAAATTTCTCACTGTTTTTCTCAGGTTCTACAGGATTTTTCCCATTTGATGGCACTAGCAATTTACAAGAATATGGTGGTCCTTGTTTTAATTCAGCTAGATCAATTTCGCCTTCTTCGACATCTATAGGATCGTTGTATGTCTCCGGATCGTCATCATCCATTTCGACATAAGCTACCCTTTCTCGTCGATGAGTTTTGGCAGTTTTAGCCTTTTCAACTTTAAGGCGTTCTACTTGTCGAACTCTATCAGCAAGTTGGGCCATATCTCTAAGGTATTGTGTATCTAACTTTTTCCTAATCGAATAATTCAGGCCCCCCGCTGCTATTTCAACTAATTCATGCTCAGACACTTGGGTAAAGCATTTGGCTTTGAGTAATCGAAATCTATTTAAATATTCATCAATTGGCTCTGTAAACCTTCTCTTCACACTAGCCAATTCTTTTAGACTTATCTTGGTTTGACCCATGTAAAATTGTTCATGGAACAATCTTTCCAATTGGTTCCAGTTGTGGATCGAATTGGCTGGGAGGGTAGTGAACCAAGTGAAAGCATTCTTAGTCAAGGAACTTGGGAAATATTTGATTCTAAGGTTTTCATTGTTTGCTATTTCTCCGGCCTCTATCAAATATCTAGCCACATGTTCGACAGTCGACTCTGTCGTATCCCCTGAAAATTTAGTGAATTTTGGGACTTTTCCCCTAGGTGGTAAGTCTGTTTGCAGAATATACTCTGACAATGGGGATGCAAAGTTTGGTCTATGAAAACCAACATTCATCCCGTTTTGAAGCATGATCCTCTCGATCATAACTGTTAAATTATTGTCCGTCCCATAGTTCTGGTGTCGAACTTGCTGTATTAATTCGTCAGCGTTTTGGTTTCTATTAGCCATAATAACGCCTTGATCGATTTCTCGATGGTTTCGAGGTATCTCTATTCTTGGTTGTTCTACTTCTACCCTAGGAATTTGGGGTTTTGGATTAACGGTCAAATCCTCTTCCATAATTACCCCTTGGTTTACTCTTATTGGTATCCTCTGGGTTTGTCGAACAACTTGGGGTACCCCAAAGAATTCAGCCATGCGCGTCATTTGCACCGTCATCTGTTGATTCGACTGTGTAGCAGTCTGAATGAGGGGATTTAGCACTGTACTTAAAGTTTGTGCTAACATCTGTACCATTTCATGATTACTTTCGTCCATTTGTTGCCTTAAAATTGTTGTCGAAGCATTTGTGAGGCTTGGTATCATGTGAGACGGCCCTCCCAAAAATTGGTTTCTACTGGCTCCAGACCCTTGTAATGGCGATGTTGCATTCACCAAAGGTTCTGAAAAGGTGGACGCAACATTCATAAGGCTAGCCATCTCAGTAGTTGGCATGCTATATGGCTGTTCTCGACCCATCCAGGTTGTCGAAAAGCCAGGGGGTATATTTGACCGAGATCCTAGATTTATCCTTGGTGGAGGCGTTTCCAAAGGACCTCTTGGGCCCACATACGAAAGTAAGGGTCCAGTTTGATTCGTGGTTAACGCTGGCATTGATCCAACAGAAGTTGGGATATTCTGTTCGACAGCAGTAGTAACTGTTGTTCCTGTGATTGGTGGAGGTATTTCTCCATGGTTTGGCTCGTTAGCCATACTACTCTCTCTATTTTCCTTCCTAACAGTATATTTGTTGGTTACTCTACCACTTCTTAATAACATGCAATGTTATAACTGTACAGGAAAAACACAGTAACATAGAAAATTAGCAACGTCCCACCAGGTGTGCCAATTTGTTTACTGTTGTTTTTGGTAAAGAACCGCTGATCTCCAAAAAGGTAAGTTTTTTTGGTTTACTTACGGGATCGATCAAACTAATCCCAGGACATATGCTAATTTTTATGTAAAATGGGTAATAAGGAAGAACGCACGTTCGACCCAGAGAAAGGATGTTTGAGATTGTTGAAAAGTAAGCAAAAGTATAGAAATGCAAGTAAAAGAAGTAAAAAAGATAACTTTGCAGGATAATGGTAAAGTAATGTAAAAAGACTTTCATTAAGGAAAAAAGGTGTTTCCAACGTACATTGCTCAGCTTTATCCTTTCTCACGCAGTAGTTACTTGGATAATATTTGAGTGATTTAGTACAATAGGTAGAACACACTTGAAAATTACACAAGCTTCTTAATTTATACTAAAAATAGGTAACCGTCGAGGGAACATTCTGCTCTAGGATGAAGACAAGTGTCTTCTGCATGTCTCTCGACCCATAGCTTTTGGCCACGTTGCCTCTTCTCAGACGCTGATGAAAACTGCCTTTCCCTTCAATAATTCAAAATTCAAATAGTCCTCGTTCCATGTGCCAAAGCGTGAACACTTTCTCTCAGTCGAGCAACATAAGTCTTCTTCAGTCGAATGAGCCATTGGTCGAAAATTCCTATCATAACTTAGATCTTTTTTCTTAAGTTATTTCATGTGTCGAATCACACTTCCTGGTTTGGTTCATTCCAGTTGTTTGGTCCAAAAGACCAAACACAGTAAGTGTCGAATTTGGGAGCCAACACTCCCATGATGTGAAAAATCTAAAATATCTCTGGTATTCGAAGATGCATTTTTGGATGCATTTATTTTTGTTATTTTTCAGATAAAATTGAAGAGACATCTCTTTTACGTTAAAATTTAATTAGGAGTTTCATTTTTGTATGTATTAAAAGCGCGTCAAAAGATGCATTTCCCTAAATATTATTTATTTAAAAAAATGTTGGTAATCCTTTTCTTTTATAACCCGCGTCAGAACCGTTCCATCTTTATCCTTCTTCATTTTTTTAAAAACTCTAAAAAAAACATTTCATCTCTTCCTCTTCCAACCATTGAAGCATCTCTTCATTGCATTGAAGCATCAGTGAAACTCTTTCTCCTCCTTTCCAGCATCTCATAACATCGAAGCATCTCCTTATTAATCAATTCCATTTGATAAGTTTTTCAAATTTTATTTTCTTTTTAAGTGTTGATTTGTAGTTAGTTTTTTTTAGGATACATAGCTATTTTAGGAAGTTTAGGTATTAGTGTAAACGAAATTGGTAGGTCAGAACAATATGCAGTGGAGTTTTTTGGAACTGTTAGGGCAGAAAATAGGTTGCTACCATAGGAGACCATCAAAGGTTTTTCCGAAGAAGCATCTTCGAATTTGCTCTGAACTGTTTTCGAAGATGCATATGAAAATTAGACTCGCAAAAAAATTGGATGATTTTGTGGAATTTGAGATTTCTTCAGACACACCGTTTATATTTGCCTCTGTTTATAACACAAGTGCAATGGATGAAGACAATATTGATCGGATTAAGCTAAGGCGTGTGTCTGAAATCACATCAGTACAACGTGAGAGGACTACAACAAGGACCACGAGTTACTTCATTTATACTTTGCAACCCGATCTTCTGGTTCTGGTAGCCGACTCTCTCAATCATCTCAGGTATATGATGCAACAAAACTTTAGGATCCTGAGGCCCCTGTTGATCCTGAGGCCCTTGAAGTACAGGAGGAAGATGACCCAGATTCCGCATTAGAGAGTTTTTCAAGAGGGTCATTTGACACATCCTTACTTTATAATTATGCAAAACATGCTGCTAGGCGTGTCTGTAACACTCCAAAAATAATTAGATTATTTATTTAATCTTTTAATTGATTTATGATGAGTGTTTGTAATGAGTTTGTGAGTATATGTGATGTTTTAATGAATATGATGTGCGATGTGCTGCTATGTGTGGTATAGTGGAAATTAAGTGATATTGGGTGTTTTTAATAATTTTAGATAATTAGAATAATTATTTAGAATTAAGTGATATTGTGTAAATGATGAATTGATTTTGCTATGATGATGCCATGTTGTATTATGAATTAATTGATGCTATTATGATGAATGATAATTGCATGTTTGATGTGCATACATGTCATATGAAGATAATTATATGATGATTGTGTGAATGATGATGCGTTTTGACTAGCAGTGGTCATGTTTTATTATGTTGTTGCACATCATGCATTCATGACATATCTTAGGGAATTGGCCCATGGGTGTTAGGACGTTGGTCCAATGATGATTGTTAGTACGTTAGTCCAGTGATAACCTCAATCCAATGGTGTGGATTGAGTGCATTTTTATAAAGTGTTTCGATTTCAAGCGAGAATCAATCCTATGGTGGGGATCTTTGGAGAAAGATGATTTGATCATCAGTGAAGTTTTGGTACCACATGCACGAGTCAATGATGTTGAATTGCATTCTATGTGATATTACATAATGATTGATTAAATGATGTTGCATTGCATTCTATGTGATATTACATAATGATTGATTAAGTAATGCTGATGACGTTGTGATCTCAGTGGTGTTTGATGATAGATGTTGATATGATGATATAATGATATAATTAACGTGTATTGACGATGCGAAAGTGTGAGTATAATATATGCACTATGATGATGTGTATAATCCATGATGATTTATTGTTGTACTACTATATCTATTCCATATTTCTTTTATAATAATTGTTGTACCCCAAAATTTTCTCTCTTAATTTTAATCCTATTTGACTTATACTTCATTACCATATGCATACATTCATGTCATTGGCTCTATGCTCATGGAATCGAGGTATTTCTTTGCAAGAAAGAGTTGCAAAAACTAACTGTTCCGTTAAGCAGCATTGTGAAGCAGAATTCAGTGTTATCAAATTTTTAATTCATTCCACATGGTTTCCAAGATATCCAATCAACAACCAAGCAAGTTATCATCATAACAAGCCCGTATGCGTTTCAACATGCTCTTGATTGTGCAAAAAGTCAAGCGTTTTAGTTGATTTGATTCAGTGCAGACAAAAATTCAGTATGGTGCGTTTCAAGCTCAAAATTTCACAACTCAAGTTTAAAAAGTGGTTTGGGATGGATTCTTCAGTCATTAGAACCATATTGACGTCTTCTTCATTTCATATGTTTATGTCAAAGGCTAATTTTGTAAGGAAGATTTTCTAAAGCGCAAGATACTTGAATTGCTGTATACTGTGGATTTACCATTTCTCAGGTTTTCGGATGCTTAAAAATTCATAACTTCTGAATGAAGCATCATCTTTGAGTGCCTTTTGGAGCATTTCAACCGTCTTATTATTTCCTCCAACTTTCATGTTTGACTTGAAAGATAATTCTTTGAGGAGGATCTCCGGATGCGCGAGTATTTTGAAGCTACACGGTACAAAAATAGTGAAAATACTGTGTTGAACAGTTATTTTGTGGACGTTCAAAAATTCATAACTTTCACCTGGATCGATGTTTTGAGCCATTTTTTGGGCGAAAAATCCGACTTGATGCCATCTTCATTTCGTATGTTTGGGTCGAAGGCTAATCCTTTGAGGAAGGTCCCTGGAATTATGGATTATCAGAGAAATAATTATGCCGAGCTGGATTTTTGTTACACTGTTTTCCGATATAGTAAAAATCGTAACTTCTTTGATTTTCATAGTATCGTGACAGTTCTTTCGGTGTAATTTCACAAATTTTATTAGCTTCGAATTTTCTTCAGACCCCGAGTTCAGATTTTGATAAGAGGATTGTCGTTCGCGACATTCCTTCCAGGCTGAACAATGAAAAAAGCTGAAAACGAAATAAGTTTGTCTGAGACAGTGTCAGTGCATCTTCAAAAATTTATAACTTTCTCGTCGTATATTCGATTGAGTCTGTTCTTTCGACATAATGTCACAAATTTTGCAAGCTTCGATTTTGATGTTGAGCTCAAGTCGATATTTCACACTGGTGATGACGTGGCATTTCGTTCTCATGTTGTGCGTTAAATTTGCTGACACTGACAAAACAAAGCCCAACTCAAATTCAAATCCAAGGCCCAATTAGAGAGTGTATATATATATTCAGAAAATCATATTTTCTCTCATAACTTCACTCACTCCCTAAAACACCTCTCAATTTTCTCTCTATTCTCTCAAGGATAAAACCTCCATTTTTCTCTCTATTTTCTCAAGAACTTCAACAATCTTCAACAAAATTCATAGCAATCTCAAGAACAAATACTTAAAATCTTCAAATCTTTTCCAATTTTCCGATCTCCTTCCGATCCACCCTCACGCCTCTGGTTCATCGCCGCTTGCCTCCTCTTCGGCCGCCGCATACCACCGGCGATCTCCTCCCTCCGCCATCGAGAAGTCTGTGACTCCTCCTTCCCTGATTCTGCTGAGAAATCGTGGCTTTCTCTACTCCTTCCATCCGACCGCGAGTGCATCAAGTCCTCTTCCCTTCTCCGATTTGTTTTCTGGTAACATTCTTAAATCCACCTCTTGCATTTAATTATGCCTTACATAATATAATTGTGAATTGAATTAAGTGTTGATGTTGTTGTGAATTTATTGTGAAGTGTTGATTCTTGAATTACATTTGATAATTGGACATAGACTTGATTCTTTAGTTGAAAAAATCATGAGTCGAAATTTTGAAGGCTATGTGTTTGATAAAATCCTCAGTTAAATTTATTAACCTTTACATGCGAGGAAAGCCCTTGGCTGAATTTCCTTTTGACGCAAAAATCAAAAGAACTTTTCATGTAAGGCACAGACAAGCTCGATTAGTTAGACATAAATCAGAAGGTTCACTGGATCATTCCGGTTCAGAGTCTGAAAAGTAAAAACCAATGGCTGAAGACCCACCACCACCTGAGAGACTTCTTGGGAACTATGGAGGAGAAAATGCTCCAACAGGTCGGTTGACTATCGTGAATCAACTGGTCACTGTTGCAAATTTTCAACTGCATCCTTCAACCATCTGCCAGCTCAAGAATAAATCTTTCACCGGAAAGATCAATGAAGATACCAATAAGCATTTGCAGAGATTCCTCACCATAAGTACTACTTTGAAGATTGAGGGGCACTCTGAAAAGTCAAGAAATTAAGGATGTTACCATTCATGCTTTCTGAAGATGCTGAAGAGTGGTTTTACCCATTACCCGCTGGAAGTATTACTACTCGGGAACATATGAAGAAGAATTTTCTTGATGAGTACTTTCCTGTTTCTATTTATATTCGCAAAAGATATGATATTGTGAATTTTAAGCAGAAGGAAGGAGAGTCGCTAGGTGATGCTTATAAGAGGTTCAAGAGGTTATTAGTAGAAAGAAACAATCTTCAGTTGGAATGATCAAAGTAGAAGGAGAAAATAAATTTTCAAAATCACTCCTAGAAGAAGTCTCAGGCATAATATCTCAAGTGACATTAATAAAAAATTCTAAGCTCAGTCAAGAAGGCAAGAAGAGAAAGAAGAAGGAACACCGACCTAAGAAGATGGATCTTGGAGGTGACCTGAAGCACAAAGTGGGTCGTACTGTTGATCTAAATGAGTTCTGGATTGCAGAAGAGACAATCAACAAGGTGTGGAAGAGGAAGCACCCCCATAAGGGGAAGAACCTTCGAGCCATGCGACCTTAAATGAAGCGCTTTGTGGGAGGCAACCCACGCTTTTAATAACTCAGTTTTTCTTTTTGTTTTGTTTACAGGTAATAAAAAGGAAGCCTTACTGGTGAGAGCTAGGAGGTACCAGCTGGTGTTGTAGTACCCTTTGTGTGTCACCTTTTTCGAGCTTGTTCTAAAACATTGGGGTTAATGTTTAGTTCAAGTTTGGGGGGTTTTACTGCTTTGCGGTTTATTTTTCTTCTAGCTCTTAGATTTATTTGTTGGTTTTATGCTAATTGCTGTGTAAGTCCACGAGTTGAAGTCCTTCCCAATTTTTGACCGAATTTTTTTATTTTTTTTTTGCTCAAGAGCTTATATTTCATAGAGATCGAGAATAGTATATAGAGACAAAGGAATTATTGTTTGATGGTAGGACGTTTAGAATAACGTGATAGGGATACGAGTCTGACGTGTAAATTTGTACCATAATGCTTGAATCCTGAGAAGTACTCTTTGAGTAGTTTATCAATACAGTATGACATAATCTAGATTCACATGCAGGTATGATTGGTTGAGAAATAAATAAAGCTGGAACCAAATGATGAAAAGGCGGTAAAAGGAAACCAACTCACTAAGTTGGGTAGCCCTCACCCGGTTATTCAGCCCAAAGGGGGTTGATCCCCAAATATCATCCAAAAAGGATAATATATAAACTAAAAAGTTTTTAAAATTCCATTCGAGTTTAAAAAGGAGAAAAGGCTGCTTATTTGGTGCCTGAACAAAAAATTTCTTGATTAGTATTGTGCGTGTGATGATCATTAATAGTTCTCATTGCCTTAATTTGACAGTTCGAATGAAAAAGGAGGAAAATTGGAAAAAGACTTAACTACAAAGCATAGTTAGAGAGGTATCCGAAGAGGAAGCTCGAGATTCAAAGGTTTTTAGAAAAACTCTTCGCGTCATGTGAACATTGGACGAACTACCTTTTGATCAATTTGAACGGATGTCTCACGTATGAGTACTGGGCTACTGTGATTTTCATGAGTTCTTGTAATGGTCGCTTGAGGTCAAGCAACTGTTTAAGTTTGGGGGAGTTTGATCAGTGGTTTTTCCACCTTTATTTACATTTAATTTTAGTTATCATTTCTTCATTTTGTCAAGTGTTTTATTTCATTCTTATATGTTTTATGTGTTGGTTCTGGAGTTTGTTATTTTTAGGTTCAAAAGATTAAATCAGGACAAATCAATTCAAATCTCAAAGTTTTGGAAGAAATGAAAATATCCACCTACAAGAGGCCTGGCACGGCCACCCGTGTCACCTAGCACGGGCCGTGTCAGGATGATAACCAGGACAAAGTCAGAAATAGGAGAAGTCAGGGGTGCAACATGGTGCCCGTGTCACCTGACACGACCTGTGTCAGCAGGCCTGATACTTGACAACTTAAATGAAAAAGGCAGAGGCCCAACACGGGTGCTCGTGTCACCTGACACGGCCCATATTGGTAGGGGTGATAATAATTCTAATTTTTGGAGTTTTATGTGGTGTTGGATAATAAAGGATACTACTTAGGTTTGTTTCTGAGATGAAAAAATGGACCTTTTTCCACACGAAGAATTAAGGATTGAAGATTGAAGCCTATGCAAGTGTTGGAGAACGGAGACCTTTTATGAGCAGAAGCGATTGGAGATCAAATTTCACCATCTACATGTAATGTTTAGTTTTTATTCTGAAATTACTTTGAACAATATGAGTAGGTAAACCCCCCCAATACTAGGGGGTGTCCCTGATTTGATTCTGTAATAACTTTGAATTTCCAATTTCATCAATTACATGGTTTTTATTATTCGATTTAATTGTACAAGGTTTTTCATGCTTTCTTTATCGGACAAATAAGGATTGTTCTACGGTTAACAATTAGTTGGATCATAGTTGTTAAAGTTTTTGTACAATTAGACTATAGTAGATATCACCTAGGACTAGGGATACCTTATAGTTACCAGATAAGTCTTGATAAAACAAAGGCTTGAATCCATCAGATATCTCTAAGGACTTAGGATTTAGGATGGATGTTCAAAGGTTTTCCCACTAAGGACTTATGGGAAAATAACCTAAAGGGCTGGTAATTGGTTTTATGAACTTGTTGAAGAAATCAAGATTCAAGGTTGTTATAGGAAAAATTATACACCATACCCTAGCATGCTCCTCATATTTGTGAAAAAGCCATTTTATATTTCTGCTACTTGTTAAGTGACAATTTCAAAACCAAAACCCATATCAAGTTTTGTTTAATTGAACTACGAATTTAACTCGATAATTGCATGCAGTTCTTGAGATTGACATTCAAGGAATCTCCCTATTGTTACACGAGGAAAAAATAGTACACTTGCTATTTTTCCCATCAATATCGTAGAGTACTACAGGCGTGTAGGGTGCTAATACATTCCCCTCGTGTAACAGACTCCCTTACCCGATCTCTCGGTCGTTTGACTATGATTTCACCTTTCTCAGGTTTACTCGATGTTTACCTTTCCCTTCCTGTAGGATAAAAAATGTTCGATGGCGACTTTATTGACTTCATCTCGATGATTTGTTCAACCAGTTGTTTCAGTTGGCGACTTCAGTGGGGACAAATCGACCAATAACTGGTCCATCCCGGAGTCGCTCCTAGCTCTTTTTTTCTTTTATTTGGGTGTTTATTTTTTATACTTTATAGTTGCTCATTTGTACATGATTATCTGAGCATATGTATGCATTGCATTTTACCGCTTTCCATATTAGTTATCTGTTGTGCTGGATTTTGTGTTTCCATGTTAGTGTTGGCTGAAGATTTTGATAATGTTATTTAGAAGCCAAATGAGTTAAACGTTTTGATCGAAATGGAATTAAACGTCATATTTCGAAGTAGCAGAAGCAGTGTTTCGAATAAGTGTGTCAAAGCTTGGAGCTTCGAGCGGCAATTATGGGAACATATCTAAAGGAGTCTCGAAACGACAGCGAGGCTGTGTCTGGGAAGAGCGTTCGAAACGGAGAAACACCAAAGCATTTAAAATTCAAATGGAAGCGGGACTTTCAAAGTTTGAAAGTTATGTGTTGGAGCATTTGAGGACACGTGGAAAGATGAAAGAAGCATTGTCCTGCATGTTCGAAACGTGGCATAATCCTATAGCGAGACCGTTATGGTCGAATTAGTATAAATAGAAGTCTTAGTATTAGGATTTTGGGTGTCATATCTATTATACAAAATACTCAATAACATTCAAACTACCACATGGCAAGGGAAACGAATGCAAGAGAAATGTATGTATGATATCACCATGTATTTCTGATTTAATGAAAACCTTTCACCATTTCCAGTACTTTCCTTTATTCCTTTTGTCAAACAACATTTACAAGTTTTCTGATTTACAGTCTTTTCACTTCGAAATCTCTTCTTCAAAGTTTTACGTTTTAATGTTTTCTTTATATTTCGAGCACTTTATATTTCAGAAAACTGTCATATTTTTCATACCTTTACCTTCAAATCTTATCTTTCGAGCGCATATGTTTACTTAAAATCATTTACAGATTTCTTGCATTAAACGCTTTCTTCACATTTCAAACTTTTACCTTCCAGAAATCCCTTATATTAACCGTTTTGTAAGTCGAAACCATTTACTTCATTTTCATGCAGTTTTATATGTCTTTGCAATTAGCATTACAATTAGCATTTATTCGTATAACTTAGTTTTCACGCACATTTTGATTACATCTTTAGACTCTTAGAGAGAGAGAGATCGAAACAAGCCAAACACTTATACAATATCAACCATGAATATCTGTTTGATTGTGAGAGTAACCTTAATATCCAAGGAGTCCTAGGATCAATCTAGTCGATCCTGTGAGTTACCAGAGGGATTGAATAACAGTAAGAAAGATTATTCGATAGTTTGGAAGACTAGCGGTTGTTTACCAGAAATCACTGGAAACAAATTGGCACACCTGGTGGGACCAATAATTGGATATCAGAATTAAGGATTGTTGAGACATAACCATTACAAAAACGTTGGAACCTAAGAAGTTTGCTGTTTTATGAACCTGAGAAGTGGTAAGATAACCAACAGCAACCAACCTTTATCCAGAAGAAAACGTTTGGACAAAATGTCTAATTCAGACAATCAACAAGGGGACTAAAATGGCCCACATGCAACAGGCACTAACGCGTCCACTTCGATCGGAACATCTAATGTAATCCCTTCGAATGCACAGTCTGTTGCATCTTCGACCAGTAACATAGCCACCAATGGAGTAAGTGGCATATCAACTAATAGTTCGATCTTAGGAAATACTGGAACTATGGGCTACCCTGGGGGATTCGTTCCACCATCAGGGACACAATCCCATTTCGCCACCCCATTAACTAGACCACCCGGTTTCGATGGGAATAGAATCAGAAATTCATCTTATGGAATGCCAACATCTTTTATGGCAGGTTTACACAATTCCACATCGAATTCATCTCCACAACTAGGGTCTGGGTCTGGGGCGAATCAGTTTATGACAAATAACCAAGGGTCGGTGGGTTATAGCATATTTCCTATCCTAACCACAGATAACCAGTTGGCTTTTAGGCAATTGATGGATGACAGTAACCATAATATGATAGGGGTGTTAGCGCAAACCATGCAGGAGATATTTGCCCCAATAGTGCAGAATGTGACTGTGACGAACAGGGAAAACGCTGACAATATGAGTCGAATAGCAGATTTCTTTGCTCCTCCAGAAAGGCGTAGGCAGAACCAGGCGGGATTTCGAACAAACATGCCTGTTATAGAACAAATTGCTAACGACCCAATTTATAGACCACCCAGAGAAGAAGTTAACTTAGGGGCCAGGGCACCAAGGTTAGAAGCCCCAATAATCCCGGGTCCACAAAGGGAAATTATGGAACCAGGGGCAAGGGTCGAAAGGCCAGAAGCCCCAGAATTTCGAGAAGGACAACCTAGGGGAGTTGTTTTGGTTGGTCGAAATCAAGATGCCGATGTCGTCGTTCATAGAATTCGAAACGATAACATCTTGGCAGAAAACAACCTAACCACCATGATAGAGAGGGTCATGGCCCAGAATGGCCTCAACACAGGAATGAGGAGGCCAAATTACGCTTCTCCTATATTGGATTGCATAATGCATACTGATTTACCAAGGGGATATAAAGTCCCTAAATTTACAAAGTTCGCTGGGGATACCAATGAGTCAACAGTCGAACACATAGCGAGATATCTAACCGAAGCGGGAGATATAGCCAATAATGAAGATCTCAGGATCAAATACTTCCCAAGTTCCTTGACAAAAAACGCCTTCACATGGTTTACCACTTTGCCCCCTGGGTCTATTGACACTTGGGCCCTCTTAGAGAGATTATTCCATGAACAATTCTACATGGGACAGTCGAAAATAAGTTTGAAGGAACTGGCCAGTGTTAAGAGAAAGTTCACCGAACCCATAGATGATTATTTGAATAGATTTAGGCTTTTGAAATCCAGATGTTACACAGTAGTGCCCGAACATGAGTTAGTCGAAATGGCCGCTGGTGGCTTGGATTATTCTATTCGAAAGAAACTAGACACTCAGTATTTGAGGGACATGGCTCAGTTAGCCGATAGGGTTCGACAGGTTGAAAGACTAAAGGCCAAAAAAGCCAGAGTCTTTAAGAATAGCAAGAAAGAAAGGATTTCCTATGTTGAGACTGAGGAAGCAGAAGAATACCCTGAATTCGAATTCGAAGAGGTTGAAATTGACCTCGCGGAATTAAAACAGGCCCCGCCTTACTCCTGCAAAATGTTAGTTCCCACAAAAGGGAAAGATATTGTTGAAAATGAAAAAAGTGATAAATTTCCAAAGAAGGTTTATACCTTCGACGTCACTAAATGTGACGAAATTTTTGACTTACTTGTCAAAGATGGCCAACTAATTGTGCCATCAAATGTCAAAATACCTCCTTTGGATCAGAGAAAGAAGAGGGGATTTTGCAAATATCATAGTTTCCTAGGCCACAAGACCTCACAATGTTTTCTTTTCAGGGACTTGATTCAAAACGCGATCAAAGATGGCTGACTAAAGTTTGCTGATAAGGTGAAGATGAAAGTGGACGAAGATCCCTTGGACGTCGCAGACACCAACTACTCCGAGCCTGCATGCATTGGAGAGGTCAACATGGTGGAAACTGATCGAAGCGACGCCCTAACAGAAGAGAAGGGTACTGGAGTTGAAAACTGGGTGTTGGTCGAAGTCAGCGAGGAGGCCACTGAAGACATCCAAAATACGCCAGAGACTTCGATTGCTGCACCTGTAGCTGTTGCAGGAGAAACCTAGGCTACTGAAGGCCAGGGGAATCAAAACGAAGGATTAACACAAGTCACTGAAGGCTTGAGGCTGGAATTGGAGAAAGTCCAAATCACGCAGCCAATTTCCCCTCAGAAGGAAATATGGGACACTCTAGGGGAACCCAGTGGAAAATTTGACTATTTGGTCAAATATTCTGCCCCAGAGAGTTCGAAGGTTCAGATTGAGGATATAAAGCCCACAGGATGGGGTGATGATGAAGCTAAAGAGGGGGATGTGGAAATAAATATGGTGGATATGGAAAGACCTCGCTCTGAGATGGAGGAAGTGGAAAAATACTTAGAAAAAGAAAAGTACAGAATGGGGGATAATCACACTGGAGATGCTAGTCTCAAAGATTATCTCATGACATGCCACAAAGGAGATTCAGGCATGATATTATGCCCTAGGTGCAGCATCCTCTGCAATCAAAGAATTGCTGCGAATTTCGAAAGGGTACAGAGGGCTCGAACTGGCAACAGTTGGCGCCAGGATAACCAGCTTTTTAGGTGTTATCCCAAGGCTGGAGAAAGTTTGCTGGAGTTTGTGTTTCGCTGCTACAAAGGGGCAACCAAGTGCTTGATTTGCCCAAGGTGTTCTGCTGTGTATGACCAAAGCATGGCCAGAGCCTTCGAAACGATTCCCTTCGCCCCTTGCTGGAACCATCAAGAAACTGCCCAGATGGGCCCACGTTTCGACAGTAGACACAAACCGCGAAGGCCTGATATCCCTCACCCCAAGGCTGCTCGAAGAGTGACTTTCAAACTCCCTGCTGAAGTGCCAACCGATAGATGGTTACAAGTCAGAAATGACAAAGGCAAAGATAGATGGAGAAACGCTGAACGAAATGCACGCCATGCTGTGACATACAGGAGGCAATTCAACACAGCAAAAAGGGAGGAAGTGAGATTAGAGAATTACAAAGGAAGGAACCCCATGTCAAGATCCCAGTGGCGCAGACAACAAAGGATTCGAAAGGCTGAGAGAGAAGCTGTGGCAAACAAAGGGGATACTTCAATGAAAAACCAAGGTGAATCTAGCACCAACAAACCAAAAAATCAAACTGAAGATAAACCTCCAGTCAATAGGAGGCTCTTCTCTGAAGAACAATGCGATGAACCAAAGGAATACACTCCAGGCCCGGAAGAGGACGAAGATATGATAACAGATAACTTTGAATCGGAGGGGGAGTCTTCATTCAACTTGAACTGTAACGTGGTGTCTGTGCTTCCCTGCGAATTTGGGCAGGAAACCGAAATCAACGAATATGAGGAGGAAGACACCACAGATTTGATGAAACATAGGCCCGTGTGCTACTACGTGATGGACAATGGGGCTGTTGAGGAATAAAATGCGTTCTTCGAACGTCCAGAACCTGCAATGAAGAACCATCTCAAGCCACTTTTCATTCGGGCGAAAGTTGGTGTCCATGGTGTGAACAAAGTTCTAGTGGATGGGGGTGCTGCAGTCAATTTGATACCCCATTTCATGCTAAAAAGATTAGAGATCCGCGAAGGAGATATCAAGCCCCATAATATGGTTCTGTCCAATTATGAGGGAAAAGTGGGCAAAACACTGGGGGTGGTCCAGTTGGAATTGACAATAGGCTCAAGCTGTAGGCCCACCATGTTTATGGTGATCAAAGCCAAGGCCAACTATAACCTGCTGCTGGGAAGAGAGTGGATCCATGGCGTGGGGGCAGTTCCTTCGTCAATGCATCAGCGACTAGTTATGTGGATAGATGATGGAATCGTGGAAAACATCGAAGCAGACCAGAGTTACTTTATGTCAACTGTCAATTTAGTTGACAAAAGGGATTATGATAAAAATATGGCAAAGATTGCTCCATGTGTTCCAAATGATGAGATTAATGAAACTAGAAACGCCCACTACTACATGACACTTCGTCATGACGGCCTTTACTGGGATAGAACAATAATCAGTGAAGAAGAGGAAGTCGAAAGCACTATACAAAAACGGCCAGCAGGCTGGGACTTCGACAACCTTAGCCATGACTGAGTCTACCTTTTTCGAAAGGATTTCGGCCTATATGGCTGAGAACAAATCAAAAGCGGCCTTAGAGGCTGAAATAAATAAATCAACTATAAAGACGAACGAAGTTAGTGGGGAGGGTTCGAAATGCTCACCCTTCAAAGAGTCTGAGATGGATCAAAGGTTGGATGCCATTTATGATAAAGAACCCTTAGGCTTCAAAAGGGACCCCATAAACTCAGGTGTCAAAATGCTGGCACAGGATCCACTCGAAGAAGTCAACTTAGGGGATGAAAAAACGAAAAGAGTAACTTACATAAGTGCTAAACTTAGCCCAGGCCTCAAGAAGAAAGTGATCGAAGTCCTTAAGGAAAACAAAGATTGCTTCGCATGGGATTATGATGAGATGCCTGGTTTAAAGAGGGAATTGGTCGAACACAGACTTCCAATCAAAGATGGCAAGAGGCCCATCAAACAAACTCCCAGAAGATTCGCACCAGCGGTTCTCACAAAAATTAAAGCTGAGATCGAAAGGTTGCTGCGCTGCAAATTCATCAGAACAACAAGGTACGTCGAATGGTTAGCAAACATAGTACCCGTTATTAAGAAAAATGGTTCTTTAAGAATTTGCATAGATTTTAGGGACTTAAACACTGCAACCCCTAAAGATGAATATTCCATGCCCGTGGCAGAAATGCTAGTAGATTCTGCTGCAGGGTTCGAATACTTGAGTATGTTAGATGGATACTCTGGGTATAACCAGATTTTCATTGCTGAAGAAGATGTTGCAAAAATAGCATTTCGTTGCCCAGGAGCCTTAGGCACCTACGAATGGGTGGTGATGCCTTTTGGTTTAAAGAATGCTGGGGCAACCTATCAAAGGGCAATGAATTCAATTTTTCATGATTTCATCGAAACCTTCATGCAGGTGTATATTGACGATATAGTCATCAAATCTATATCTGCAGAAACACATTTGCATCATTTAAGCCAATCATTCGAGCGAATGAGAAAGCATGGCTTAAAGATGAATCCCCTTAAATGTGCATTTTTTGTGCAGGCTGGAGATTTTCTTGGTTTTGTGGTTCACAAGAAAGGAATCGAAATTAACCAGAACAAAACCAAAGCCATAATGGAGACGAAAGCACCTGCGTCAAAAAGGGAGTTGCAATCTCTGCTAGGAAAAATTAACTTCCTCAGAAGATTCATCTCGAACCTGAGTGGAAGAACCCAAGCTTTCTCTCCGTTACTTCGTCTGAAGCAAGGTCAAGCCTTCGAATGGAACGAAGCTCACCAGGAGGCGTTTGACAGAATAAAAGAATATCTTTCTCAGCCTCCTATTTTGTCTCCACCATCATGGGGGAAGCCCATGAGATTGTACATATCTGCCTCTGAAGTTAGTATAGGTAGTATGCTAGCACAAGAGGATGGCAATGGCGTCGAAAGAGCCATATACTATTTAAGTAGAGTGCTAAATGATGCAGAGACCAGATATAGCAATTTAGAAAAGCTATGTCTCTGTTTGTATTTCTCTTGTATGAAACTCAAGTATTATATAAAACCTGTTGATGTTTATGTTTCATCTCATTTCGATGTCATTAAACATATGCTTTCAAAACCAATAATGCATAGCAGAGTTGGCAAGTGGGCTTTAGCCTTAACAGAATATTCATTGACATTCATGCCTTTAAAAGCTATGAAAGGTCAAGTGATTTCTGATTTCATTGTGAACCATTCGTTGGTTGAGCAGACGATCATGAGTTACGTCGAAATGCAACCATGGAAATTGTACTTTGATGGTTCAACCCACAGGAATGGAAGTGGTGTTGGAGTCCTTCTAATTTCTCCTGAAGGAATTCCAACAAAATTCAAGTATAAATTAGATGGTCCTCGTTGTTCGAACAACGAAGCTGAGTATGAAGCGCTCATTGTTGGACTTGAAGCTTTGTTGGAATTGGGGGCAACCAGAGTCGAAATTAAAGGAGATTCTGAATTAGTGGTCAAACAAATCACAAAGGAATACAAGTGCATAAAGGAAAATTTAATGGTATACTTCGTCATAGTCAATAGGCTATTAAGGAAATTTGAATACATGGATATTCAACACATACCAAGAATAGAGAACCAAGAAGCAAATGACTTAGCGCAGTTGGCTTCAGGTTATAAAGTGTCTACCAAGAACTTTAAGGATTTGATCGAATTAAGGGGAAGAGTTATGGCTACTAGATTCACACCATCGGATCTGGAAAGTATGAGATTGGGATATGCTGAGAAACAGGGATTCGAAATACTAGCCATAAATACTTTGTCAGATGCAGATTGGCGAAGTCCATTGAAGAGTTACTTAGCAGACCCAACTCTGAAGGTGGATAGAAAAACAAAATATAGAGCATTGTCATATCTCCTCATGGGGAACGAATTGTTCAAAAAGACCCAAGAGGGTGTATTATTGAAATTCCTAGGAGAGAGTGAGGCATATTTAGCATTGTCTGAAGTCCATAATGGGGCATGTGGGGCACACCAAGCAGGCCATAAAATGAAATGGTTGCTATTTCGATACGGTTTGTATTGGCCTAGCATGCTCAAAGATTGCATAGACTTTGCTAAAGGATGTGAGGAATGTCAGAAGCATGCAGGAATTCAACATGCCCCTGTAAGCGAGTTGCATTCGATCATCAAACCATGGCCATTTAGAGGATGGGCATTGGATCTGATAGGAGAAATAAGTCCTGCTTCGTCCAAAGGACAGAAATATATCTTGGTGGGAATAGATTATTTTACCAAATGGATCGAAGCTATACCTCTGGTAGTTGCTGATCAAGAGGCAATTATTGAATTTATACAGAAGCACATTATCTACAGGTTCGGATTGCCAGAAAGCATAACTACAGACCAAGGCTCTGTATTTACTGGTAGAAAGATGCAAGGATTTGCCCAAGAAATGGGGTTTAGATTGCTAACATCAACACCATATTATGCTCAAGCAAACGGACAAGTCGAAGCAGCAAATAAAGTAATAATAGGATTAATCAAGAAGCATATTGGCAAGAAGCCAAGAAACTGGCACAAAACTCTGGACCAAATATTATGGGCTTGTAGAACATCTCCTAAGGAAGCTACTAACACTACGCCTTTCCAACTTACATTTGGTCATGATGCAGTGTTACCAGTAGAAATTCATCTGCAATCAGTTCGAATTCAGAGACAAAACGAAATCCCAACTGCATTATATTGGGAAATGATGATGAATGAATTAGTTGAGTTGGACGAAATTAGATTACATGCATTGGAAATTTTGATGAGGCAAAAAGAAAGAGTGGCCAGAACATACAATAAAAGGGTGAAGAAAAAAGTATTCATTATTAATGACTTAGTTTGGAGAGTCATATTGCCTATGGATAAGAAGAATAAAGCATTAGGTAAATGGTCACCTCATTGGGAAGGACCTTTTCGAATATTAAAAGTGTTCTCAAACAATGCATACGAAGTCGAAGAACTCTTGGATGATAAACGTGTCCTAAAGGTTAATGGGAAATATTTAAAGAAATATAAGCCAAGCCTGCGGGAGATTCGAATAGTAACAACGTAAACAAAATATTATAAAAAGCCAAGATGGCAAGATAGAATGCCAAAATGGCGTTGTTCGAATATTACATGTAAGAAACCAAAATTATAGTCAAATAAACATCAAAATCTAGAAATAAGCATTATTTCTCAATCGATTAAAGGTGCTTCGAAATGTTTCAAGTTTCTGCTGAGCGAACCGCCTGGCTCCTTCCAAGGTTGCCACTTCTCCTTTAAGTTGTTCTGCAGTCTCCATTTCTGCAAGCCCCTGGTTGAGAAGCTCTTCGAATTGGTTACCTGCAGGATTGGTTTCGAAGGCTAGTTGTTGTTCCTTAGCCTCCTTAACTTTCTGTTGAAGTTCCAGAATCTGCCTTTCCCAAATAAGAATGGACTCAGCTCGAGCCTCATAATTAGTTTTCGCCTGCTTCAGATGCATAGCTTGATCCTCAGCTCCTTGAGAGAGTTTCGAAGCTTGTTCATAAGCGGCATCCATGGCAATGCATTTCTCTTGAACCTTCTTGGCAGCAGATTCGTCTTGGAGAAGGTAGCCAGTTACGTTGTCCAGCAAATTCTGAAGATCGAACAAGAGAGTACTAACTGGCAAGGAGCAGGTGGAAAGATTGACTTTTGTGAGCAGCTCCTTCATAGTATAGCAAGCAGTACTATCTTGCTTAAGCACTTCGAATATATCCACATTGAGAATAGTTTTCCTAATTTTGTTAAAAAGAACAATTCTTTCATCTGTGGGAAGAGGATAGCTGGTTGAACTTGTGCCAGCCCTAGCGAGTGGGACGTCCCTCTGAGCCAACTTTGCCTTCATGTACCCAATAGGGTCATTTCGTCTCAGAAGTTCCAGTTCCTCGTCAATCATTCGAGACAGAGAGGATTGGGGGAGTTCCACGCGTAGGGGAACCACGTTTGTTTCAACCTCTAGGGGTTCGTTGATTGCATTACCATCCCCTTCATTCGCTTCGTGCTCTTGGTCTTCTTCATCCTCGTCCAAGTCTACCACTTCGATACCATCCCTTTCGCTGCTATTTGCGTTGGACTCCGTCCCAGCAGTCGAACCGTCATTGGCATTTTCCTCGTCATTGCCATTTTCCTCCTCAGATTCTTCGTCTGCAGATTCTTCGGCTCTTTGCCCAGAATCAGCTTTCTCTTCTTCAGTTTGAGTGTCCTTTGGGTCCTCTTGAAGAGTTTCAAGAGGGGACTTTTGAAGAGAAGCCCTTTGCGAATCCTCTGTAGACGTTTGAAGTATTGTTTCGTTCACCTCTTTCAGAGGAATGGAGGTACCTTGATCATCCTGCTGTTCAGAAGTTCCAGCCAGAACCGCCATATTGGAGGAACCTTTATTTTGGACCAAGTTGCTGGAATCTCCTTGAGGAGAGGAGTTGAGCGGAGCAGCAACTCTGGATGGTGAAGTCGAAATGGTGGAAGTTGGATTCAAGATGTTCTGCAAGGAACAGCAGAATGTTAAAGAAAAACATTCACCAAGGTAATAAGAAGTTAGTATTAGAAACAATTTTTAGAGGTTCAATTTACCTGTGGACCCTCAGAGGAGAGGTTACTAGCTATACGTTCCAACGTTGGGTTGGAGGTCGAAGGTGGATTTTTGGATTTGAGTGAGGGAGCAGCATCCCTGGAATCGAGTCCAGAGACACTAGTCGGAACAATGCTTTTAGAAGTATCTTTCTTTGGCTTCTTCTTCGAAGCAGTATTTAAGTTTCCTCCAGCCTTGGGGTCTTCCCCAGTGGTGCTTGATTTCCGCTTCTTGGGAGTAGTAGGAGGAAGCTTGTTGGTCTGAAAGGATTTTAACGAAAAGTTAGATGTAAACCATAAAGCTTGAGTGAATTCGAAACATCAAGGCTAAGTGATTACTGTTGGAATTGGAACACTTGTTGTTGTTGGTGTTATTGTTGTTGTTGTAGTTGCAGCAGTAGTTGTTGTTTCGGGTGGAGTCACTTTGTCAGTAGTTTCGATGGAGGCTTGAGAGGCACTCCCTTCCTTCGACTTCGAGGCAGCTGTCTTTATCCTGATAGCTGAAAATCGAAACAATTAAAGCAAAGGTTAAAGATATGGAAAATAAAAGACATTTGGGATTTTCCCAAGCATTCGCACCTGTGCCTTGATCAGATTTAATTGACATGGCAGAAAGGTCGTATCGAAGGTGTCCTGGGAAATCATGAAGCCAGTATCGAGCCCATGTCACAGTCTCAGATGGCTTTGGTTTCCTTTGAAGATATTTGAACATCTCTTTGCAAGTAAACCACCATGGATATGGGGGAAACCAAGCCAGAGCCAGTTCTGAGGTAGGGAATCTAGGAAATTTAGGTGGATGCATTTCGAATGCCAACCTATACCTATCCTCAGGTGACAGCCCCGAAGGAAGTTTTAACTTAGAAACTTTTTGTTTAAATTTTTCCTTCAAGGTCTCAGCTGCTTGATGCACAGTGGAGTCCAAGCGCGTGGGGTCGTAAGTAGTCTCAAAATAATTTTGAAAAGCTTTAATCTCTTTGGCATGAGTAAACATACCTTTCTTTGCTGGTACCTGCACATCGAAGGCATCAATTAGTTTCTGTCGAATTGTAAGTGTATCGAACATATAAGTTTGATAAAACTTAATCCACCACTCCAGAAATCCTTTAGCCGCGAGATGGGTAGGTTCGAAGGCTATCAGCTCAAATTGGGCAAAGCCTTGATATTGTTCTTGCTGTATTTTGGCTTCCCTTGCCTTGAAAGTTCGTCCAGAAGTGATGGCGCTCTCAGTTTGGAACAAAGGTTCAGGAATCAGTTGGCATAAGCCAAATTGCCTCGAAACGAAGTTTGGTTGGTAGGCAAAGAGAAAGATTTGGTTCTTGGCTGGGGTTATCCTTGAAGAAATGAGTCTAGGCAGCAAGAAAGCTCTCCATACATCCTGAATCTCCTTGCTCTTGATGGCTTTTGAGAGAGCCATGGTGAACCAAGAAGGTCCATGAGCCCTCGAAGCAAAAGGCGCCATGCTCTCTTCGAACTTGTGCCTTTTGGAGAATATCATGATGTACTTCGAGAATTGAACTTTGAAGTCATCTTTGTCATCATTAGGAGTTAGTCTTCGAAGCCTAGTGCCTTCGACTATCCTATCACTTATCTCAGAATCTTGCTCATCAATGGTATTGGCGGTTGATAAGGAGGGTTCGAACATGGCATTTAGCCATAGTTGGAGTAACCAAAATGGGCCAGCCAATAAAATGTTTTTGGAGGTGTGGGATTTGAGGCTCGAAACAGCTGACCTCAGGCTTTCATAGAGATCAACTAAGAGCAGTTCACTTAGGCACACTTTTCGATTTTCATGTAAATCCCTAGCTAGAGGAATGAACCTACTAGCTACCTGTAGGGATCTACTGCAGAAAACGTATCTTGACAGCCACAGGGTTAAGAAAGCAATGTGCTCTACGTCAGACACATTGTCCCCTTCAGCATGATAATGACTGATGAATTTGGAAAAACTGGCTAGCTTGACTTCGAAGTCAATTATGCTTGAGTGCTCTTCGTTGTCGGGTATATAAGTTTCTCCCACTGGCGATAGCCCAGTGATGGCCGCTATGTCGAAGAAGGTTGGGGTGATCATTCCACCTGGGAGATGGAAAGTATTGTAGGTACTGTCCCAGAAATAAAGGGACGCGAATAGCAGAGGGTGGCTGTAGGTGAATCCAGGCTTCGATAGCTTAATCAGGTTATAAATGCCTAATTCTTCCCATTGCTGGGATTTCTTGGCTTCTACTTTCGTGAACCAATTTTGATAAGCAATATCAGAAGTAGGGCAAGATCGAAATGGCTTAAAATTACTTTTTACATAATCCAAAACAAAGGGGTCCTTGGGAGGAACAGTTGGGGTTTCTATGGTATTTGAACTAGGAGATTCTACTGCCCTAGGGGCATCCATTTTGTTGAATAAGGGTTTGAAGCTATAACAGACGGGAAAAATTGTCCTGGTGTCCTTTAATATTTCAAAAACCGTAAGAGGGCCATTTAAAGCTAACCTCTTACCAGCAACGTGGGTAGGAATGAGTACCTGTGACGCATACAGCATTTCTTTTTCTTTGGAAATCATCTGAGGGGCAAGAGCAGATTGGCCTTGGATGGTGATGATTTTACTTTCCATGGTAGCTCCGGTAGTTTTTCCTTTCTTCTTGGAGACTTTCTTGAGTTGGGATGAAGTAGAAGAAGACATTGTGAAAGATGTTGAAAGCTTAGATTATTTTGTGAGAGAAGGAGGGTAAAAGATTCAGAGTGTGAAAGATTTAGAGTGTGAAAAGAAAAGAAGAAGATTAAGTTGATGTTTTATAATGGGGAAGTTTAATCATCCACCGAATATAGGTGTTATACGTGGAGATCATGGGTTGGTGTGATGAAGAGGTGGCGTGAAGTTAACATAGGTAATAGGCGTGATTTAGAGATAATCATTACTTATAACTGCACCACGCTGTGAAGTGACTCCGGGCGGTTAAGGAATCCGAAAGGTGCCATGATTGATGTGACTGGAGTCAAATGCATTAAATGTTACGATGATTCGAAAGTCCTATCAAAATCTTTTGTAGATGTTTAAAATAGGTATTTCTCAGAGGAATCGAAATACATATTTTAAAGGGGAAATTTGTTGGCTGAAGATTTTGATAATGTTATTTAGAAGCCAAATGAGTTAAACATTTTGATCGAAATGGAATTAAACGTCATATTTCGAAGTAGCAGAAGCAGTGTTTCGAATAAGTGTGTCAAAGCTTGGAGCTTCGAGCAGAAATTATGGGAACATATCTAAAGGAGTCTCGAAACGACAGTGAGGCTGTGTCTGGGAAGAGCGTTCGAAACGGAGAAACACCAAAGCATTTAAAATTCAAATGGAAGCGGGACTTTCAAAGTTTGAAAGTTATGTGTTGGAGCATTTGAGGACACGTGGAAAGATGAAAGAAGCATTGTCCTGCATGTTCGAAACGTGGCATAATCCTATAGCGAGACCGTTATGGTCGAATTAGTATAAATAGAAGTCTTAGTATTAGGATTTTGGGTGTCATATCTATTATACAAAATACTCAATAACATTCAAACTACCACATGGCAAGGGAAACGAATGCAAGAGAAATGTATGTATGATATCACCATGTATTTCTGATTTAATGAAAACCTTTCACCATTTCCAGTACTTTCCTTTATTCCTTTTGTCAAACAACATTTACAAGTTTTCTGATTTACAGTCTTTTCACTTCGAAATCTCTTCTTCAAAGTTTTACGTTTTAATGTTTTCTTTATATTTCGAGCACTTTATATTTCAGAAAACTGTCATATTTTTCATACCTTTACCTTCAAATCTTATCTTTCGAGCGCATATGTTTACTTAAAATCATTTACAGATTTCTTGCATTAAACGCTTTCTTCACATTTCAAACTTTTACGTTCCAGAAATCCCTTATATTAACCGTTTTGTAAGTCGAAACCATTTACTTCATTTTCATGCAGTTTTATATGTCTTTGCAATTAGCATTACAATTAGCATTTATTCGTATAACTTAGTTTTCACGCACATTTTGATTACATCTTTAGACTCTTAGAGAGAGAGATCGAAACAAGCCAAACACTTATACAATATCAACCATGAATATTTGTTTGATTGTGAGAGTAACCTTAATATCCAAGGAGTCCTAGGATCAATCTAGTCGATCCTGTGAGTTACCAGAGGGATTGAATAACAGTAAGAAAGATTATTCGATAGTTTGGAAGACTAGCGGTTGTTTACCAGAAATCACTGGAAACAGTTAGGTGGGTGTTACTATTGAGGTAAAAGGCCCAATACCCGGGCTAGAATGCACTATATAAGAAACCTAGAAATAGAGTACAACATGAAGGCTATTGGAATAATGTCCTACCAGCGCAATCATGTCGTCTATGCTCAGATGAGGTTCAAATGGGTTGTTATCATCATCTACGTCTGTGGCTTGATGGTAGTGCTTTCAGGAGAACCCATGATTTTGATTTACCATTGGCTTACCCTTACCTAGTCTTTACTCGTGAGTGTAGAGGGGATAATATTTACAAGTACATATGGTGACTTTGTTCTGATGGTGAATTTGTTTTGTTGGTGACTTGGTTTTCTGTGGTTTATTTCCGAACTATTGATCTTGGTATTTTCGGCACATCTAGAAACAATATAGCATATTTCTGGTGTTGGAAACTTTGATTCCATGAGTATTGCACTTACATCATAGCATATTTATTTTTTACAAAAGAAATGTATAAAAAAATGTATGCATGCGGGTTCCTTGCAAATGATTGAACATATCATTGCATCCACTCATACACCTCATGCATTTTCATGAATTCATAACAGGTACTCGAAGTTGGGGGGAAATTCTCATTTAGACCTGGTATTCTCTTTAAAATTGCATGCTTGAATCCTTACTGTTATGTATTCAGAGCCCAGGTATGGGAAAACTCTGAGGGGGATTGACCGAGATGAAAGGACAAAGGGGGTTGTTTGTGTTAGACATGCAAATCCATGGTCCATGGTCAAGAATTTCTGAGAGATGGAAACCGCCAGTTGGAGACTCAATTGAGTCGGGTATGGAAGTTCTGAAGACAGTGTCATAAAAGGATCCTATATATGTTATTGCAACAGAAGCTGTCATTCATCCCCATCCTATTGGACCTTTTTCAAATTATGAAATACTTTATGGGTCTCATCTAGAGCTTCGTGTTCTCGGTTTTTCTCGTCATCAACTAGTTTCTGGTTTCAAGTGAATCCATAGGGAAAAGCTTATCAGCAGAGACAGAAGAAGCTTGAGAAGCATGTTGATGCAATCCCAATGCCTTCCATCCAGTTACTTCCCCGTCTGTTGGAAGTTCAATTGGTAAAGCTCTATTCTTTGGGTCTTCCTCCCACAAACCTATCCCCCGAGTTCGATGCAAATGCTAGATGTGTCTCATTCTAGGGAACCTGGTTATGATATTAAAGACTGATGAGGTTCAAGTATAAATTTTGGCACTTGTTTGACACCTTTTCAAAATTCCAATATCTGTTTGGAAAATAGTTCCAGACTCTTTTTCCTTAGCTGAGTGCTTCTTCTGTGTAGTAGAAGATGATATGATGCTTCTGTGATGAAGAAGTATAAGATATCTAATTATTTGACATTTACTATAGTGTAGAATAAAAATACCTCAAAGGTCGAGTTCTACATTATGAGTTGATTTTCTTTTATGTAGTAGAAGGTCCTTTGGTATGGTTTTTGGATTTTTGCTCTTGTGTAGTAGAAGACGAAATTTCTTTTCTGAAGAAGGAGATGCCCTGTAATTCAGCTGTTGTTTTTCTCTTATGTGTAGTAGAATATGGTTGGCGTTTCTTCTCTATAGTAGAAGATACTTTGTGATAAAGTTTATGCAAGTTCGCTTGATAAAGCATTCATCACATCTTTTGAGGGAAAATTTGTTGTGATTACCATGCTGGGGAACCTGGCCATTCAACTGAAGATTGTAAACCATTCAGAGATGAAGTGCAAGACTTGCTTGATGAAAAGGCTATCATCTGAGCACCAGGTGGTCAGGTTTGAAGTCTCATTTGACTCAGTGAATGTCAAGACTGTCAGAGTATCGTCTGAAGCAACAAGTACATACGGAGTCTAGTCTCCTCAATATGGCATTTTTCTAGTTTCATTTGCATTCTCATTTGTAATCTTTCTTGTTTGTTAACTACTTTCTTGTGTGAAAACTTGCTTATCTTTGAATGTTAATCATAATGCATTGAATATGCTTGTCTTGAATTAATCCATTCGTATTCACTCATAAATGTTTTTCTTTGCTTTTGATACTCAACTTTTATGAAAAAGCAAATAACTCTGGAGGGAGGATGATGAGAAATATACCAATAATTTCATACGGTATGCTTTAAATAAAAATCTGTTGACGATGTACATGCATTGTTTCAAATTTCTAAACACCAGAGATATAAGGGAGATATACCCTCGTTAACTCCTTTGAGCCTTGAAGTAGGAGTTTCTTTTCTTGTCAGAAAGAACCCTCACATTTAACCTGGGGCAAGGTAGATTTCAGTTAATTTGATCAAGCATTCAAATTTCAAAAGGGAGTAAACATCTGAGGATCACCTTGCCTTATCCATCACCCATCAGGAGGATAAAAGATGACGATACAACAATGGTTATCTCTCACCGACCAGAGAATGAACCAGTCACAATTCTTCCCATAAGTAAAAAAATGACTTAAAGTTACACGATGTGTCGAAAAGGAAAGAAAAGATAATGAATGTAAAGAAAGGAAAAGAAAGAAAGCCTGCTAAGTCGAAAAACTTGAAAACAAGTGACTTAGGCAAAAATTAGGGCATCCCGCTGGACTTCAAAATCAAAAAGAATTGTCCAAGAAAAAGTTAGGGAAAGTGAAAAAGAAAAATGAAAAGTCTGAAAGGCAAGAAAGAATTACAAAATGAAGATCCTCAGCAAAAAATAAAGTCGTGTGACCAGAAGCACAAAAGAAGCCAAGGTGAATGGATGTCATGTCCAAGAAACCTCAGTGGTTCCTCAACCATCACAAACTCCTCTCGAGAGATGAGTGCTCGTATTGGTTTAACTGAATGTAGGACTGGAGAACATCATAGAGAATGGATGGGCACCAAATAACTTTGAGCCTTAAATCCTTTTTTCTAAAACTGTGAATCAGACCAAGTTACAACCCTTAAAAGTCCTAACTGAAGTATGGATTAATTTGAAGCAATATTGTAACGAGAGTATGGTAATTTGACTCCTATGAGGCTTGCTAAAACTTTTGAGTTGGTGTCGCTCTATCTTTTTACTATCTTTTGTACAAAAATTTGATGTTTCGATATCTTTTCAATAAAAAAATTTCCACCTCAAGACAAGCATAGGATTTGCATTAGAATTATCATTCTTAGAATAAACATTCTTTGTATATGAAAAAGTGCTTAAGCATCAAGTGAGCTTGCATACTGAGCATCAAATGAAAAGTTTGATTATCTCGAAGGACAAATTACTTCAGGATATCATTGAAGAGTAAATCATTTTTGAGAATGATTTTAATCCGGGGCAGACCTTCTATTGACTCTGTTGAGTAAAATAAGACTAGTTTGAGAAGTGATTCGAAGCATATTGTGTGGAAATTTTGATTGCCCAGAAGTCTCCGTTGAGCAGTGGTGTATCACTTTCAGTTTGGTCCTAAGGGATAGATTGCTTCAAGTATCTGCTTGAACAATGAGGCAATTTAAGTTGAGAAGTACGGTTGTGTACTTGCCTACTTTCAATACTAAGCCAATTACCCTAAAAAGGAACAGTTTGAGGCTCTGTTGAGTATGAGCGAGTTTGTTTTCCCAGCATTGTTCAATGCTGAATGCAGCCAGTCTGAGGCAATCAAAGTCGGGAGGAGATATATCAAAATTATTCAATCTGGGGCATTCACTCAAGCACGATTGAAATGGTTTCCAACTCTAGTCAGTCAGGGCCAATGTTCTGAAGTTCATAATACTTGGGCAGGTTATCTTGATGATATAGATCTCAGAAAGTCCTCTCGAGGCAATTTCTTCAAAGGCTCTATAGACTGGGGTAAGAAATTATGAAGGGGCATTTCCTCCTCTTCAAGGTTTGATCAGATTAAGTCAAGGCATAGGCTAAATCACTTGTGAATTTGAAGAGCATGTCGGGAAGTTTGGATCGTTATCCTCAGCAGTGTACGAGCAAGAGAGCAGGAAATGTGTGAGTTTGTTACCCTTACAAGGTTCATGATAGAAACGTTGTTCCCTAGAAGGACTCCTTTTCCCAATAAAGGATCCATTACTACTTGACAAAGGTTCACCTTTTAGTGAACTACAATTTATTTTTGCAGTATCCTCTGCAAAGTCCACCTTTCAGTGGCATTCCTCTTCGAAATTGACATGTTGGAGTTGCATTCTTGCATCGCAGTTTTTACCCAGTGGTAGGTAGTTCATAATGTTATTCCTCGGTGAAGTTTAGTTTTCTAAGGATCTTCCAAGATTCTCTTGTTTCTCTTAGCGTGTACCATTGGTCTTTTATAACAAGAAGGGTGCCAATAATTGAACCAAGGAAGGTATGTATAAACCAACACGAGAGTCTTAAAGGATGGGGATTTCTGCATAATGGAATCTGATTTCCCCAATGAATGCTCACCTCTGCTCGAGATAAAACCCTTTGTCCCCAGTGAAGGTGTAGTCTCGCTTGAGAATACTCCTTCTCATCAGTGCAATCTGTTTCTTTCAAAGTTTCTCAGAAGAATCTTTCTATTTACCAACCGAAGGTCCTTGATATACTCCCCATGAAGTCGACATTATGCGGCTTCCTCAGTGAGGTTGACACTTTTTCTCCCCTTGAAGTATGCATCCTCCTCCTCATTGAAGTTTTCACCCTTCCTCCCCGGTGTGGTCTTCCCCATATCATAGTGGCTTGAATAAATTCCTGATTATCTATGGGAGATTCCAGTTTGTATCCTCATGAGGACGACCATTATCCCTAATGAAGTGATTTCTTCTCCCCAATACAAAATCCTTGCCGACATGAATCTTGCAGAGATGGCTACACCCAGTGCAATGGGTATTGTTGATGTTACTATCTAAAGTGCTTTGGCTCCCCAATGTAAGAGGTAACTTTTTTGTCCCAGTCGAAGTCGAATGTTGAGGACCTTCCGGATTGACTTGCCTTTTATTTCCCCAGTGGAGCAAGTTTTTTCCCCAACAAGTGTCTTGTTTCCCTATTATGGTATACATGGGAATTCCAGTCATAACTCTTTTCATCCCCGATGATATAAGATGGTTGAGATATCCCCAGTGGAGCTTCTATCCCAAGATGCTTGCTTATTCCCTAAGCGAAGACTTTTACCCCGACGGTGTTATCCCCAACATGGTCTGAGTAGAATTCTTTTATTTAAGAATTTCTATGATCCCCAGTAGAAGTTATTTTTGTCAAGAAATTCTACATGAGAAAGTTTCCATCCCCAGCGAAGTTCTCCTCATTCTAAAAGAAGATGAAGGGATGTTCCCAGGAAGTCGAGTAGTTGGAACAGAGTTCTAGTTTTTCTCTGAACTGCAATTTATTTTTGCAGTACTCTTCCCAGGAAGTTACTTCCCCAGTGATATAGATCTTTAGAAGTTGATGGATCTGAATCTCGATTCTCCATTGAAGTTCATATTGATTATTTTTTACAGAGGATCAGATGTGCAAAGATAACCATTCGGAAGTCTCTTGTCTTCTCAGTAGTCGATTATTGTTGTGTTTTCCCAAGTGCATCACTAAACATACATCATTACATTACATTTACCAAAACAAAAAAAATTCAAACATGCATGGGTATAGGCCAATTATGTTTACCTGCAATAACCATACTATTATTCGCTCAAATTTGAATTACCTCCGCAGTAAGCCTAGGGTGATCCTATCATGTTTCTCCAGTGGAGTCTATTTTGGTTTACCACCAGTCGGGTCTTTGGCTTTCCTATTTCCCCAGTGAGTCGTGGTCTTTCCTTGCCTCTACAAGCCCTTGGTTATTTTTACCCGTGTTTGCCTTGTTGTTAGAGTGCGAGTAAAAGTCAGTGTATAACCTTTCTTATTTATTAAGTATTTGAGTATCCATACTTGGTGTATGGCAATTCAGATAATTACCACTCTTGAAGAATTACACCCCACCATCGGCCCGAGGGATATTGCAATTCTTGTACATTTGCAACCTCTTAAAGTCCAACGTGTGTTGGAAATCCTTGTCTAGAGTCCTTACAGTTGGTCTCTTTTCTATTTGCAAGTTCTCCTTTTTCCAACTATTGTACCCCAAAATTTACCCTCTGAATTTCTCAAAGACTCTCTCACAAAATCTCCATTGCTCAAAATTGTATAAGGTTTGATCAGCTCAAGACACTTCCTCAACACTGATGGCTTAAATTAAGGTTTGGGTTTGGACAAGTACAATTGGACTTTTAATGCCCCATATAGTTTCCATGGATCATATTGGGCTCTCAAGCATCAGGTCGAAGATGGAACTTCTAAATCCTCGAAAGGAGGAAGAAGAAACTGTCGAAAGGGAAAAGCAGATAAAAAAGGTGTGCAACTGCAGATAACAGTTCGAATTCAAAATCCGGTTCAGGCTGTTCGAACCACATGACTGATCGAAAAGGAGTGGTGGGCAGATTTTGACAAGTCGAAGAAGAGCAAGATTTATTTGATCCACAAGCTTCGATTGGGAAGGGTTTCCTTCGAGCAACCTGCTTCGATCCACCTCTAAACCTGCTTTGGTCCACCTGTAAACATGCTTCGATCCACCTCTAAACCTGTTTAGATCTACATACTAAACCCTTCGGAACACATAGTTTCGACACTATGAATTACAAGTCTATCTTCATGCTTGCTTCGATCCACAAGCTTCGACTGCACAATGGCTTCCTTTAAGAAACCTGCTTCGATCCATCTCTAAACCCTTCGACACACATAGTTTTGACACTATGAATTAAAAGTCTTGAGATGCCTGAAAAAACTTTGTGAAGTTTGTTTAGTAGGAAAGCAATCCAAAAATTCTTTCGTTTTGACTATGCCAATAAGATCATCTTGCATGCTCAAAGTGGTACATTCAGATGAATGTGGTCTATTCGAAGAACACACAATTGGTGGAAACAAATATTGTTTTGTCTGTTGATGAGTTTGGTCGAAGGTTGGATCTACGTGATCAAAACAAAAGGACAAAGTAAGTGGTACATTCAAATGAATGTGGTCCATTCGAAGAACACACAATTGGTGGAAATAAATATTGTTTTGTATGTTGATGAGTTTGGTTGAAGGTTGTGGATCTATGTGATCAAAACAAAAGGATGAAATAAGTGGTACGTTCAGATGAATGTGGTCCATTCGAAGAACATACAATTGGTGGAAACAAACATTGTTTTGTCTATTGTTGAGTTTGGTCGAAAGTTATGGATCCATGTGATCAAAACGAAAAGGTGGAGTATTCGACATCTTTAAGAGATTCAAGATGTTGGTCGAAAACCAGAGTAAGAAAAAGATCAAAGTTCTACAGAGATTCAAGATCTTTGTAGAAGGAATCAAGTTGAAGACAAAATTTTGAAGAACATAACAAAATCCTTATGCTATGCTGCATAATCTTGTGTTGCAGGCCTCCTTGCTTGCAAATACCATCATAATTTAATGCTTACACCCACTTTTGAGCTATTACCCAAGTGTCTAAGCCTTCATCCAAAAGATCTTTACATTTATGGCATAAAGTTATCATTGCTATTCTTGGAAAGTAAACTTTTTGGTACAAGTTTGTCTTGAGCCCATACTTTGTTTACTTCGGATTTTTACCCCACCATAAATCATAGAAAGAAACCCCTCTAAACCAGTAACGTTGGTACTTCATCTTGGGATCATGGAAAACTTGACATAACTTGATATTTGCATTCCAACCAAACCATAATTTGTTATCTTGCAAATCTGATTACTTCAACTTCCTAAACCTTTTCTCTATAAATAGAGAGGCCATTTGCAATCTAAGGGGGCCAAATTTATTGTTTGTTGAAAAATCCTCAAAACCCCTTATACTCTAAAAAAAACTCAGAACCTGCACACAAGCACAAAACTTGGCACATCCTGACTTTACACACAAAAATCTCAAAATCCCTTAGTGCGTTTTTTTTGCCATTCGATTCACTAAGCTTCCATTTACCATCCTTAGAACACTCCCAAAGCCCACAAAAAACCTCTAAAGGAAGGTGGTTATCTTTTCTATTCACTCCCAGCTTCCATATACCAGCCTTTCGATTCACTCCCAGCTTCCATATACCAACCTTTCGATTCAATGACTTTTAAAGAAAAGTAGTAATCCAACTAGCTCAAGGAAGGTCCCTGCAAGCTTAATCCATCATCAAGTCATTTCTGGAAGTCATATAGAGGTCATTTGATTTTCACTTCAAGAGATAATATTTCTTAACTGTGATATCTTGATACAAGCATTTTCAGCACGTACAAATAAAAGAAAAGATGTAGATATCATATCTAGGAAGATGACCATACTCTTAGTTTTGATTATCATGCTTATACATTGAGAATTTCATATCTGATAGTTAGGTTTTAGTTTTGGTACTGAACAAAATTCATGCTAACCTCTAATCCATAGCTTTCGAAAATTATATGGTTGGATTCATATTCAAATTTTAGGAAGATTTGATGTTTACATTTTTTGATTTGGCTGAGAAATGAAGCTTTTAGAAGCTTAAAACTGGTGATATACATCCCTGCGCGCGCGAAGGTAGAATATGAAGCCATGTTCAAATTTTCAAAAATGAGTTCATTTTATATTTAGTGTAAGTTGGATAACTAACCGATGAAACAGACCAACCCAGTGGTACAAACAGCGTGCACTAAAGCCTTTCCATGTAGAAGGTCCTGGGTTTGAGCCCCGGCGAGACCTTTTGTCATTTTTCCAAATTTTCTCACTTTTTCTTTGTTTGCAGGAAGCACGCCTGGGCCTCCATTGGTTGGGCCTTGTCATTTCCATTTTTCTGAACCCCTCTAACGTTAATATTATATCTTTATCTCATTTTCTTTACTTTATTATTTTTATCATTATAATTATTTTTATTAACAAAAAACACCAAAAATATATTTAAATTATTTAGTTTGTTTTTATTTAACTTCTTACATTGAAAAAGACCAAAAACATTTTCCTGTTTATTTTCTTTTCTTTAACTTAATCTTAATTTTTCTTTAGTTTAATTAAATTTCTTTTTAGTTAAATAGACCAAAATCTTTCTTTAACAAAATCAAAACAAATTCATTTTCTTTTCATTCATGTCTTGTATATTATATTCCTTTCAATTCTTGTACATTATTCAAGTTTCAATATGGTTGCAATAGATAATTAGTATTTAATTTCTTGCAATCCCCATTTGTAAATTTGTACACCCCCTCCCCAAATGATGTAATAGCGTAGTAAATTTACTTTCTGCAATTTACGGCTTTCATATAAATGCTAGTAACTTAGGGGTTGTATGGAAAGATAAAATCAACGCTTAAAAAACACTAATCCAAGATAAATCAAGCATGAAAACAAACACTTGTACACTTACACCTCTAGGGTTAACTCCACTTGTTGCCTTGAGAAAATAGTAATAATATGCATGTGATAAGTCTTAGCAAAAATAATCAAAGATCATAGTCCCTCGATGATGCTTCGAATGTTGCCTACAAATGATCTTAGTCCCTCAAGAGAAATGCTAAGATATCTCACGACATTGCTATTCATGACTATACGATGACCCACGTCCGTCCCTTTACATCCAAATATAAGGCTTCTTACCAATCAATGGTAAGATAGAAATATCAAAGGAAGGAAGAAATGAACAAGAGACTTTTGAGTAGGTATAACGTTCTTAGTTGCTTGCTCATAATCCATCTTCAAAAAACAAACATATTTTCAAACACACCAAACACTTTCATAACATGAAATATTTTCAAAAGTCCAACACTTTGTATGCATTCTTATAGAGACGAGAATCATTAAAAGTTTGCCTAAACGAAGGCGCTTTTCAAAAGTACTTTCAAAACCCACCACAAACACATTTCAAGCAAAGCAATTTCAAAAGTGATCTAGAAAGCAACTAAGATCCCATAGATAACTATGGATGAAAATGGTGCTAACACCTTCCCTTTTCATAACCTACCCCCAAAAATCAAGAAAACATCTCAAAGGTCTTTCTTGTTCTTTTCACCCTTTTCTTATTGGATAAAAGAAAAGTCGGTGGTGAATTTTTCTATCTGCAACATTATGATCAAACGCAAAACAACCAAGTCAGTTCTCCCACCGTATTACACCAATGTTCTACTTGGGTTCAACACGAACGTGAATTCTCCCCAGATAAGTCCGCTTTTGATCAGCGTTCTATCTCCAAGAGTCTATCTTTGTTAAGTCTCCTTGTCATTGCAAGTTTACTTGTGTTCAAGCGTCTTTTGTTAGAGTCTGTTTCGGTCGGTCTCTTTCATGTATGTGTCTAAATTTGACCAGACATGTATATCTTATCCCCAGCAAGTTCACCTTTGTTTGGTGTTCTTTCGCAATGAGTCTATCTTCTGTTAGTATCATTGTAAGAGCCGTCTTCGGTCAGCATCTTCCTTGTTTGTATGTGCCTAATTTTACCTGACATGTACTCAATATCTTTCTTGTTATATGTCATTTCCTCTGGGCATATACCTTTGATGTCTTTCTTATGTGTCCTTTCCTCCCGGCATGTATGGATGATATCTTTGATAGGGTTTTCCTCAGTTAGTCTATGTTGTATGTTCGCTACCAGCTCTGAACATACATTTGTGATATCTTTGGTCATTGGTCCTTTCCTCCGGATGTATATTCCTGATATCCTGGGTTAGAGTCTTTTCCTCCGGCCTATTTCCTTGTATACTTCCTGTCGTATGTTTACTACCAACTCTAAACACATGTTTCTTGATATCAAATTTCTCTTTTGTGCGTCTAACCTTGACCTGACATACCTATATCCTTGATAACTTTAACCCAAAAGAAAAAAAGATAGAAATACAGAAATCCAAAAATATAACAATACCCGACTGGATTCAGAGTGAAAATTTTACGGTTCTATTAAGTATTCAATTCTCTTTCACGATGATTGTTCGAAAGGCCACCAACAATCTCACCCTCTAGTTAAAGAAGATTGAATAGGGGTAGCTGTTGTACCCCAAAATTTTCCATCTTAATTTTAATACTATTTGGCTTATACTTCATTACCATATGCATACATTCATGTCATTGGCTCTATGCTCATGGAATCGAGGTATTTCTTTGCAAGAAATAATTGCGAAAAATGATTGTTCCGTTAAGCAGCACCGTGAAGCAGAATTCAGTGTTATCTGATTTTTAATGCACTCCGCATGGTTTCCAAGATATCCAATAAAAAACCAAGAAATTCATCATCATATCAAGCCTGTATATGTTTCAACACGCTCTTGATTATGCAGAAAGTCAAGCGTTTTAGTTGATTTGAGACAGTGCATACAGAAGTTCAATATAGTGCATTTCAAGCTCAAAATTTCATATCTCGAGTTCAGAAAGTGGTTTGGGATGGATTCTCCAGTCATTAGAACCGTATTGGTGTCTTCTTCATTTCATCTATTCATGTCAAAGGCTAATTCTGTGAGGAAGATTTTCTAAAGCGCAAAATACTTGAATTGCAGTATACAGTGGATTTACCATTTCTCTTGTTTTCGGATGCTTAAAAATTCAAATCTTGTGACTGGAGCATCATATTTGAGTGCCTCTTGGATAATTTGAATCATCTTGTTATTTCATTCAACTTTCATGTTCGACTTGAAAGCTAATTCTTTGAGGAGGATCTCCGAATGCGCGAGTACTTTGAAGCTAAACAATGCAAAAATAGTGAAAATACTGTATTGAACCGTTATTTTATGGACGTTCAAAAATTCATAACTTTCGCATGGATCAATGTTTTTGAGCCTTTCTTTGGGAGAGAAATCCTTCTTGATTCCATATTCATTTTGTATGTTGGGGTCGAAGGCTAATCCTTTGAAGAAGGTCCCCAAAATTATGGATTACTAGAGAAATAATTGCGTTGAACCGGATTTCTGTTACACTGTTTTCCGATATTGTAAAAATTGTAACTTCTTCGATTTTTATCTTATCGTGACAGTTCTTTGGGCATAATTTCACAAATTTTGTTAGCTTCGAATTTTCTTCAGACCCTGAGTTCGGATTTTGATCAGAGGATTGTCGTTCGCGGTATTCTTTCCAGACTGAACAATGAAAAAAGCTGAAAATGAAATAAGTTTGTCTGAGACAGTATTAGTGCGTCTTCAGAAATTTATAACTTTCTCTTTGTTTATCCAATTAAGTACATTCTTTCGGCATAAAGTCACAAATTTCACAAGCTTCGATTTTGATATTGAGCTCGAGTCGAGATTTCGCACTAGTGATAACATGGCATTTCATTCTCATGTTGTGTGTTAAATTTGCCGACACTGACAAAACAAGGCCCAAACCAAATTCAAATCCAAGGCCCAATTAGAGAGTATATTTAAAAAATTAGATTTTCTCTCATAACTTCACTCACTCCAAAAAGCACCGTTGGCGATCTCCTCTCTCCGCCACCGAGAAGTCTGTGACTCCTCCTTTCCCGATTGCGAGTGCATCGAGTGCTCTACCCTTCTCTGATTCATTTTCCGGTAACATTATTAAATCCACCTCTTGAATTTAATTATGCATTACATAATATAATTGTGAATTGAATTAAGTGTTGATGTTGTTGTGAATTAATTGTGAAGTGTTGAATCTTGAATTACATTTGATAATTGAACATAGACTTGATTCTTGAGTTGACAAAATCATGAGTTAAATTTTTGAAGGCTATGTGTTTGATAAAATGCTTGAACCATGTTTGATTGAATTTTGAGCATATTTTCATGAGTTTAAATTTAATTGTTGAACATTATTTGAACCTCGAGTTGTTGAATTTGTGGAAAATGTTGAAAAAGGCATAGGTTGAGCAATTACATCATTGATGTGAATTTTGTTTTCAATTCGATAAAAATGGTTCAAATCTTGAATATCGAATTTGAAGTTCACATATCAATTATGGAATTGTGGTGGAGTTTTTGTGGAGTAATCATGTGTTGATATAATTTTCAATTTATTTTTGTGAATAAACTCTCATTTTCAATGTAAAAAGTTTGGATTCGGAAATTAAATCAACATTTTTTTTTGTTTAAATCCGCTTTTTGGACATGATTTGGTGCATAATGTTGCATGTTGTTGATGGTTAAAGATCAATGCACTTGGATTGGATATTTGGATGGCATTTATGCCAAGTTTTACCGCTTACGGATTGAATTTCCACTCGGTTTTCATGTTTATGGAGTTTCTGCCCGGGGTTTAGAAGTAGCACTTCGACTTGGAATTAATTCATGGGAACCACTTTTTTGAGTCTGTTGGCACGTTTGTAGCTAACGTGCGATTTTGAGCCAATTCTGTTCCGACTTTTTACACACTTAATTTTTTAATTTAGTGTTTTTTGGTGCTTTTTGTCATGTGCTTTGAGTTTAAACTTTCATTTAATTCATGCTTATACTTTATTGTACAATCATGAATCTTTGTGATTGAGTTTGCTTGATTCCGATACATTTTTTGGGTTAATTTTTTAAATAAGCGTAGTTCTGCTCCGTTTTGGAAAATGCACCCGGGTTTGATTTTTATTGTTGGTTTATGCTTCATTACATTTGTTTTGATTATTATAAGAAACATGTATCAAATTGTCGGTTTTGGATTGATGTTTTATGCGTTTCTTTGTGTGATGTACATGCTTCTCAGAATTCACTTTTATGCTTCCATTACTTGTTGCATTTCACTTCATGCATGATAATATGCCATTTTAACCTATGATGTCAATTGTTGAGTTACATTTGATATCCTTGTTATTTGCTAACCTTTCTTGTGAGATTGTGCAAGTTTTGGAAGGCGATTCGTCACGACATATGTGCTCGGATTCTATCATTTGCTTGTGTAGCATGACTCGGTGCAGGATATTGGCTTAAGGCGCATTGCTTATAATTTATTTTCGCATTGTACACTGGATGACTGTATTGGATATTATTTCTGACCATTTCATTTGTTGATGCTAGCTTTCTCGAAGTTTTCCAGAGTATTTTCGTTTTTCTTGCTTGCTGTATAACGAACATTTTATCCGTTCGATATTACTTCACTGCTTGGTTTATCTTTCCACATTTTATTGCTTTCTAGATATCATGAGAAGTAGGAAATAAAGAGCGTGCGCTCGAAGTCGTTGTTTAAAGACCTATAGTAGGCATTCCACACTTATTTTCTACTTGTGTTTGTGCTTGTGTTTGCCTCCTTTGTTGACGATTGATGATGTCACTCAATTGAAAAAACGATTTCGATATTTGCATGTTCCCCATAGGATTTCATTGCTTATTTATTTTGATGATCGATAATGTCACTCAATTAGAATTGAGATAACGACTTCGATCTTTGCATGCTCCCCTTAGGTTTTTATCATTTTCCTTTGTTGACAATCGATGATGTCACTTAATTAGAATTAAGGTAACAACTTTGATCTTTGCATGTTCCCTATAGGATAGTTATCCCCACCCTTAGGTTTTTGGTATGCTAACATAGGTGGAGATTTCCCTTTCAAACTCGACCTTAGGACCATCATTGTATGATAATATTAGGGATTAGATTTAGGATAGTCTCCCTTAGATACTTTTCTTTCCCTTTGCATCCTTAAAACTAAAACTCTATTTTCTTGGAAAATGCATAAAGCATCTAACAACTTTCAAATCCTTTTCAAGGTAAAAAATATCAACCAATGCAAACTCTTTTTCTCCTTCGGGCCTTTTCTTTTTAACTTTCAAAATGACATGTTAATTAACTTATGTGCTGACGCGTGAGTCTCCAAAGGTCGAGTTACGGCAGAAAGAGAAATTAATGTTGTTCATAAAAAAACATACAACAAACCGAAACATGTGAGACGAACTATAGTGCTCCGATTCCTTAAAAGGGATACATATGCATCTAGTCGCGGGGCTCAACCGAGCAAAACTTTGTAAGTATTTCCTTCTTTTCCCTGTGTTTTCTTTCGCATGCATTCCCTCTTTGCATTTTTATTTTAAGCTCTTAAGCTTAGATTTGAACACACCCTTTGATTAGAACAACAAGAGTGGATACCGTAGAGTACTACGGGCGTGTGGGGTGCTAATACCTTCCCCTCGCGTAACAGACTCCCTTACCCGATCTCTTGGTCGTTTGACCGTGATTTCACCCTTCTGAGGTTTACTCGATTTTTACATTTCCCTGTCATACCCCATTTTTTGCCCCTAATTTGTTCATTCATAACATCATATGCATTTACATCATAAGTCTTTCATTCATTTAAGATATTAAGACATGGACTCAAATGACTCTTGACATTAGGGTTTCCCCCTATAAATTGAGGTTGCTACCTCTCTCAAGTTGATTCCACTGTTTCATTTATCTATCTTGGTACGAAACCAGGGTTTTGGATCTACAAGCATCATAAGTATTTTCCTTGGCAAGATTCCTCGAGATACAAGTTTTTCTTCATTTGAGCTTCTTCAAGAAACCAGTGCATTAGGATTTGACTCGTGTACTCAAGACTTTATCATGAATTCACTGTGGATGTTCTTGAGCTAGGTTTTGTTCCTCTCACCATCTCAAGCCTTCTTCATCCATATGCACTCAAGGTCCATAGATTTATGGTTTCTCCTAATTACCTGCTCCACAAGTTAACTCTTCTCAAGAGGTTAGGAATTTTCCTCAAGGGGATGTCTTTGTGTCAAATTCGTCAATGGAAGAAAGTACTTTGTCAAGACAAGAGGGTTTGTTGATTAATGAAAAGAATGAATCATGGCACAAAAGATGAATGTGAGAATTATTTATGATCAAGGTCTTGTCTCCTATTCAATTACTTATTACTTGCAAGTTAATTTGGATTCATTTTTATGAAGATATTCATTCAGGTATGTTATTTGCAAATGATCCAAAAAAGAGCATGATTCAAGATATTGATCCTGGTTTCATCTGGACATCAAGCTCAAGCATTTATTTTGTTTAAGATAAGGATGGAAGATGATTCATAGGGCTTATTTGGACTTCGATATATTCAAGTTCACTCAATACTCTTAAGGATCAATTCAAGTGTGCAAAGCATAGTCCATTCATGTGTATTTGTTTTAGGCTCAAAGATTGTTCAAACTTGATATCAAAACTCCCAAGGCATATACTTTGCTCATTAAGCTTGATTCGAACACGCCAAGTTGAAAGAAAGTTCATGTGGATTTCTTGGAGTACAAGTCACTTGAAACATAGTGCGAGGTTCATTAGTCGCTGGTGGCAATTTGTTTTGGCTTCATTCAAGCTAGCGAGTCATAAATAAAATTTCAACATTCAAGGAATAATTCAAGATTTCACGTTCAAAGATTCAAAGCCTGTTCCATCCCAAATTCAATTTCCAAAGTGTCTATTTCATTAATATAAAACCATGTCTAGAATGTTGCATCAAATGTCTCATAGAAACCAAATTGATATTAATACAGTTCAACCAATTCACTTACACTCATCATCACTCAATATTCATCAAATTACATCAAAGTACATTAGTAAAAATCTACACTAAGTGTTCTACATGACTTCCTCTATCTTAATTAGTCTTCATGCTTCCATATCCCAATCTTCCACCAATCTCCATTTCCAAACTGCAAGACTTTTGAGCTCTTGTTATAGCCCTGTTTCAGAACCGGTTTACCACCACTAGTCTACATTGGTTCAAGAAGAAGAAATCATTCCTGCACGTGCGTCACAAATAAATTCCAAACACAAAACCATATCCAAATCTTTGTCGTCTCATCCATGATAGAAAATGAAGTCCTGCTGAATACCGGTCCTGTTCGAATAGATAAAATAAAAAAATAGTTCAGAAGATCTAATTAAAAACAATTAGTGGCTTAGCATATTAAAAAGGAATTAGATCGTAAATAAGGAATATAAAGTGAGTTTTCAATAATAGAGTTTTGTTTTGCATCAGTTGAGGAAAAAGCCAATTCTCACTTTAGCCCTGCAATTGAAAGTCAGAAAATTTAAAAAGGCTATTCCAATACAAAACAGAGGGAAAAACTCAGAAATTCTAATGATACAACTCAGCATATTTCAAACTTCTCTAACAAGCTTCATAACAGAATTTGAGATGATAAATAATATTCAATCTTAATCATTCATGGGTTATAACAGATTTTTGAAATCAAGCGACAGGATTGAGTTACCTGTATAAAACTTCTCAGAGAAGCTGAGCCAATTAACATATAACAGATTCTTTCTTCAATCTTGAGGAGAGGACAATTTCACTTCTGCAGAAGAACTTCTAAGAGAAGTTTCAGAGTTTTCTCTGAATTTCTCTGAAGCTCCAAAGATTCTCTGAAGCTTCTTGGCTTTCATTTTGAATTCTTTGAATTGATTTCTTCAGATCCTTTCTCTTTACTTCCATGAACCTTCATCTTCAACAACCTCGATCTTCATCCTCATCATCTTCAATTTATCAACATCTTCTTCACACGAATTCGTCGATTATAATCATCTCTGAACCGCAACTATTCCAATATGTAATTTCTTCATTATACTTCAATCACTATCATCGTTCCTGTTTCATATCTCCAGAATCACAATGTCATTGCGCATCAAAGGATTGAGAGTATAAGAAAAATGGCGAAAGAGAGAAGAAAGAACGGACAAGAATTTCATACCTGATTTGCGAATCGAAGAAGCACCAAACCGTTCTCAGGTCAGTAAGTGTTTTCTTCTTTCTTATTTCTTTATCGTTTCACTATTCGAAACATGTTAAAATTGAAATAGAAAGCTCCTTCTTCTGTTCTTGCATGCTCTTGATTCGATTGAATGCGAGATGAGAGTCGGAATCTGAGAGCGGAGCCTTGTGAGTGGCGAATGAAAATGAGGAGAAACCGAACGGAAGCGACACAGTGCTTCGAGCAAAGAGGCGATGAACGATGTTGTCGTGATAATTTTCATTGGAGACGGTCTTGGACGCAGGTCCATAGCAGTGCGTTTTTGTTGATTGAGGAAGGTGAGAGAAGCTTGACCAGACGAACAAAGTGAGATGAAGAACGGGGTTCATGGTGGAGATTTGAAAGCTTTGAGGAGTTGAATCGGAGGTTGAAGCTCGTAGATGGTCGTGACGTTGAGAGGAGCGGATTCACGGCAGCGTGAGTTTGCTTAAGGGGAAGAAGAGAGAGTTTTCACAAAGCTGAAAGGCCACGACTGTTTAACCCTAATCCCGTTTCTCTCAAACGACATCATTTTTTTAAATTTAATTTGTTTGTTTTATTTTATTTCTTTATTTAGGAAATTGAAAACAAAAAGCTGAATTGGACTGAACTAATTGGGTCTCGTTTTTGAACCTCCCTTAAGCCCATACTGCCATCAATTTTTGGATCTTGTTACCAAAAAAATTGTGTCGGACTATTCAGCATGGGCCTAGCGTCCCATTTGTTTACAACACACCTGAGCCAAGGTTTATACCTCCCTCTATTTCCTATTCTTTTATGGTTTTAATTCTATTTTCTTTTATTTATTTTTAGATATTAAGATAATAAAAATAATAAAAAGAGATATAAAAAAAATACTTTAGGCTTTTATAAGTATTTTAGGATTATTTCTTCATACTTTTAATTTCTTTAAATCAAATTTAAACATCATGTTTTATGTGTTTTCTTTGTGTGATATTGATTAAATAAGATGCTTGAGTATTGAGAATTATTTTGTATTAATGACATGCTCCTTTAGGATTCCATGAGACGGTTAATCTCCCTTTTGATCATTTTATGTTGATTAGACCTTAGGATGTTGATACAAGTAGGATAGCTTTCCATTTAACTTAACCTTCGAATCACTTGAGATTTTCCCCAATAAAATACTCTAACTCATTCAAATCATTTTGTGCTCTTTGTGCACTTTCATCTTTAAAAATCTTTTCCCAAAATATTAGACTCGTGTCAATCCTTGTAGTGATGCAAACAACTATACTTCTATAATATGTAGTAAAGAGAGATATTTTCCACTTGGGTGTTGAGTGAGGCATTGTTGATTTTAAAATCCAAGCCATATCCTCCACTTTGAGATGATGCAAATTCTCCTTTCTCATGATTGTGGGTAGTAAGTATGTTTTTTCACACGGACAATGACGATGATGTCTTATCTTTTAAAATCAACCCACATACTTATGTTCTAAAATTTTCAAAGAAGAACTACGAGTGTTCTGATTCCTCATGGGATACGTAGGCACTAAATTGAAGATCTGGGCGAACGCAATAATAAAAAAACTTTCTTTTTCCCAAATTGATTCATTCATGCAAATAACTCTTTTTAATAGCCAACATACACAAATTTACGAAGAGGTTCCCGCGGAATACCGTAGATGTTTAGGGTGCTAATATCTTCCCTTTGCATAACCAACCCCCTTACCTTGAATCTTTCCCCCTCTTTTTGGGTTACTCGCTCTTTTCCAATTCCTTTGAAAATAATAAAGTGCGGTGGCAATTTTTATTTTTGATCTGTATAAGTCTAGTCAATCCAATGGCTTAGTTTTAAATTTTTTTACCTCTAGAGCGACTTCATTGACTTTATCTTGGTGATTTATTCATCCAGTTGTTCAATAACTTGTGATTACTCACCCTTTCTGCTTGGAAATGTTGCCTCTATACGTGGGTAACTTGCAGGTAATCAGGAATAGTTTGTTGAAGCTTAGAGGATAGCTTCGGAGTGCATTATTTACTTTCTATTGAATAAAGTGAGTCTTGCTCTGATATCTAACACCAGGGTTGGGATCATTTGATTGGAATAATTATGTTCTTTTAGCTATCTTGAAATTTTGAACTACCTTTCATAGTATTTGAGTTATTTGAATCATGAATTATGGACGATGAAGTATGATGAAGCATCTATAAAGTATTTTAATAAGAGTGTTTTGAATTTATGAATTCTACTGCGAGTAGTTAAAGTGTCATTGTTGTTATTAATAATACATTCATATAATTGATTTTGAAAACCCGTGTTACGGAGCAGGATGTTTTGCATGACATTTATACGAAGATGTGACACCCTTGTTGGTGGCTTTATTTGAATTATTTTTGTAAATTATACGCGAATTATATATAGATTTAGAAGGGTGTTACATTAGTGGTATTAGAGTAGGACAGCCTGTCCGACCAGGTTTTCTTATGATGTGCATGTCCTGTCGATCGATTAGTGTGAGTACAATGTCGATACGTTGTTTTCTGACGTTTGTTTTCCTGTGTGTAGAATGGATAGAAGAATTGATGTTGTGATTGCTACTTCTTTGCAGGATGTTGCTCAGGTTGTGCAACATCAGCCTAATACTGGCAGGAATGATGGGTCCCATGTCTTGGAAACTTTTCAGAGGAACCATCCGCCTACTTTCAAGGGTAGGTACGACCCCGACGGATCACATACTTGGCTCAAAGAAATTGAAAGGATCATTCGTGTTATATATTGTTCAGAGGCATTGAATGTTTGGTTTGGTACGCATATGCTGGAAGAGGAAGCCAGTGACTGGTAGGTCGGCACTTGTCAGTCGTTACTTAGCTGTCTTCAGTAGGGAGTTTATGAGGAAGTACTTTCCCGAGCATGTGCGTGGGAAGAAAAAGATTGAGTTCCTAGAGTTGAAACAAGGGAATCTGATTGTGACTGAGTATGCTTCGAGGTTTGTGGAACTGGAAAAGTATTATCCATATTAGAGTGAAGCGATTGCTGAATTCTTGAAATGTATCAAGTTCGAGAATGGTTTACATCCAGAAATCAAGCGGGCACTTGAATATCAGCAGATCTGTAGGTTTTTAGAGTTGGTGAACAACTGTAGAATCTATGAAGAAGATAAAAAAAGCTCATTCGCCTCACTACAAGAGTCTGAATGGAAAGAGAGGAAAACATCATCAAGATCGTAGGAAGCCTTATGATACTCCAGTTGATAAAGGGAAACAAAAGATTTCCGATGGGAAAAATACAAGTGGGAAAGGAGTTCCTGCTCCTGTCAAGTGTTATAGATATGGTGAACAAGGTCAATGCTCTAATGAATTTGAGAATAAGGTTATGATATTTTACAATTGTGGTAAGATGGGTCATCATGCTCCTGAGTGCAAGAACGAAGGTCCAACTTGTTTTAATTATGGAGAACATGCTCATATCAGTGCCCAGTGTCAAAAGCCAAAGAATAATACTGCTATCAGACCAACGGTAGAGTGTTTGCTCTGAGTGGATCAAAAGATTCGAAGAAGGACAACTTGATTCAAGGTACTTGTTTTATTAGCAATGTTGAATTGGTTGCTATTATTGATACTTGTGCTACTCATTTGTTTATTTTGCATGAATGTGCTAATATGCTGGGATTGAAGTTTTCTAATATGAATCGTAGTATGGTAATAAATACTCTTTCTAATGGTTATGTTACTACTACTTTTGTTTGTTCAAGATGTCCACTGACCATTTATGGAAAGAGTTTTGTGATAGATTTGGTGTGTCTACCCTTACACCAGATTAATGTTATTCTGGGAATGAATTGGTTAGAGTTCAACTATGTTCACATAAACTATTATAATAAGACTTTGAGGTTACCTAAGTTTGGTGATAATTGAGAACTAATGTTGTTGTCTACTAAGCAAATGAATGAACTTTTAGAAGATAGAGCTTTGATGTTTGCGATGTTTGCATCATTGCAAGTCAATTGTAAATCTGTGAGCGTTAATCTACCTATTATCGGTGAGTTTCTTGAGGTGTTCCCAGATGATATAATTGATTTACCTCTAGAACGTGAAGTAGATTTTTCTATAGAATTGGTGCAAGGTACAAGTTCAGTGTCAATGGCTCCTTACAGAATGTCAACTTCTGAGCTGAGTGAGTTGAAGAAACAACTGGAAGAGATGCTTGAGAAGAAGTTCATTTGATTGAGTGTTTCTCTGTGGGGTGCACCTGCGTTGTTAGTTAAGAAGAAAGATGGAAGTATGAGATTGTGTGTGGACTACAGTCAATTGAATAAAGTGAATATTAAAAATAAGTATACACTCTAGAGGATTGATGATTTGATGGATCGGTTGGTGGGTGCTTGTGTTTTCAGCAAGATTGATTTGAGGTCAGGTTATCACCAGATTCGTGTTAATCCAGATGATATTTTGAAGACGGATTTTTGAACAAGGTATGGTCATTATGAGTACACAGTGATTCTACTTAGTGTATCTAATGTGCCATGTGTTTTCATGGAGTATATGAATCGAACATTTCATTCGTATTTGGATAAGCTTGTGGTGGTTTTCACTGATGATATTATGATCTATTCTAAATTAGAAGAAGAACATGAGGAGCATTTGAGATTTGTGTTGCAAGTGTTGAAAGAAAAGAAATTGTATGCAAAGCTGTCAAAGTGTGAGTTCTGGTTGAAGGAAGTGAGTTTCCTTGGCCATGTGATTTCTAGTGAAGGGATTGCCATGGATCCTTCTAAAGTTGATGTAGTGTTGCAATGGGAAAATCTAAAGTCTGCGATTGAGATTCAAAGTTTTCTTGGTTTGGCGGGTTATTGTCGAAGGTCCATTGAAGGATTTTTTAGGTTGGCATTACCGTTAACTCAGTTGACTCGAAAGGGTCAAGCTTATGTGTGGGATGTTGGGTGTGAACAAAGTTTCGTAGAATTGAAGAAAAAATTTACGACTGCTCCGGTATTAATTTTTCCTAATCCAAGTGCGTCTTTTATGGTTTATTGTGATGTGTCTAAGATGGGTCTTGGTGGTGCGCTGATGCAAAATGGACAGATTGTTGCTTACGCTTCTAGGAAACTGAAAGTTTATGAAAGGAATTATCCTACGCATGATTTAGAGTTAGCAGTTGTGGCATATGTGTTGAAGATTTGGAGACATTATCTTTTTGGCTCTAAATTTGAAGTGTTCAGTGATCACAAAAGTTTAAAGTACTTATTTGACCAGAAGGAATTGAATATGAGGTAGAGAAGATGGCTCGAGTTGTTAAAAGATTTTGACTTTAATTTGAATTACCATCCTGCTAAAGCAAATGTGGCAGCTGATGCATTGAGTAGGAATTTGTTGCATATGTCGATGCTTATGGTGCGTGAGTTAGAATTGATTGAACAATTCAGAGATATGAGCTTGGTATGTAAAGAGACTCATAATAGTGTGAAGTTAGGAATGTTGAAATTGACTAGTGGTATTTTCGAAGAAATATGAGAAGATCAGAAGTCTGATTTTAAATTGGTTGATTAGTTGACCTTGATTAACAAAGGAATGGAGGTGAGTTTATAGTTGATGGGAATGGTGTGATGAGATTCAGAAATAGAGTGTGCGTTCCAGATTTTCCAAAACTTAAGAGGATCATTCTTGAAGAAGGATATCGAAGTGGGTTAAGTATTCATTCCGGTGCTACGAAGATGTACCAAGACTTGAAGAAATTGTTTTGATGGCCTGGTATGAAGAAGGAACTTGCCAAGTTTATTTATGCTTGTTTGACTTGTCAGAAGTCAAAGATTGAGCATCAGAAGCCTTTGGGTATGATGCCGTTGTTAAACATTCTGTAATGGAAATGGGATAATATTTATATGGATTTTGTGTCAGGTTTACCGAAGACTGCTAAGGGTAATGGTTCGATTTGGGTGATCATGGATAGGTTGACTAAGTCAGCTCATTTCTTACCTATGAAGATCAATAATCCTACGGAGAAGCTAGATGAGATGTATGTTGTGGATATTGTGAGATTGCATGGGATACCTTTGAGTATCTTATTGGTTGGAGACCCGAGGTTTACATTGAAGTCCTGGGAGGGTTTGTAAGGTTCTTTTGGTACTAAGTTGAGATTGAATTCTGCATATCATCCACAAATGGATGGCCAGATAGAGAGGACTATTCAGTCTTTAGAGGACTTGTTTAGGGATTGTGTGTTGGAATAAGGAGGTGCTTGGTACAACCACTTGCCAATGATTGAGTTTACATACAACAATAATTTTCATGTGAGTATTGGTATGGCACCGTATGAAGCGTTGTATGGTCGGAGATGTAGAACTCCATTGTGTTGGTGTCATACCCTAAATTTGTCCTACCTCGAAGATTTTATTTTTCAAGATTAAAATAGAAGAAATATTTAATTAAAGATGGCACAACAGTATCTGATGGCCTATCTTTATCCAAGACTAGGGGGTGTGTTTTAATTCAAGAAAGCGGGATTTCTAAATCAGAAAGACTTGTGCATCCGTAAACCTATTCGCAAGGCATGTTGGCCTATGGCCCATGCGATTCAAAAATGAAAAATAATTCAAATAATAGTTAAGTTTTTAATTAATAAAACCCATTTTTAGTGTTAATGTTATTAGTAAAAGGGGGAGGGTACAATTACAAATTGTAAGCCCATTAAGACATAACAACCCATTTGTTGCTGGCTTGTTTTAGGAAAAAAATACTATTAAAACTGTCGTTATGATTATTTTAATTGAAAAGTATAATAAGTAATATATATTTCTTTAAGAAAATGTCACATGTTTTTTTACTGTTGTTAGACTTTGTTTTAATAATGTTGGCATTAGTTATTAAATTTGTTTATTAAAAGCTTTTGATTAAACAATCAGCATTGGGTTAGAGGCCAATTGGGCCTAGTGGTGTTAAAGAACGTTTTTGCTGTAACAAAAAAATATAATGGAGTTTAATAATTACTGCAGGGCCCAATTAACATTTTCATTTGCTGTTTTGTTGAAACAATTTTTTCTGGTCATTAGATATTGAGTTTTAAAATCTTTTATTAAAGATTTGAAAAAAAAAAACTTTGTTGAAAAGAATTTTGGGCCTAGTGATTTTTAAATTGGTTTTTGCTGTAACAAAAAAAACGCGTTGGGCTATAATGAAAAAATCATGCGCATGGCCCAAATCCAATTAACAGTGACTGTTCCAATTTGAGCCAAAATTAGCATATGTGATTGTTCATTTACGTCTACTGTTCAAATCAAACACTAAAACAAATATTTCTAAAATCCAGTACAAGAACAATATGCAGAAAATCCAATATTTATACAATCAAATCCGAATTACAAATCTGAAATTTATAGCAAATCCGAAAATCTCAATCAATTAACATCAATTCAAATCCCTAATTATCTCAACTCTAACCCCTAATCTTTGCTAAATCCACCTATAACAGAAATTCTAAAGCCCAAATTTCTAAAAGGATATAAATACTAACAAAACAATAGTAGTGGGGGGGGGGGGGGAGAATGACTCAGAGATACAGAAGAGGAACAACAAGAATACAGAGGTGGACTTTTTACATATTCGAATAGAGAAGGAGACAAGAACAGAGAAGAAGAGGATTCGAATACCGCGAAAGGGTTGTTGTTGAAGACGCCAGGAGGGGGCAATTGGGGTTTCGACACCCGAAACCCTAATTGGTTGGTCATTAATTATACCGCTGCACCACTATCGTCTCCGCCGCTCCAATCGCCATACACCATCATTGTCCGCCTCTCTTAACCTGTAAAAGAGAAGAAGAACAGGGGATCAACATCAAATCGAAAAGCTCAAGAAATCAGAACAAGCAATTGCGGAGTGGGTAAAAAAATCCTTAGCTTTTTCTTTTGGTTTTTTTGGTGTTTGGGGTTGGGGTTATGATTTGGGGTGGGTTTGGTTTTGTCGCCGCCGCTGGGTGGAATCAGCATTAGGGTTAGAGAAGAGAGGTTGGAATAGGTTATGTGAGATAGAGGAGAAGACTGATCATTGTAACATAAAAATGGAAATGAAATACAATTAGTGAAAATAAGGTTTTTATATTCCGTTCATTCTGGTATACACGCACCCATGGCAGTTATCATGTTCCCTCAGATATTATTTGCACGATCATCATCAGATGGCCACAGGCCAAGTCTCCATCATGTAACTATGCACCCTCACACACTAGATCACACAGGCCCCTCAAAAGGTTGTAATGGGCCTAGCCCATTACTCTTCACGCCCTCATTCCCAATTTTATTAAGACTCCAAAATAATTCACACCCCCTATCCAGCCTGTACAATGGGCCAACCCTAACCTAATTTCAGCACCCCCATCCTTTTAATCCAAAACTGGAAATGCACCCCCAGGTTCAATCAGTTATTTGTTTTATTATTTTTAATACATTATATTTTTATCTATTTTTAATTCTTATACTTATTATATTTTTATAATAATTATTATTTATATTTGCAATTAGTATTATTATTAATTTTTATTATATATATTATTATTGATTATATCATGAAAATAAGTTGTTTTTTTTAATATCAAAATACATATATTATTCTCCTATATCATTTGCATTAAAATATGTTTACTCATGCATTAACCAAGAAATTCGCAATTGATATTATAAAAAACACTCAACAAACAACAAACTATTTTTCACAATAAACTAAGCTAATCAACAGTCTTTTTTGCAAATGGGTTTCAAACTAATTTTGGCTTACTGCGTTCTCAGTCAAAATCTCCGCAATCACTACTCCCGACCGAGTGCGAAGTGATTCAAAATATGTTTGCAAACCCCAAAAAGACACCAACCCATACGAGCTACGAATTAGGACTCTGATTCCTCATAAGAGGATACGTAGGCACGCGATCTAAAATCGTGGCGAGTCTTGCTAATTAAAACTTAAAACCCTGTTTACCCCAAACCTAAACCTAGAGCTTAATATCCTTGGGAACAAGGTAGATGAAAGGTGCCTAACACCTTCCTTTCGTCTAATTGAGTCTGAAACTTAGAATCTCTGTCCGTGAATTAGGGTTTTTTGTTAGGTTCCCTTCCCTAAGATAAAAACTAATATTGGCGACTCTTGATTAAAGAACTAGTCGCAACAATTGGCGACTCTGCTGGGGACTCTCCTTAACCCTAGGTTTTAGGTGTCTTTTGGGTTTTTATTTTTATTTATTTATTTGCATTAATTTATTTATTGTATTTTTTTTATTTTCTTGTCTATTTTTCTTTATTATTATATATTTACTGCATGGCAGGATTTCTCTATCTCAAAAATATTTTCCATATAACCCTTAGAAAGAAGGTTCGCCTATTAGCTTAGGGGGTACATCATCCCTGCGAGTTTATGTGACGACTTCGCCTAGAGTCGGTGAACTTCCGAAAAAGGAGTACTTATCGAGAGATATCCTCTTGACGAGTGGGACTTTGGAAGGTCACCCATGACTATTTGTAACGACCTTAACCTAAAATCTCATGACGAGACCTTTCACGACTTTGAGATGAAAGTTTCAGTCTGTAAAGAGGCTCCACCTAAGGGAGACCCTTGTGCCTTTTCCCCCCGGTGTTATTCATGATACCCTTAAGGAAACCACCTTCTGGGAGGGTAGATCAACTGTAGGTCAAGACTAAGGAACCTACCTTATAAGGGTACTTACTACAAAAATCCCGTCACTAAATCATACATCCCTACCTTATAGGGGTACTTATCATAAAACCCCGTCATTCAACCCTACACCTACGCATTCATATATTTCATATATTCGTCATACATTTCATCATATATTTGTCACCCGTTTCTTTGTCTTATTCACGGGGTGCCAAAAAATAAAATCAAGATCTCAGTGATTGTCCTTAAAAATGGATACCGAAGGAAACAACCTGCCTGCGTCAACACGCCAAACATGTCTGAGATCAAAGCCACGAAAGGGAAATAATGTGATGAGGACTTTCTCAAGCTTTGTCCAACAACAGAGGATGATTTCAAGAGCAGATATCTGCAGGCGCGCCTAGAAGACTCATTTCCTTTTCGCTCGATTTCACGCAAATAAAGTTTTGGTTTAAGATTGTAATATTTTTCAATATTTGAATTACGTTACTTTCAACAAAGGCATTCTGTTTCAACATCCCGCTTGCGTATCTATTTTAAATATAGTAGCCAAATAAAATAATAAAGGACAAGCATGTACCCAGATGAATAAGACATTTAAAACATTAACCAGTTCATATTCATACACATTCATTCGCACACATGCATTCACGAACACCCGCATATCATGTCAAAACTCATTTTTCCACAAGCATCTTTCCAGTTGAACCATCGGTATAAGAAGGTCTACACCTCCTTGGTCCCCATATCAAACAAGGGCCTATCAACAAAAAGCAATGGAGAAAATCTAGGAAACACAGGCTGCGTTCAAAGAGGACCTCGACCAAGTAAAGGGTGACGTAAGGTCAATGAAGGGAGATTCGAGGCAAGTTCTTCTGGCTTTGAAGAACATTATTGATAGGAAATACCAAATTGCCAGGGTAGCTTTCGAGGAAGTAGCCCAGACTATTGGTGCATCAAGCGGTCACCAACTAAGGAAAGAGTCAAAGGCAGGACTCCAGAAGTCCATCATGGCCCAATAAGAAGCTGAAACTGAAGGGTTTGTCCTACCGCCATCAAAAGCAGGGGCATCTCATACCTTACATATTTAAACCAATAATGCGGACTCCCTTTAGGACACAAATGAAGATTTCAAAAGAGTTCTACAAAGGCTAGGGGACCAGGGGATAGTCCAGTTCGGACAATACCCTGAAGAAGAATATAAAGCTTCTTTGAAAGGCGAAGCACATTTTCCTCCAATCCAAGAGACTTCTGTCAATAATGGAGTAGTGCGTGGCAGACATGGGGCAAGAATATCCAACAAATCCAACACCAAAGGGGTAACTGAAGTCATCCAAGGATGTGCCCCAGGCGAAAAACTCAAAAGATGGACGACCGTGGAGACTCCTGAGATCTTTTTCTTTCTTAATTAATTTTTCTTGTTTTCGAAAGAACCTATGTCAAGCCCGAGACATACGGGTTGCTTGTAAGGGTTTCCCTGTTTTGTTTCAGACAATATTTACGATTAATAAAAGTTATATTTTGTTTTTAATTAAGATCCCTGTCTTTCTCTTGCATTCATGTATTAATGTTAAAATGGCAATACTTTCTCTGCATATGCATTTTCAAATATTCAAATACTAAAGCTGCACCAAAACATGATAAAGGTGCAAATTCATGCCCAAAACCATCGATAATGCTATTGCTGCGACCTGGTACGATTTCGATGTTCCTATCCACCAAGACGAAGAGGAAGATGACAAAGATCTTGAACTCTCTGAGAAAATGGCTAGGGAAATAAAAAATCTGACAATACGTAACCGTATCTAGAGGCTATCCAGACCATTAATCCGAGTATAGGGGAAGACCTGGAAGAAACCAAGCTAAGGGGAAATATTAGAGTGGAGCCACAAAGAAGCTGATCAAGTTATTGCGCATATCTATAGAAACAGGCCAAAGTCGAATACAGACAGTGCCTTAAAAATAAACAACTACAAAATACCAAGAACTGACGAAGAACCCGAGCCAGGGGCATGTTGGGTATCCACGTTCGACGAAGCTTCGAATACACTAAGGCACGACATAGGGGCAGTATTGACTCCCCCAAAGAATGCGCACAAGCCATATACCAATTCAATGGTGAACATGATACTAAACATCCAAAACTGATTCCCTATCAGGATCATGTTTAATATTAACTGCGAAATTCACAAAAAATATTTTCTGTCATGTCCCACGAAAAGGGAATCAGATGACAGACGCCTTGGTAACTATATCGTCCGTGTTCAAAGTAACTTGGTCAAATCACGAATCACACATGTTATACCCACAAATTTTCCCTCTCACTTATCAAGGATTTACTCACAAGACCTCCTTGGGCTCAAGACTGCACTAGGGTTTGATCAGCTCAAGACACCTCCTTAAGCAATGATGACCAAAATTAGGGTTTAATTTTGCACAAGGATTATTGAACTTTCTATTCCCCATATTATTTTCATGGATCATTATGGACCCCCCAAGATTACACATGTCAAGTTTCAAGCCTTGGATCACATTTTTGATCAGTCAATTGAGCAGTTGACCTAAAAATCAGTTGTATTGGGGAAAAAGTCAACCATGGCCAATTTACAGTCAAACTTCATATTTTTTTATCCACGTCAACATTTTAAACTCATATGTATCATTTGATCAAGTTTGGACCACAACTCCTCAAGAAATTTGATCAAATCTCCAAAAGGGCAAAATGGTCAAAATTAGGGTTTTGACTGGGAAAGGGCAATTTCTGATTTTTGACCTAGAAAACGGTCAATAGGTTTAAGGCGTGATCTCAAGAGTCCAATTGCATCATTTTTACCTAATGACATGGTTCAAAACATTGCAAGTCCATTGGATTGACAAATGAATTTTGCAGTCAACTGATCAAAAGTCAACTGTATACTAAAAAGTCAAACTTTGACTTTTTGGACAAATTCAAGTGCCAAAGATCATAATTAATAAAAAAATGTCAAAATATGAAACTTATTCATCAAGAAATCAAAAAGTCAAGATTTCATTTTGAAAAAGTTAAAATTTCTAAACTTAGAAATTTTTCTAAGTGTTGGAAATTTCATGTTTTTTCATAACTTTGAGCAAAATTTTCACCATGATGCAAGATGATTCAAGAGAAACTTCCAACATGAAAGTTGTAGATCTCCATAAAATTTACAACTTTTCTTTACACAACTCCTTATAAAAGTGCTTGGATATCAAGTTATAATTTTATGAACATGTGGTCATGAAACTAAACACTTAGTGAAATTTTGCTCTAATTTGGTCAGGATTTTGACCTAACTTCATGGAACATTTTCATATAGTTCCAAGGGTAATATTCAAAAGAAATTCAAAGATGGGTTGTAGAGCACATTGTAAGCTTTCCAAAATATCTAAGAACTCCTTGATATCATTCCTGAGTAGGGAGAATCGAAGAGATGAAGTTAGGGTTTTATCACTTGAATTACAAGTCATTTTTTGATGAACACATGGACCAAATCCATGCTAGGCTGCATAATCTTTGCTTTACAGGCCTCAAACTTGTTTGTCACTCTATAATTAAATGTTTACACAGCTGTTAGGGCTTTGATCCAAGCAATTGAACTATTATCTAAGTTGCATTTCCATTAATGGCACAAAGTTAACATTGCCATTCTTGTAAAGCAAGCTTTTTGCATAAAGTCCACTCTTGAGCCTCTAAATTGTTCCCTCTGATCACACTCCATCCATAAAGTCAGAAGCAAGCTTGTTTAAAGCATAACCACTCTATGAACCAAGTACAAGGCATGGAAACTTGTTTTGTCAAAAATCACATGTTGAACTTAAACATGTAAATTTAAATTCTGATCAACTAGAGCACTTCAAACTTTTTGCTTATAAATAGAGTCATTATTTGTGAGCTAAGGGACGAGTTTTAGCACCCTGAAACACTCCCAAATTCCCTCTAGCCATAAATTGCATAAAAAATCCATTGTTACATAATTCTGACCTTAAACTTGTATCTCCCATTTCCCTCATGCGTTTTACCTCAAATTCATTCCTAAAGCTTCCTTACATCAAATACAACTCATCCCCATCCTTATTCCAGAACTGTAACACCATTTACCATAACCTCCATAACCAAAAAACAGAGTCTGCAACTTGACTTCTCCAGGCCATTTCAGCCACTCTCAATTCAAGCAAACCATTGCATTAGCTTCCTAAGACCTCAAGGAAGCTAACCTGATCACCACCATCACTTGAAACAAGCTCAAACTCAAAACACGATTTCCAGTTTTGAGGTAAGTTTTCTCAACTTGGAACTCTTCATACAGGCATCATCAATAGTTTATTTGTGAACAAAACATGTAGATATCATTGCTCTGAAGCTAACCATGTCCATAGTTTCCATTAATTTTGGTTGAGCTTAGAGAATTTTGAAACTGAAATTTCTGAGATTTTTAGGGTTCAGATTAGGGCCATTAAAATTCATGCTTATCTTTGATCTATAGTTTTAATGCTTTACATTTCTGAAACTGTGAGAAAATTTTCTGCAACTTTCATGTTTACAGTTTTCATTTTTGATGAGAAATGAGCAAGTTACAGTTGGTCTAGCTAGAGGTTGAAGATGAAGTCTTCATGGCGCGTTTTGCCTTGTATATTTATTGTTTTGCTTACGTTAACGGATGTATAGCCACCTCAGTGGTAGAAGCGCACGCATGTAACCTTTGGGACCTGGGTTCGAGCCCCAGTGGTACCCTTTTCATTTTTTACTAGCTGATTTTTGTGTTTTTTGGCAGGCGCTGGGCCTCTTTGGGCCTGGCTTTTTTTTAAAATTTTTGCTAGCTGACCTCCCTGTTGACTAATGGTACCCCTGGCCCAAGTTTTTTTTTATTTCATTTTTATTTTCTTAAATATATTTTCTAAATATTAGAAAAAATCATAAAATACAAAAAAATGATAGATTTATATTTTGACTTAGTTTATTTTATTTTTCTCACAAAATATTTTTATTAACTATACTTTATTTATTTTTTTACTTATTATCTTGTAAATATAATTAAAACTAGGTTATTAGTTATTTTCTTTCATACTAATTAAAATACATTATTTTTAATATTAAAAAAGGTCAAAAATATTTTATAATGCTATAAATATTTTCAAGACAAAAATACCAAAAAATACATTTTTCTTAAACTTATTTTCTTTTAATCAACTAAATAGAATTAGGGTTTTATTAAAAATATTTTCTTAATAAATTTAAGTTTAATTAATTATTTTCTTTAATTTATTAGGTTAAGACAATTTCCCCTTTTCTCATAAAAATCAAACAAAATATTCATTTTTATTCACCTTCACATGATTGCATATTTATTCTTTTTGCACATTGTATTTATTTAATTCCTTGTACATTGATACCCATTCAATATGGTTGTAATAGACTAACTAGGTTTACATTCTTGCAAATCCCCATTCAATTTGTACACCCCTCCCACAAAAATTGTAATAGCTTAGTAACTTTAAATTCCGCAATTTATCGCTTTTATACACATATGCTAGTAATTAGGGTTTGTATGGAAAGACTAAAATCAACACTTAGAAAACCCTAATTCAAGATAAAAACAAGCATGAAAATGATACACTTGCACACAAGCACCCCTAGGGTTATTCCACTTGGTTGCCTTATACAAAATGACCATATTACGCATGTAAGGTATCTTAGCAAAAACAAGTAAATACAAGATCATAGTCCCTCGATGACGCTATCTAAGCTGCCTTTCAAATGATCTTAGTCCCTAAAAAAGAATTCTAAGATATCTTGAAATATTGCTAATCATGGTTATACGATGACCCACGCCCGTCCCGTTTACATCCAAAGATAGATTTACTTACTAAATCAATGGTAAGATAACAATGTCAAAGGAAAAAGGAAATGAACATGAAAGACTCTTGAGTAGGTAGATTGTTCCTAGTTACTTGCTCAATTTCAACAAAACATCCTTGCTATTTTCAAAACAAACACCTACACTTTCAAACATCTTACAAACTTAAAAACATTTTCAAAAGATCAAACATCTTTGTATACATTCTTACAAACAAGAATCATTACAAAGATTGCCTAAGCAATGGCCTCTTTTGAAAATACTTTCAAAAACCACAAAAAGCACAATTTCAAATATAAAGCAAGTGATCTAGCAAGTAACTAAGAGCCCATGGAAAACCATGGATGAAAAGGATGCTAATACCTTCCCTTTTCATAATCTACCCCCCGAAGTCAAGAAACAATCTCAAAGGTCTTTCCTGTGCTTTTTCACCTTTCCTTTTGGATAAAAGAAAAGTCGATGGTGACTCTTGCTAACCGCAACATTTGCGATCAAACGCAAAACCTTCAAGTCAGTTCTCCCACCGTATCACAGAACTGGCGACTCTGCTGGGGAAAATTATAAAAGCGGAGTTACCTTAGGGTTAGATCACATTTACTTGTTTGCATTGTTTGACTTGTATGCTTTATATTATGGTTCTTTGTTTGGGTTTGAATCCTTTACCCGAATTTGGGATACATTATAGGTAAGTAGCAATACGTTGTGGAAACTGTGCGGGGTATACCGACATGGTCTAAGCAATAGCTATGTTAGTGCGACATATTTGTGGGTACCGGTAGCCTTTGAGTTAATCAAAGAGAACACGGGGCCGCTGAGTGATGTCATGAAGCACTAATGAACTTCTAGAACCTTTACTTGACCAACTTGGCCTTTAGGATGTAGTGAGACGTCCGGCTTTGGTGCAGTCCGGAGTTGGTAGATACTCGATACTACACTCATTGAGGTTTGGTTTCTTGGGATATTTCGGTCGCCATTAAAGAGGCTTGTGTTGAAACAATGACCAAGGAAACAAACCAGTGATATTGAGCTCCTTAGAACCCGGTTACTATTACTAGGACAGGTTTGAGCCAACTAAACTTCAAGAGGGTACTTACCTATAAAATCCATGCAAGCCTAAACCTAAGGACTTATTTGCTTTGTGTGTATATGATTATCTGTATATAAACTTGCTTACTTTGCATACTTGTACATAACATCATGACATCATACCATAGCATTTTCAATAACATTGAACCATATCATTTCAAGGATCTCAAGGGTTTTTGATGCAGGGTCACGTTGAAAAACGTCTATCAAGGGGTAAGAGGATTTATTTTCCTCTAACCAAGCACCATCAAAGATCAAGTACAACAACTTGAGCCAAAGGCTATGACCCACTCGACATGGTGAGCTTAATTATCATGGAAGGACATCCACTGATACAAAGTTCTCCAATCAAAGCTGTAATTGACTACTAATATTTAACCCGCGAGATCCTTGAAAACATTTGCATGTCATATACGTCATTGCATAACAGTTAGTCTCCAGTACCGGTCTCTCATGTTCTCGCTGTTTATTTCAGCAATGGATCTCCAACAAGACAACAGAGATCTTCAAACTCAAGAGGCTCAGTTCAGGGAAATGTTCCTTAACCTATCCAAGGGGCAGGAAGAATTGAAAACACTCCTCGTTGGGAATCTGACCAAGAAGCATCCTGATAACAACAAAGATGACCAGGTTGAACAACTGCAGGTTGAGATGGAAGCAATGAGAATCCAAATGCTGGGGCAGATGGCTCTTATCCAAAGCCTAGCCCGGGGACAAGAAGAGCTGAGGACCACTGTTAACAAGTTCCACCAAGACGAATGCAACCGTATGAAAAAAATAGTCGAGGTTGGGGACCAAGTCATTGGTCAACCTCCAAGAAGACAAGAAGTTAGACCTTCCCAAATTGCTACTACCTCACGGGTCCAACAACAACCTCGCCAACAACAACTGGGTAATTGGCATAAGCGGAATACATATGAAAGACGCTTCACCGAAGTCAATATGTCATTAGCACGAGCACTACAATACATGTTAGAGGCCAAGCTGATTACGTTAAAGGACCCTCCTCAGAATCCCAACACAACCTCTCCTCACTATCGTCCTAATGCCCGTTGTGCGTATCATTCTGAGAGTCCTGGCTATGACATTAATAACTGTTGGGCTCTAAAGAACAAAGTATAAGACTTCATTGAAGCCAAAGAGATTGGATTCGATGCGCCCAAAAAGCCAAATGTCATTTCTGCCCCTATGCCCAAACACGGCCATAATGCCAACACCATTGAGGAAGATATGTTTGTTACTTCAGTTAATGAAATTATGACCCCACTCCTAACTATCAAAAAGAATTTATTGAATGCCGGTGTGTTCCCAGGCTGTGATGAAAGATGTTATTCTTGTTTTTCCTCACCAACCAGCTGTCCCTTGTTAAAAGCAGGCGTTCAGTGCCTAATAGATAACAAGGAAATTTTGTTCGAAAAGACTTCTGTTTCAACTGTTTCTTATAATGATTTTTCCATTGTGACCATTTCCGACAATTCTTCCAGGGTCTCCACCAAAAGACCCGTTAGAATTACATCAGTTCCAAAAGTAGCTCCTTTAATAATTACAATGCTTGGACCAGTCCCGTATTCGTCAGACAAAACCATACCATGGAATTATGGAGGGGATGTCTACTATCACGGTATCAAGCAAGATTGGCCAGCTGCCGAAGGTTCAAGTTCTGAGAAAGTTGACTCCGATATCAGTAATATTGCAGGGACTAGCAAGATTACCCGAAGCAGAAGGATATTCTCTCCAGAAATTGCTCCCCCAAAAGCAGTTTCTGGACCCGTAATTATTCTTGTTGTTGTTGCTCCTCTAAAGGTTGTTCCCAGTCCTACAATCATCTCCACTAATACTCCAACTTACAAAGCTGATATAACTCCTGTTATCACTCCTACTGACATTCCTGCTGTCAAGTCAACCGAGACTCGAGGTAAAAGTATTCTGATTGAGCCTGTCCGGATGAAGGAACAATAATTGGCTATCCCTGAGACCTCCCGGAAAGAGACGGAGGAAATTTTAAAGATCATAAAAAGAAGTGACTATGATGTAGTTGAGCAACTAGGGAAAACTCCATCTAAATTTCCATGCTGGCTTTACTACTATGTTTCGAGGCGCATGCAAAAGCCTTGGTAAAATTCTTGAAAACTGCCCATGTACCCCAAGAAACATCTGCCGATCAGTTCCAAGACTACGTAGCCAACTTGACTGCAGATAATGGTTTAGGTTTTTCGGATGCTGATTTAACGCCAAGAGGAAGGAAGCATAATGAGGCATTGCATGTCTCAGTTGAAGGTAGGGGCACGACCTTGGCTCATGTTTTAGTGGACACTGGCTCATCTTTGAACATGTTGCCTAAAAAGGCTCTTGATAGGCTTGATTGTGAGGGATTGACATTAAAGCCAAGCAACATAGTAGTGAGGGCTTTTGACAGATCCAAAAGGATGGTGCATGGGGAAGTGGATATCCCCATAAAGGTTGGAACCCAAACGTTTGATTCAACTTTTTTATGTAATGTATATCCGCCCTTCATATTCTTGCTTGTTAGGCCAACCGTGGATTCACAATGCTGGCGATGTTACTTCTACGTTGCACCAAATGCTGAAATATCCAATTCAAGGGAAGATTATCACCGTTTAAGGAGAAGAAGAGTATATGATCAGCCATCTCAATTCCTTCAGATATGTGGAATTAGATGGTGAATTTATTGAAACTCCATTCCAGCACTTTGAAGAAGTCCCGCAAGATGTGGCAGTGACCAAAGTTGTGTCTCAAGTTCCCAAGATTACAAGGCCTCCACTCAGGATGTCATCTTTGAAGGACGCCAAGGCAGTGATAGAAGAAGGTGGGTGCATTATCTGGGGACAACTCCTAGATATCCCATACAAATCTGACAAGTTTGGCCTGGGTTTCACTTTAGGTGCCCAGAAGGTTGTACGTCGCGCTCGTGCTAGAGGACCACCCTTAAAGATCAGCAACCGCGAAGTCAACGCGGTGGAAGATGATAAAGATGGCTACAACCTGGAAGATTGGATCTTACCAACTGTCAGTGCAGGGCTCAACAATTGGGAGGCTAGAGATTTCGTCCCAATCACTTTTATCCCACAGTAATTTGTCTTTGCATTTTGTTGGATCTGTAATATTAAAACAATTCAGACTCTTAAAACCTTGTGTCTTACCCGAGGCACAATGGTCCATTTGTAAGGGTTTTTAGCTCATTTCCATATGACATCAATGAATCATGGATATTTTGCATACAAACTTTGTGCTCATTGTTTTTCTTTTTTACATTTTTCATTTCTTTCAAAGATAGTTATACTCTTACACACACTCACACTCACAATGCAGGTCTACATCCATTCGGGATCCCATGGGTAACGATTCTTCTATGGCCTTTTGTGACTCTGAAAATCTAATTTACCAAGCCGAAGACAAAGGTGAGGAAGATTGTGAAGTACCAGGAGAATTTTCCAGATTACTACAACAAGAAGAGAGAACCATTCAGCCCCACGAGGTACCCGTGGATACAATCAACCTAGGTAACTAGGAAGACAAAAGAGAAGTCAAGGTGGGTGCCAACCCGGAACCCAGTGTCAAAGAGCGTATGATTCAGTTGCTACACGAATATGTTGAGGTCTTTGCCTGGTCGTATGAAGACATGCCAGGACTTGATGCAGATAATGTGGTACATCGTCTACCTACAAAAGAGGATTTCCCACCAGTAAAACAAAAGGTCTGTCGAATGCGACCAGATATGTCAGAGAAGATTAAAGCAGAAGTCATGAAACAATTCAACGCTGGATTCTTGGTCGTCACATCTTATCTGCAATGGGTTGCCAATGTTGTTCCCGTTCCCAAAAAAGACAGTGTGATACGGTGGAAGAACTGACTGTTTTTGAAATGCTGGTTTGCATTTTGCGTTTGTTTTTGCAAAATGTCGCGGTAAGCAAGAGTCGCCACCGACTTTTATTTTATCCAACAAGGAAAGGAAAAAAGCACAGAAAAATTCCTTTTTCGAGATATTTCTGAGTACGGGGGGTAGATTATAGAAAGGGAAGGTATTAGCACCCTTTCTATCCGTAGTTATCTACGGGCTCTTAGGTACTTGCTCATCATTTTCAAAATTGTTTTCTTTGTGTTTGTGGGTTTTGAAAAGTTTTTGTTTTTACTTCGATTTAACTCTTGCTTCTGTCTTCAAGAGTGTAATGAAGTGTTTTTGAAAACTTTGTTTGTAAAGGAGTGTAAGTGTGAAAAAGTTTTATTTTGACTGAGCAAGTACTTAAGAACTAATCTACCTACTCGAAAAAAGAATTGTTCTATGCTTGTTTCCTTTAGACAGTGTTATCCCACTATTAGTGAGTAGGTAGCACCGTCGTTGGAGTTTGAGGGTCAATTCGAAAGGGACGCACGGTCACTAAAGCAATGTTAGGACGTCTTAGTAATAACCCTAATGTCTTAGATCAATTATTCGAGGCAAAAATATCCGAGGCAACCTTTCTGAGGCAACTTATGATCTTTTAGACAAGAGGACGACCTCTAAAACAACCTATACTCAATGAGCGTTTTAACGAAGGAAACCAAGTGGGAGTGTACCCTAGGAGTGCGCATGTGCGAGTGATTCAGTTTCAGTTTATTTATCTTTGCACATGTTTAGGGTGATCTAACCGTTTTAAGATTAAACATACATTCTCGTCATGCAAACCCTAGTTATTCACATATCTAGCAGTTAAATATTTGCAGAAATTAAAGTGCGGAAAGTAATTTAAGCTATTACAAGGCTTCGAGTATTTACATAGCCAAAAACAAACCCTTTGAAATTTAAAAGCGGTAAAAATAAATAAATGTCCTAATTTAATTATTACAAATCAGGAGCAGATACATAATTGGGTGAAAAATAAAGCGCGCGAGAAAATTAGATAGAATGCGAAAACTAGGGTTTTGACCCTCCTAATTAAAAGAAAATGTTTTTGTTGTTTTTTAATATTTTTTAAGAAAAGAAATTAAGTCTTAAAATTAAATACTAAATTAATTGGTTATTAAATAAATTAATGAACAATAATTAAATGACACATTTTTGGGTTTTTGTTATTTTGGAAATAAAATAAAATGATTAAGTTAGTAATAAAAACCTATTGATTCTAATTGATTTTAATTATTTACAAAAATAAATTAAAGTTATCTAATTAATCAACTTAATTAAATTAATTGATTTATTGATGAAAAATAAATATCTAAAATTTAGTTGGACCTAAAAATATTTTTGGTGATTTTTTTGATAAAAAGAAAATTGTTTTATTGGTTAGTAAAAAATAATAAGTAATTAAATAAAATAAAAAATAAATATAAGAGAGGGATGAGAAAATGGGCCTGAAATGGGGGTCCGAACAACAATTTTCCTGGGCCCATTAGGGATGGTCCACGCTGACTTTTGCAATCCTGTATGGCATGTTTGACTTGGCCTATGGTGCACTCTCAGTGGTGGCCACCAGATCTGGCCATCTGGCCATCTGGCGTGTTGGATGATGAGGGAGTATGATGGACATCCTGGCTTTGCACACATTAGATCTCCTGAAATAAAATATGAAAATGGAAAATGCTGGAGGCAGGGAACGAACCCCTGACCTCCAGCCTTCCAAGACCTTAACGCTTAGCTGGCTTTCGCTGGGACACTTGTTTTTATTTGTTCATAAAACATAGAATAATGATAATATATAAAATAATAAAAAACAAAAGAAATTCCGCGCGAAATTCAAACGGGCGAATGGAGGCTGGCCACGTATTCGTCTTCTTCCCTGCACCGTGGCTAAAAGTTTGTTAGCATATACCTACGGGAAAATGTTCGTTGCTACAAACTAAGCATTCTCAAAATCTTCCACAGGCAATGGAAATAACATCTAACACCATGGTTAGATTCGTCTCGTCCTCCTAATCACAACCGTACCCATTACCAAGGCTAATTGTCCCTGATATTGAAATCCCTAAAACCAAGCTCGAAAACCTAGCAATGGTGATTAACGCTACTTGCCATATAAACGAAATTGAGTAATACAGAAAGTTTGCAAATGTTATAGTGATCAAGAATGTACAATTATTTCAACCTAACAATGCATAAATCGTGAGTTTCAAATTCAAGAACAGGGGTGTAACGTGAACGACTTACAGAGCGATTAGGGTCCGGAATGGACTTGCTCTTGATAGCTTTAGGTTTCTGAGAGTGCTAGGAAGCGATTGGGATCAATAACAAGCCTTGAGGATGCCTCTAACTATCAATTCGATCTCACACTTTTTTTGCTTTTTTTTTCAAAACTGGTTCTTGTTCTAGCACCTCCTTCCAACCTTCCTTTTGATCTGCACGCAGTCTATATGTATTAGTGAAGGAATTAGGGTTGCAAAACTGATCCAAATCCTTCTCTTTCAATGCTTTTTGATTTGATTTGATTTGATTTTAAGATCTTTCCAAACATGGATTTTTCAATCTTTTTGTTCACTCTAATGCCTTGCACGAATTGGGATGTTTTCTAGCTGTTCAATGAAGCCTGAAACAATCACAAAATCCCTTGTTATCAATGTTTTGGATTTTATTTGATTTATTTTGATTTAAATTAAATTAATTCAAATAAAAATCAAAATAAATAATAAAAATAAGATATGGAAAAGTGGAAAAGGCTAGAGCACTTGGGCTATGTTTCCAACCCAAAACAAGTGAAAAAGATTGGGCCAATTTGGCAAAATTTGAAGTTTTAGGGATAGTTGACTTTTGACAATTTTGCAAAAAAGGTCAACTTCAACAATGCATAACTTCCTCAATTTTGACTCTTTGGAGGTGTTATTTGAATTTTTAGAAATCTTGAGATATCCTCTATCAACCCTTTTGGTCTCATCTCATTTTGATATTCCATGCTCATGTACGAAGCTTTGACAAAAAAGGTGTTTTTGTTGACTTTTCAAAATGACCTATAATGTTGAAATTCATAACTTCTTGTGAGTGCATATTTTAATTTTGGGAGATGAATATGGATTATATGGAATTGCATCCTCTTAAATATGAGATTTGGATGGGTCATTTATCATAAAGTATGAGAAAGTTATGCTTGGTCAAAGTTGAGTTGACTTTTTCCTACAAAACCCTAATTTAGCAACTTTTTGAGTCTTGATGAATTATGAGCAATCCTTGATGAATCATGATCAACCCTTGATAAAATTATGAAAAGCACTTCAAAATGAGGATGTTAACCAAAAATCTTGAAGTTTGACTGTATGTAGGCCACAGTTGACTTTTGCCATAGCACAGTCGATTTTTGGGTCTTTTGAGCAATTGACTGAGCAAACTTCCTTTGCAAGGCTTGAAACTTGACATGGATGATCTTGAGAACATATTAGGACATTGGTGAGAACTTGGGATCACTTGGACTTAAGTATCTTGATGCAACATGAAACCCTAATTTGAAGTAGACTGCCTTAGGAGAGAGCTTGTCTGGCCAACCCTTGGGCTACTTTGAGCAACTTGGAGATCTTTCTTGCAATGTTTTGAGAAATATGGGAGGGAAAATTTTGGGGTAAAACAGATGACAAGGTACGAATGTGTATGGACTATAGATATTTGAATAGGGCAATCCCTAAGGATGATTTCCCACTTCCCCACATTGATATTCTAGTTGACAATACGGCACAACACAAAGTGTTTTCCTTCATGGACGGTTTCTCAGGATATAACCAAATCAAAATGGCGCATGAGGACATGGAGAAGACAAACTTTGTCACACAATGGGGCACATTCTGCTAAAAGGTTATGCCATTCGGACTGAAGAATATGGGGGCAACCTATCAGCATGCCATGGTAGATCTATTTCACGACATGATACATCACGAAATAGAGGTCTATGTGGACGACATGATAGCTAGGTCTCAAACAGAAGAAGAGCATCTAGATCATTTACAGAAACTGTTTGAGAGGCTAAATAAATACAAGTTGAGGTTGAACCCAAATAAATGCACGTTTGGAGTAAGTTCTGGTAAGCTCATATGCTTTGTCGTCAGCAATAAGGGTATTGAAGTAGATCCTTCCAAGGTGAAAGCGATACAAGAGATGCCTGCTCCTCATACTGAGAAGGAAGTCAGAGGATTCTTAGGAGGTTTAAACTACATATCCAGATTTATTTCTCACCTGATAGCTACTTGTGAACCAATCTTCAAATTATTGAAGAAAGATCAAGTAGTCAAATGGAATGATGAGTGCCAAACTGCTTTCGACAAGATCAAAGAGTACCTGCAAGAGCCTCCTGTTTTGATGCCACCAGTCGAGGGGAGACCATTGATCATGTATCTGACCGTTTTGGAAAATTCAATGGGGTGTGTATTGGGGCATCATGACGAGTTTGGTAGAAAAGAGCATGCTATTTATTACCTGAGCAAAAAGTTTACCGACTGTGAAACAAGATATTCACTGCTCAAGAAAACTTGTTGCGCTCTGGCATGGGCTGCTCACTGGCTAAGACAGTATATGCTGACTCATACTACCTTGTTGATATCTAAAATGGATCTGATAAAGTACATCTTCGAGAAACCTGCCCTCTCTGGGAGAATAGCGCGATGGCAGATGATCCTGACAGAATATGACATACAGTATACTACCCAGAAAGTAATAAATGGCAGTGTACTAGATGACCACCTTGCTCACCAAGCTGTAGAAGACTACCAGTCCATGAAGTTCGAATTCCCAGATGAGGACATCATGATGGTAAACAACTGTGAAGAATGCAAGCCATATGACGGACCTGAACAAGGATCCCGATGGACCCTGGTTTTTGATGGGGCATCTAACGCACTCGGCAACAGTATCGGTGTTGTACTCATATCTCTTGAAGGATGTCATACTCCTTTTACTGCAAGACTCTGCTTCAATTGTACAAACAACATGGCGGAATAAGAAGCATGCATCTTTGGTCTTAAAGCTGCCATAGATTTGGGGATCAAATCCTTAAATGTATTCAGAGATTCAGCTTTGGTCATCAGCCAGATCAAAGGGGAATGGGACACCAAACACCCTAACCTTATCCCTTACAAATAACATGTTTTGACATTGCTCCCATATTTTGAGAAGATTACCTTCGAGCATTTCTTGCGAGAAGAAAATCAACTAGCAGATGCACTAGCCACAATGTCATCTATGTTTAAACTTAAATGGGATAGCGAGGCTCCCCAGATGACCATTGAACGAAGGGATGAACCATCACACTGTTACGAGATTAATACTGAAGAAGTAGTGGACCAACCTTGGTTTCACGAAGTCAAGAGGTATCTCGAGGCTCAAGAATATCCCGAAGGAGCTTTAGTCAATGATAAGAAGTTCTTAAGGAGATTCTCTGCTAAGTTCTTCCTTAGTAATGACATTCTTTACAAACGCAACCATGACTTTGTGCTACTTCGGTGCGTAGACAAGGTTAAAGCCGAAAGGATTATGGCTGAGTTACATGAAGGCACTTTTGGCACCCATTCCAGTGGGCATACGATGGCAAAGGAAATCCAACGGGCAGGCTATTACTGGTCTACCATGGAAGCAGATTTCTATCAACACTCTCGAACTTGCCATAAGTGTCAAATCTATGATGACAAGGTGCACGTACCTCCGGTTCCTCTGAATGTCTTGACGGATCCTTGGCCCTTTGTTATGTGGGGCATCGATATGATTGGGGAAATCAAACCAACAGCCTCCAATGGACACCGCTTCATCTTAGTGGCCATTGACTATTTCACAAAGTGGGTTGAGGCGACTTCTTTCGCTTCCGTTACCAAGAATGTTGTCGCCCGGTTCATCAAGTAGAACCTCATCTGTCGGTACGGTATCCCGAAGAGGATCATTACAGACAATGGTACGAACCTGAACAATACTATGATAACCGCCCTGTGCGAGCAATTCAAGATCTAGCATCAAAATTCTTCCTCTTACCGGCTGAAGATGAATGGTGTTGTCGAAGCCGCGAATAAGAACATTAAAAAGATCATACAGAAAATGATAGTCACATACAAGGACTGGCATGAGATGCTACCATTCACTCTCCACGGGTATCGTACCACAACTCGCACATCAACATGGGTAACACCCTATTCTCTGGTATATGGCATGGAGGCTGTCTTGCCTATTGAGATCCAGATCCCCTCTCTGAGAATTATGAAAGATGCAGGGCTGGATGAAGAAGATTGGATCCAGACTCGACTTGATCAACTAAACTTTATTGATGAGAAAAGGCTTAATGTTGTCTACCATGGCCAAATGTATCAAAAAAAGATGATCAATACTTTCAACAAAAAGGTCAGACGGTAAGTATATCAAGTTGGGGATCTGGTGATCAAACGTATCATATTGCCGCAAGGTGATCCCAGGGGCAAATGGACTCCTACATACGAAGGACCATTTGTAATAAAAAACATATTCTTTGGTGGAGCAATGATCTTGACCACCATGGATGGCAACGACCTACCACACCCTGCGAACGCCGACATAGTCAAAAGATACTATGCATAAGAGACCCGCTAGGTTGACACACCTAGGCAAAACAAGGACATCCCGACGAACCAAAAAGGTTCGGGAAAAAATTAGGGATAAAACAAAAAAAAAACTTATACACTCGGCAAGTTGAAAACCCGAAAGGGAGACTTGGGCAAAAAAGGATTTCCCGGTGGACTGAAAACCCGAAAGGGCAGTCCAGACAAAAGTTAGGGAAATAAAGCGTATGACTATGTTCCGTTGGATCACCGTACGAACAACCTTTGGCTTCCACTGACAAACTCAGAGGTTCTGATCAATTCAATCATCTTCGGACGAGGCAACGAATAGACAAGGTGCTCAAAGACATGAAGGCTATAGTAGAATGGGAACCCCATGGGATTATTTCACATAGCTATCTTTTCTTTGTATGAAAATTTTCATTTTTTTACGACATCATTCTCTTACTAGAATGTTTGTCTCATTGTATAAAAATACTTACTCAAAGTCAATACAAATATATCCTTTGAAAGTGCAAAACTATATGTTTTTCTTTACTCTTGTGTTTTGTTTACAAAAACATCCAATAATTTATTTTTGAACATGTGCATTTGAACATAATTACTGTTTACAAATAAACAAAATAGAAAGACAATCACTGATGGCTTTAAGAGATAGGGAAATCTCTCCAAGTTATTTCCATAAGATCCCCCGTAGTGTGTAGTTTAATTCCCAGTGGAACAAAGCTTCCAATTATCAATCCCTAGTAGAAGTCGTCCAATTTCTCAGGATTCCCAAACAGGATTTTACAAGCAGTACAAGGCATTTTCCTTACAACAAAATTTATTTCTCTAAGCAGAAATTCATCAACACTTCGAGTTTACAACATGAAGACTTACACTCCATATCCTCAGCAGTGGTCAGGGATTTATTTTCCCCAATCCAACAGCAATGCAGCAGATTAGCTCACATACGCATACATCGCATCCATATATCATAAACATTGATAGCACAAATGCATTATACCATGCATTCCATACAACATGACTTTGCATTATAGCTAACATTTTACCCTTTTCAGGATAAGGTTAACAGCTACCATTAACAATGTTCAAAGTTCGCAGATACAATCCAGATACGCCCCAGACACGGATGCCATTCTGATACTCATTTAGAATCTCTTATACAGTTCATATACGCCCCAGACATGAATGCCATTCTGATACTCATTCTGAATCTCTTATACAGTACAAATATGCTCCAGACACGAATGCCATTCTGATACTCATTCAGACTCAACTTTCAGATACAGTTCAGATACGCTCCAGACACAGATTCCATTCTGATACTCATTCAGATTCTTTCTCAGATACAGTTCAGATACGCTCCAGACACATATGCCATTCTGATACTCATTCAAATTCTTTCTCAAATACAGTTCAGATACGCTCTAGACACGGATGCCATTTTGATACTCATTCAGATCCAACTTTCAGATACAGTTCAGATACGCTCCAGACACAGATGCCATTCTGATACTCATTCAGACTCAACTTTCAGATACAATTCAGATACGCTCCAAACACGGATGTCATTCTGATACTCATTCAGATCCAACTTTCAGATACAGTTCAGATACGCTCCAGACACGGATGCCATCCTAACACTCATTCAGACTCAACTCCCAGATACAGTACAGATACGCCCCAGACACGGATGCCATTCTGATACTCATTCAGAGCCTCTTTCAGATACAGTACATATACGTTCCAGACACGGACACCGTTCTGATACTCATTCTTTCAGCTTACAAATTACAATTCACAAATCACTTTTGGATGGAATCTACAAGCCCATATCCAACAACTTTCTATCACCTCTCCAAATGGAATCTTTAAGCCCACTCCCTTAACTCTCACATCACCGAGTGCAAATTTCTGGGCACTCTAGTGTCCAATCATCTTTCACCTTCGAGTCACGAATGGAAAAACTTGTCAATCTAACTCTTCAGGCTTAAGAAGATTGAATAGGGGCAGACGTTGTACCCCAAAATTTTCCGTCTCACTTATCAAGAATTTGCTCACAAGATCTCCTTGGGCTCAAGACTACACTAGGGTTTGATCAGCTCAAGACACCTCCTCAAGCACTGATGACCAAAATTAGGGTTTAAGTTTGCACAAGGATTATTGAACTTTCTGTGCCACATATGATTTTCATGGATCATTATGGACCCCCAAGATTACACATGTCAAGTTTTAAGCCTTGGATCACATTTTTTATCAGTCAATTGAGCAGTTGACCTAAAAATTAGTTGTATTGGGGAAAAAGTCAACCATGGCCAATTTATAGTCAAACTTCATATTTTTTGACCCACATAAACATTTTAAACTCATATGTATCATTTGATCAAGTTTGGACCACAACTCCTCAAGAAATTTGATCAAATCTCCAAAAGGGAAAAATTGTCAAAATTAGGGTTTTGACTGGGAAAGGACAATTTCTGATTTTTGACCTAGCAAATGGTCAATTGGATTAAGGCGTGATCTCAAGAGTCCAATTGCATAATTTTTACCTAATGACATGGTTCAAAACATTGCAAGTCCATTGGATTGACAGATGAATTTTGCAGTCAACTGATCAAAAGTCAACTGTATACTGAAAAGTCAAACTTTGACTTTTTGGACAAATTCAAGTGCCAAAGATCATAATTCATCAAAAAATGTCAAAATATTAAACTTATTCATCAAGAAATCAAAAAGTCAAGATTTCATTTTGAAAAAGTCAAATTTTCTAAACTTAGAAATTTTTCTAAGTGTTCGAAATTTCATGTTTTTTCATAACTTTGAGCAAACTTTTCACCATGATGCAAGATGATTCAAGAGAAACTTCCAACATGAAAGTTGTAGATCTACATGAAATATACAACTTTTCTTTACATAACTCCTTCCAAAAGTTCTTGGATCTCAAGTTATAATTTTATGAACATGTGGTCATGAAATTAAACACTTAGTGAAATTTTGCCCTAATTTGGTCAGGATTTTGACCCAACTTCATGGCACTTTTTAATATAGTTACAAGGGGAATATTCAAAATCAATTCAAAGATAGGTTGTAAAGCACATTGCAACCTTTCCAAAATGTCCAAGAACTCCTTGAGATCATTCTTAAGTAGGGAGAACCGAAGAGATGAAGTTAGGGTTTCATCACTTAAATTACAAGTCCTTTTTTGATGAACACGTGAACCAAATCCATGCTAGGCTGCATAATCTTTGCTTTAAAGGCCTCAAACTTGTTTGTAACTCCATAATTAAATGTTTACACAGCTGTTAGAGCTTTGATCCAAGCAATTGAGCTATTATCCAAGTTGCATTTCCATTAATGGCACGAAGTTAACATTGTCATTCTTGTAAAGCAAGCTTTTTGCATAAAGTCCACTCTTGAGCCTCTAACTTGTTCCCTCTGATCACACTCCATCCACAAAGTCAGGAGAAAGCTTGTTTAAAGCATAACCACTCTATGAACCAAGTACAAGGCATGAAAACTTGTTTTGTCAAAAAATCACATGTTGAACTTAAACATGTAAATTTGAATTCTGATCAACTAGAGCACTCCAAACTTTTTGCTTATAAATAGAGTCACTATTTGTGAGCTAAGAGAGGAGTTTTAGCACCCTGAAACACTCCCAAATTCTCACTAGCCAGAAATTGCACAAAAAACACCATTGATACATAGTTCTGAGCTTAAACTTGTATCTCCCATTTCCTAAAGCTTCCTTACATCAAATACAACTCATCCCCATCCTTATTCTAGAACTGTAACACCATTTACCATAACCTCCATAACCAAAAAATAGAGTCTGCAACTTGACTTCTCCAGGCCATTTCAGCCACTCTCAATTCAAGCAAACCATTGCATTAGCTTCCTAGGACCTTTATGAAGCTAACCTGGTCATCACCATCACTTGAAACAAGCTCAAACTCAAAACACGATTTCCAGTTTTGAGGTAAAATTTCTCAACTTGGAACTCTTCATACAGGCATCATCAATAGTTTATTTGTGAACAAAACATGTAAATATCATTGCCCTGAAGCTAACCATGTCCATAGTTTCCATTAATTTTGCTTGAGCTTAGAGAATTTTGAAACTGAAATTTCTGAGATTTTTAGGGTTTAGATTAGGGCCATTAAAATTCATGCTTATCTTTGATCTATAGTTTTAATGCTTTACATTTTTGAAACCGTGAGAAAATTTGCTACAAGTTTCATGTTTACAATTTTCATTTTTGATGAGAAATGAGCAAGTTACAGTTGGTCTGGGTTGAAGATGAAGTCTTCAGGGCGCATTTTGCCTTGTATATTTATTGTTTTGCTTATGTTAACAGATGTAGTATAGCCACCCCAGTGGTAGAAACGCGCGCCTGTAACCTTTGGGACCTGGGTTCGAGCCCCAGTGGTACCCTTTTCATTTTTCACATTTTTTACTTGCTGATTTTTGTGTTTTTGGCAGGCGCCGGGCCTCTTTGGGCCTGACTTGTTTTTTTATTTTTGCTAGCTGACCTCCCTGTTGACTAATGGCACCCCTGGCCCAAGTTTATTTATTTTTTATTTATTTCTTTTTTATTTTCTTAAATATATTATCTAAATATTAGAAAAAATCATAAAATACAAAAAATGATAGATTTATATTTTGACTTAGTTTATTTTATTTTTCTCACAAGATATTTTTATTAACTATACTTTATTTATTTTTTTACTTATTATCTTGTAAATATAATTAAAACTGGGTTATTAGTTATTTTCTTTCATACTAATTAAAATACATTATATTTAATATTAAAAAAGGCCAAAAATATTTTATAATGCTATAAATATTTTCAAGACAAAAATACCAAAAAATACATTTTTCTTAAACTTATTTTCTTTTAATCAACTAAATAGAATTAGGGTTTTATTAAAAATCTTTTCTTAATAAATTTAAGTTTAATTAATTATTTTCTTTAATTAATTAGGTTAAGACAATTTCCCTTTTTCTCATAAAAATCAAACAAAATATTCATTTTTCTTCACCTTCACTATTGCATATTTATTCTTTTTGCACATTGTATTTATTTAATTCTTTGTACATTGATACCCGTTCAATATGGTTGTAATATACTAACTAGGTTTACATTCTTGCAAATCCTCATTCAATTTGTACACCCCTCCCACAAAAATTGTAATAGCTTAGTAACTTTAAATTCCGCAATTTATCGCTTTTATACACAAATGCTAGTAATTAGGGTTTGTATGGAAAGACTAAAATCAACACTTAGAAAACCCTAATTCAAGACAAAAACAAGCATGAAAATGATACACTTGCACACAATCACCCCTAGGGTTATTTCACTTGGTTGCCTTATACAAAATGGCCATATTACGCATGTAAGGTATCTTAGCGAAAACAAGCAAATACAAGAACATAGTCCTCGATGATGCTATCTAAGTTGCCTTTCAAATGATCTTAATCCCTAAAAAAGAATGCTAAGATATCTTGCAATATTGCTAATCATGGTTATACGATGACCCACGCCCGTCCTATTTACATCCAAAGATAGGGTTACTTACCAAATCAATGGTAAGATAACAATGTCAAAGGAAAAAGGAAATGAACATGAAAGACTTTTGAGTAGGTAGATTGTTTCTAATTACTTGCTCAATTTCAACAAAACATCCTTGCTATTTTCAAAACAAACACCTACACTTCCAAACATCTTACAAACTTGAAAACATTTTCAAAAGATCAAACATCTTTGTATACATTCTTACAAACAAGAATCATTACAAAGATTTCCTAAACAATGACCTCTTTTCAAAATACTTTCAAAAACCACACAAAGCATAATTTAAAATATAAAGCAAGTGATCTAGAAAGTAACTAAGAGCCCATGGAAAACCATAGATGAAAAGGATGCTAATACCTTCCCTTTTCATAATCTACCCACCGAACTCAAGAAACAATCTCAAATGTCTTTCCTGTGCTTTTTCACCTTTCCTTTTGGATAAAAGAAAAGTCGGTGGCGACTCTTGCTAACCGCAACATTTGCGATCAAACGCAAAACCCTCAAGTCAAATCTCCCACTGTATCACAGCGCATCAAAAACAGACGCTTCGAAAAGCCCGTACATTGCCTTGCTATATAATAAGCCTTGGTTTCACGACATCCAGGAAATGCCTCAAACATCAACAAAACAAACTCTACGGAAATTAGCCTTAGAATTCTTCCAGAATAACGGTATGTTGTACAAGATGAACCACGACATGGTCTAATACTCAAGAAGATTCTGCTACCTCGCCTCGACTCACGTGGTAAATGGACCCCCAATTATGAAGGTCCATATGTAGTCAAGACAGCATCCCCCAGTGGTAATCTTTTCTCTATAATAATGGACGGGGAAGAATTACCGCACCCGACAAGTTCAAATGCAGTCAAAAACACTATGTATAAGAAGCTCGCTAAGCTCGAACCTTAAACAGACGATTTAGGCAAAAAGGAGCGTCCCAGTGAATCGAAAACCCTAAAGGGCGATCCAGGCAAAAATTAGTGGCATATAAACAAAAAAATTATCCCGGTGGATTGAAAACCCGAAAGGGAAATCCAGGCAAAAGTTAGGGATTTCATACAAAGAAATAAATAACAAAAAGATTGCAATCTAAGAGCTGCAACTATGAACCACGAAGGGAGAGATAGGTTTGAGTCATACAACTCAGAAGAAAATGAGATAAGATCATTAAAAGGATATTGGAGAACAACAGTTACAATCATCATTTTTATTGCCATTTACAGTTTAAAGCTTTCTGTAATTACCTCTTTCTAGGAATTGCATCTTGTATTCCCGCCTATTCAGAGGCCTATCAATAAAACAATTGCTTTCTTTGCATTTTTTAAATTGCATTTTTTTCTTTTCTCAGACTTGTTTACAAAATATTACGATTATTACTTGTGAATATTGTCTTGAAATCATTTCGGGGAATTAACAAAATAAAAGCATTTGACAAAACATAGAAAAAATCATTCTGGTTAGAAAAATATTAAAAGAAAATCCACGTCTACGTCCACGCACATGGCTACTCCTACGTCTTGCATATGTCTACGCTTACGCCTGTACCTACGACATACGAATCTACATACGTCTACGCCTGCATACAAATCTATGCATAAGTCATTACCTATGTCTACATCTATGCCTACATACAAATCTATGCATAAGTCATTACCTACGTCTACACTTACGCCTGCGCTCATAACATATGAATCCACCTACGTCTACACTTTCGCTTGCGCTTACAACACAAAGGCCACACATATGCCAATACATACGTCTACGTCTGCGCTTACAAACATACAAATCTACGCATAGGCCATTACCTACGTCTACGTCTACGCCCACAATAAAAAATCAACGCTCAACTTTGGCTAACATTTCCGACCGTGTTCAAGTTCAACAATACTACGACGACACCATATACAATGCCAGAAGTTGGTAACTCTGAGCCAATGGTTTAAAGGAGAGAACGCAAGGAATAGTCTTCATAATATTTTAAGGCATACGCACATCTTACGCATATTTCATACATACATTTTGCATACCTTAAGCATATATATGCATTATTGCATACAATACGCATATATCCAAGGTTCCATATCAATGTTAAACATCATACATTTCGCATGCATACAACATTCAATACGCATGCATACATGTGTATCACATAGCAAATAGACAAATAATCTCACCCTCAATTCAACTATCTAAGGGTCAACCAATGCAATACTTCTCCTACGATTCAACCCGTCACCTCAGTCTTCATGCCGTGACACACTCAGCCTATCACCTAAGTCTTCCTGCAGTGATGAGCTCCTTACAAACTCAATATGTTGCCTCTAAGCCACAATATATCTTCAAAACCCATTATGTTTCCTCCAAGCCGCAACATATCTTCAAAACCCATTAGGTCTCCTCTAAGCCGCAACATATTCTCAAAGCCCATTATGTTGCCTCTAAGCTGCAACATACTATCCAAGCCCAACACATTGCCTCTAAGCCACAATGTATCCTCAAAACTCAGTATGTTTCCTCTAAGCCGCAACGTATTATCCAAGCCAGCGCATTGCCTCTAAGCCGCAGTGTATTCGTGAAACTCGGCATATTGCCTCTAAGTCGCAATATATCATCCAACTCAAATACATTGCCTCTAAGCCGTAATGTATTTGCAAAACTCGACACATTGCCTCTAAGCCGCAATGTATATTTCCAGATTAGTATATTGCCTCTAAGCTGCAATATATCATCCAACTCAAATACATTTCCTCTAAGCCGCAATGTATTTGCAAAACTCGACACATTGCCTCTAAGCTGCAGTGTATCTTTCCAGATCAACATATTGCCTCTAAGCCGCAATATAAACCAGCACATTGCCTCTAAGCCGCAATGCATTACCCAAACTCAGATCATCGTCTCAGACTTCAGGCAGCGATGTTTAAAACCACATTTAGCTTATCACATCATACTTCACGCAGTGATTTGCAAACCTAATCCATTGCCTCAGACTTCATGCAGCAATGTATTCCAAACTCCAGACCATCGTCTTAGACTTCATGCAACGATGTTCAAAACAAATTCAGCTTATTACATCATACTTCACGCAGTGATTTGCAAACCTAACCCATTGCCTCAGATTTCATGCAGCAATATATTTCTTATTCTAAGACACGGATCATTGCCTCAGACTTCATGCAGTAATATATTCCAGACTCCAGGCCATCGTCTCAGACTTCATGTAGCGATGTTCGAAACCAGATTAGCTTATCAAATCAGACTTCACGCAGTGATTTGAAAGCCTAAACCCATTACCTCAGACTTCATGCAGTAATGTGTTTCTTATTCAGCAACACGGATCATTGCCTCAGACTTCATGCAGCAATATATTCCAAACTCCGGACCATCGTCTCAGACTTCATGCAACGATGTTCGAAATAACCAATTTTAGCTTATCATATCAGACTTCATGCATTGATTTTCAAACCTAACCCATTGCCCCAGTCTTCATACAGTAGTGCGTTCCCTTATTCTGAGACACAGATCATTGTCTCAGACTTCATGCAGCAATGTGTTCCAAACTCCAGGCCATCGTCTTAGACTTCACGCAGCGATGTTCGAAAACCAAATTTATCTTATCACATCAGACTTCACACAATGATTTATGAACCTGACCCATTGCCTCAGTCTTCATGCAGCAGTGCGTCCCCTTATTGTGCAACACAAATCATTGCCTCAGACTTCATGCAGTAATGTGTTCCAAACTCCAGGCCATTGTCTCAGACTTCACGCAACGATGTTCGAAAACCAAATTTATCTTATCACATCAGACTTCACACAGTGATTTGCAAACCGGATCCATTGCCTTAGTCTTCATACAGTAATGTGTTTCTTATTCCACAAAATCCAGCCTATCGCATCAGACTTCACGCAGCGATTCGCGAACCAAACTCATTGCCTCAGACTTCATGCAGCAATATATATCTCTTTACTCTGTAACACAAACCATCGCCTCAGACTTCATGTAGCGATGTCCGAAAATCAAATCTAGCTTATCGTCTCAGACTTCAGGCAGCGATTTGCAAAACTGTAACCCAATGCATCAGGCTTCAAGCAGCAATGCCTTCCTTTATTCCATAAACACCGATCATTGTCTCAAACTTCATGCTGCGATGAAGAACAAAACTTTAACCCATTGAATCAGACTTCATGCAGCAATACATTTCATTATTCCATAAACACCGATCATTTCCTCAGACTTCATGCTGCGATGCTCCAAAGAAAACAAAACTCAACACATTGCCTCTAAGCCGCAATGTATTATCCAAACCAACACATTGCCTCTAAGCCGTAATGTATCTTTCCAGATTAACATATTGCCTCTAAGCCGCAATGTATGATCCAAACTTAACACATTGCCTCTAAGCCGCAATGTATGAGCCAAACTTAACACATTGCCTATAAGCCGCAATGTATTCTCAAACTCAACACATTGCCTCTAAGCCGCAATGTAGTATCCAAATCAACACATTGCCTCTAAGCCGCAGTGTGTTCTTCAAACTCAAACACATAGCCTCTGAGCCGCAATGTATTCATGTGCAAAACATCTCCTCAGACGTCATGCAGCGTCACGAACATAATCCATGGCCTCAGTCTTCAAGCAACCATGTATCACCAATCATTGTTATACTCATCCTCCAAATAGGTGAATAAGCCAACACATAGAAAATTGTGCTCAGAGATTATCTACCTCGTTATCAAACCCGGGTAAGCGATATATCATCAGCTTTTCCTACTTCCTTGAGACTTATAAGGGTATGCTACATCAGTATAACCTTATGTTTTTAGGAAAAAATTTGGGATACTTTAAGTATTCAATAAAATTTCAATCAAAATGCGCAAGACTCGAGTTTTCTCACGCTATTCGATTGAAAGATAATTGAATAGGGGCAACTATCATACCCTAAATTTGTCCTACCTCAAGGATTTTATTTTTCAAGATTAAAATAGAAGAAATATTTAATTAAAGATGGTATAGCAGTATCTGATGGCCTATCTTTATCCAAGACTAGGGGGTGTGTTTTAATTCAGGAAAGTTGGGCTTTCTAAATCAGAAAGGCTCGTGCATCCGTAAACCTATTCGCAACGCATGTTGGCTTATGGCCCATGCGATTCGAAAATGAAAAAAATTCAAATAATAGTTAAGTTTTTAATTAATAAAACCCATTTTTAGTGTTAATGTTATTAGTAAAAGGGGGAGGGTACAATTACAAACAGTAAGCCCATTAAGACTTAACAACCCATTTGTTGTTGGCTTGTTTTAGGAAAAAGTACTATTAAAACTGTCGTTATCATTATTTTAATTGAAAAAGTATAATAAGTAATATATATTTCTTTAAGAAAACGTGACATGTTTTTTTACTGCTGTTAGACTTTGTTTTAATAATGTTGGAGTTAATTATTAAATTTGTTTATTAAAAGCTTTTGATTAAACAATCAACATTGGGTTAGAGGCCAATTGGGCCTAGTGGTGTTAAAAAATGTTTTTGCTGTAACAAAAAAATATAATGGAGTTGAATAATTACTGCAGGGCCCAAATAACATTTTCATTTGTTGTTTTGTTGAAACAATTTTTTTTGGTCATTAGATATTGAGTTTTAAAATCTTTTATTAAAGATTTGAAAAAAAACTGTGTTGAAAAGAATTTTGGGCCTAGTGATTTTTAAATTGGTTTTTGCTGTAACAAAAAAAAATGCGATGGGCTATACTGAAAAAATCATGCGTAGGGCCCAAATCCAATTAACAGTGACTGTTCCAATTTGAGCCAAAATTAGCGTATGTGATTGTTCACTTACGTCTACTGTTCAAATCAAACACTAAAACAAATATTTCTAAAATCCAGTACAAGAACAATATGCAGAAAATCCAATATTTATACAATCAAATCCGATTTACAAATCTGAAATTTACAGCAAATCCAGAAATCTCAATAAATTAACATCAATTCAAATCCCTAATTATTTCAACTCTAACCCCTAATCTTTGCTAAATCCACCTATAACAGAAATTCTAAAGCCCTAATTTCTAAAAGGATAGAAATACTAACAAAACAATAGCAGTGGGGGGGGGGGAGACGACTCAGAGATACAGAAGAGGAACAACAAGAATACAAAGGCGTATTTTTTACAGATTCGAACAGAGAAGGAGACAAGAACAAAGAAGAAGAGGATTCGTATACCGCGAAAGGGTTGTTGTTGAAGACGCCGGGAGGGAGCAATTGGGGTTTCGACACCTGAAACCCTAATTGCTTGGTCGTTAATTGTACCGCCGCGCCACTATCGTCTCCGCCGCTCCAATCGCTATACACCATCATTGTATGCCTCTCTTACCCTGTAAAAGAGAAGAAGAACAAGGGATCAACATCAAATCGAAAAGCTCAAGAAATTAGAATAAGCAAATTGCGGAGTGGGTAAAAAATCCTTAGCTTTTTCTTTTGGTTTTTTTTTTGTGTTTGGGGTTGGGGTTATGATTTGGGGTGGGTTTGGTTTTGTCGCCGCCGCTGGGTGGAATCGGCATTACGGTTAGAGAAGAGAGGTTGGAAAAGGTTATGTGAGAGAGGGGAGAAGACTAATCATTGTAACATAAAAATGGAAATGAAATACAATTAGTGAAAACAAGGTTTTTATATTCTGTTCAATCTGGTATACACGCACCCATGGCAGTTATCATGTTCCCTCAGATATTATTCGCACGATCATCATCAGACGGTCATAGGCAGAGTCTCCATCGCGTAACCATGCACCCTCACACACTAGATCATGCATGCCCCTCAAAAGGCTGTAATAGGCCTAGCCCATTACTCTTCATGCCCCCATTCCCAATTTTACTAAGACTCCAAAATAATTCACACCCCCTATCTAGCCTGTACAATGGGCCTAACCTAACCTAATTTCAGCACCCCCATCCTTTTACTCCATAATTGGAAATGCACCCCCCAGGTTTAATCAATCATTTGTTTTATTATTTTTAATACATTATATTTTTATCTATTTTTAATTCTTATACTTATTATATTTTTATAATAATAATTATTTATATTTGCAATTAGTATTATTATTCATTTTTATTATATATATTATTATTTATTATATCATGAAAATAAGTTTTTTTATATCAAAATACATATATTATTTTCCTATATCATTTGCATTAAAATATGTTTACTCATGCATTAACCAAGAACTTCGCAATTGATATTATAAAAAATACCCAATAAACAACAAACTATTTTTTGCAATAAACTAAGCTAATCAACAGTCTTTTTTGCAAATGGGTTTCAAACTAATTTTTGCTTACTGCGTTCTCAGTTAAAATCTCCACAATCACTACTCCCGACCGAGTGCGAAGTGATTCAAAATATGTTTGCAAACCCCTAAAAGACACTAACCCATACAAACTACTAATTGAGACTCTGATTTCTCATAAGAGGATACGTAGGCACGCGATCTAAAATCGTGGCGAGTCTTGCTAATTAAAACTTAAAACCCTGTTTACCCCAAACCTAAACCTAGAGCTTAATATCCTTGTGAACAAGGTAGATGAAAGGTGCCTAACACCTTCCTTTCGTCTAATTGAGTCCGAAACTTAGAATCTCTGTCCGCGAATTAGGGTTTTCTGTTGGGTTCCCTTCCCTAGGATAAAAACTAATAGTGGCGACTCTTGATTAAAGAACCAGTTGCAATAGTTGGTATGAGTCATGCAAAAGTTTTATGCTCAGACTTAAGATTATGCAAGAAATAACTGAGAAGATCAAGATGATCCAAGAGAGGATGGAGGCTTCTCAGAGTCGTCAGAAGAGTTATCACGATAAGAGGAGGAAGGCACTTGAATTCCAAAAGGATGATCACATGTTTTTGAGAGCTACTCCGATAACCGGTTTTGGTAGAGCTTTGAAGTTGAGAAAGCTTACACCACATTTTGTGGGTCTATATAAAATATCAGAGAAGATATGTGAGGTGGCTTATCAAATTACTCTACCGCCATCGCTTGAAAATCTCCATGATGTGTTTCACATGTCTTAGTTGAGGAGATACATTCCAGATCCTTCCCATGTGATCCAAATGGATGATGTACAGGTGAGAGATAACCTGATCATGGAGGCATCGCTCGTGTAGATAGAAAGTCGGGAAGTGAAGCAATTACAAGGTAAAGACATTGCCTTAGTTAAGGTATTATAGAGTGGACCATCTGATGAAAGTTGGACTTGGAAACGTGAGGATCAGATGAGAAAGTCTTATCCAATTCTGTTTATGCCAGGTAATTTTCGAGGGCGAAAATTCTTTAAAGTGGGGGAGTTGTAACACCCCAAAAATAATTAGATTATTTATTTGATTATTTAATTGATTTATGATGAGTGTTTGTGATGAATTTGTGAGTATATGTGATGTTTTGATGAATATGATGTGTGATGTGCTGCTATGTATGGTATAGTGAAAATTAAGTGATATTGGGTGTTTTAGTAATTTTAGATAATTAGAATAATAAGGGCAATATGGTAATTAGTGAAGTGATTAGTGAGGGTAAGATGTGAAGACCATAGAAATGGTCCTAGGGTTAAACAAGGAAAAGTGAGTGCCATTATTTCATTCTGTGCAATCGTGAAAGTTGGGAAGAAGTAGTGAACAGGAGCTAGGGCACAAGAACTTAGAGGGATTCTGTAGAACACAGAGAAGGAAAGATCATTTATAGGAGAATCTAAGGTAAGGGGGTTATCCTTATTATTATGATTCATATAGGGTTTAGATGTATTATGATGAATTTGATAACATGATAATTATGATGAGATTGATGATATATTGATGTTGAGATGCTATGAAATGATGTATACAATGCCTACTATGATGTGTTATTATGATGTTGTGAAACCATGGTGAATTGTATGAATTTTGGACTGAATGGGTGAGGAAATCATAAGGAATTTTGACTGGTTCTATGCAGAAAACGCAATAGCATAGCTGTTGTTTTCGCAGCCTCGTCGGGAGAGCTCCCCAAGTCGCCAGGCGAAGCATCTTTGCCAAGACTTCTCTGGGTGAGAGTGAGGCGAGAGAGAAGGATGATTTTTGGGCCGGTTTTGGAAAATGTATGGGGGTGACACTCGCTCCTGCTTCGCTGGGCGAGCGAGATGGCGAAGGTGATCTATGTCGGGTGAATGAGAGGAGAGGGAAATAGGAGAAAAACAAAGCTTCTGGAAATCATATGAGGGAAGGGTTGTCGCCCCAACCTCGCCAGGTGAGAAAGTTGCTTCGTCGGGTGAGCCTCGAGCGAGGGACACCAAGAATGAATTTTAAAGTATCGTAACTTGAGTATTAGGACTCTGTTTGACATATAGTTCGAAGAATTAGGAAGCTAATACAATGAACTATACTTTTGTGTGGTATAATGAACCATATGATGTAATTTTCAGTACCTATGCTTTGATGAATGGGATGATTTTGTGATTGGTTTATTATGATATGTGTGTAAATGATGAATTGATGTTGCTATGATGATGCCATGTTGTATTATGAAGTAATTGATGTTGTTATGATGAATGAAGATGATAATTGCATGCTTGATGTGTAGACATGCCATGTGAAGATAATTATATGATGATTGTGTGAATGATGATGCGTTTTGACTAGCAGTGGTCATGTTTTATTACGTTGTTGCATATCATGCATTAATGGCATATGTTAGTGCTTTGGCCCAGTGATGTCAGGATGTTGGTCCAGTGATGATTGTTAGGATGTTAACCCAGTAAGAGCCTCAATCCCATGGTGTGGATTGAGTGCATTTTTATGAAGTGTTCTCGTTCCAAGCGAGAATCGTTCCTATGGTGGGGATATTTGGATAAAGATGACTTGGTCATTAGTGAAGTTTTGGTACCATATGCATGAGTCAATGATGTTGCACTTCATTATATGTGACATTACATAATGATTGATTAAGTGATGATGATGATGTTATGATCTCAGTGGTGTTTGATGATAGATGTTGATGTGATGAGATAATGATATAATTAATGTGTATTGACGATGCGAAAGTGTGAGTATAATATATGCAGTATAATGATATGTATAATCCATGGTTATTTGTTGTTGTACTACTATATCTATTCCATATATATTTTATAATAATTTGTCATTACTAACCTTTTCTACTTAGAAATGTTACCTCTATACGTGGGTAACTTGCAGGTAATCAGGAATAGTTTGTTGAAGCTTAGAGGATTGCTTCAGAGTGCGTTATTTACTTCCTGTTGAATAAAGTGGGTCTTGCTCTGATATGTAACATCAGGGCTGGGATCGCTTGATTGGAATAATTAAGTTCTTTTAGTTATCTTGAGATTTTGAACTATCTTTCATAGTATTTTGAGTTATTTGAATAATGAATTATGAATGATGAAGTATGATGAAGCATCTATGAAGTATTTTAATAAGAGTGTTTTGAATTTAAGAATTCCACTGCGAGTAGTTGAAGTGCCATTGTTGTTATTAATGATGCATTCACTATAATTGATTTTGAAAACCCGTGTTATGGAGCAAGATGTTTTGCATGACATTTATATGAAGATGTGACACCCTTGTTAATGGTTTATTTGAATTATTTTCGTAAATTATACACGAATTATATGTGGATTTATAAGTATGTTACAATGTCTGGCTTGGAGAAGTATCCATTTTATTTTGCAATAGATATGTTGTCAACTAATAAAATCCGTGGCGATACTTATGTTTTCTTTTTACATGAGCATGCTTGTTTGAAAATGGTTAACCATGTCAGGAAGATATTGAAGTTGCCATAACCCACTAATGCATGGTTCGATGATGTTATCCACTATTTCGGTCTTTATGGTTTATGTTCTTCTATGTATGTGACCATAAACCACGACATGCAGGCGACTTTTACAGAGAGGTGTCACTAAGAGGCGTCATCTTTCCACCTACCTATATGTGGGATGAATATCACTTTGGATGACGTCTCATGCCTCCTACATCGTCCCATCAGGGGAAGATTACTGGACCATGTGAGGATCGAGCGAGAAGAAGGGGTTGATCTGATGGTTACCCTGTTGGGGGTTGACCCCGATAGAGCAACGAAGGAGGCAGCTGGCATTAGAGGTGCTCATGCACGATTTAGCTTTTTGGAAAGTCTTTATAAAGAACATGTGAAGGGGGATTTGGATGCCGTTGGTGATAATGCACATGTTGTGTACCACTATCATTTCACATTGAGGTGTTACCTCTTATTCTTGGTTGACATGTTCATATTTATGGACAGAAGTGCTACATATGTCGATGAGGTATACCTCAAGTACTTCACAGTCTTGACTATAATCACGAGTACAATTGGGGGGGGGGGCGCATGTTTGGTCTACCTGTACTCGAAGTTGTGAGATATTTTTCTTTGAAAGACAAAGCCGATGACAAAGTGTTCCGTGCTGCTTGTGTTAATTTCTTGTTACTAATATTTTTATAATTAATTTGTTACACTTATTATTAATATTGTATTCGAACCATTTTCTGGGATGAATCATCTCTCACTTCCCTCGCATCACTGGGTTTGAAGCTGCACCTAAATACATATAGGACATTCCTTATGCAACCACTTTTATTCCGTACATGGGGAATGATGCAGGCGAGCCACTCAGAGCCTCTCTTGACCGTATGGTACCAAGATACATTTTCTTCTGCCCATACGAGGGCCACTGTCAGTCGTGTCAATTTGACATTATTTCCTTATAATTTGGCTGACAGAGATGTGAGTCATCTCTTATGTATCCATATCTTCCTGAGTGAGTGATGTGCCAGTTTGACTACTCGTAGATTATTCCGAGACCTCCATATGAGTCTGCTCCTCCCATCAGCCGCCGTAGAGACCTATCAAAGATACTGGATGATTTCGAGAGTCACCTGGTACTAGAGGATTATTGTTGGGAGTTAGCTCTTGTACACTAGGTTTGTATTGAGGGCTACTTGACATGGTTCTATAGAGAGTCACATCCTATCATGCCGTCAGACGCTCCTGAAGAACTACATGGGCCATCCAACCAGAAGGTACTTGAGCTTCAGGCAAAGAGCATGACAATGGTGTGTTGGCGTGTAGTGAAGATGGGCAGAACAACCATAAAGTAAGGACACTTTGAGGATGGCAGTCCCCAATTATCCCTAGTCGAGCACATGGTTTTCGAGTTACGGAATATCGTGAAGTACAAGTGACAGAGAAGGCATGCAGTTAGACATACCCAATATTTTATAGTGGGATGTTTAATTTTTTTTTTGTATTTTCAGGTGTATTTTTGGACAAATGTTATGTATGAATTATCTTGAATTTTTTTATTAATGTATGAATTTTTACCATCCTTTAACTACAATAAAACTTCATTTTACTTTGATTTTACGTTAATATAAGTTAATATTGTGGAACCTTGTTTTTAAGGTAATAAATCTTTAATCAATACATCATATTTTGATGATAATAACTAAGGACAACTAATAACGAATCAAGCACAACACTTAAATAGTTAAAGATGCAAACCTAGATGTTATGGTTTAATAAACTTGACCATCAGAAGAAGGAAAATAAAGTAAAGCAAAGTGTTATAGTTTGATGAACTATCCAAAGAATACAAGCAAAGGGGAAAGTATCCAAAGCCTCAAGTAATCTCAAGTAGTATCAACACAAAGATAACATCTGACAAATGACTTGTAGGAAATAAGTTAATCTCCTGATTTAGTAAGTGAGTGAACTTATGTAAGCAAATGAATTTTCTGTAAAAGAATAAGGCTATAAGCACACACAATAAAGCATTTTTCAAATGTTTTTACCAAAGATAAAACATCTTTAAAAATGTTTTGGAGTTAAGCCAGATGACTTAGGAGCCGTGGAAATAGCTAGAGGGAAAAAATTGGCTTATCTAATTGATTGGGGCTTTTGTATAATCAATTATATTAGTTCAAACTTACGCCCAAGCCATTTAGATAACACATTAATGATGTGAAACTGCTATATGTATTTTCTTTCCTTTTAAAGTACTTACAATCAATTATTTTTCAAATTCTAATCGATTATAATAAATGTTAATCGATTAGGTAATGATAAAACTCATTGATTGCAAATTTTGTTTTGGGAACACCTCTTTCCTATATATAAAGGCTCATTTTCTCATTTTAAACCATCCAGAATCGTGTTTTAACACTACCTTCTCTCACTCTCTCTCTAAGTTTTGTTTTAACTTCCTCTCACTAGATATTATAGCCAAATGCTTTTGTGAGGAAAGTCTCTTTGTGAGTGAGGTTACTTGTGTAGTTCTGGAAAGGGTAGAATTGTAAAAACTCACCAAGGATAACATTTATATATACCTTGGTTGAATACTGTCCAATTAGGAATTATTTCTGATTAGAAGCTAAACCCGATAAAAGCTTAGGTTAGGGATTGTGTGATCGGTCCTAGGTTGAAGATTAGCCGTTATTAAAATCTTCCTTGGTTCTTGGTTAGCTTGGTTAAAAACAAGATAGGTGGAAGATTAGAATGATATTAAAATCTTCATAGGTTAAAAGATCATACTGGTTAAAATCTCAGAGGTTGTTTGGTTATCCTACTAAACCAAAAGAATTGAGCTCAAATATTTTGGAACTTGAAAACTAACCGCTCCAAGGTTCGTGTTCATGGAAAGGAGATTAACCCCTTCAGTCCACCGTTAGGAAGGAAGATTGGCCACTTCACTCTTAGCATTATATTGAAGAAAAGACGCAAACGCCCATATCTATCGTCTTGTAATATTTTGTTGAAGGTCAACCATAATTTCCTTGTATAAGGGGGTTCAGGAGCCTTTCATACTAGAAGCTGTCAAATATTATTGGAAACTCTCAAGACCAAGTCTTGGGGAGACGAGTAGGTCCTTTTGATTTTACGGAACAACTATAATTCTCTGTGTTCTTCTTCTTCCCTTAACTATTTATTTTCTGCTATTTATTTTCCGCTGCTCAAACTTTTAAAATGTTTTTAAACTTTAATTTAACTTGCCAAAAGTTTTCTAAACCATGTTTTCTAAACCACACAATTAACCCCCTCTTGTCTATGAAGTCTCAAGTCCAACAAATATAATTTGGGCTCATAAAAATTGAATGTCTGGATAATGATGTTGTTCTGATATGATTCATGGAGGATTTTGGAGATGCATCTCCAAAATAGTTTTCCTTTGCATTTACAAACGCTTTCAAAAACTTTCAAGATACATTTAGGAGATGCATCTCTGAATACACCAAATTCCATACGAAGATACATCTCCGGATCGTATTTTTTTCATAATGAGATGAATATCAGAATAACGGATTTTGGTTGTGATTTGGGTGCATCCAGATATACATCTCTAAACGCATAAAGGGTAATTTTAGATTTTCAAAGATGTGGTATACTTATATAAGAGTCTAATGAGAAATTCTTAACTTTTTTTTGGACAAAAGTGGTTATTTTACATTTTGGATACCATTAATCTGGATAATGGATATTTGTAATAATTATTTATTTAAATATCTATTTCACAATGCAAACAACTTTTTTTGAGTGTTTGGATGGTAGAAGTGACTTCTTCCAATAATTTTAAAACTAGGATAGACTAACTAGTTTGATAAGTTAAATTAAAAATTGGATCTTGTTTTGTCAACCACTAATCTGCTCAAACAAAGGAAAAACCAAGTAAATTGGATAGGATTGAAATCAATCAGACGATTAACAAAACCAAGGTAGATTTTAAAAATTGAGCGGCCTAGGATTTTCCCTGCTCCATAACACATTCCCATTGACTTGTAAATTTTAGCCTCCTTCGATGAAGAACATACAAATATATTATAGAAATTATTGAAAATCAAGTGTGAGGAAGAAGTACCACATTGATTAGAAAAAGAGAAGATTGAGAACTTTATAAGTGAGAGAACTCACACACCTATCACCTTAAGGTTTTGGATGAATATGTGGTGTCTCTCTCACTTGTGTGTTGCTCTTACCCCAATGTTAAATGCTCTCTCATGTTAACCCCCCACGCCCCTCTAATAGCTTTCAAAAGTGGTATCATGAGATTTTGGTTTCTAGTGAAGGGATAAGATTACTTGTATCAAAATTACTCCCCACAAGTGGTGGATATGAGGTGTCCCGTTAAAGAGTGTTAACGACGATGCAAGTGTATGTGGAAAAAAGAGCTTCCACTTGAGGTGGAGCATTAAACTCTCACTTGAGGGTGAGTATTGAGAATCAAGTATGAGGAAGAAGTCCCACATTGATTAGGAAAGGGAAGGTTGAGCACTTTATAAGTGAGAAAATCCATACACCTATCACCTTAAGATTTTGGGTGAATATATGGTGTCTCTCTCACTTGTGTGTTGCTCTTGGCCCAATGTTAAATACTCTCTCGTGTTGATCCCCCCAAATTGGTTATAGCTGATAGTTGATAGGTTGTAGATGATGACTGATAGTTGATACCTAGTGATTGGTAGCCTATAGCTGATGACTGATAACTGATAAATTAATTTAAGTGTCTGATAAATTAGCCGTTACACTAGCTAGTAAATATAAAATAACATAAAAGACATTCTTAATTTAGAAATGAGTGATTTCATTATCTTATTAAATTAATTTTTCTCGAAAAAAAATTAAAAGTATTAATAAAAATATGGAAACAAATTTTAATATTTCAAAAAATTGAAGATATCATCAAAATATATTAAATTTGTATATGAATTTTATAATAAAATTTAACGAGAAACATGAAATAATAACAATGTTGTATTAAATTATATTAATCTAAAATGATAATAAAAATAAGTTTATTGTTAAATATTCTACAATAAAACTGCAATAATATTTTGAATTATCTCCGTCTTGGTTGATCTCATTGATTCTCATCCGACGTTTCACTAACTTGAGAATTATCTACACTATTTAAAAATTTATTATATGATTTAGATGTTATTTTATATATATATATATATATATATATATATATATATATATATATATATATATATATATATATATATATATATATATATATATATATATATATAAGGGTAAAGTAGGTTTTTTTTTTAAATAATTAGGGTATAAATGGAAGAAAAAGTCACAAGTTAAAAGCTACAAGCTCAAAAGCTACTTCAAATAGATTTTAAGAAAAAGCTAAAAGCTAGTAAAGAAAGCTACAAGCTAAAAGATAGTTATCAAACAAGGCATTTTCATTAATGTGAGCTGAAAAATAAAAAGCTAAAAGCTCTTTTTTGTGTCTTACCAAATAAACTCTAAGATGTGTGGTATAAGAGGACCTTATTAATTTAAGAGTAACAATTTAAAAGTATTGGGCTTTTTCTTTTATTTGTATTGAGCCAAATGTGTGTTATATTTTTGAAATCACTCTTCACACCAGCCACTCTTATAAAATTTGAAAATACCCTTGGTGTGTGAAAGTTAAATTTCAGATGCCTCTAATATACACCAAAACACTACGTAAGTGAGTCACTATCATTTTGTCAAAAAATAGTCTGGAAGCCAATCCCCAGATGTATGAAGGTTGAGTCTAGGTTAAGTTTCAGCCTTACCTCTAGACACATTTTGAATTCATGATAATATGTTTATTTCACAGCTCAGTGGATAATCCAGAAGTTAACTTTCGTACTAACCCTCAAGATAATAGGTTTCTCTTATGTGCAGTAAGTTTGTTATAAATTTGACAGTAAGTTTCTTTCCTAGGTAGGTTGGACTTTTGACGCAACAGTAGGGGACACATGCCTCCAAGAAGACGATGTCGGAGATATTTGAACTCGGAAAGATGATGCTTATGCATCAAATGAAGTGAAACCAATATTTGGATGCAAGGGTCTAACTTTTTTCTTCTAAATAGAAGCATGTCAAACCACTCTACTATGTCTCAATCTTTCTTGGTTGTCAGCCATTTTACCTTTAATAAAATCCAAAAAATCATATAATAATCAAATAAGTCAAACCCAATGGACAAAATAGACAAAATCAAATAAACTATACATATCAGGAAACTTTAAAAGTTAACTTCCATACTAGACGAAACTATAAAAAAAAACATATGCCCTAAGCTTTAAATTTGGGTGCGTTAAAAAATTAAGTTCCAAATTTTAGAAGCATTATTAATTTTTCAACCTCAGTGAGTGAGTAATGCATGGGCGAGAAGAAAATACCCTATATTTGGAATTGCGTGGGTTTTAATATTTTGATATAAAATATTAAATTAATTATTTTTCTATAGCAAAAAGTTTGATATAAGTAAATTAATCTAATTAATCTAACTTACCAAACAAATAAAATTATACCTATCCTTTTTATATCTTAGACTTTTAATTAAAATAAAATAAACTAACTATTAAATTTAGTCAAAGTAAATAAACTAATAACTATACTAAAAAAGTTGGATTAATTGAGCCGAAAGAGTGTGTAAATTAGAAAGTTGTTGATAGCATGGGCCTGAATTCAGATATTGAATTCGGACACAAAAGATAGGGAGAGATTTAGTAACATCTTTGTAAAATATTAAATTGATCAACGTGAAAAATATATGATTATGCACAAACTAAACAAATAATTAATCTAAGCAATAATAAAAACATATCTTATATTCTAAAACTTTATAGTATTAATCTAATTAGAAATAAATTAAATTAACCTAAACATGTGTAATTAAAAAAATATAATTAATCTAACTTAAAGGTAAATTACTAAGGGGTGTTAAGTTATGATTAAGATTAGTAAGAGTGACCCAAAATTCATTACATTAAAAAACTTGATATAATCTCTGAATAAAAATTAACAGGACATTAGTCATCACTTCAACACACCTAGGGTAGCGCCTCTTTTCACTTCAGTATGAGAAACAAAAAGAGAAACAAAATAATAAAGCCAAAAGAATTGACTTTTCCACCAAATCAATTATTCAATCGGAATTTGACAAGTGGCAAGAAGAAAAGGCAAAAATGAAATTAGAGATAAACTGGATCAGTACATCAGAATGGATCTACCATCCCTCTTATTTCACTTTCTCTCTCGTTCTCTTTTCTCTTTTTCAAAGAAAAAAACCCAACAACACTAACATCAACCTTTCTCCAATGATCTTGTTTCTTTCATAATTTTAGCAACAAAAAACATATTGATGCCTCCTTAAACATGAATCGTATGAAAATAAGTGTAAAGAGGAAACTGAGTGGTGGAGATCTGATATGGATATACGGTGAACCGCTGCTTCAAGTTCGCCAGCAATCTGTCAAAGGTGGTGGTGGTCGTGTCGGACGCGGTTTGCAATTCGAAGGTTTTTGAGCGGCACCACTGATAGGAGTCAGTGGTCAGCGGAGTTCTTATGGCATAAGATTTTTTCCCGATTCTTTGCTGTTCTTTGAACTGGTTTTTTTGTGATAAACTTTGATTCTTGTTCTTTGTATCTGTCTCGCATTTCTTTGTTGTTACAGTTTGTGTAAAGTGCATCGCGAATCTATAGAGTCAGATGTTGTTGTCGAAGAGCAAGACACGGAGGCATATGAAGGAACTTTATGTTTATCGGTTCTACTTCTTTTTTCTTCCTTTCTGCAAACACAACAAGAAAAAGACAAATAATGATTGTAGTGTTTATTGAATTTAATTTATATTAATTAATTGTGATAATAATGAATTAGTAATAGGTTAATAAGTTAATGGAAGTTTGGAAGATTGTGATTGAATTTCTTTGTTAGTGTTTCTTCTTTTGTTGAACCTGCAGATTGTTAGAATAACATACAAGATATTTTGACATGTTATACGTGGTTTGGAAATTTCTACTATTGTGTTATGAGTGTAAATGTGTAATTGTGTTGTTACTGGATTATAGTGGTGAAGGTAAATTAATGATTTTCCAGAGTGTGTTAGACAAAAGCTACATGTACAAATTGCTTTCATGTAATAAAATCATGGGCAAAGTGTATTCTAATTTCTATATAAAATATGTATAAAGTGTGTGATAAAATTAGAATAAGTAAAATTGTTAGCAGACAAAATATATATAAATTGTGGAATGATAATGTATGTATAACAATGGGTTATATGTAAAAAAGCATCCAAACTATAATATAAAAGAAAACCCTCAGTTTATACATTATGTGGTTAAAAATTAAAACCAAAAAAACATGTATTGTGAAATTGTAAAAGTGTTTGTTCAATCATTCAATTGAAAAACAAATAACTTATAATTAGGGAGGAGGCCTCATATGAAATCATCGACATAAAATAAATATCGGAGTTACAAAATTGTGTGTAGTGATATTGTGAGAGGTTCTGGATGAATTGTGTATATTGTGGATGATCTAGAAGTATGAAAAACATGTCCTATTTATAGATAAAAAAAAATCCAAATTAGAAATAAAATAAAATTGACCAATCAAAAACAAAGTGTGACATAAATTGACATCAAATGACCAATAAGTAGCACCTATTTAAAAAGGAAAGAAAATTAGGGACAAAAAATAGAAAAAAACTGGATCAGTACATCAGAATGGATCTACCATCCCTCTTATTTCACTTTCTCTCTCATTCTCTTTTCTCTTTTTCAAAGAAAAAAACCCAACAACACTAACATCAACCTTTCTCCAATGATCTTGTTTCTTTCATAATTTTAGCAACAAAAAACATATTGACGCCTCCTTAAACATGAATCGTATGAAAATAAGTGTAAAGAGGAAACTGAGTGGTGGAGATCTGATGTGGATATATGGTGAACCGCTGCTTCAAGCTTCGCCAGCGACCTGTCAAAGGTGGTGGTGGTCGTGTCGGACGCGGTTTTTAATTCGAAGGTTTTTGAGCAGCACTGCTGATAGGAGTCAGTGGTCAGCGAAGTTCTTACGGCGTAAGCTTTTTTCCCGATTCTTTGTTGTTCTTCGAACTGTTTTTTTGTGATAAACTTTGATTCTTGTTCTTTGTATCTGTCTCGCATTTCTTTGTTGTTACAGTTTGTGTAAGGTGTATCGTGAATCTATAGAGTCAAATGTTGTTGTCGAAGAGCAAGACACGGAGGCATATGAAGGAACTTTATGTTTATCGATTCTACTTCTTTTTTCTTCCTTTCTGCAAACACAACAAGCAAAAGACAAATAATGATTGTAGTGTTTATTGAATTTAATTTATATTAATTAATTGTGATAATAATGAATTAGTAATAGGTTAATAAGTTAATGGAAGTTTGGAAGATTGTGATTGAATTTCTTTGTTAGTGTTTCTTCCTCTGTTGAACCTGCAGATTGTTAGAATAACATACAAGATATTTTGACATGTTATATGTGGTTTGGAAATTTCTACTATTGTGTTATGAGTGTAAATGTGTAATTGTGTTGTTACTGGATTATAGTGGTGAAGGTAAATTAATGATTTTCCAGAGTGTGTTAGACAAAAGCTACATGTACAAATTGCTTTCATGTAATAAAATCATGGGCAAAGTGTATTCTAATTTCTATATAAAATATGTATAAAGTGTGTGATAAAATTAGAATAAGTAAAATTGTTAGCAGACAAAATATATATAAATTGTGGAATGATAATGTATGTATAACAATGGGTTATATGTAAAAAAGCATCCAAACTATAATATAAAAGAAAACCCTCAGTTTATACATTATGTGGTTAAAAATTAAAACCAAAAAAACATGTATTGTGAAATTGTAAAAGTGTTCAATCATTCAATTGAAAAACAAATAACTTATAATTAGGGAGGAAGCCTCATATGAAATCATCGACATAAAATAAATATTGGAGTTTTGAAGAAAAAGAGTTTTGAAAAGAAGTTACAAAATTGTGTGTAGTGATATTGTGAGAGGTTCCGGATGAATTGTGTATATTATGGATGATCTAGAAGTATGAAAAACATGTCCTATTTATAGATAAAAAAATATCCAAATTGGAAATAAAATAAAATTGACCAATCAAAAACAAAGTGTGACATAAATTGACATCAAATGACCAATAAGAAGCACCTATTTAAAAAGGAAAGAAAATTAGTGACAAAAAATAGAAAAAAAAAAGAAAATGTTGAAAATGCAGCACAAGAGATTTGAACTTGTGACCTTACACTTGCAAGCCTAATTCTTCACCAATTATACTATGTTGCTCATTTATAAATAAACTTAATTTGAAAGAATATGAAAGGTGTGCAAATATTTGCTATATTTAAAAATATAAATAATTTGAAATGAATCATTATATTTTAAATAGGTTTGGAAGCGAATATTTATAAAAATTAAATAAAATTATAAAAACAAAGTTTAAAATATTTTTGGCTGGACTTGAGAATGAACATCTATAAAAATCAAATAATATTATAAAAATAAAGTTTAAAATATTTTTGACTGAACTTGAGAATGAACATCTATACAAAACAAATAATATTATAAAAATAATGTTTAAAATATTTTTGACTGTAGAAATAAAATGGCGGACAAATTTGGGGTATGACACTCACCATCCCACGCAATCCGTTAGTCTTGATTTATGTCTTCTATATCTTCAGAGGCTTCTGATATGTTTGTTGATGAAGCATGTTGTTGTTGGCTGAAGATTTTGATGATACAGTTCGAAATGAAGCAAAATTGGATGTTTCGTTGGAATAAAGCAAAATGTTATAGTGCGGAATGGTAGAAGCGGTTCTTCGAACGGGCATGTCAAAGCTCGGAGCTTCGAGTGACAGTTGTGAAGATATATTTAAAAGAATCCTCGAAGTGGTAACGAGACTGTGTCTGAGAAATGAGTTCGAAGCGAAGATTTCCAAAGCATTTGAAATTCAAACGCGAGCGGGATGTTGGAATTCAAATATATATGCGCTGGAGCATTCGAAGACACGTGGAAGCTAGAAAGGAGCAGTGCTCTGCATGTTCTGAACGTGGCAGAATCTTATAGGCAAGACCGTTATGGTCAAAGTAGTATAAATAGAAGTCTTAGTATTAGGATTTCGTGTGTCATATCTATTGTACAAAATTCAGTAAACATTCAAAATACCACATGGCTAGGGAAACGAATGCTCGAACAATGTACGTATGATAACACCAAACATTTATGATTCAGTAAAACTCTTTTCCAGTTTACCTTCCATTTTCATGTCGATGTCATTCATATGCCTTTACATTCAAAGTCATTTACTTATTTCTTGCATTTAAACGTTTTCTTCTATTCGAATCCTTTACATTTCAGAAACTCTTTTACATTTCATGCTTTTATATTCATGCTTTTTACATTAAAGTCTTTACATTCAAAGTTATTTACTTATTTCTGCATTTAAACATTTCTTTGCAATCGAATCTTTATTCATACAATTCAGTTTCGTATGTCTTTACTTGATCATGTCATTAGATCCTTTTAATATGGTAATCGAAGTGAGTTGAACGTCTATAAAACATTCCAAATACAAATCCTAACTATGAATATCAGTTTTACAATTAGAGTTATCCAAACGACCAATACCCCATAGGATCAATCTAGTCGATCCTGCAAGTTACCAGAGAGATTAAATAACAGTCATTAAGATTATTTGATAGTTTGGAGGACTAGCGGTTGTTTACCAGAAACCACTGTAAACAAATTGGCACGCCCAGTGGGACCGTCATTGGTCGTTACGAAATTTAGAACAAAGTAAAGATTGTTGGGACATAATCATTGTAAAAATGCTTTCTGAGTGATAAGTTCGTTGTTATATGAACCTTAGAAGTGGTAGAATAACCAATAGCAACCAACCCTTACCCAGAAGAAAACGTAATAACAAGATGTCTAATCCAAACAATCAACAAGGGGAACAAAGTGCCCCACATGGAACAGGCACTAATATGTCTGCTTCGACGGGAACGTCTAATGCGATCCCTTCGAGCGCACAGTCTGTTGCATCCTCTACCAGTAGTGTAGCCACGAATGGAACAAGTGGCATGTCGACTAACAGTTCGATCCTAGGAAATACAGGAACCATTGGTTATCCTGGGGGATTTGTCCCACCATCAGGGACACAAACCCATTTCGCCACCCCACTAACTAGACCACCCGATTTCGATGGTAACAGACACATAAATTCCTCTTATGGGATGCCAACATCTTTTATGGCGGGTCTGCACACTTCGACATCGAATACGTCACCACAATTAGGGTCTGGATCTGGGGCTAATCAATGTATGACAAATAACCAAGGGTCAGTAGGTTATAGTGCATTGCCTATCCTAACCACAGAAAATCAGATGGCTTTTAGGCAATTAATGAATGATAGTAACCATAATATGATAGGAGTGTTATCACAAACTATGCAAGAGATCTTTGCCCCAATAGTACAAAATGTAACAGTGACAAACAGAGAAAACGCGGATAACATGAGTCGAATAGCAGATTTTTTCGCTCCCCCAGAAAGACGTAGGCAGAATCAGGTGGGGGTTCGAGCAAACGTACCTATCATAGAACAAATTGCTGATGACCCACCCTACAGACCAGCCAGAGAGGGGGTTAACTTAGGGGCAAGGGCACAAAGGTTAGAAGCCCCAATGATTCAAGGCCCACAAAGGGAAATTATAGAACCAGGGGCAAGGATCGAAAGGTTAGAAGTCACAAAGTTTCGAGAAGAACAACCTAGAGGAGTTGTCATGGTGGGTCGAAATCAAGATGCTGATGCAGTCGTTCACAGAATTCGAAACGATAACATATTGGCAGAAAATAATTTAACCACCATGATAGAGAGGATCATGGCCCAAAATGGCCTCAATACAGGAATTAGAAGGCCAAATTATGCCTCTCCTATATTAGATTACATAATGCATACTGATTTACCAAGGGGATATAAAGTCCCTAAGTTTACAAAGTTTGCTGGAGATACCAATGAATCAACAGTCGAACACATAGCCAGGTATCTAACCGAAGCAGGAGATATAGCAAATAATGTAGACCTTAGGATCAAATATTTCCCAAGTTCCCTAACTAAGAACGCTTTCACATGGTTCACCACTTTGCCTCCTGGGTCCATAGATACTTGGGCTCTGTTGGAGAGATTATTCCATGAACAGTTCTACATGGGACAATCTAAAATAAGTCTGAAGGAACTAGCCAGTGTCAAGAGGAAGTTTACTGAACCCATAGATGATTATCTGAATAGGTTCAGACTCTTGAAATCTAGATGCTTCACAGTAGTTCCTGAACATGAGTTAGTCGAAATGGCTGCTGGCGGCCTGGATTACTCTATTCGAAAGAAATTAGATACACAATACTTAAGGGACATGGCTCAATTAGCCGATAGGGTTCGACAAGTCGAAAGGCTAAAGGCCGAAAAGGCCCGAGTTTTTAAAAATAACAAGAAAGAAAGGGTCTCCTATGTTGGAGCCGAGGAAGCAGAAGATTACCCTGAATTCGAAGAGGTTGAAATTGATCTCGCTGAATTGAAACAGGCTCCACCTTACTCTTGTAAATTATTAGTTCCCACAAAAGGGAAAGAAATTGTTGAAAATGAGAAAAGTGACAAATTCCCAATGAAGGCTTATACTTTCGATGTAACAAAGTGTGACGAGATTTTTGATTTGCTTGTCAAAGATGGCCAACTCATTGTGCCATCGAATGTCAAAATACCTCCTTTAGATCAAAGGAAGAAAAAAGGATTTTGTAAGTATCATAGTTTCCTAGGCCACAAAACCTCACAGTGTTTTCTTTTCAGGGATCTAATTCAAAATGCAATTAAGGATGGCAGATTGAAATTCGCTGACAAACCAAAAATGAAAGTAGATGAAGATCCTTTGGATGTCGCAGACACCAATTACTCCGAGCCTGCATGCATTGGATAAATCAATATGGTGGAAGCAGATCAAGATGACACTCCATTAGGAGAAAAAGGCACTGAGAATGAAAACTGGGTGTTAGTCGAAGTCAACAAGGGGGTCACTGAGGACGTCCACAAGCAACTAGAGGCTTCGATCGAAGCAGTACCTTTGGCTGTTTCGAAAGAGATCCAGGCTACTGAAGGCCAGGAGAACCAAAAGCAAGAGTTGACATAGGTTACTGAAGGCCTGAGGCTAAAATTGGAGAAAGTCCAGATCACAAAGCCAGCCTCCCCTCAGAAAGAAATATGGGATACTTTAGGAGAGCCCAGTGGAAAGTTTGACTACTTGGTGAAGTATTCTGCCCTAGAAAGTTCAAAAATCCAAATTGAAGATGTAAAACCTACAGGATAGGGAGATGATGACATAAAGGGGGAGGATGTAGATGTCAACATGGTGGATATGGAGAGACCTCGTTCTGAAATGGAGGAGATGGAGAGATACTTAGAAAAAGAAAAATACAAAATGGAGGATAATTATGCTGGGGATGCCAGTCTTAAAGACTACCTCATGTTGTGCCACAAAGGAGATGCCGAAATGATACTATGCCCTAGATGCAGCATCATCTGCAACCAGAGAATTGCTGCAAACTTTGAAAGGAAACAAAGGGCATGATCTGGCATCAACTGGCGCCAGGATAACCAGTTATTCAGGTGTTACCCTAAAGCTGGAGAAAGTTTGTTGGAGTTCTTGGTTCGCTGTTACAAAGGGGCAACCAAATGCCTAGTATACCCAAGGTGTTCTGCAGTGTACGATCAAAGTATGGCCGGAGCCTTCGAAACAATCCCTTTCGCCCCATGCTGGAATCACAAAGAGACTGGTCAGATGAGCCAACGTTTCGAGAGCAAATACACTCAACGAAGGCCTGATAGTCCTCATCCCAAAGGCGCTCGAAGGGTAACGTTAAAAATTCCTACTGAAATACCAACAGACAAATGGCTGCAAGTCAGAACTGACAAGGGCTAAGACAAATGGAGAAACAGTGAACGAAACGCACGCCACGCCATGACATATAGAAGGCAGTTTAACATGGCGAAGAGGGAAGAAGTGAGGTTAGAAAACTACAAAGGAAGAAACCCTATGTCAAGATCACAATGGCGAAGGCAACAGAGAATTCGAAAGGCTGAAAGGGAAGCTATGGCAAATAAAGGAGCAACTTCGATAAAAAACCAAGGAGAATCAAGCACCAACAAACCCACACCAAATAATCAACCTGAGGACAAACCCCTAGTTAGTAGGAGACTCTTCTCTGAAACACAACCAAATGAATCGAAGGAATACACACCAGGTCCAGAAGAAGACGAAGATATGCTAACGGACAAATTCAAATCAAAGGGGGAGTCTTCACTCAATATCAATTGCAACGTGGTATCTGTACTACCTTGTGAGTTTGGACATGAAACTTAAATCGAAGAGTATGAGGAGGATGATACAATAGATCTGATGAAGCATAGGCCTGTGTGTTACTACGTAATGGATAACGGAGCTGTCGAGGAGCAGAATGCTTTCTTTGAGCGCCCAGATCCAGCTATGAAAAATCATCTGAAGCCATTATTCATTCGGGCAAAGGTTGGTGCCCATAGCGTAAATAAGGTCTTAGTGGATGGGGGCGCTACAGTTAACTTAATACCCCATTTCATGCTGAAAAAGTTAGAAATACGCGAGGGTGACATCAAACCACACAACATGGTCCTATCCAACTACGAAGGGAAAGTAGGTCAAACATTGGGGGTAGTTTAACTGGACTTGACGGTAGGATCGAGCTGCAGGCCCACCATGTTCATGGTGATCGAAGCCAAAGCCAACTACAACTTGTTGTTGGGAAGAGAGTGGATCCATGGCGTAGGAGCAGTTCCTTCGTCAATGCATCAGAGGTTGGTTTTATGGAGAGAAGATGGGATTTTGGAGAACATCGAAGCGGACCAGAGTTACTTCATGACAGCAGTCAACTTAGTTGACAAGAGAAATTATGACAAACATTTGACCAAGATTGCTCCTTGTGCCCCTAACGACGAAATCAACGAAACCAGGAACGCACACTATTATATGACCCTTCGCCATGATGGCATGTATTGGGATAGAAGAATAGTCAGTGAAGATGAAGGAGTCGAAGGTACTATGCAAAGACGGCCAGCAGGCTGGGAGTTCGACAACCTTGTTCATGATTGAGTCCTCCTTCTTCGAAAGGATTTCGGCCTATATGGCTGAGAACGAATGGAAAGCGGCCTTAGAGGCTGAAATAGATAAATTGGCTGTAGAAGTGAACGAAATAAATGGGGATGGTTCGAAAGGCTCACCCTTTGAAGAATACGAAATAGATCAAAGGCTAGATGCCATCTATGATAAAGAACCCTTAGGCCTCGAGAGAGATCCCATAGACTCGTGTGCCAAAATGTTGGCGCAGGATCCGCTCGAAGAAGTGAATTTGGGGGATGAGAACACGAAAAGAATAACTTACATAAGCGCAAAACTTGATCCAGGCCTCAAGCATGAAGTGATCCAAGTCCTCAAGAGAAACAAAGATTGCTTCGCGTGGGACTATGATGAAATGCCTGGTTTAAAGAGGGAGTTAGTGGAGCACAAACTTCCAATCAAGGATGGCAAGAAGCCCATCAAGCAAACTCCTAGAAGATTCGCACCAGCGGTTCTCACAAAGATCAAAGCTGAGATCGAAAGGTTGTTACGCTGCAGATTCATCAGAACCACAAGGTATGTCGAATGGTTAGCAAATATAGTGCATGTTATTAAGAAAAATGGCTCTCTGAGAATTTGCATAGATTTTAGGGATTTAAATAATGCAACCCCTAAAGATGAGTACTCCATGCCTGTGGCAGAAATGTTAGTAGACTCTGCTGCAGGATTCGAATATTTAAGTATGTTAGATGGATACTCTGGGTACAATCAGATTTTTATTGCTGAAGAAGATGTTGCCAAGACAGCATTTCGTTGCCCAGGAGCCTTAGGCACCTACAAATGGGTAGTGATGCCTTTTGGTTTAAAGAATGCTGGGGCAACTTATCAAAGGGCAATGAATTCGATTTTCCATGATTTCATTGAAACCTTTATGCAGGTGTATATTGATGATATAGTCATCAAATCTATATCTACAGAAACCCATTTGCATCATTTGAGCCAATCATTCGAACGAATGAGAAAACATGGCTTAAAAATGAACCCCCTTAAATGTGCATTTTTTGTGCAGGCTGGAGATTTCCTTGGCTTTGTGTTTCATAAAAAAGGAATCGAGATCAACCAAAATAAGACCAACGCCATAATGGAGACGAAAGCACCTAATCAAAAAGGGAGCTGCAATCTTTGCTAGGGAAGATTAACTTTCTCAGAAGGTTCATTTCGAATCTAAGTGGAAGAACCCAAGCTTTCTCTCCGTTGCTTCATTTGAAGCAAGGCCAAGCCTTCGAGTGGAACGAAGCCCATCAGGAGGCATTTGATAAGATAAAAAGATATCTCTCTCAGCCTCCCATCTTGTCTCCACCTTCATGGGGAAAGCCCATGAGATTGTACATATCCGCCTCTGAAGTTAGTATAGGTAGTATGTTAGCACAAGAAGATAGCAATGGCATCGAAAGAGCCATATACTATTTAAGTAGGGTATTGAATGATGCAAAAACTAGATATAGCAATATAGAAAAGCTATGTCTCTGTTTGTACTTTTCTTGTATGAAACTTAAGTATTATATAAAGCCTGTTGATGTTTATGTTTCATCTTATTTAGATGTTATCAAACACATGCTTTCGAAACCAATAATGCACAACAAAGTTGGTAAATGGGCTTTAGCCTTAACAGAATATTCTTTGACTTTCATGCCTTTAAGAGCTGTGAAAGGTCAGGTAATTTCTGATTTCATTGTGGACCATTCACTGGTCGAAAAGACTGTCATGGGTTACGTTGAAATGCAACCTTGGAAATTATACTTTGATGGTTCAACCCATATGGATGGTAGTGGTGTTGGAGTTCTTATAATTTCTTCTGAAGGAATTCCAACAAAATTCAAGTATAAGTTAGATGGTCCTCGTTGCTCGAACAACGAAGCTGAGTACGAAGCGCTTATTGTTGGACTTGAAGCTTTGTTGGAATTGGGGGCAACTAGAGTCGAAATTAAAGGAGACTCATAGTTAGTGGTCAAGCAAATAACAAAGGAGTACAAATGCATAAAGAAAAATCTGATGACATACTTCGTCATAGTTAACAGGCTACTTAGGAAATTCGAATACATGGATATTCAACATATACCAAGAATAGAAAACCAAGAAGCAAATGACTTAGCACAGTTGGCTTCAGGTTATAAAGTTTCTACCAAAAACTTTGAGGATTTGGTCGAATTAAGAGGTAGGGTTATGGCTACTAGACTCATACCATCAGATCTAGAGAATATAAAATTAGGTTGTGCTGATAAACAGGGATTCGAAGTACTAGCCATAGACACCTTATCAGATACGGATTGGCGAAGTCCACTTGTGGGTTATTTAACAAATCCAACACTGAATGTTGATAGGAAGATAAAATATAGAGCATTATCATATGTCCTCATGGGAAATGAATTGTTCAAAAAGACCCAGGAAGGCGTATTACTGAAATGCCTAGGAGAAAGTGAGGCATACTTAGCATTGTCAGAAGTCCACAATGGGGCATGTGGGGCACATCAAGCAGGTCATAAAATGAAATGGTTGTTATTTCGATATGGCATGTATTGGCCCAGCATGCTCAAAGATTGTATAGAATTTGCTAAAGGGTGTGAAGAATGCCAGAAACATGCAGGTATTCAACATGCTCCTGCAAGTGAGTTACATTCGATCATTAAACCATGGCCCTTTAGAGGATGGGCATTAGATTTAATAGGAGAAATAAATCCTGCTTCGTCTAAAGGACAAAAATATATCTTGGTAGGAATAGATTATTTTACCAAGTGGATAGAAGCAATACCATTAATAGCTGCTGATCAAGAGGCTATTATTGAGTTCATACAGAAACAAATTATCTATAGGTTCGGATTGCCAGAGAGCATAACCACAGACCAAGGTTCTGTGTTTACTGGTAGGAAGATGCAAGAATTTGCTCAAGAGATGGGGTTTAGATTACTAACATCAACACCATATTATGCTCAAGCAAATGGTCAGGTCGAAGCAGCCAATAAAGTGATAATAGGGTTAATTAAGAAACATGTTGGTAAAAAGCCAAGGAACTGGCACAAGACTTTGGACCAAATACTATAGGCCTATAGAAAATCTCCTAAAGAAGCTACTAACACCACGCCTTTCCAACTAACATTTGGTCATGATGCAGTTCTACCAGTGGAAATTCATCTACAATCAGTTCGAATTCAAAGACAAAGCGAGATCCCATCTGCATTATATTGGGAGATGATGATGAATGAGTTAGTTGAGTTATATGAAGTTAGATTGCATGCATTGGAAATCCTAATGAGACAAAAGGAAAGGGTAGCCAGGGCATATAACAAAAGGGTGAAAGGAAAAGCATTCACTATTAATGACTTAGTCTGGAAAGTCATATTGCCCATGGACAAGAAAAATAAAACATTAAGTAAATGGTCACCTCATTGGGAAGGACCTTTTCGAATAGTAAAGATATTTTCAAACAATGCATATGAAATCGAAGAGTTGGCTGATGATAAGCGAATCCTAAAGGTTAATGGGAAATATTTAAAGAAATATAAGCCACGCCTGTAGGAGATTCGAATAATAACAACGTAATCGAAACATTATAAAGGAATGCCAAAATGGTAATATAGATTGCCAAAATGGCGTTGTTTGGATATTACAGACCAAAATTCAACCAAGTTTCAAAACTAATTAAATAAACCGAGATTTAAAAATAGGCATTGTTCCTCAATCTATTAAAAGTACTCCGAAAGGACTCAAGCCTTTGTTGAGTAAAACGCCTTGCTCCTTCTAGGGTAGCTACTTCTCCCTTAAGTTGCTCTGCTGCTTCCATTTCTGCAAGTCCTTTGTTGAGGAGCTCTTCGAACTGATTGCCAGCAGTATTGGTTTCATAGGCCAATTGTTGTTGTTGAGCCTCCTTAACCTTTTGTTGGAGCTCTTGAATTTGCTTTTCCCAGAGAAGAATAGACTGAGCTCGAGCTTCATAGTTAGTTTTGGCCTGCTTTATATGCATGGCTTGGTCTTCGGCCTCTTTAGAGAGCTTCGAAGCCTGCTCATAAGCAGCGTCCATGGCAGTTCGTTTCTACTGGACCTTTTTAGTAGCAAATTCATCTTGAAGAAGACACCCAGTCACGTTATCTAACAAAGATTGAAGATCGAATAATATGGTGTTGACTGGAAAAGAGCAGGTGGCGAGGTTAACTTGCGTAAGTAGCTCCTTCATGGTATAGCAAGCTGTACTATCCTTCTTGAGCACTTCGAACAAGTCCACATCAAGGATTGTTCTCCTAATTCTGTTAAGGAGTACAACTCTATCATCTGAGGACAATGGATTGTTAGTCGAACTAGTACCAGCCCTAGCAAGAGGAATGTCCCTTTGAGCTAGTTTAGCCTTCATATACCCAATTAGGTCATTTCGTCTTAGGAGAGCTAACTCCTCTTCAGTCATTTGAGATTGAGACGATTGAGGAAGTTCCATGCGCAAGGGAGTCACATCCATCTCGACTTCCATAGGCTCATTGGTCTGGTCACCTTCACCTTCACTTTTTTCTCGCTCATTGCCTTCTTCATTATCAACCAGATCCACCACTTCGATATCATTGTTCTCACTGCTATTGACATCTGACTCTGCTCCATCAGTCGAACCATTCTGAGCATCTTCTTCCTCGGATCCTTCCTCTGTAGATTCTTCGTTCTCTTGATCAGAATCAGCCTTCTCCTCTTCAGCATGAATGTCCTTTGGGCTCTCTTGAAGGGTTTCGAGAGGAGACTTTGGAAGAGAAGTTTTTGGTAAAATCTCTGCAGATTCATGAAGCGTTGCTTCGTTCGTTTCTTTCGAAGGAGGAGAAATGCTTTGGTCATCTTGTTGCTCTGAAGCCCCAGTCGGAACCGCCATATTGGAGGATCCTTTGTTTTGCACTAGGTTACTGGAGTCCCCATGAGGAGAAGAGTTGATGGGAGCAGCAGTCTTTGATGGAGAAGTCGAAGTAATAGGAGTTGGGTTCGAAATGTCCTGCAGAGACAAAGAATATTAAGAGCATGCACCAAGGTAATGAATAACTATTTTTTGTTAAAAATTCGAGTTCAATTTACCTGTGGATTCTCAGAGGAAAGGTTACTATCTATATGTTCCAACATTACGTTGGAGGTCGAAGGTGGATTTTTGGATTTTGTTGAGGGAGAAGCATCTCTGGAATCGAGTCCAGAAATGCCAGTTGGTTCATCGCCTTTGAAAATTTCTTTCTTCTGCTTCTTCTTCGAAGCGGTTGGTGAATTCTCTCCAGCATTGGGATTCTTCCCAGTAGTGCTTGTTTTCCTTTTCTTCGGAGTGGTTGGTGGGAGTTTGTTAGTCTGAAAAGATTTAAACATGAGTTAGATCTAAATCATGAAATTCAGTTTATTCGAAACATCAGGGCTAATTGATTACCTGTGGAGTCGGAACAGTTGTTATTGCTGGTGTTGTTGTTGTTGCAGTAGTTGTTGTTGGTATGGATAAGGTCACATCATCAGTGGTTTCGACAGATTGTTGGGAGGTACTTCCTTCTTTAGACTTCGAAGCAACGGACTTTATCCTGATGGCTGAAAATCGAAACAATTAAGGTAAAAGTTAAAAATGAAGAAAGTAAGAAACATTTGGGATTTTCCCAAGCATTCGCACCTGCGCCTTGATTAGATATAATCGACATGGCAGAAAGGTCATAGCGAAGATGTCCTGGGAAATCATGGAGCCAATGACGAGCCCATGTCACGGTCTCAGATGGCTTTGGTTTCTTTTGAAGGTATTTGAACATTTATTTGCAAGTGAACCACCAAGGGTATGGAGGAAACCAAGCCAGAGCCAGTTCTGAGGTAGGCAACCTAGGGAATTTAGGTGGATGCATTTCGAGTGCCAACCTATACCTATCCTCAGGTGACAACCCTGAAGGAAGTTTGAGCTTAGAAATTTTTTCTTTAAATTTTTCCTTCAAGGTCTCAGCCGCTTGATGCACAGTGGTTTCCAAGTGTGTGGGATCATAAGTGGTTTCGAAATAATTTTGAAAAGCCCTAATCTCTTTGGCGTGAGTGAACATACCTTTCTTGGAGTGTACCTGCACATCGAATGCATCAGTTAGTTTCTGTTGAATGGAGAGGGTATCGAACATATAAGATTGGTAGAACTTAGTCCACCATTCCAGAAAACCCTTCGCTGTGAAGTGTGTGGGTTCAAAGGGTAGTAGTTCAAATTGAGCGAAGTCTTGATATTGTTCCTGTTGCAGTTTGGCTTCTCTTGCTTTAAAGGTTCGACCAGAAGTGATGGCACTCTCTGTTTGGAACAGAGGTTCAGGGATTAGTTGGCACAGGCCAAATTGTCTAGAAACAAAGTTAGGTTGATAGGCAAAGAGGAAGATTTGATTCTTGGAAGGAGTGATTCGTGAGGAAATTAATCTAGAAAGCAAAAAGGCTTTCCAAATATCTTGAATTTCTTTACTTTTAACTGCTTCTGAAAGAGACATGGTGAACCATGATGGTCCATGAGTCCTTGAAGCAAAGGGTGCCATGGTCTCTTCAAATTTGTGTCTTTTGGAAAAAATCATGATGTAGTTTGAGAAAAGGACCTTGAAGTCATCTTTATCATCATTCGGGGTGAGTTTTCGCAGCCTTGTACCTTCAATAATTCTATCCGCTATCTCCGGATCTTGTTCAACAACGGTGTCAGCAGTTGATAATGAGGGTTCAAACATGGCATTAAGCCATAGTTGGAGTAACCAGAAGGGGCCAGCTAGAAGGATGTTTTTGGGAGTATGGGATTTCAAACTCGAAACGGCTGATCTTAAGCTTTCGTAAAGATCAACAAGTAACAGTTCGCTCAAACATACCCTCCTATTCTCATGTAAGTCTCTAGCTAGAGGGATGAACCTGCTTGCTACCTGTAAGGACCTGCTGCAGAATACGTATCTTGATAACCATAAAGTGAGGAAAGCAATATGTTCCACATCTGACACACTATCTCCTTCAGTGTGGTAATGGCTAATGAATTTGGAAAAACTGGCTAATTTGACTTCGAATTCAATAATGCTGGAGTGTTCTTCATTATCAGGGATGTAGGTTTCTCCTACTGGTGACAAACCAGTGATGGCTGCTATATCGAAAAATGTGGGTGTTATCATTCCCCCAGGGAGATGAAAGGTGTTGTAGGTGCTGTCACATAAATATAAGGATGCAAATAACAATGGATGACTATAGGTGAAGCCTGGTTTTGATAACTTAATCAAATTATAGATTCCTAATTCCTCCCATTGCTGGGATTTCTTGGCTTCTACTTTGGTAAGCCAGTTTTGGTAAGCTATGTCAGAGGTAGGGCAGGATCGGAATGGTTTAAAGTTGCTCTTCACGTAGTCTAACACAAAGGGATCTTTTGGGGGAACGGTTGGAGTTTCTATGGTTGTCGAATCAGAAGACTCGCCTATCTTAGGGATATCCATCTTATTAAACAAGGGCTTAAAGTTGTACCAGACAGGGAAGATTTTTCTAGTATCTTTCAAGATTTCAAAAACTGTAAGAGGACCCATTAAAGCAAACCTCTTTCCAGCAGCGTTAGTTGGAATCAATACCTGAGAGGCGTAGAGCATTTCCTTTTCCTTGGAGATCATTTGAGGGATAAGCACAGATTGACCTTGATAAGTACCAACCTTACTTTCCATAATTGTTCCTGTGTTCTTGCTTTTCTTCTTGGAAGTTTTCTTCAGTTGGGATGATGTTGTTGAAGACATTGTTGAAGATTGTTGGAAGTTTTAGGGTTTTAGTAAGAGGAGAGGGAGAAAAAGTTTCAGAATATGGAAAAAGAATAAAAGACTAAGTTGATTAGTTTTTATAGTGTGGAAGCTTAAACATCCGCTAAGTGAGACTAGGATACGTGGGAGTCGTGGGTTGGATTGAGGAGGAGGTGGCGTAAAGGCTGATATTGGTAATAAGCGTGATTAATAATAATCATTGTTTTATAACTGCACCATGCTGTGAAATACTGATTCAAGACAGTTAAGAAATCCAAGAGGCGTCGTGATTGACGTGATTGAAGTCATACACAATAAATGTTATGATTACTCAAAAGTCACATCAAAATCTTGCAAATATATTTAAAATAAGTGTTTCTCAAAGGACCGAAATACATATTTTAAAGGGGCAATTTGTTGGCTGAAGATTTTGATGATACAGTTCGAAATGAAGCAAAATTGGATGTTTCGTTGGAATAAAGCAAAATGTTACAGTGCGGAATGGTAGAAGCGGTTCTTCGAACGGGCATGTCAAAACTCGGAGCTTCGAGTGACAGTTGTGAAGATATATTTAAAAGAAGGCTCGAAGTGGTAACGAGACTGTGCCTGAGAAATGAGTTCGAAGCGAAGATTGCCAAAGCATTTGAAATTCAAACGCGAGCGGGATGTTGGAATTCAAATATATATGCGCTGGAGCGTTCGAAGACACGTGGAAGCTAGAAAGGAGTAGTGCTCTGCATGTTCTGAACGTGGCAGAATCTTATAGGCAAGACCGTTATGGTCGAAGTAGTATAAATAAAAGTCTTAGTATTAGGATTTCGTGTGTCATATCTATTGTACAAAATTCAGTAAACATTCAAAATACCACATGGCTAGGGAAACGAATGCTCGAACAATGTACGTATGATAACACCAAACATTTATGATTCAGTAAAACTCTTTTCCAGTTTACCTTCCATTTTCATGTCGATGTCATTCATATGCCTTTACATTCAAAGTCATTTACTTATTTCTTGCATTTAAACGTTTTCTTCTATTCGAATCCTTTACATTTCAGAAACTCTTTTACATTTCATGCTTTTATATTCATGCTTTTTACATTAAAGTCTTTACATTCAAAGTCATTTACTTATTTCTGCATTTAAACATTTCTTTGCAATCGAATCTTTATTCATACAATTCAGTTTCGTATGTCTTTACTTGATCATGTCATTAGATCCTTTTAATATGGTAATCGAAGTGAGTTGAACGTCTATAAAACATTCCAAATACAAATCCTAACTATGAATATCAGTTTTACAATTAGAGTTATCCAAACGACCAATACCCCATAGGATCAATCTAGTCGATCCTGCAAGTTACCAGAGAGATTAAATAACAGTCATTAAGATTATTTGATAGTTTGGAGGACTAGCGGTTGTTTACCAGAAATCACTGTAAACAGTTGTAGAAGGACCAAAACCATGTATCTTCAAAACTTAAGTCATTAGAACCTTACAGGGTTTGCTCAGAGAACTCTTGCCTTCTCAGTCTTTAACACTTGGTCTTCAGAAGAATGTCTTCAGATCTTCATAACTCGTTCATCAGAACCTTGTCTTCAGCATCTTCAGAACTTAGAACAACAAAAGTAAAGCTTTAGAAGGCCTCCAAAGCTTCCTTGAATAAGTCACGATCAGAATCTCTTTTACTAACGTTCCTTAGTACTGTTACGTAAGCCGCATTCCATAATCTTGACTTAACTTGTAACACACCAAAGATATTCTTCCAGAGTGTTGAGTTTAGAACCTGATGATGTCACAAACCTTCTTACCAGAGTCAGAACCTGTATAACAAAAACCACACACTAGACAGAAACCATTAGAATGCACAATTGTTCTCAAAGATAACATGTCAAATTATCATCAAAACATAAAGCCAGATGTAGAACCAACTTGGTTCTTACAAACAAGTGTGATAGTTTCAATTAGGGTGTAGTATGTTCATTGTTGTTTATGAAGAACTCTCACATCACCTTGATGCTAGAGTTGGACTGATAGTTGAGTTATAATTGTGAATCACTCATAAGATTTTAAACAAGAGTAGATTCTGTTTATTGGAGTGTGTCTCCTCTTTGATTGTTATATTTGTTATCACATGTTGTATGATTGAGAGGAAGTGAGAGGGGTCTCATATCTAGGAGAGTCTTAGATAGAAACACTTTAGAAGTAAATAAGAGATTCTTAAAGGCAGTTAAGAAGTTCAGGGCAGTTGTCAACACATTTATTAGCATGATACTTGGTTTTTCAATAATTATATCCATGAAGACGCGTGGAGACAAGTCAGAGCATGGAGGCCTAAGTAGTGGGATACATATCAAATCCATAGGCTAATGCATTGTAGTCGAGGTCACAAACGTATCACTGATTCTCTATAGAACTAAACTACACAAGTTACAGAGCGAAACTGTTTTTGAGAAATGTGAGTCTACGTCCATCTTTTAAACTTTATGAAAATCTTGTGTATTCAAAGCATTTTACGTTAAATGTCATTTACTTCATTTATTTTATTTCTCGTCTATCTAAAGTTTATTGTTTACGTCCAGTTGTTTGTTATTCAAACACTCTAAACCCAAAACAACACATTTTTCTCTATGTTTCTTCTTTGTACGGTCTCTAAAATTTTTCGAATTAATTCTTAAGTGAACTAAACTCGTGATTGTTTACTAAAAACATCAGTAAACAAAGCCATAACGCGAGGTCATCATTGTGGTATTATAGAAGGCTTCTCATTTAACTTAGGAAGAGTGAATTGTTGAGAGTTGAGTTTATGTCGATTATAATAACTATTAAGAAGACCCAGACAAATGATTTGTTGAATGTTTGATTAAAAGTGATTCTCAAACTTTGATACAAAGCATTCACAAAGAAATAAACTAATATTTTGGGACCTCAAAAATAAAAGATTTAACTGTAAAAATCTTCAAATTAAATTGGTCTACTTATACATTTATAGAGAATGAAATAAGTGCACAAACAAGATAGCTAATCACAATCATATTACAGTGAGTCTTATTTTTATTTTTATGGTGGAATATCCTCACTTAATTATGGGGGATTTTGTAAGGTCCGCTTCAATTTGTCGAACTTCGAGTTCGTTTGATCTTCGAATCTTGTTCTAAGCCTTTGAAATATTTGTTGGTTCTTATTCTGATTTTGATTTTTTTTATTTGATTTATATTTGATTTATTTATATTTTTAACTTTTCTTTTTTCTTTTCCCTTTTTGGAGGCCTAGCCCCTATTTTTTATATTTTGGTTTGTAAAATATTTTTGATTTTTTTAAAATAAAATATTTTCCCAACCATTTTATTGTAAGTTAAAGTATTAGAAAATAAAATTAATTTCATTTTAAAAAATGTTTTATACTTCAGAAATAATTTTTTAATTTTGAAACAAACGCAAAAGTTTATTTTTATAAATTTTTATTTAAAAGATATGGTGGGAATGCATTGTCAATATTCTAAAAAGATATGATGGGAATGCATTGTTAATATTCTAATATCATAACTTTAATAAGAAAACAAAGTAAGCTAGATAGATTAATTTAATCTAAAAACTATATTTTGATATATTAAAATAGTGTGTGAAACCGTTAAGATGTCAAAGACTCCAATAAGTGGATTTTTAATAAATGCTCAAAAGAAACCAAATTAAATAGGACATAGAAACACGACCCTATTGTTATCTTTGTTTGTAAGCTTTCGAGTTTTCCACCAGACCGTCACTTTCTTTCTGTCTATATCACAATTTTTGCATTCCCACAACAACAAGTATCCATTGATATTCTCTCTGGTGGGACCTTCAGATACCCAACACAAATACATAGTAAAGTGAAAGTAACAACATTTGCCCAAAATGCAATTTGCGGAAGATTTCCTTAATTCACTCTTGTCACCATTCTCATTGGTTTATAAGAAAGTGACTTGGAAGATAAGTACTTTCTTAACTTTGTCTTTATTTTTACCTTGTTTAGGACTTAAACTGAAAATGACTAGTGAAATGTTTGTGTGGTGCATGAATAAAAACTAAGTTTAGACTTTTAGTTACATGTTTTGTCTGAGAAATTTGGGTTATATATAATTTTCTTTCTAATTTATTTAGAACACTTTTGGCTCATCTATTTTAAAAATTAATCATATTTAGCGTTAACATCCATTATCTTTCTAATTAATGGAATAAGAAATTAGTGGTGTGATAATGAATTTCGTCACAGAAGATTTCTGATACGGTGGTGATAGTCTTTGATAGAAGGGAATGAGATGTATTTGCAAGGTTAGTGAGGCCAGAAAGGTGTAGCTTAAAAGAATAAAATGAATCGTGCATTAGTGAATGTAATGACAGATACAGGAAACCATCGAATTGTCTCCAACAATTGCCATGAGTGCGGTGCATGGCTTTCGTGTCTTATCGAGTCATTAGACCGGTCTAGAACAATTTCCCTAAAGTCCTTGATGTCGAGTGTAACACCCTTCTAACTCACATATATTACGCATATAATTTCTCAAAAAATAAAATATAAAAAAAGACCACAGAAAGGCATCACATCTTCATAGAACATCAAATAACAATTAAATCCTGCTTCGTAACACATGTTGCAAAGAAACTATTAATTATAATCTCTAGTAACCACAAATAATTCACTTCAAACTTCACATCGGAATTAATGAGTCATATCTTCTACATAAAATAATCTCAAATACCACGAAAGGTAGTTAAAATATCATTAACATCATCACACTTCATGTTCATAACATCATAGCCTAAAATATGGTAAAAATCATGATAGAAATACAAAATCTCAAAAAAGAAAAATATGCAAAGTTCGCATACAATCGATCTCAACCCCGATGTTACATATCATAGCAAGACTCCATTTATTCAACAAAAATAAATAAACACACTCTAAAGCTATCCTTTAATGCTTCTACGGACTAATCTCGATCACCTGCGCGTTACCCACAGGGAGGCAACATTCAAACAGAAAGAGTGAGTAAATCATAATCATTATAAAAGACATAAGAGATAAATATAGTAGACATGCACATAGGCAATGTACCAAACATCATAAGAACTTCATGTTATACTCATACCTTAACAAACATCATCAATTCACAACAACATATTGTCAAAATACCATTTATCAACAAATACCATTTAATCACATTATTATGCAATGTCACATAAAATGTAACGCATCACCGTAGACTCATGCATATGGTACCAAAACTTCACCGATGACTCAGTCATCGTTATCTCCAAAGATCCCCACCAATAGGATCGATTCCCGCTTGGAACCAGAGCATTTCACAATTTTGCACCCAATCAACACTATGGGATTGATGCCTTTACTAGATAATTGTCCTATCATCTTCACTGGATCGAAGTCCTAAAATATACCAGGAATGCATGATACGCAACACATAATAAATACGACTACGATTAGTCAAAACACATCATCATTCATGATTTCATCATAATATCATCATATCATCTCAAATAAACAATCATCAACATAATATCATAATATCATCTTAAACAAAACAAGCATCATCATCATATCATCTTAAATAAACAAACATCATCATCATATCATCTTAAATAAACAAACATCAACATCATCATATCATCTTAAATAAACAAAGCATCGTTATAATCCAACACGGGGGAACCTATCATCATCTTATTTTAGATATTTGGGAAATACTTATTTTATCTCATTTTATTCCATCTAACTATAGTTCACTGCATTAGCTATCCAATGCTTCAAACGACACCTCAATCCGAGTCTTAAAACTCGAGTTACGGCTCTTTTAAGAAAATCCAACACAACCAATCAAATATGGACAACATCGCCCGACGACATACCTCCATCGCCTCGCGACGTTTCCATCGCCACTTGCTTCACCCGACGATGCTTAGAGCGTTGCACTCCAGTAGCATCACTCTTTTCTGCCCTTCTTCGCTCCCATTTTTGCCTAGCGACGACCACACGACAACACCATCGCCCGATGATGCTTCTCCACCGCCTGACGACACAATGCGAACAGGGTTTTCCTGTTGTGATTTCCTGCATACAAACTAGTACCAATCTTGCGATTTTTTTTTCATATTATAGGTCCTAAAGCATCATCTAATCACCTGGTTTTAACCAAATAACAACAATCCAATGTTGTGATACGGTGGGAGAACTGACTTGAGGTTTTGCGTTTGTATTCGCACTTGTTCGGTTTAGCAAGAGTCGCCACCGACTTTTTATTTTATCCTAAAGGAAAGGTTAAAAAGCACAGGAAAAACCTTCGAGATGTTTTCGTGGGTTCGGGGGGTAGATTATGAAAAGGGAAGGTGCTAGCACCCTTTTCATCCATGGTTATCCATGGGCTCTTAGTTACTTGTTTTAGATCACTTGCCTTGATTTTCAATTGCTTGAAATGGTGTTTGTATGTGTGTGGTTTTGAAAATGTTTTGAAAAAGATGCCTTGTCTAGGCAACCGTTGTAACAATTCTTTACTCGAATGTTTTACAAAGGTGTTTGTCTTTTCGAAAAGATGTTTCAAGGTTTTGAAAGTTGTTTTGAAAGTTGTGTTGTGGAGTGTGTTTTGAAAGTAGGCAAGTGTGTTTTGCAAGCTTGATCAAGTAACTAAGAGTTGTCTACCCCTAAATTTACTCAAATATCTTTCCTATGTTTTAACCCTTTTAACAGTGTTGTTTCACCATGGTATTTGGTGACAATCTTGTGTTAGGATGTTAACGGGACGGGCGCGGGTCATCGTATAGACCATGAATGCAAGGGTGCCAAGTGTCTTTGGCAATTTTCCTTTAATGGACTATGATCATTTTGCTTAGGCAACTTCGAAAGCGTCATCGAGGGACTATGATCATTTGATTTGTTTTTGTTTTGCCAAGGAAACTCAACATGCAAACATTGCCCATTTTTGAAGGCAACAAGCGGGATTACCCTAGGGGTGCAAGTGTGAATTGTGTATTGATTGTCATGCATTTGTCTTGTATTAGGTTATCTAGCGGTTGATTTTGAATCTTCGCATACAAACCCTAATTACTATACAGTATATAGAAAGCGATAAATTGCGGGAATTTAAAGTCTAAGCTATTACAAATAAGTATCTGGGAATGGGGGTACAAATATTTACAAATGGGGATGAGTCTTATCAGGATAGTAGTGTCCAAATAATATTTACAACCAAATCGAATCGCATTCTCAATGTAAAATATAGCAATGTATAAGAATCAAAGAGAAATAAAAGTAATTTGTGAGAGTGTATGTGATTATTTACTCATGATGCAAATATGTATTTATTAAGTATTATTATCTTTTTTGTGTTTTTGTTAATATGTACAAACAAAAGTTTTAATGAAAAGAAAATTTTAACTTAATAAAAAATCTATTGTTTATGTATTTTGTTAATGTTTTAAAGTTTATGTAAAATAAAAAGATTTATTAAAAAGAGTTTTAAAAATCTATTAACCCAATTAAATCTAATATTTACATATTTTAGGTATAATAAAAATATTGTTAAAATAAATTTATTATGAAAAATTAATATATTATTTATTTAACAAAGAAAAGAATTAAGTTATCTAAAAAGAAAATAAAGTGATAAAAAATAGTATTAGTTTGAAGTAAACAAAAAAATAAAATAAAAAAAAAGGGTAAAAAGATTGAATGGGCTTGGTGTATATTGTTTGGCCCAAACAAAAGAGCAAACAAAGCCAAAGAAGGGGGTAAGGTGCCTGAATCAATTGGGCCTAAGGAGTTTTTGTACATGGGGCAGGCCCAACCGGGTTTTACAAAGAATTTGGGGTTTGTTTGTCTCATTCAGAACTAGGGTTACAGTTTGGCCTAGAACGGCGCTCTCATCTTCTCCTTCTTCGCCTCGTTTTCAAACAAAGGCCATTGATGCTCTCCACTTCGCCTCCGGCCACTAGGGTACCACCTCCACCGTTTCCTCCCTAAGATCGTTCAGACATTGATGAAAAGATAAGGTATTGATCTCTGCTTTTTTTTTCTTCATGTTTTAGGGTTTTGAAAACTTATCTCTTGCATGTTCTACTTCTTACATGTTATTGACTTTTACGTGTTGTTTGTGTTCATGAGGTATATTAATGGACTGAAGTAGAAGGCGATACCTTTGGAGGGTTTGTCTTTGGGGAAAGGACGACCGTGGACCGGCGGTATCCTCAGGCGGCCGGAGGCGAGGACACAATGATAAAGGCTTCATGGTACTTGTATCTTGCTTTAGTTTAATGGTTTTATGATGATAGTATTGCAATCTGAAAACCCTAGGGCCTCTGCTTCTGAAACTTCTTTTCCTCTTTTGCTTGCTTCTGATTGCTTATACTTCTGGCTTTTTTACTCGATGATGAACTCAGTTTTGAGAGTTTGGGATTTGTTTGCTCAATGATGATGAAATTGAAACTGAGATGCTTCAGTGTTGCTTTTGACTTTTTTCCTCTTCCTTCTTATCAATGATGATTGCTCTGAGATATTTTGCTTTAGTTATTGTTTGGCTTTGGCTTGGTTGGAAATGAGCTTTGGCTTTGTTGTGATATTTGGTTTGGACTTGCTTGAAAGCTTTTGTTGAAGGTTTATCAGTTTGCTTTGACAGGCTTAAGGTTTAGGCTTCAGGCTTGTATGGCTTGATGTATTATGCAGGTTTGTATATTTTGTTTGGAGTTTATGTGTTTGGTAGCTGTAACGGGTTTGGATGGCTTGAGGTTACAGGCTTCTGGTTTGAGGTTTGCTGTACTGGTTTTGACAGGCTTCAGGCTTGAGCAGGTAGTTTGGTTTTATACTGGCTTTGTGCAGTTTGTAAGCTTATGGAGGCTGATATGTTTTGCTCTAAGGCTTGTGTTATGCTTGATCTGTATTTTCTGGTACAGGCTTAAGGCTTGATGTTTGAAGCAGGTTACAGGCTTAGCTTGAGGTTGCAAGCTTGCTTCTGTAATAGTTTTGTCAGCTTGGTGGTTTTGAGGCTAGCTTTTTTGTTTGTGTTATGTAACAGTTTGTGGTTTTAGGCAGGATTTTTTTGAAGTTACAGCTTGGGAGCTTGTGTTCTCTTTTTATGTGTATTCTGCCTCCTTTTCTTGTTCTGATAACTCTTTGTTTTATATCTTTTAAGCCTAAGCCTGCAAAACTGTAAGCCTTCCCCTTCTCTCTCTCTTTTCTCTCTCCACAGATAAAAAGTATTTTTATATTGCTTAAAACTGTACTTTTTTGAAAAAGTGCTTGGCCTGGAAAATGATGACAAATTTTTGAATATGTTGCTTGCATTGTTAGCTTTGCTCTGCATATCTTCTTTCTTCAGATTTTCTGCATTTTGTGTACTTCTTGATATCTCCTTGACAGCCTTTGGACAGTTTGGTTGACATTTTGGACTTGGTTAGGCATTTTTTCAGTTTGCATATGTGCAGTTCAGTTTGGACTTTGTAATTTGTTTGGCATATTCAGTTTGTCCATTTTGACATTTTTGTTGACACTTTGCAATTTGAAATTATGCAGCCTTGTACATTTAATTAATTCCAATGCTTGCAAACATTTTCTATCCCTCTTTGTGAACCAAGAGTTTTCTTGTGATTTGCAGAGAGGGCGAACAACTGATTCCGGCCAACACTTTTAATGATGAGCTTTAATTATCTGTCTGCCTTTTTATTTCATCTGCATTTGACTTCTCTCTTCTCTTTTTGCAGGTAAATACCAATTGAGCAATGGGGAGCATCAGTAGAAGATGAAGACTTAGGAAACTTTAGGATATAGTTTTATTTTATCTTTAATCATTGTAACAATATTAATGTAAACAATTGTAAATAAATTTACAGTGTTCAAATAATAATTGTAACAAACAATTAAAAATGAATAAAAATAATCCTTTGTCAGTTAATTCTCTTTTAATTCTTCTGCATTTGTTTATTTAATCATTTATATCTCTTGAATTATAATAATTGGAAATTATCCAATAATTTTAACTTAGAAATTATAAATAATCAATAAACGTCCGGCGTTCCAAATAATCAAAGCATTGCACAGTTAAACAACAAACATCCACATGTCCTTTTTCTCACTGATCAAACTTAAACTTCAAACCTTCAATCAGAAGTCTCAACCCATGTCCCAGAGCCAATTGAAAAGAACTGCAGAATCAATTCCTTCTGAGAATGCGCGCGCAAACCCTAATTCTTGATTTATCGTCAAAGAGACGTCCTCCTGATCAAAACCTGAGCCAACTCAACCAAATTAGTAAAAACCCTGATAATCTGTTTGACTGATTCAAAAGTCAATGGAATCCCTAATTTTATCTGACTGATAAGAAAAGTCTGTTTGACCGATTCTTGAGCCAATCTGAAAAATCAGGAAAGGCCCGAAGCTGTGATTTCTTGTGAAAAAGAGGAGGGCAAATTTTGGGGTACAACAGTTGCCCCTGTTCAATCTTCTTGAACCTGAAGAGTTAGATTGGCAAGCTTGCCGTTCGCGACTCGAAGGTAAAAGGAGATTGGACACTAGAGTGCCCAAAAAAAATTTTCACTCGTCAAAGCGTAGTTTTGAGGGAATGGGCTTAAAGATGCCATCTGGAAATTACTGGTAGGAGGATGGGCTTAGAGATGCCATCTGGAAATGTTTGTTGAACTGTATGTCATTGGTGAGTGGGTGAGCATCAGAAAGGTATCCATGTTTTGGAACATCTCTGAACTGGGGGTCTGAATAAGCAATAGATTGACATCCGTATCTGGAAGCATCCGTAAACTGTTTTCAAAAGTTGCATCTGAACAAGTGATAGATTAACATCCGTGTTTGGAGAATCCGTAAACTGTTTTCAGAAGTCTTGAATCTGAACAAGCGATAGGTTAACATCCGTATCTGGAGAACCCGTAAACTGTTTTCAAAAGTTGAGTCTGAACAAGCGATAGATTAACCTCCGTGTTTGGAGAATCCGTAAACTGTTTTCAGAGGTTGAAGAATCTGAACAAGCGATAGGTTAACATCCGTGTCTGGAGAACCCGTAAACTGTTTTCAGAAGTCTTGAAGTTGAATAAGCAATAGAGCAGCATCCATGTTGGGAAGTGTCCGTAAACTGTTTTCAAAAGTTGAGTCTGAACAAGCGATAGATTAACATCCGTGTTTGGAGAATCCGTAAACTGTTTTCAGAAGTTGAAGAATCTGAACAAGCGATAGGTTGACATCCGTGTCTGGAGAACCTGTGAACTGTTTTCAGAAGTCTTGAAATCTGGAATAAGTATCAGAATGTCGCCATGTCTGGGTCACATCTGAACTGTTCTCTGGAAGGAATCTGGAATAAGTATCAGAATGTCGCCATGTCTGGGTCACATCTGAACTATTTCTAGAAGGAATCTCGGAAGATGATAATCTTTGTCTGTTGATTGATCCTTCCTGAAAAGGTAAAGAGTTAGTTGTATGCAATGTCATGATGTAATGAATTGTACTTCATCAATGTTTATGATATGAATGTGACAGATGTGCATGTAAGCTGAGTAGCTATCTTGTTGAGGAAGACGAATCCTGGATAATGAAATCTTTGACTACTGCTGGGGAAAGTAAATCCTTGTCTGCTGCATGGGACTGCAAGAGTTTTTTGATCGTTGAAAATGAGAAGTCCTGGGACCACTGTTGGGGAATCAGGAGCTTGGGTTGTATGCCAATCTACTGGGGTTTCCTGTCTTGAGGAGATCTTCACTGGGGAATATCTGAATATCCTGTGAGGAACTGAGAATGAAAGTCTTCATTCTGCTTGAGGATTGATAGTTGGAAGTTTTAGCTCCGCTGGGGATTGCCAGAATCTTTTGATCGTTGCAGGTATTAATCTGGGATCTTGAAAAGGTTGGTCGGTGAGATAGTTGTCCTGGCTGGTTTCAGGTATTAATCTCTGACCTGAGAAAGAAAGATAATTTTCCTGGCTTGTTACAAGTATTAATCTTCAATCTCTTCATGTATATAGTTTTCCTGGCTTGTTACAGGTGTTGATCTATAATCAGTCGTCCACAGATATTTTCCTGGCTTGCTACAGGTATTAATCTGGAACTTGGATTATACGCCACTTTGAGAATGAGAATTTTCATTCTGTTGACGGTCAGAAATTGGGAGTTTACCAATCTTCTGAGGTTTTAAGGATGAGAATCTTCATTCTGTTAACCGTTAACTGCTATCTGGTCGATCTTCAGGCTTTCACAGAAACTTGTATTGCTATCTGGTCGTAATCCAGGTTTCACAATAACTTGTTGAGCTACTATCCGGTCGAATCCGGGTTTCACGGCTTGTGTTAAAGATATACCACTATCTGGTCGACTCCAGCTTCGTAGTATTCTTGGCTGCTATCTGGTCGTAATCCAGGCTTTCACAGAAACTTGTATTGCTATCTGGTCGTAATCCAGGTTTCACAATAACTTGTTGGGGATTAAACTATTATCTGGTCAAATCCGAGCTTCATAGCTTGCTCTTAGGAGATACCACTATCTGGTCGTAATCCAGGCTTTGTGGTAGTCTGATACCGTAACTGGGATCTGAATGAGTGACGGAATGGCTACCGTATTTGGAGCGTATCTGAAACTGTATCTTGGATCTGAATGAGTGACAGAATGGCTACCGTGTCTGGAGCGTATCTGAAACTGTATCTTGGAGTTGAGATCTGTATGAGTAGCAGAATGACTTCCTTGTTTGGAGTGTATCTGAAACTGTAACTAGGATCTGAATGAGTGACAGAATGGCTACGGTGTCTGGAGCGTATCTGAAACTGTATCTTCCAACAGGTGATGAAGGAATTGTTGAACACTTTCGACATTCGAATGCCCCAAGTGATGATGAAGGAGACTTGCCCCAAGTTCACTGAACTTTTGAGAGATTTGTTGAAATCTTGACTGGACTGCCCCAGGTTAAATGGACTTTGAAAGATCTGTTGAAACCTTGACTGGACTGCCCCAGGTTAACTGAACTTTGAAAGATCTTGTTGAAATCTTGACTGGAATGCCCCAGGTTAATTGGATAGTGACATGTCATGCCCCCTTGTTGATAGGAGATTTGTCAATGGAAGTGTCATCCTTCCTGAAGTGATTTTACTCACTGAGAGAGTTTTCGTTCCTCCGAACATTCGCTGTAGGAATTTCTTCGCTGTCAAACAAATAACCATGTGCAAACAACGATATTCAAATAATGCAAAGTTTATGCTTGTCTCGAAGTTTTGAAAAATGCGTTTTTTAGCAGAAAACTTTTTATAAGACAAATTCAACACAAGATTTAGGGCAAGGCCTTACAGGAGTCAGGATACCTTTTGTAACAGTATGCTTTCGAACTAACCCATGCTTCAATTAGGACTTTTGAAGGGTTGTAACGTGGCTTGGTTCACGGTTTAAGAAACAAAGGATAAAGGCTTAAAGTATATTTATACCCACCCGCTCTTCGTGATGTTCTTTAACCCTAAACTCAGTTAATTGTGCGTCGAACTCTATTCGAGTTTGGAACGACGTTTTGGTGATGGTTCACCAGTTGAATTTATTGGGAAGGCAGTCATCATCTTTTTTTTTTTGCAACACTTTTCATGTTGTTGAGGATTTGTAATGGCCTCGTTCTTTTTGATTTGTTATCCCTGACTTTTGCCTGACTGTTCCTGCTTTCGAGATTACAGTCAGCGGGATGCCCCAGCTTTCTTAAGCCTCCTTATAGGTTTTGGCTCAGCGGGCTTTTCTCTTTTGAGAGATGATGTCTGCCTATGAGATAAGGAACCATCACTGTCTTTTGATTCCAAAGGAATGCTTTTCTTGATGTCGTTCGTTGTATTACGAACTGAGAGTTTGTGACTTCAATGCGCTTTTTTTTTTAATTAACTGAGAGACTACCCTGTCCCAGGTTTAAATCAAAGTTTTCAATTTGTTTAGAACAGAAAACTCCTACTTCTTTGGCTCGAAGGGGTTGACTAGGGATTATCTTCCTTATAACTCCAGTGTTTGGGAATTGAAAGAAATGCATGTACATCATCAGCAAGGTCTGTTCAAAAGCATACTGTATGAGATTATGGTATTGTTTCGTAATCCTCCCTCTAAAGGCTTGCATCTTTTTATCAAGAGTTAAATATCATAAAGAAAGCATAAGAGTAGTGAAAACGAATGGATGAATTCAAGACAAACATATGCAATGCATTAATGAAACAAAGTTTGACATCAATAGATAATTGTTTGAATAACAAAGAGATTACAACTTGAAAATTCAAATGGAACAAAAGTCTCTCAGTTCGAGCTTTGTCACTTCAGGTGGAGAAACCCTTAACGGAAGATTTTCATCTCGCCATTGGGCATGAATCTCAGCACTCCAATGTCAATCAGATCTTGAATCTTGTTCTTCAAGGCCCAACAGTCGTCGGTGTCATGTCCCGGACTATAGGAGTGGTATACACAAAATGCATCGGGATGATAGTTAGGAGCGGAGGTATTGGGCTTCCGAATAGGATCCCTCAGAGCAGTCAGATTGACCTCCAACAAGCACTCCAGTATTAGAGATGACGGTATGTCAGTCTCAGTGAACTGTCTTCCCGCGTATTTTGCTTACGCCGATTACCCCGTTGACGCTGACGAGGTTGTTTGTGGGCTTGTGACCCTGAAGCAAGTAGAGGAGCCTTTCCCTTATCTTCTTGGCTGGAAGGGGGTTGAATGATGACTTGCTCTTCAACCTCAGATGTTTTCCCCACTTGGTTGTCCCGAAGCAGTTGGTTGACGAGAACTCCGAGCTCCTCTTATCTTTGAGCCAAGTCCTGGATGAGAGCCATCTAGCCCACCAGTTGCCCCATCATCTGGATCCTCATTGTTGCCAGCTCAAACTGCAGTTCTTCCAACTGATCACTCCTGGCATTGCTTGAATTCCCCTGGACCATGCCCCTTGTGAGGAGAGCTTTCACTTCTTCTTACCCCTGGGACAGGTTCAAGAACATTTCCTAAAGTTGAGCATTTTGGTCCTGGATATCCCTGACAGTCCTCTCTAAAGCCATCTCTTACTGAAATAAACAGTAGGAGAATAAGGAAACCTGAAAAGGAAAAGCTGTCATGATGCAATGCATGATATGTGAATGCATGTTTTCAAGGATCTCTTGGGGTAAACACAAGAGAATGTTAGAGGTTGAACTTCGATCTTTGATTGGAGAACTTTGCATCTGTGGATGTCTTTCCACGAGAATCAAGCTCACCATGTCAAGTGGGTCATAGCCCCTGATTCAAGTTGTTTCACTTGATCTTTGATGGCATTTGTTTAGAGGAGAACATCTTGCCCCTTGGGTAGATATCTGGTTCAACGTGACCCTGCATCAAAAGAACCTCGAGATCCTTGAAATGGTTATTGAAAAAATGCTATGGTATGATGTCATGATGTTATGTACATGTATGCAAAAGCAAGTAAGTGTATATACAGGTAATCATATTCACACAAAGCAAATAAGTCCTTAGGTTTAGGCTTGCACGGGGTTTGTAGGTAAGTACCCTCTTGAAGTTAGTTGGCTCATCCTGTCCTAAAATAGAAACCGGGTTCTAAGGAGCTCAATATCACTGGATTATTTTCTGTGTTCATCGTTTTGGTTTAGCCACTTAACTGGCGACCAAAATATTCCAAGAAAACAACCCTCAATGAGTGTAGTATCGAGTATCTACCAACTTCGGACTGTACCAAAGTCAGTCATCTCACTACCCCTAAAAAGGATAAGATGGTCAATTAAGGTTCTAAGAGTTCGTTAGTGCTTCATGACATCGCTCAGCGGCCCCGTACTCTCCTTGATTGAACTCAAGGGTTACCGGTACTCACAAATATGTCACACTAACATAACTTACTGCTTCAACCATGTCGGTATACCCCGCACAGTTCCCTCATAGTTTTATTGCTATTTACCTAAAAAGGTGCCCCAAATCCGGGTGTAGGATTTACAACAAACCCAAACAAGGACCCAAAGAGTAAAGCAATCAAAGCAATCAAAGCAAGTATGTAAAGGTGATCTAAACCCTAAGGTAACCCCACTTTTAGATTTTTCCCCAGCAGAGTCGCCAGTTCTGTGATACGGTGGGAGAACTGACTTGAGGTTTTGCGTTTGTATTCGCACTTGTTCGGTTTAGCAAGAGTCGCCACCTACTTTTTATTTTATCCTAAAGGAAAGGTTAAAAAGCACAGGAAAAACCTTCGAGATGTTTTCGTGGGTTCGGGGGGTAGATTATGAAAAGGGAAGGTGCTAGCACCCTTTTCATCCATGGTTATCCATGGGCTCTTAGTTACTTGTTTTAGATCACTTGCCTTGATTTTCAATTGCTTGAAATGGTGTTTGTATGTGTGTGGTTTTGAAAATGTTTTGAAAAAGATGCCTTGTCTAGGAAACCGTTGTAACAATTCTTTACTCGAATGTTTTACAAAGGTGTTTGTCTTTTTGAAAAGATGTTTCAAGGTTTTGAAAGTTGTTTTGAAAGTTGTGTTGTGGAGTGTGTTTTGAAAGTAGGCAAGTGTATTTTGAAAGCTTGATCAAGTAACTAAGAGTTGTCTACCCCTAAATTTACTCAAAGATCTTTCCTATGTTTTAACCCTTTTAACAGTGTTGTTTCACCATTGTATTTGGTGAACAACCTTGTGTTAGGATGTTAACGGGACGGGACCGGGTCATCGTATAGACCATGAATGCAAGGGTGCCAAGTGTCTTTGGAAATTTTCCTTTAAGGGACTATGATCATTTTGCTTAGGCAACTTCGAAAGCGTCATTGAGGGACTATGATCATTTGATTTGTTTTTGTTTTGCCAAGGAAACTCAACATGCAAACATGGCCCATTTTTGAAGGCAACAAGCGGGATTACCCTAGGGGTGCAAGTGTGAATTGTGTATTGATTGTCATGCATTTGTCTTGTATTAGGTTATCTAGCGGTTTATTTTAAATCTTCGCATACAAACCCTAATTACTATACAGTATATAGAAAGCGATAAATTGCGGGAATTTAAAGTCTAAGCTATTACAAATGAGTATCCGGGAATGGGGGTACAAATATTTACAAATGGGGATGAGTCTTATCAGGATAGTAGTGTCCAAATAATATTTACAACCAAATCGAATCGCATTCTCAATGTAAAATATAGCAATGTATAAGAATCAAAGAGAAATAAAAGTAATTTGTGAGAGTGTATGTGATTATTTACTCATGATGCAAATATGTATTTATTAAGTATTATTATCTTTTTTGTGTTTTTGTTAATATGTACAAACAAAAGTTTTAATGAAAAGAAAATTTTAACTTAATAAAAAATCTATTGTTTATGTATTTTGTGAATGTTTTAAAGTTTATGTAAAAAAAATATTTATTAAAAAGAGTTTTAAAAATCTATTAACCCAATTAAATCTAATATTTACATATTTTAGGTATAATAAAAATATTGTTAAAATAAATTTATTATGAAAAATTAATATATTATTTATTTAACAAAGAAAAGAATTAAGTTATCTAAAAAGAAAATAAAGTGATAAAAAATAGTATTAGTTTGAAGTAAACAAAAAAATAAAATAAATAAAAAAGGGTAAAAAGATTGAATGGGCTTGGTGTATATTGTTTGGCCGAAACAAAAGAGCAAACAAAGCCAGAGAAGGGGGTGAGGCGCCTGAATCAATTGGGCCTAAGGAGTTTTTGTACATGGGGCAGGCCCAACCGGGTTTTACAAAGAATTTGGGGTTTGTTTGTCTCATTCAGAACTAGGGTTACAGTTTGGCCTAGAACGACGCTCTCATCTTCTCCTTCTTCGCCTCGTTTTCAAACAAAGGCCATTGATGCTCTCCACTTCGCCTCCGGCCACTAGGGTACCACCTCCACCGTTTCCTCCCTAAGATCGTTCAGACAGTGATGAAAAGAGAAGTTATTGATCTCTGCTTTTTTTTCTTCATGTTTTAGGGTTTTGAAAACTTATCTCTTGCATGTTCTACTTCTTACATGTTATTGACTTTTACGTGTTGTTTGTGTTCATGAGGTATATTAATGGACTGAAGTAGAAGGCGATACCTTTGGATGGTTTGTCTTTGGGGAAAGGACGGCGGTGGACCGGCGGTATCCTCAGGCGGCCGGAGGCGAGGACACAATGATAAAGGCTTCATGGTAATTGTATCTTGCTTTAGTTTAATGGTTTTATGATGATAGTATTGCAATCTGAAAACCCTAGGGCCTCTGCTTCTGAAACTTCTTTTCCTCTTCTGCTTGCTTCTGATTGCTTATACTTCTGGCTTTTTTACTCGATGATGAACTCAGTTCTGAGAGTTTGGGATTTGTTTGCTCAATGATAATGAAATTGAAACTGAGATGCTTCAGTGTTGCTTTTGACTTTTTTCCTCTTCCTTCTTATCAATGATGATTGCTCTGAGATATTTTGCTTCAGTTATTTTTTGGCTTTGGCTTGGTTGGAAATGAGCTTTGGCTTTGTTGTGATATTTGGTTTGGACTTGCTTGAAAGCTTTTGTTGAAGGTTTATCAGTTTGCTTTGACAGGCTTAAGGTTTAGGCTTCAGGCTTGTATGGCTTGATGTATTATGCAGGTTTGTGATTTTGTTTGGAGTTTATGTGTTTGGTAGTTGTAACAGGTTTGGATGGCTTGAGGTTACAAGCTTCTGGTTTGAGGTTTGTTGTACTGGTTTTGACAGGCTTCAGGCTTGAGCAGGTAGTTTGGTTTTATACTGGCTTTGTGCAGTTTGTAAGCTTATGGAGGCTGATATGTTTTGCTCTAAGGCTTGTGTTATGCTTGATCTGTATTTTCTGGTACAGGCTTAAGGCTTGATGTTTGAAGCAGGTTACAGGCTTAGCTTGAGGTTGCAAGCTTGCTTCTGTAATATTTTTGCCAGCTTGGTGGTTTTGAGGCTAGCTTTTTTTGTTTGTGTTATGTAACAGTTTGTGGTTTTAGGCAGGATTTTTTTGAAGTTACAGCTTGGGAGCTTGTGTTCTCTTTTTATGTGTATTCTGCCTCCTTTTCTTGTTCTGATAACTCTTTGTTTTATATCTTTTAAGCCTAAGCCTGCAAAACTGTAAGCCTTCCCCTTCTCTCTCTCTTTTCTCTCTCCACAGATAAAAAGCATTTTTATATTGCTTAAAACTGTACTTTTTTGAAAAAGTGCTTGGCCTGGAAAATGATGACAAATTTTTGAATATGTTGCTTGCATTGTTAGCTTTGCTCTGCATATCTTCTTTCTTCAGATTTTCTGCATTTTGTGTACTTCTTGATATCTCCTTGACAGCCTTTGGACAGTTTGGTTGACATTTTGGACTTGGTTAGGCATTTTTTCAGTTTGCATATGTGCAGTTCAGTTTGGACTTTGTAATTTGTTTGGCATATTCAGTTTGTCCATTTTGACATTTTTGTTGACACTTTGCAATTTGAAATTATGCAGCCTTGTACATTTAATTAATTCAAATGCTTGCAAACATTTTCTATCCCTCTTTGTGAACCAAGAGTTTTCTTGTGATTTGCAGAGAGGGCGAACAACTGATTCCGACAAACACTTTTAATGATGAGCTTTAATTATCTGTCTGCCTTTTTATTTCATCTGCATTTGACTTCTCTCTTCTCTTTTTGCAGGTAAATACCAATTGAGCAATGGGGAGCATCAGTAGAAGATGAAGACTTAGGAAACTTTAGGATATAGTTTTATTTTACCTTTAATCATTGTAACAATATTAATGTAAACAATTGTAAATAAATTTACAGTGTTCAAATAATAATTGTAACAAACAATTAAAAATGAATAAAAATAATCCTTTGTCAGTTAATTCTCTTTTAATTCTTCTGAATTTGTTTATTTAATCATTTATATCTCTTGAATTATAATAATTGGAAATTATCCAATAATTTTAACTTAGAAATTATAAATAATCAATAAACGTCCGGCGTTCCGAATAACCAAAGCATTGCACAGTTAAACAACAAACATCCACATGTGCTTTTTCTCACTGATCATACTTAAACTTCAAACCTTCAATCAGAAGTCTCAACCCATGTCCCAGAGCCAATTGAAAAGAACTGCAGAATCAATTCCTTCTGAGAATGCGCGCACAAACCCTAATTCTTGATTTATCGTCAAAGAGACGTCCGCCTGATCAAAACCTGAGCCAACTCAACCAAATTAGTAAAAACCCCGATAATCTGTTTGGCTGATTCAAAAGTCAATGGAATCCCTAATTTTGTCTGACTGATAAGAAAAGTCTGTTTAACCGATTCTTGAGCCAATCTGAAAAATCAGGAAAGGCCCGAAGCTGTGATTTCTTGTGAAAAAGAGGAGGGCAAATTTTGGGGTACAACAAATGTGTTCTACATTATGGGTACAATTTGGTTACAATCCAAGACCATAAAACATTGTCTAATTCATCTTATCATCACATATTCATCACAACCAAAACTCATCACAATCTACATTTATCTAAACCTTAAATCAATTATAATAATCAAGATAAACACCCCTTACCCTGAGATTATTGCTAGCAATCAAATCCTCTGCATGCTCTACCAGGATTCCTATGCTTCTTCTTACCTCTATGTGTCCTAGATCTCTTTCCCCACAATGTTCTTCCAATTATATGATCACACAGAATGATCGTATAAACTCTCCCAACCTTTCCTTATACAAAAAATGCCATCTTAGACCCCTAATAATGAACTTCCCATCATGTCCTCACTTATCCTTCACTAATGACCATCTCGCCCCTATTTTCTCTACATCACAATTCTATTTATTTAAATCCAAATAATTCTAAATAATTACTATTAACATCTAAATAATTCCAAAATATTTATCTAAATCCTGAACACCTCTTATCATCCAATAGTTCATCTTTATCCCATCAAATACCACACAAATCATCATTATAAACATCATACTCATCAAGTCATCGCTATTACATCACAAATGCTTCACGAATACTCATCATAAATCGTCACAAGATCTCACACAAAGCACCAAAGCATCATAGATACCAAACACTTCACAATGACTCATATATTCATGATAAATTAATTAAATAATAATTAATATAGAATTTTGGGTGTTACAACTCTCCCCTCACTTAAAAGGATTTTCTCCCTAGAAAATTACCTGGCAAAAACAAATTCGGATAAGACTCTCTCATCTAATCCCCGCGTTCCCAAGTCCAACTCTCACCGGCTGGTCCTCCCCATAATACCTTCACTAAGGCGATGTCCTTTCCTCATAATTTCTTCACTTCCAGATCTTCCAATCGCAATGGTAATGCTTCAACAGTCGGGTTCTTTCTCACTTGTACATCTTCCATTTAAATCACATGCGGCATGTCTAGAATATACTTTCTCAACTGAGACACATGAAACACATCAATGTATATTCATGAGTGACATCGGAAAAGTAATCCGATAAGCCACCTCACATATATTCTCCGATATCTGATACGAACCAACAAAACGCGGCGTAAGTTTTCTCGACTTCAATTTTCTACCTACACCGGTTACCAGACTAACTCTCAAAAATACATGATCATCAACTAGAAACTCGGGATCCTTTCTCCTCTTATCATGATAGATTTTCTGACGTCTCTAAGAAGCTTTCATATTCTCTTTGGATCATATTTATCTTTCCAGTTGTCTCTTGTACAACCTCAGGTCCGATTATAGCGCTTTCTCCCAACTCATACCAACATAATGAAGTATTATACCTCCTTCCATACAATGCTTTATACGGAGCCATCCCAATACTATAATGGAAACTATTATTATAAGTAAATTCAATAAATGGCAAGAGACTATCCCAAGCTCCTCCTTATTCTAGCACACAAGCCCTCAACAAATATTCCAAGGACTGGATAGTTCTTTCCGTCTGACCATCCATCTGAGGATGATATACAGAACTCAATCTCAACTTAGTACCAAAGGCATTTTGCAAACTTGTCCAAAACTTTGGTGTAAACCTTATATCTCTATCTGACACGATACTCGAAGGTATCCCATGCAATTTCACAATTTCTCCAATATACATCTCAGCTAATTTCTCCATAGGATGATTAATCTTCATCGGTAAGAAATGAGCCGACTTAGTCAACCTATCCACAATCACCCAAATCGAATCGTTGCCTTTAGCGGTCTTCGGCAAACCCGACAAAAAATCCATGGAAACAATGTCCCACTTCCATTATGGAATACTCAATGGTTGCATAAGACCCATAGGCTTCTGATGCTCAACCTTCGACTTATGACAAGTCAACCAAGCATAGAAAAATTTGGCAACTTCCTTCTTCATACTAGGCCACCAGAATAACTTTTTGAAGTCCTGATACATCTTTGTAGCACCAGGATGAATACTCAACCAACTTCTATGTTCTTCCTCAAGAATACTCTTCTTAAGCTTTGGAACATCTGGAACACATATTCTATCGCCAAACCTCATCACACCATTCTCATGAATTATGAACTTATCTCCTTTACCTTGGTTAATTAAAGTTAATGGGTCGACCAAACTCAAATCAAAATTATGACCTTCGCGGATTTCTTCTATTATGCCACTAGTTAGTTTCAACATTCCCAACTTCACACTTTTAGAGGTTTCTTCACACACTAAGCTCATATCTTTGAATTGCTCAAACATCTCTAACTCTCGAACCATAAGCATCGACATATGTAGAGACTTTCTACTTAATGCATCAGCAACTACATTTGCCTTACCAGGATGGTAACTCAAATCAAAGTCATAGTCTTTTAACAATTTAAGCCACCTTCTCTGTCTCATATTTAATTCTTTCTGGTCAAACAAGTACTTCAAACTCTTGTGATCACTGAACACTTTGAATTTAGAACCAAAAAGGTAATGTCTCCAAATATTTAATATAAACACCACCGCTGCTAGCTCTAAGTCATGCGTAGGATAACTCCTTTCATGAACTCTGAGTTTCCTAGAAGCATAAGCAACATCGTGTCCATTCTACATTAGAACACCACCAAGACCTATCTTAAATGCATCGCAATACACCACAAAAGACTCACTCGGATTAGGAAAAATCAATATCAGAGCGGTTGTCAACCTCTTTAATTCTACAAAGCTTTCTTCGCATGTCACATCCCACACATAAGCTTGACCCATTCGAGTCAACTGAGTCAACGAAAAATCTAACTTAGAAAATACTTCAATGAACCTTCGATCGTAACCTTCCAAACCAAGAAAACTTCAGATCTCAGTTGCAGACTTTAGAGCCTCCCATTGCAATATATCATCATCTTTACAGGGATTCACAACAAATACACCACTAGAAATCACATGACCAAGAAAACTAACTTCCTTCAGCCAAAATTCACACTTCGACAACTTTGCATACAACTTCTTTTCCTTTAACACTTGAAACACCATTTGCAAATGCTCAGTATGCTCTCCTTCTCGTTCGAAAAGCTATCTTTAGAATATCACCTGGTTTAACTCGAATCTGATGATAACACGACTTCAAATCAATCTTACTGGAAAAAAAGCACCCACCAAATTATCCATCAAATCATCGATCATCGATAGTGGATACTTATTCTTAATCGTTGCTTTATTCAACTGTCTGTAATCTACACACAACCTCATACTTCCATCTTTCTTCTTAACTAGCAACACATGAGCACCCCACAGCAAAACACTCAGTCGAACAAACTTCTTCTCAAGCATCTCCTCCAGTTGTTTCTTCAACTCGCTCAACTCTGAAGCAAACATTCTATAAGGAATCATCGACACTGGACTTGTACTTGGCACCAAATCTATAGAAAACTCCACTTCATGTTCAGGAGGTAAATTACTGATGTCATATGGAAATACCTCTAGGAATTCACAAAGAACCGATAATTCCATATTCGCATCTTTACCATCAACTTGCAATGATGTAAACATCACAAACATTAAGGCTTCATCTTCTAAAAATTCATTCACTTGCTTAGCAGTCAACAACACCAATTCTCCATTATCACCAAACTTAGGGAACCTCAAAGTCTTATTATAATAATTGATATGAACATAGTTGAACTCCAACCAGTTCATCCCAAGGATAACATTGATTTGGTGTAAAGGAAGACACACCAAATCCATCATAAAACTCTTGCTGTAAATAGTTAAAGGACACTTCAAACAAATATAAGTAGTAGTAACAGAACCACTAGCAGGAGTATCTATCACCATACTACCATCCATATAAGACAATTTAAATTCCAACTTAGTAGCACATTCAAACAAAATAAATGAATGAGTAGTACCAGTATCAATAATCGCAACCAATTAAACATCGTTAATAAAGCAAGTACCTTGAATCAAGTTTTCCTTCTTAGAATCCTCTAATCCACTCAGCGCGAACACTCTACCATTGGTATGGGCAGTAACATCCTTTCTTGGTTTCTGACACTGGATACTGATATGACCCCACTCTCTACAATTGAAACAAGTCGGACCAAAGTTATTGCATTCAGGAGCATGATGACCAGACTTACCACACTTGTAACATCAAATAACAATTAAATCATGCTCCATAACACGGGTTGCAAAGAAACCATCAATTATAATCTCTAGTAACCACAAACAATTCACTTCAAACTTTGCAGCGGAACTAATGAGTCATATCTTCTACATAAAATAATTTCAAATGCCACGAAAGGTAGTTCAAATATCATTAACCATCATCACACTTCATGTTCATAACATCATAGCCTAAAATATGGTAAAAGTCATGATAGAAATACAAAATTAAAAAATAGAAAAATATGCAAAGTTCGAAAACAATCGATCCCTACGCTAATGTTACATATCAGAGCAAGACTCACTTTATTCAAAAAAATAAAATAAACACACTCCGAAGCTATCATCTAATGCTTCTACGGACTAATCTCGATCACATGTGCGTTATCCACGTGGAGGAAACATTCAAATAGAAAGGGTGAGTAAATCATAATCATTATAAAAGACATAAGAGATAAATATAGTAGACATGCACATAGGCAATGTACCAAACATCATAAGAACTTCATGTTATACTTACACCTTCACACACATCATCAATTCACAACAACATATTATCAAAATACCATTTTATCAACAAATACCATTTAATCACATTATTATGCAATATCGCAATGTAATGCATCATTGTAGACTCATACATGTGGTACCAAAACTTCACTGATGACTCAATCATCAATATCTCAATAAATCTCCACCAATAGGATATATTCACGCTTGGGACCAGATCACTTCATGATTTTGCACTCAATTCACACTATGGAATTGATGACTTCACTGGACGATTGTCCTATCATCTTTACTATACCTAAGTCCTAACTTTACTTGATCGAAGTCCTAACATCATTAGACCGAAGTCCTAAAATATGCCATGAATGCATGATGCACAACACGTAATAAATATGACCACGACTAGTCAAAACATATCATTATTCATGATTTCATCATAATATCTGTAAGTGTTTGCTTGTTGGAATTAATTTTTGGTAAAACCAGATTTGCGAATGTCATGACTGATGTCATAACATTCTGGGATAAAGTCAAATTCTGCAGAAGGAATGTTCTACAGGAACAACTCAGTATGAGTGAATATCATGATGATTAAGCTATGATCATATATACTGAATTCTACCAAAATCAGTGAGCAAGATACATGATGTCATAACTCATGTTAAGACATCTTGTACTGATCAAGTTGTTGTGCAGATTTATTGTTCCAGAGATTTTCCAGGAATCTGGTGTGCTATTCTGAGTTGAAGTATATTGACTAGATCAGATGCTCACGTGGATATTTAGGTTAACCTTGCTTAACCCTAATCTATTATGATGAAAGCCCAAGACCAAGTCTTTAGGTTAACTTTGGTTAACCCTAGCTATTTTTATGGAAGCCCAAAAATGAAGAATAAACTGCATATATATTTCTCACGAAGCCTAATAGTGAGCAGCGCTTAGAGAGAAGATCAATAAGGCATTGTATAGTTGTGATAATTTTAGTAACTACTGTGAGCCAAGTAATTATCACTTGATAAGTGTCTTGGAGTAGGAATTGGTTGTAAGGGTTGTTTATCACTCAAAGCTTTGAAGCACGAGTGTTGTGTCTCTTGATTAAAGCTTTAAAGAAAAATCAAGCGTGTGTATTGAAGAATGTCTTCATAATCTTATTAATCAGTAGATTAGTATCACTGCTGTGATTGAGAGGGAGTGAGTAGGAACTCAGGTTTAAGTAGGACTTAGATTGAAGTTGCATTGGGTAGGTCTTAAGTGAAGGAGATAAACTGGTTGGTTTATTCCTAAATTAATACCTCTTATAGTGAATTTCCTCCCTGGCTTGGTAGCCCCCAGATATAGGTGTTGGTACACACTGAACTGGGTTAACAATTGATCGTGTTCTTTATTGTCTTTTAAATTACTGTTTGGTTTGTGTATAATTTATCAGATACGGTGTCATAACATTCACTGTGACATTAAGTATCTGTTTCCAGAACTTCAATTGGCATCAGAGCAGGCACCCTGCCTGTCTTTCTGGGTGAGATCTAGGGATATTATTTTCTGGCGCTATGGACAAGGAAGGAGGATTTGGGAACATACCACCTATTCTGGATGGATCAAACTATGACTACTAGAAACCTCGTATGATTGCCTTCTTGAAGTCACTGGACAAGAAAGCTTGGAGAGCTGCTGACAAAGGATGGAACCATCCCACCATAACTGGGATAATGGGACGACTAGTCTGATACCTGAGGAAGAATGGAGCAAAGAAGAAGAAGAGTTAGCCCTGAGTAACTCTAAAGCTTTGAATGCCTTGTTCAATGGAATTGATAGAAACATATTCAGACTAGTACACCAATGTGAACTGGCCAAGGATGTTTGGGACACTCTCAAAACCACCCATGAGGGTACATCCAAAGTAAAAATGTCAAGACTTCAGATGCTCACTACCAAATTTGAGAATCTAAGGATGAAGGAAGATGAGACCATTCATGAGTTTCACATGAACATCTTGGAAATTGCCAACACCTCAGAAGCATTGGGAGAAAAGATGTCAGAAGAAAAGCTGGTGAGAAAGATTCTCAGATCCTTGCCTAAAAGGTTTGCAATGAAAGTGACTGCTATAGAGGAAGCTCAGGATATCTGCAACTTGAAGGTTGATGAACTCATTGGGTCACTTCAGACATTTGAGATGGGGATCAGTGACAATGTTGACAAGAAAAACAAGAGCATAGCCCTTGTATCCAATACTGAAGATGAATGCAAGGAGAGTGATGAAGAGAATATATCAGAAGCTATAACTATGCTTGGAAGGCAGTTCAACAAACTCATCAAGAGAATGGACCCAAAGTCAAGGTCAAATGTCAAGAACATTTCCTCTGACATTAGCAGATCCCATGACTCTAGCAGAAGAACTAAGTCTGAAGAAAAGGGAAATCAAATCAGAGGAATCCAATGCCATGGATGTGAAGGATATGGGCACATTCGAGCTGAATGTCCTACCTTTATAAGGAAACAAAAGAAAGGAATGTCTGTTACTTGGTCTGATGGTGACTCAGAAAGTAACTCTGAAGGAGAATCTGCTAAACTAGTTACTGCATTGTCTGGTGTTTATAACTATGATAATGATTCTAGTGATGAGGAAGTGACATTTGAAGAACTTGCTGACTCCTACAAGAAGCTATGTATCAAAAGTGCTGAAGTCTGTCAGCAAAATGAGAAACAGAAAAAGCTCATAATAAAGTTGGAGGGTGAGAAGAAGGCAGACACTGCTACTATAAGTCATCTCGAAGGTGAAGTTCTAATGGTGAACTCCAAACTTGATCAGATGACTAAGTCTGTCAAGATGTTAACAAATGGAACTGACAAGTTGGAAGAAATCCTTCAGGCTGGACAAAATGCAGGAAACATGTCTGGTCTAGGATTTGTGGCTGCAAAGAAATCTGCTGTTGACAAGAAGAAGACCAGGCCTGATAAACAAATGTCAAAGCAGATGTCACAACATAGGACTCAACATCAAGAATAGAGAAATATGAAGAAAAAGTATCAAAGATGGAGATGTCATTATTGTGGGAGGTTTGGTCACATAAAGCCATTCTGCTTCAGATTATATGGATATCCTAATCAGACCCCATATGTCAAACCTAAGACTAACAAGGCACCATATACTCAACAATGGAAGAAAAAGACTGCAGCCCTGATAGCTCACACCTCCCTTAGAGTTTCTGCCAAGGAAGACTGGTACTTTGACAGTGGATGCTCTAAACACATGACTGGAATCAAGAATCTGCTGAATGATGTCAAACCTCATACTACTAGTTATGTCACTTTTGGAGATGGTGCTAGAGGATAAATCAAAGGAGTTGGAAACTTGGACTGCCCTGGAGTTCCCAACCTAAATGAAGTGTTGCTGTTAAATGGTTTGACTGCTAATCTCATAAGTATCAGTCAACTATGTGATCTAGGACTCAAGGTCAACTTCACCAAGTCTGAATGTCTTGTAACTAATGAAAAACAAGAAGTTGTAATGAAAGGAGTCAGATCAAAAGACAACTGTTACTTATGGGAGTCTGAGAACACTAACTACTCTTCTGTGTGCTCTATAGCCAAAGAAGAAAAGGAAGTGAAACTGTGGCACCAGAAACTTGGTCATTTACATCTTAGAGGGATGAAAAAGATCATATCCATGGAGGCTGTCAGAGGGATTCCAAGGCTTCAGATTGATGAAGGGAGAGTCTGTGGTGAATGTTAGGTTGGAAAGCAAACTAGAATGTCACATCCAAAGACAAGATATCTGACCACCTCTAAGGCGCTAGAACTTCTACATATGGATCTGATGGGTCCCATGCAGGTGGAAAGTCTTGGTGGAAAGAGACATGCCTATGTTGTTGTGGATGATTTTTCTAGATTCACTTGGATAAACTTCATTAGGGAAAAGTATGATGTATTTGATGTTTTTAAAGAATTGTGCAAAAGAATTCAAAGAGAAAAAGAAGGATGCATTGTCAGAATCAGAAGTGATCATGGCAAGGAATTTGAAAATAGTAAGTTTGACGAGTTCTGTTCCTCAGAAGGAATCAATCATGAGTTCTCTTCACCTATAACTCCTCAACAAAATGGAGTTGTGGAAAGGAAAAACAGGACTATACAGGAATCTGCCAGAGCAATGATACATGCCAAGAAGCTTCCTATTCATTTTTGGGCTGAAGCTATGAATACAGCCTGTTATGTCCACAACAGGGCCACCTTGAGAAATGGAACATCATCCACCCTTTATGAACTATGGAAAGGAAGAAAGCCTACAGTGAAGTACTTCCATGTCTTTGTAAGCAAATGCTATATTCTGACAGATCGTGAACAAAGGAGAAAGATGGACCCTAAAAGTGATGAAGGAATATTCCTAGGATACTCTACCAACAGCAGAGCATATAGGGTGTTCAATTCCAGGACCAAAGTTATGATGGAGTCTATAAATGTCATAATTGATGATCACCATGAGGAAATAAATGTCCCATATGATGTTGAGACATTCTTTGAGACTTCAACACAAGTGTCTAAAAAGGATGATGTGCCTAATCCTACTCCATCAGAGTCTAAATCAAAGGAAGCTAACAAAGATCCTTCCATCAGAATTCAGAAAGATCATCCTAAGGAACTCATCATAGGAGATCCTAACAGTGGAGTCACTACAAGATCTAGAGAAATCATCACAAACTCTTGTTTTGTGTCTAAGATTGAACCAAAAAATATTAAAGAGGCTTTGACTGATGAATACTGGATTGGAGCAATGCAAGATGAATTGAACCAGTTCAAGCAACATGAAGTATGGCAGTTAGTTCCTAGAACAGAAGGAACAAACATCATTGGAACAAAGTGGATCTACAAGAACAAGTCAGATGCTGAAGGAGTTGTCACCAGGAATAAGGCAAGGCTTATTGCTCAAGGATACACTCAAGTTGAAGGGGTTGATTTTGATGAGACTTTTGCTCCTGTAGCCAGACTGGAATCAATCAGACTTCTCCTGGGAGTTGCTTGTCTCTTAAGTTCAAGCTGTTTCAGATGGATATGAAGAGTGCCTTCCTAAATGGGTACTTAAATGAGGAAGTGTATGTGGAACAACCTAAAGGATTTGTGGATCCAAACTGTCCTGATCATGTCTACAAATTGAGGAAAACTTTATATGGCCTGAAACAAGCTCCTAGAGCTTCGTATGAAAGGTTGACAAAGTTCCTCACTGACAAAGGATACAGGAAATGAGGTTTGGATAAAACTCTTTTTGTCAAGGATGAAGGAGGAAAGATAATGGTAGCTCAAATTTATGTTGATGACATAGTGTTTGGAGGAATGTCAGATAAAATGGTTAAACATTTTGCTAACCAGATGCAAGCTGAATTTGAAATGAGCCTCATGGGAGAATTGACCTACTTTCTTGGACTACAAGTCACACAGATGGAAGACTCAATTTTTCTGTCTCAAAGCAAGTATGCAAAGAATATTGTCAAGAAGTTTGGGATGGAGAATGACAGTCATAAAAGGACTCCTGCACCTACTCATTTAAAGTTGTCCAAAGATACAAGTGGATTAAAGCTTGTACAGAAGCATGATAGGAAGTCTGCTATACTTAACAGCCAGCAGACCTGACATTGCCTTTGCAGTTGGAGTATGTGCAAGATACCAGGCTGAACCCAAAGTAAGTCACATCAACTAGGTGAAAAGAATTCTGAAGTATGTGAGTGGAACTTACAATTATGGCATGCTGTACTCTCATGGATGTGAACCAATTCTATCTGGTTATTGTGATGCTGATTGGGCTGGTAGTGCTGATGATAGAAAGAGCACCTCTGGAGGATGCTTATTTTTGGGAAATAATCTTGTCTCTTGGTTCAGCAAGAAACAAAACTGTGTGTCTCTATCTACTGCTGAAGCTGAATACATAGCAGCTGGTAGCAGCTGTTCTCAAATGATCTGGATGAAACATATGCTGACTGAGTATAATGTCACACAAGATGTCATGACATTGTACTGTGACAATTTGAGTACTATTAACATATCCAAGAATCCTATACAGCACAACAGGACCAAGCATATTGACATTAGACATCACTTCATCAAAGATCTTGTGGAGGAGAAGGTGATTAAGTTGGAACATGTTGCCACTAAACTACAACTGGATGAAATTTTTACCAAGGCACTTGATGCTAGTCAGTTTGAGAATTTAAGGGGAAATCTGGGTATTTTCCAATATGAAGAGATGTAGCAATTAATTTTGCTTAATACAAGGGTTGAAAGAGATATGTTAATCAAGTCTATTCTGATTGGGCTAATAATTTGTTTCCCTCTTTCTTTCCAAAAGTTTAAGAAGAGGAATAGACATATTTATATCCCCCTCTTCTCATTTTGCTGCATCACTCTCCATTCCCTCAAAAGAAGATTTCACACACGCTGTCACTTTTTTTCTCAATCTCTCAAGATGTCTCAACAATCTGTGTCATCATCTTCATCAAAGGCAACTGCATCTTCCTCACCCACTAACACCGAACCTAGGGCAATCATAAACTCCATGGATGCTGATGTTCTTGAGGTAACTCCACTTCGTGAAATGGCAGCTGATCCTACTAAGGTCAAGAAGCTGCGAACCAGACATGCAAGAAGATCACAAGCTTCTCCCTCTGGTAAATCTTCTCAACCATCATCCTCTGTTCCTCCAGAGATAGCTAATAGGGAAGGTTCTGCTTATGTGCATCAAGCTATTGCCAGACTAGTCACTAGGATTCTTAATGAGAATCACTCTGTTCCTGGTATATCTGTACCATTGAACCAAGAAACTGCTAGCCCTAATTTAGAAAGTGATCCCAATGTCACTCAGAATGTTGAGACACCTGATGACAACATTGAGAAATCTCCAGAGAAACCTGATGATCACCAGACCCCTACTGACAAGGCTGTTGAACCTCCTGTCATTGATGTTGATGAAGAATTTTCTGACAATGATTTAATTGCTAATATCAACCCTAGCATAGCTAGAAGGATGATGAGTAGAAAAGAAAAGAAAAGTGCTGCCCAAAGCCCCTCCAAAGAGAAGGCTACTGAAGTTGTTCATGAGAAAGCTAGGCCTGAGAACAAGGCTAGAGAAGAAGCTGAGAAGGATCAAAAAGCTGGAACTTCGAAAGGGAAGGGTAAGGTAAAAGCTAGGGTATCTGTTGGTAGTCTCTCAAAACCCTTGAGACAAACTATAGACAAGAAAAGAAAGGCTCCTGAACCCTCTGAATCTGATGAGGAATCAGACTTTGATTTTGATGTTGAGAGCAATGTTCCAGACATTCCTCTCAGGAAGAAACCCTCTTCTAGCAAACTTCCTAAGGTTCCTGAAGTTTCCATTCACAATATCTCCTTTCACCATCCAGAAAATGCAAGCAGGTGGAAGTATGTGTTTCTGAAAAGGATTGCCTTAGAGAGGGAGCTGAACAAAAGTGCTATTGAGTGTAAGGAAGTCATGGATCTCATCAAGGATGCTGGCCTGATGAAAACAGTGGTCAAGTTTTCCAACTACTATGAGATTCTTGTCAAAGAATTCATAGTAAATTTGTCTGGTGGTTGTGCTGATGGAAAGTCAACTAATTTTAAGAGTGTTTATGTGAGAGGAAGGAAGGTAAATTTCTCTCCTACTATGATAAACAAATACCTAGGAAGGCCTGATGATGCTCAACCTGAGCTTGAAGTTACTGACAACCAGGTTTGTCAAACCATCACTGCTAAGCAAGTCAATCACTGGCCCTTGAAAGGGAAGCTAACTACAAGCAAGTTGAGTATGAATTTTGCCATACTGCACAAAATTGGTGCAGCTAACTGGGTTCCCACCAACTACAAATCCACCATCTCCACTGGTTTGGGAAGATTTATCTATGCTGTTGGAACCAGAATAAACTTTGATTATGGCAACTACATCTTTGATCAAACAATGAAACATGCTGAGAGTTGTGCTATTAAAGGCCCTATTGCTTTTCCCTCTCTCCTGTGTGGTATAATCATTGATCAGTATCCTGATATTCTGGTTGAAAAGGACTCTGTGTGCAAAAGAGCTCCTGCACTTGGTTTTCACTATAAGCTGTTTCAGGGAACACATGTCCCTGACATTGTTATGACATCTGCTAAGACATCAAATGTCAAAGCTCATTCCAAGAAAGCTGATGTTATAGCTGTTCTAAAAGAAACCTGCAGAGAGCTTGATGCAAGAAAAAGGACTCTTGAAGAGTTGATTACTAGTCTGGAACAGGAGGAGAATGAAGAACAAATGAGGGAAGAAGATGCTAATGAAGAATAACATGATGGTTCCGCAAGAAGCTCACCAGAAGATGCTGCTGAAAATAGTGCTTCCTCAGGGGATGACAGTACCTAAAGGTCTGAGTTTGTGATATAAAGATTGATGCTGGAACTTGCTGCTGCTCTGGTACCTTCTCTCTGTTTCTGTGTATTTTGGATTTCCTTTTGATGACGGTATAACTTGAAGTACTAAATCCTTTGGCCTCTTTATGGCTAAAAAGGGGGAGAAGTAATTATGGTAATTTTGGTAGAATTGGATATTGGTAGTTAGATTGGCTGTTATTAAAAATTCTGCTGCATTCTAATCTCTGATTGTTTAGGGGTTTTAGCCAAAAAATTTGCCAAAGGGGGAGTTTGTAAGTGTTTGCTTGTTGGCATTAATTTTTGGTAAAACCAGATTTGCGAATGGCATGACTGATGTCATAACATTCTGGGATAAAGTCAAATTCTGCAGAAGGAATGTTCTACAGGAATAACTCAGTATGAGTGAATATCATGATGATTAAGCTATGGTCATATATACTGAATTCTACCAAAATCAGTGAGCAAGATACATGATGTCATAACCAATGTTAAGACATCCTGTACTGATCAAGTTGTTGTCCAGATTTATTGTTCCAGAGATTTTTCAGGAATATGGTGTGCTATTCTGAGTTGAAGTATATTGACTAGATCAGATGCTCACGTGGATATTTAGGTTAACCTTGCTTAACCCTAATATGTTATGATGAAAGCCCAAGACCAAGTCTTTAGGTTAACTTTGGTTAACCCTAGCTATTTTTATGGAAGCCCAAAAATGAAGAATAGATTGCATATATATTTCTCACGAAGCCTAATGGTGAGCAGCGCTTGGAGAGAAGATCAATAAGGCATTGTATAATTGTGATAGTTTTAGTAACTACTGTGAGCCAAGCAATTATCACTTGATAAGTGACTTGGAGTAGTAATTGGTTGTAAGGGTTGTTTATCACTCAAAGCTTTGAAGCACGAGTGTTGTGTCTCTTGATTAAAGCTTTGAAGCAAAATCAAGCGTGTGTATTGAAGAATGTCTTCATAATCTTATTAATCAGTAGATTAGTATCACTGCTGTGATTGAGGGGGAGTCAGTAGGAACTCAGGTTTAAGTAGGACTTAGATTGAAGTTGCATTGGGTAGGTCTTAAGTGAAGGAGATAAACTGGTTGGTTTATTCCTAAATTAATACCTCTTGTAGTGAATTTCCTCCCTGGCTTGGTAGCCCCCAGATGTAGGTGTTGTTACACACTGAACTGGGTTAACAATTGATCGTGTTCTTTACTGTCTTTTAAATTACTGTTTGGTTTGTGTACAATTTGTCAGATATAGTGTCATAACATTCACTGTGACATTAAGTATCTGTTGCCAGAATTTCAATATCATCATATCATCTCAAGTAAACAATCATCAACATAATATCATCATATCATCTTAAACAAAACAAGCATAATCATCATATCATCTTAAATAAACAAACATCATCATAAAATCATCTTAAATAAACAAGCATCATCATCATATCATCTTAAATAAACAAAGCATCGTTATAATCTGTAGCGATAGAAATGTTGAGACTAAGCCATTGGATTGACTTGACTCACACAAATTAAATAAAAATCACCACCGCGCTATATTGTTTCCAAAGGAATGGGAAAAGAGTGAATAACCCAAAAGAGGGGGAGAGAATCTAAGTTCAGGGGTTGGTTATGCAAAGGGAAGGTATTAGCACCCTAAACATCTATGGTACTCCGCAGGAACCTCTTTGAAAATTTGTGCATTTTAGCTATAAATATTGTTTAAAAAATAGATGGTGGAGATGAGAAAAGAAATATTTTTTTAAAAATTTTGCACCCGCCGCGGTTGCGAATCTTTAGTGCCTACATACCATCTTCCGTGCAATAGGGGATCAGGGTACTCGTAGTTCACCTTTAAAAAATTTTAAAACACAAGTGTGTTGGTTAATTTTAAGAGACGAGACGTCATTGTCGTATCCGAGTGGAAGAACATACTTACTACCCAAAATTATGAGAAAGGAGAATTTGCGTCATCTCAAAGTGGAGGATATGGCTTGGGTTTTAAAATCAACAAAGCCTCACTCAACACCCAAGTGGAAAATATCTCACTTCACTATATATCATAGAAGTATAGTAGTTCGTATCACTACAAGGATTGACAAGAGTCTAATCTTTTGAGAAAATATTTTTAAAGTAAAAAGCCAAAGCAGGAAAATTATTTGAATGAGGTTGATTGACTTTTAATCTTCTCACAAAAAATGTTAAAGTATTATGAAGTTATTTAAAGTTTGATTAAGAAAAATGTTTTTTGAAAATGCATGGACCTAAGTCCAAGTTTATTGTGAAAGCAGTTCAAGTTTCGAAAACAAGAATAGTTTTGAAAAGGAGGGAGAAGATTTTTGAAATTAAAGAAGATGGGAGGAGATGAAGGGACTATCCTAAAGCATAAGGTAAAAGCTAGGGAAAAGAACCATATAACCAACAAGAAGCCAACACTTGACACAATGAGTCAATGTAGAATTCCCATCCTTTGGATTTGAAATTAAACAAGCAAAGATGATAAACCTCTTAAGAAAACCAAGCTTTAAATGCATTAAGTCTTCAAAAAAACTGAGCAGAGTAACGAATGTATACAGATGAATTCCCAATCACAGACAAATCATGTAATCAAAATAACCTGCACACAAAGAAAACAAACAACCCAATATCTCGGGGTAAACCCCAAGAACTCCAGACAAAATAACAGTAGAAGTCACAAGGTCCCAAGGTAGGTAAGGTCTCTAATCCTAAGTCCGAGAAGTCCATAACTCCAAAATTCCAAGGATAGTAACCAAATAGTCCAAGTAACCTTAAAGTTTTTTATTGTTCGATTTAGTTATTAAGTATCTTCAAAAAGAAAAGGAAAGCTCAAGTGAGCAAAACAAAATGACATAAAGATAAATGCTCAAGTGAGCAAAGATGAAAATAGCATGAAATGTAAATGCTAAGATAAATGGTGCTTAAAGTAAAAGCAAAAAGTAAAAGCATAAAAATAAAAGTCAAATGTTAATGAATTAGAAATTAGAAGTTAGTTGAATGATCATCTTGAAACTTGAATTTGAAAACTCATTAGAAGATTGATAAAATCAAAGCCTCTCAACAACGAGTTTCATTTGCTTTTTGTCAAGTATATCATTCATTTCAAATTCAAAATGAAACAATAAATGATCAACGATGTTTAAATGATTCACTTAGTCCAAAACTTATGATGATTGATTAGAGGATTGATAAAACCAAAGCCTCCTAACAATGAACCTCAAGGTTATTAGATCAAAGGTTTCAAATTAAAGATACTTGGGCTTGCAAACATCAGTTTGGGTCATGAATGATCATTTCTCGAATCAGGACAAAATTTAGCGCTATGTTAAGCAATTGTAAGTAGACTTATGTAGAAGTCGACACCTATTTTGAGGCCGGTCAATAGTAATCTATGTGTCATATGTTTAGGGTGATGATATATAGATCATCCTCTAATAACATGTAACACAAAAGAGAAGGGGATAAGATGAAGGGGGAGGGGACATATCTGAATCTAAAATTTAATCAAAACTATCATTAAATTCATCCATCCATTTTAGTAGAGTTAAACTCAACACTTAAGATCCAATGATGTTAATGAAGTTTATGATCAACAATCACATAGCCAGAATATCTAAAATAAATAAATTGAATTTAATAAATAAAATAAAAGAAAAAAAAGACTTTTAAATTGTTTTTAAAATGAGAATAAAAGGTAAAATGGAAAAATATATTCAAAGTATCAAATAAAAAATTAAAAAGACCATAGAAAAATCAGAGATGACCTCAAGTATTTTTATAAAAATTTTGGTAATTTTTTAAAACAGAAAAGTATTTTTAAACTAATTAAAATAATTCAAATAAGGAAAAAAAGATCCAAAATATTAGAAGTCAAAATAAAATTCTAGAAAAATTTCAGAAGGTTAGAAATAAAGAAACTGATTTTTATAAAAAAATTTAGAATTTAAAAAATATCAAAAAGTAATTTTAAATAGTTAAAAACAAGTCAAAATAAAGGAAAAACTATAAAAAATATCAAATATGAAAATAAAATCACGAAAAAATAAAATTAGAAAGAGAATATTAAAAAATATTTTTGTGAATTTTTTCATAATTTTCGAGTCAGAAATAAATTTTCTATGATTTTTTAAAGTTTAAAACAGTTAAAACAAAAAAAAATCAAAAAATAAAATAACAAACCAAAAAAATGTGGATCATCTGATCATTGCCAAAATGTTAATAAACAGATCCAGTGGATCTGGCGTGCTGTGCATGTCATGGACTTTATTAAATATCACACCTAATTATTTTTTATAAAATAAAAATAACTTAAAATATGGCACATTGGATGGAGTCGGACTCACTAAATTAATCAGATCCTAAAGCTCACAACACGGGCGCATGATAAAGTGAAACACCAAATCTGTTTCAAAAAAATAACTTGGCTAAACATCATTGGTTGAAGATGGACATATCATCGTCTTCAACCTCCAGTCAACCTCAATCGTATTCCACAAACTGTAAAATTAGCAATCTAGACCGATACCATTAGATTCGTCTCTTCAAGACGATTCTAATGGTACAATTGCGCCAAATTTATATAAACTGAGCAAGGTTAAAATTGAGAAAAGCAGAAATAATAGATAGCACAAAATTCTGGAATATCTCACTCAAATCTCAATGAAATTGCAAATTATAAAAAGCATGAGAATCAGAAGGATGCAGAGAGTAGATTAGTCTTTTATTTGGATTGATTTAACCAAGAAATCTACCTGAACAAAGTAGAAAAAGGTGGGTCTGAAACTGGACTTCTATAGATCAGTGTGGGTTACAATTCTTTAAGGTAAGAGTATGGTTAGCTTCAGAGAAGTTGAATGAAGCTAACTAAATGGAGCTTTTGGTGTTTTGGAGTGAGAAAGCAAGAAATCAGAAATTCAAATTCAGAGTTCGTGTGTGATTTGAACATGGTTCAATTGGATATCAAAATCTTGGGAGAATGAGTGAAATATAATCCTCTATTTATAGGGAAGCAAATGGGATGCTCAAGCGTGTGGAATGATGAAGTTTGGAGGGAATTCGTGTGAAGTTGCAAGCATAGAAAGTCTGACTCGTGTTTTGTTCAAAAGTCAGCAAAAACTTGCGTTTAAAGGTGCTAATCACTTCTGGAAGATTTTTAAACATGATTAGAATTAAAAACGCACAAAAATTTAGTGATTAGAAGCTAAATTGTGCATTTCAAATTCTGACTTGGAGGAAAAAATCAGTTTCAAGTGGCTTTCTTTGAACTCATGGTGTGCACGATTTAGGGAACCTTAGGATCTGATTCTTGATGCATTAGAAAGATGACGTAACATGATTTACAATGTGCAAAGAGTGAGATCCATAGGATGCTTAAGCTAAAAGTTGTGATGAGTCAAAGTTGAGAAAAAGATGCTGACTTTTTGTACTTAGAAAAATTCTAAGTTTTTCTTTAAAAGTGACCTATAATGTTTTGAGTTCAACCAAGGCTTTCCTCCAAAATTAAGCTTTGATCAATGATGCCAGCTTGAAGTAGACTTCCCAAAGATAATTGAGACTTGAATCACTCAAAAATACCAAGTATTGAAAAATTTATGGCCTTGTGAAATTGGTGAAAACTCATGACATGACCTATAATATTTTGCATTCTTAGGGCATCTTCCATCCATTTTCAAGTTTGCACATAAAAGAAGATTTTAAGTTCAAATCCTTAAGATCATTGGGGAAAAAAGAATGGGCTCAAGGAGATAAAAGTTGTCCAAGTTATGATCTTTTGAAGTCACATAAGAGAATTTGATGGCATATCTAGAGGATGTGTAATCTTTCTTCATCATTAGGCATCTTCCACATAAAAGTTTCTTGAAACTTTTAAAGTGATTTGTTGATAACACTTTAAAGATAAGCATGTCTTTGGAATCACTCAAAAATACTAAAATATGAGCAAGATATAACCCTTAGAAGTTCAAAACCCTAGCTCCTAAAGCAACAAAATGCCTTGGAAACCCCTTTCAATTTTGACAAACTTTCTTGCACAAATACTTTTGTCATGTGAATAGAAGTCATTGAAGATGATAATGATAAACAAAACAACCATAACCACTTACAAATATTAATACTTGAGGGAATTATGCACTTGTGATCAATGAATCAAGAACTTGTTCAATTAGGTCAAACCTCTTCAATCAACTTTTGCATACTTTAACTTTCTTTGACAAATTTAGGTATGATGAATCCTAGTAGACCTCATCATGATGTTTCTTTGAAGTAATCTCAATGATGAAGCTTGAATCTCAATGAAGCTTTGTTGAAGCAAGCATGGAAATAAACTTATGCACGTATGAATCACCTTATGAGATGTGTTGTTCCTTCAACTATAGGATCATCAATTAGAGCAAACATTCATTGTATTTGTTAGTTAAGAGTTAATCAATACAAAACATAGATGATCAAATTATAAAAATCAAGGTGCTTGGTGATTCCTCATAAGCAAACCTAGATATAGGGAGAAGAACTAAACCTTAGTGTGATCTTGTTGCGATTTGGTTTTGTTGTACCCCAAAATTTTCCCTCCCATATTTCTCAAGACATGTCAAGAATAATCTTCAAATGGCTCAAGATGGCTCAAGAGTTGGACAGTCAAATCATCTCCTAAGGCAGTCAATTCAAAATTAGGGTTTTGTGTTGCATCAAGGTCCTTACATCCAAATGACCTCAAGTGCTCCCCAATGTCTTAATATGTTCTCAAGTTCATCCATGTCAAATTTCAAGCCTTGCAGAGGAAGTTTGGTCAGTCAATTGCTCAAGAGGTCCAAAAATCGACTGTGTTAGGGCAAAAGTCAACTGTGACCTACAAACAGTCAAACCTCAAGATTTTTGTCAACATTCTAATTTTGAAGGTTAATTCATCATTTAATCAAGGGCTGATCATGATTCATGAAGGATTGCTCAAGATTCATCAAGATTCAAAAGTTGCTAAATTAGGGTTTTGTAGGAAAAGTCAACTCAACTTTGACCAAGCATAACTTTCTCATACTTTATGATAAATGACCCATCCAAAGCTCATTTTGAATATGACGAAATTTCCTACAATCCATATTCACACCCCAAGATCAAGAAGTGCACTCATAAAAAGTTATAAATTTGGACATTATAGGTCATTTTTGAAAGTCAACAAAAACACTTTTTTTGCCAAAGCTTATAACTTAAGCATGGAATATCAAAATGAGATTAGACTAAAAGGTTTGGTTAGAGGACATCTCAAGGTTTCTAAAAAGTCCAAGAATACCTCCAAAAGTTCAAAATTGAAGAAGTTATGCATTGTTGAAGTTGGGCATTTTTCCAAAATTGCTAAAAGTCAACTATCCCCAAAACTTCAAATTTTGTCAAAAGGGCCCACTTTTTTCCACTTGATTTGATTTTTTAACACCACACACGTATCCTATCTTCAGTTTCATGGCCAATTATTAATTTTTCTATTTTATTTGATTTTATTGATTTAATTCATTTTAAATCAATTTAAATCTAAATAAAATCTAAAAATTGATAACTTGATATCTTTTTGATCATTACAGGTCTTAATTGACATCATGAACACAATCAAATTCGTGCCAATCCATATCATGCACAAAATATTGGATTTGGAAAGAAATTGGAAGCCTTTAATGGAGGATCATATCATATCTTCAAATCATCAATTCACATGGATTCAAGCCCAAATTTTTAACCTAATACAATCCTTGTTACATATACAACATGAAGCATACAAGAACACGACCTGAAAGCTTCCCAAATCACAAATACAAAACTTGAAAAAAAGCTTGAAAAGTGAGAAACTGTAATCCATATTGGAGGCATTTTCAAGGCCAAAACTCAACATAAACTTCTTGTTTGCCATCCACTGAAGCGATAAGAATCAAAACCAAGCCCTCTCGTCAACTGAATTGCGCTGTAAGTGTCCATGAACATGACCCTGTACATTAAATCGTGATTCCATATTCCTGCATCCTTTGAGCAATTTTTTTGTACAATCATGCTTATCATTCAATTTCTAAGCGTTCTGCAATATTTAATTTCGTTTTTATGGCCTGTAGGCGTTTTTGCTACAGGTGAAATTAGGGCAAACCATGGACATGGTTGTGTTCAGGGAGGATAGACGAGCATGGTGATGGTCTCCGTTTGTATTTATATGGCCTATAGCTCGTTTTAGGACGAATCTAGGAATTTAGTTGCGGATAAAGTCCGTAGGTAAATATCCAGGCTTTTCAACGAAGAAGACGAAGGTGTGTCTTCTTCCCATTGGCCAATTCAAATTACGTGCTTTTTTATTTTTTTATTCCAGGCGTATTAATTGTTTTCCCATATAATATTTAGTGCTTATCCCACTAACAAAGAGAATGCAGTGGTCCAGTGGCGAGCGTGTTGTGCATAGTCCAATGGGACCTGGGTTCGAATCCCAGGTCCCCAACATATTTGCTATATTTTGCTTTCAGATATTCCAATGCATTTCAGGCCTTGCAGTGCATCATACTCTTCAAATCTCCAGGCGCCAGATGGCCTCCAGGCCAAATCTAAAGGCCAGGATTGAAGGCTCACCATACTCCCCAATCAATGCATATGCGTGGAATGGTGAAAGTCAAAGCAGACTTGCTGGTAGTGGGCCTCAAAAAATGCTATTCTCACCATAATCTGGGCCCAACACCCCCATGAGTATTTCTTTTTCTTTTTATTTTACTTTCTTTATTTATTTTAATATTCTTAATTAATCCTTAACCAATTAAATTTTTTTCTTAATAAAATCAGAAAACACAAAAATACTATTTTTATTAATTTCATCATTTTTTTTTGTAAATATATTAAATTAATTGATTTAGTTTTAATTAGGGAATAACATTAACAATTTTGCAATAATTAAAAATTAATGTAGAATTAGGTTTTTATTAACTTTTAACCAATTTATTTTATTGCCTTAAATATAAAAAATCCAAAAATATTCTCATTAATTAATTAATTAATTTTGACCTAATTTAATTTCTTTCTAAATTCAAAAATAAACCAAAAAACATGCTTTCTTTCAAAAAAAGGGTCAAAACCCTAAAAAATACGCCGATTTAAATTTCTTGCACGCGATACATTTGATTCCAATATTGTAATTGCTTCCGATATGTAATAGCTTTTAATTAGGACTTTAATTATTTATCGCTTTATTTTACTTTCCGTAATTTAAATTAAAGGGTTGCTTTTGGCGATGTAAATACCCGACGCCTTGTAATAGTTTAGATTTAATTTCCGCAATTTAAATTCGGCAACTATTAACTGTTAGATGTTTGATAAATAGGGAATGCATGACAAGATCAATCTTTAACCTAAAATCAACATAGCTCACCATTGACATATACAAAGATAAAATTAACCGAAATAACACACTCTCACATTCCACTCTTAGGGTACACCTCACTTGGTTGCCTTCGAACGTGGTTATTGAGTATAGGAAGTTATAGAGGTCGCCCTCTTGTCCAAGGATCATAGATGCCTCGAAACGGTTGCCTCGGAAAAATGATCTAAGACATTAGGGTTACCGCTAAGGCGTCCTAACATTACTTTAGTGACCACACGTCCCTTAATCGAATTGACCCTTAAAACTCCAACGACGGTGCTACCTACTCATTCATAGTGGGATGACATTGTCTAAAGGAAATTTATACAAATTAATTCCTTTTTCGAGTAGGTAGATGGTTCTTAAGTACTTGCTCATTCTAAAACAAAACAAAACTTTTCGCACTTACACCTTTCAAACAAAAACTTCTTCAAAACCCACAAACACAAAGAAAAGCAATTTTTGAAAACACTTTGAGCAAGTACCTAAGATCCTGTGGATAACCACAGATAGAAAGGGTGCTAACACCTTCCCTTTCTATAATCTATCCCCTGGACCCGAGAAACATCTCGAAAAAAGGAATTTTTCTGTGCTTTTTTCCTTTCCTTGTTGGATAAAATAAAAGACGGTGGCGACTCTTGCTTACCACGACATTTTGCAAAAACAAACGCAAAACGCGAACCAGCATTCCAAAAACAGTCAGTTCTCTTCCCACCGTATCACAGAACTGGCGACTCTGCTGGGGAGTTACAAAAAGTGGGGTTTACCTTAGGATTAGATCATTGTGTTTTCAATTGTTTGCTTTGTTTGCTTTATTATTTGTGGGCTTGTATCAGAGTTACTATAGATCCTAACCTGGATCTGGGGAACACCCTTTAGGTAAGTAGCAATAAACTGTGAGGGAACTGTCTGGCGTAGACTGACACGGTTGAAGCAGTAGCTATATTGGTGTGACACTTTAGTCTGTACCGATATCCCTTGTGTTGGAACGAGGAGAATATGGGTCTTCTAAGGGGTCATTAAGCACCAACTGGCCTTAGAACCTTTAAATTGACCAACTTGGCCATAGAATAGTAGCAGTATGCTACACTCATTGAGACTAAACTCTCGCGATGATTCTGGCCGCAAGAAAAGGTTGCTAAACTGGAATTATGACTGATCGAGGGTAGTCAGTGATATTGAGATCCTCTAGAACCCGGTTACTATTTTTAGGACAGGTTTGAACCAACTAAACTGAAATAGGGTAATACCTAAACTCCATGCCAGCCTAAATTTAAGGCTGTTTGTGTGACTTGTGTGCCTTCAAACTTGAACTACTTGCACATTCTTGTTATCTGACAACATGAGTTCCTTGCAGGTTTTGTTTACAGTCCTTATCCAATAATTTGGATTAATTGTAGGGTTTACTTACAACACCTCACACTTTTGCTTAAACGCATATCATATACATCATAACATCATGCCTTAACATTTCCTTAACCATTTCAAGTATCTCAAGGGTCTGTGATGCAGGTTATGGTAAATCAAACGTCAAGAAATGGGAAAAGAGGATTTATTTTCCTATAGCCAATGTCGTCTATAAATCAAAACACGATGACTTGAGTCAGGGTCTATGACCCACTCGATATGGTGAGCTTGACTCTTGAAGAAGGACTCTTAACAACACGAAGTTTCTTCAAACAAATTCTAACAATTTCTTGTTTACCCCGCGATATCCTTGAAAACATTGCATACATATATCATACATATCATTGCATAACAGGTCTCCTAGTACAGGTCTCTCATGTTCTCGCTGTTTATTTCAGCAATGGCTTTCCAACAAGACAAACAAGATCTTCAAACTCAAGAAGCTCAGTTCAGGGACGTATTCCTAAACCTATCCAAGGGGCAGGAAGAGTTGAAAACACTCCTCGTTGGGAACTTGGTTAAGAAAAGTCCTGAAGACAATAAGGACAAATGGTTGGAACAACTGCAAGCTGAGTTCAGTGCCATGAAAACCCAGATGCTGGGGCAGATGGCTCTTATCCAAGGCTTAGCTCGGGAACAAGAAGAGCTGAGAACCATTATCAACCAGCTTCATCAAGACAGATACAACAACATGAAGCAAATAGTCAAGGCCGGGGACCAAGTCATTAATCAACTTCCGAGAAGTCAAAGGTTTGGTTTGATGAAGAATAGACCTCTCCAAGTTGATACTACCTCAAGGGTCCAACAAAAACCTTGCCATAAACAACGGGTTGATCGGAGTAAGCCAAATATGCCCAAGCGGAAATTTACCAAGCTCAACATGTCGCTGTCTCAGGCTTTACAACACCTATTGAGATTGAATCTGGTGACGTTGGTAGGACCTCATCCGAATCCTAAGACTTCTTCACCCAACTACAATCCTGATGCAAGGTGTGCATACCATTCTAACAGCCCGGGGCATGACACTGACGACTGTTGGAAGTTAGAGTACAAAATTCAAAACCTGATTGATGAAGGAGCATTGGAATTCACACAAGATGGTCAGGCTGAGTTCTTCTACCATCCCTCCAAGGTTCACCATTTGAAGTGACAAGTACTGAGACGAGAAGACTTTTGTTCATTAGGATTTTCAATTTGTAAATTTCTTTTGATTGTTCGAACATTTATTCATGTCAAACTTTATTAATTTATCAATGCATTGCATATGTCTGTTTTGAATCAGTCCATTCGTATTTCACTATATTCAAATTGCTTTCATTTTTTGTGATGATCAACTCTCGATTAAAAAATTCTAAGCCTTTAGAGGGAGGATGACGAAAATGATATCAAAATCTCTACAGTATGCTTTTGAACAGACCCCACTGACGAGGTACAGGCATTGTTTCAAATCCTAAACAGTGGAGTTATAAGGAAGATAATCCCTAGTCAACCCCTTTGAGCCAAAGAAGTTGGAGTTTTTCTTTTCACAAATTAAAACCCTTAATTATAATCTGGGGCAGGGTAGTTTTCTCAGTTAATCCAGGTGCACAACGAATGGCATCAAAGAAGTCCTTCCGAAACAAAAGACAGTGATGGTTCCGTATAATCGTAAGGACGGGAAGTCATTATCTCTCTAAATAAAAGCCCATCAAGTTAAAACCTATGAAGGAGACTTACAAAACTGGGGCATCCCGCTGACTGTAATTACAAAAGAAACAGTTCAGGCAAAAGACAGGGATAATAAAAATCAAAAGGAAAGAGATCCTGCAAACTCTCAACAAAATGACTGCCTGTTCAAAATAAATTGTCAGTATCCGAACCATCACTGGTATATCAGAGCAAAGACTCAAACAAGATCTAATGCACGATTAGCTGAGTTTAGGATCGAAGAACATCACGAAGAACGGGCGGGTACAAATAAAATTTGAGCCTTTATCCTTTGTTTCTTAAACCGTGAACCAGGCCACGTTATAACCCTTAAAAAGTCCTAGCTGAAGCATGGGTTAGTCCGAAAGCATACTGTTACAAAAGATATCCTGACTCTTGTAGGGCTTGCTGTAAATCCTGAGTTGACGTCACATTTTACAAAATTTTCCTATCTTACTAAAAAACTGCATTTTCAAAAACTTCAAGACAGACATAAGCTTTGCATTCTTAAAATAACATTGTTTGCATATGACTATTTGTTCAAACAGCATAGAAATTCGCACGACGAATATCTAGTGAACAAAAAAACCTTTTCAATAAAAAGGGTCACCTCAAGTGGAAAAAACACCTCCAACCAAGGGGCACGGCATGATCATTGTCCATCATCTGGGGCAGTTAAGTCAAGATTCAAGGAATCTCTCAAAATGCCAAATAGCCAGGGGCAAATCTCCATCTGAATCAATTGGGGGATTGGACATGAATTCCAGCAACGAATCTTGCATGATCAAACGAAGATTTTCTGGTAGTATAGCAACAAAACACTACCCACAGTGACACCTCCCTACATCTCTGAGAGCGTGGACATAGTCAAAAAGTACTACGCATAATCAAAGACCCGCTAGGTTGACTGGCCTAGGCAAAAATAAGGGCTTCCCGGCGAACCAAAAGGGTTCGGGCAAAAAAAATTAGGGATAAAAATGGAAAAAATCTGTACACCCGGCAAGTCGAAAACCTGAAAAGGCGGCTTAGGCAAAAAAGGGTATCCCGGTGGACTGAAAACCCGAAAGGGCGGTCCAGGCAAAAATTAGGGATCAAAGCATACGACTATGTCTCGTCATCTCGTCACTTGCCTACCAGAAGAAGACTTGTCATTTTGACCGAAAGATACCAAGCACCTCATAGGTGGGGATAATACTCGATCCACCAGGCCTCCACATGAACCTTCTCCCACAGATACAGGGGCAGAAAAGTCTCGATGCAAAGCCATCGTCATATCCTCAGCACGCGTCCCAGATACCTTCACTCCCCGCAGAGTAAGACAGTAATGGTAGCTGTTGCACCCCAAAATTTGCCCTCTCATGTTTTCCAAAGTCTTCCCCCTGCATGGTTGATCACAAACCCTTGCCTAAGGAAAACGAAAATTTTTGAGTGGTGCTTTAAGCATTTCGATTGGCATTCTGAAGGAGCACTTCGATTGGCATTCTGAAAGGCCCTTCAATTGGAATTCTGAAAGACCCTTCGATTGGTATTCTGAATGAGCCTTTCGATTGGTATTATGGACAAGCACTTCGATTGGCATTCTGAAAGACCCTTCGATTGGTATTCTGAAGGAGCACTTCGATTGGCATTCTGAAAGGCCCTTCGATTGGTATTCTGAAGGAGCATTTCGATTAGCATGAAACAACACCTTTCAATTGGCCTATTAACAAAGCCTTTCAATTGGAATTTTAATTAGTACCCTTCGATTGATCTTTGGACAAGGGCCATTCGAAGGAAGTCATCAAGAGGGCACTCAAATCAAAAGTGTCCAGGTTCATTCAAGAGACATGAATATTTCAAAAAAGGAAATTTTTTAATGTGTCCATTTCTTGTCTCATGGCATTTAATGGCCCGTTTAATGGCTGTCTCTTGCCATTACTGCACCCTCACACCCCTATAAATACAGAGGCCAGCATACATATCCAACACACAAAAAAACTCTGCAGGAAAGACACGAAAAATTACACAACATGAGAACAAAAACATTGGAGTTATGCTGCCAAAAGTTGTCAACATTTTCAGAGGTGATCCGGGCCAAAGCAGTCCTTCAGATCAAAGGTGCCCACGCCCAGAAGCCCTCAGATCAAAAGTTCCTACATCTAGGAAGTGCCCAGATTGAAGGTGCCTACATCCAGGAAACGCCCAAATTAAAAGTCCAATCTGCTGGTAAGAAAGGGTAAACTATCCAACCTCATATTTGCATAATACACCCATATTGGTTATTACCTTCGATTTTCTATCCTAGACAGGATCAAGAGGCCTGGGTTTGGCACCCAGGTCATGTCCATCATTTGCTAATATTTGCTGCAGACATAGCCTGAAGAGACCCAACAAGCGCAAGATCGAAGGGCCTGGGGTTCAATACCCAGGCACTGCATTTTATTACGCTAACATACTTTTGCAGGTATAACATCCCAGATCGAAGGAGACACCTTCTCTGGATCGAACCCATTAGCATGCTGGATCGAAGGAGGCATCTCATTCCTGGATCGAAAGCCATGACCTCCATGATCAAAAGACAATCCTCTTCCCTGGATCGAAGGCTACTCACGCCTTACTATCTAGCCCAATCGAAAGGACCATGACCCTCTCTGGATCGAAGCTTCCAGTCCCTCTCTGGGTCGAAACTCCTTTTTCCCCTGGATCGAAGGATCCCTCCTTGTATTTTATTTTTGTGTTCATTGACATCTTTTTATCTTTTTTTATTAACATTAAAATAAAAAAAAACCACAAAAAACATTAGGCTAGTTTTTTCTATTAAAATTAACTTTGTTAATTAATCTTCTAACCATTTTAACATTTTCTCAAAAAACTAAAATTAAATAGATTTAGGTCATTTTCTCAAAATAAAATAAAACAACAAAAAGATTTTATTCTTAGAATTTTTAGAGTTTATTTTCAGATTCGCGCGCGTTTATATTATTGTAACTGCCTACTGGTTTGTAATAACTTAGCTAAGACTTTTACCCTTTACTGCTTTTTATTCTCCCAATTTTGGACATGTAAATAAATCCCCCTCCCCGAAGCCTTGTAATAGCGTAGAATTTACAATTCCCGCACTTTAAATTCTTGTACATATATTAACTGTTTAGATGTATGCTAACTAGGCTATGCATGACAAGATTAAAATCTTAACTTAAAATAAACAGTAGCTCACTGTGATCGGTGGATCTGGAACTGACTGTTTAACGCTGGTTCGCGAAATGTCGCGGAAGCAAGAGTCGCCACCGTCTTTTATTTTCTCCAAATGGAAAGGACAAAAGCACAGAAAAATTCCTTATAGAGATTTCTCTCGGTTCGGGAGGTAGATTATAGAAAGGGAAGGTGTTAGCACCCTTTCTATCCATGGTTATCCATGGGCTCTTAGATACTTGCTCATTTGTGTTTTCAAAATGGTTTGCTTGCTTTTCAATTGTGGGTTTTAAAAAGTTTCTTTGAAAATTTCAGTTTGACTCTTGTATCGGTCCTCAAGAGTGTTTAAAAAGTTGCTTTCGAAAGCTTTTTAAAAAGGTGTCGGTGTGAAAAGTATTTTTGAATTTGTTTTGAAATTAGAGCAAGTATCTAGAGTTGTCTACCTACCCTAAGGAATTCGTCTGTGTAAATGTCCTTAAAGCAGTGCCATCCCACCATTGAGAGGTAGGTAGCACCACCGTTGGAGGTGTTCGGGTCAATTCGAAGGGTCCGGGACATGGTGATCACCGGAGCAATGGGAAGACACCTTAGAAGCTACCCTCATGTCATGTTCATGGACATGAGGATTTACTAAAACGTCCTCTGCTCGACGATCACCTTTCGAGGGGCAAGGCAACAATGAGGCGTACCCTAGGGGTGGTGTGTGATTTGTGTGTCGTTTTTATTTATTTTTGTCTTGTTCATGCATTGGTGATCTATGCGTTGCTTTTATTTTTGACATTCATTCTTTCATGCAATAGTTAACAGTTAAAAGTTGCGGGAATTGAAAGTCCTATGCTATTACAAAGGCGCGGGTCCACATCGCCAAATTTAATCCAGGACCCGATTTGAAATAAAATAAAGTGCGAGAAATATAAATGTCCTATTAATCTATTACATGGCTTTGGAAGAATTACATTAATATTCACAAAAAGAAATAAAAAAAAACGCGAAGAGAACTAAAGTCGGGAATGCGAGGGCGTTGGACCCTTTTTAGGAAATTAAATTACGATTAACAAATTAATTAAGTTAAAATAAAAAGAAAAGATTTTTGAGTTTTTGTATTTATGGATTTTAATGAGGATTAATGGAATTTAAACCTAATTCTAACTATTTTTAATTTATTAAAAAAAATGTGAAAATTAAACTTAAAGTTAACCTAATTAATTAATACAAATTTTTTACAAAAATAAATAATTAATTATTAGTAATGATAAAAGAAAAGAAAAAAGGATAAAAGTAATTAAAACCCTAATTCTATATTTTTTAAGTTTATTAAGAAAATATTAAAATTAATCCTAGAATAAAAAAAACTAAATTAATTGATAACATTTATTTACAAAATAATACTAAATAAAATATATTTTTATTTTGTGACTTTCTGATTTTTTTTGATATTTTTTTATGTTATAAAAATAACAATTTAAAGGATTAAATTAAATTTAGACAAAAACAAACAAAATAGAAAGAAAATGAAAAGAAGGAAAGGAAGCAAACCCATGGGGTGTTGACCCCAATTTGGAGGTCTTTGGCTAGCAATCAGGCCCAATGTTTCAAGGCCTTGTTTGACTTTTCTGGGCGCGTGTAGCTTCATTGACCAACGAGTATGGTGTTCGTCAGATCAGGGCCCTTGGATTGAGATTCTGAGCCATGTGGCATGCTGGGATTATGGACGTATGATGAACCCCTGGGCTTGAAACTGCATGGGATTACATTGAAACAAAATGTATTAAGAGAGTGAGGGGACCTGGGAATCGAACCCAGGTCCCAATGTTTAGAGGACAACGCACTAACCAACCGTGCCAGTTGCTTTCTTTGTAACATTAATGGACAATAAATAATATATATAACAAAACATGCTAATGATATTAACTCAAAAAAACGCGCTAAAGTTTGAATGAACCTATCATATGGAGACAAGTCATCATCTTCTCCGTTTGTGCGTTTTGTCCTGAAAAATAAAACAAGATTGCGGGGGTTTTAAACCCCCACTACATGATATATGCAAAAATAGCGAATAGGCCGTCGTTGATCATAAATTGATCGCGACCTGTGGGTTGAGTTCGTATCAAGCTTCTGGTTCTAATGGTACAAGTCTTGTTGCCTGATTTTTCCTTAAACGTAAAGCCCCAATTTTACAGTTTCGTAACCCTAACGAGCTTCAATGGTGAATTCGTGTATGATGCACAAAAACTCAATTAAAATACATGGTTAGCTTCAGCGTGATTATATTAGTGTAAAACAACAATTAAAATGTATGAAAGATGCCCAGAAACTTAAACACGATTATGCATATTTTCATGAAAAGTGAGACATTTTTCTACCAGTTCTTTGCGTTAGAATCAGTGGTTTTGATCCAGAAATGTTCCCTGATGCCTTGGGAGTGCAATGGAATAGGTATCTTGCCTTGAAACGCTTTGGAATGGTGTTTTCAGTTTTCACTTTTTTCAAAAAAATTGCAAATTGCATAAGAGGTTTTGGGCGCAGCTTGGAGGTCCTTGTGCATTAGGTTTTGATCAGTATATGTTTGGGATGGATTAGGGTTGAAATTTTAGTCAAGAGATCCTTGCATTGATGAAAGAAATATTTGATTTTCATGGCATATTTTCAAATCTTTTTTCATGTGATTTTGATGTCAATCATGGCCAAACCTTCCAATTTTGGTATGCACGAAATCTTGAGTATCCAATGAATGATTACACTGCATAAAAAGATTCAAATGCATTGGTTTAGTATTTTTTCATATTTTATTTAATTAAATGAATTAATTGTAATTAAAAATTCAAATAAATAAATAAAAATGATAAAATAAATCCCCTTTGGGCAAAATGGTAGTGCATAGCTCTTGGATGATGATTCTAGGAAGAAAATGTGGCCCATTAGCAATTTTGAGGCATTTGAAGTAAAGTTAACTTTTCAAAATTCCCAAAAATTTCCCAACTTCCACAAGGCATATCTTGCTCAATTTTTAAGCTTTGATCATGTTCTTGGACATTTTGGAAAGGTCTCGAAGTCCTCTAACCAATGCCTTTGGTCCCATGTCATTTTGATTTACCAATCTCAAGTTATGGCCTTTGACTTAAAGTCCCTTTTTGTTGACTTTTGAAAATGACCTATAATGTTGAAATTGATAACTTTTTGTGAGAGCATTTCTTGGACTTGAAGTGTGAAGAGGAGTTGTAGTAAATGTGATTCTCTTCAAAATGAGCTTTGGATGGAATTTTTCTGATAAACCATGTGGAAGTTATGCCTTGGTCAAATTACAGTTGACTTTTTCAACTGTCCAAATATGGAAACTTTCTGCATCTTGAGACTTTTTGAGCCATGCCTTGAAAATCATGATCAAGAATTGATCAAATGATGTTTGTGGCTTCAAATTGAGATGTTGACCAAAAATTTGGACTTTTGACTGTCAAATGACCATTTTGCCCCTGCAGTTGACTGTTGAGCAATTAGGGCTTTTGACTGTGCAATTTTATGCTGTAAGTCTTGAAACTTGACATGAGGATGCTTGACCATGTTTATAGGCATGTGGGACTTGATTGGACCCTTGGAAACTTCATTTTCTTTTTCAGAACCAAAACCCTAGTTTTTGACTGTTAGGAGGCCCTTGAACTGTGCAACCCTTGGGGAGATTTTGAAGCATGTTCTTTGCAAATTTTGAAGAATATGGGAGGGAAAATTTTGGGGTACAACACTCACCATAACATGTACAAAGATAATATGAACTGAAAAAAAACAACACACTTGCACATGCCACTCCTAGGGTACACCTCACTTGGTTGCCTCAAATGTGGTCATTAAGTATAGGATGTTTTAGAGGTCGTCCTTTTGTCCCAAGATCATAAGTTGCCTCGAAACGGTTGCCTCGGATAAAATGATCTAAGACATTAGGGTTACCACTAAGGCGTCCTAACGTTGCTTTAGTGACCACACGTCCCTTAAATCGAATTGACCCGAAAACTCCAACGACGGTGCTACCTACTCCTTAATAGTGAGATAGCACTGTCTAAAGGATATTTGCACAGTTTAATTCCTTTTTGAGTAGGTAGAGGTTCTTAAGTACTTGCTCATTTTAAAAACAAAACAAAACTTTTCACACTTACACTTTTCGAACAAAGTTTTCAAAACACTTCATTACACTCTAGAGGACAAAAGCAAGAGTTAAATCGAAGTTTCAAACAAAACTCTTTTCAAAACCCACAAAACACAAAGAAAAGCAAACTTTTGAAAACATAGTGAGCAAGTACCTAAGAGCCCGTGGATAACCACAGATAGAAAGGGTGCTAACACCTCCCCTTTCTATAATCTACCTCTCGAATCCGAGAAACAATCTCGAAAAGGAATTTTTCTGTGCTTTTGTCCTTTCCTTGTTGGATAAAATAAAAGACGGTGGCGACTCTTGCTTACCGCGACATTTTGCAAAAACAAACGCAAACGCGAACCAGTAATCTAAAAAACAGTCAGTTCTCATTCCCACCGATCATAGTAGCTCTCCCCAACTGAGACTTGCAACTATGAACGAATCAGCAATACTCTCCCCAAGAAGAGTTAATATACCATCAGCCCTAAAAAGGCTTGGTATCCCCAGAAGGCCTTAATATTCCCCAGCGGAGTATAAGAATATTCCTCAGCAAGTATAAGAGTGGTCCCCAACAGAATACAAGATACCCCAGTGAAATCAATGTTTCCCCAGCACAACCTGAAAAAAGCTTCCCCAACAGAGTCGAAGCATCATCCCCAGTAGACCCTGGAAGTTCATCCCCAGCGGAGTACAATAAATCTCCCCAGCCAAGTTCAAAGGATCATTCCTAGCAGAATTCAGAGGATTATCTCCACAAGAGTCTAACTAAGTTATCCCCAGCAAGTTGCAACTGAAGCATCATCCCCAGAGAAGTCCTTTCCTTTCACAACCAGGAATTCAATCCTCAACAAATTCAATATCACCAGCAACGGTAATCCATCCCCAGTGGAGTTTATCGTTGAAATCCCCAGCGGAGCTTATCAGCGGAATCCCCAGCGGAGTTTATCGTTAAAATCCTCTGCAGAGCATCTCTTCCCCACAGAGTAATTCCCCTCGGAGTAATCTCCTCAGCAGTTTATTCCCCAACGGAGTTATCTTCTTCCGAAGGTCTATTCTTGCAATCACCTTCGTTCATCATCCCCAGCGGAAACGAAGAATCCAACTCTATTCTCCAGCAGCTATCCGGGATTTATTTCCCCCAGCTAAAGCATTACATTTCCATACATCATGATACATGCATATACACATCATACAACCCAATCTCATTTATTTTGAGAACGTCATTGCTTGATATATATCATGCATTACATACGACTGACATTTACCTGTCAGGAAAGATACAGTTAAAGTTCTCAGTTATGTCGAAGACCTGACCGGTTCTTAAATCTCAATTGAATTATCCTCGGTTGAATTTCAGATAAGGTTCTCAATCTCGACAATTTCCTCCGTCAAAGTGTGGACGAGTTCTACGATCTCAACGATATACTACGTTGAAGACCAGACAGTTCATAGATATTGATGAAGATGTTTCCCTACGTCAAAGTGTGGACGAGTGCTATAACCTCAACGGTATACTACGTTGAATACTAGTCAGTTCCTATATTTTGATGTTTTCCTCTGTCAAAGTGTGGACGAGTTCTACAATCTCAACGGTATACTACGTTGAAGACTAGATAGTTCCTAGATCTTGATGAAGATGTTTCCCTACGTTAAAGTGTGGACGAGTGTTATAACCTCAACGGTATACTACGTTGAATACTAGTCAGTTCCTAGATCTTGAGGTTTTCCTCCGTCAAAGTGTGGACGAGTTCTACAATCTCAACGGTATACTACATTGAAGACCAGGCAGTTCCTAGATCTTGATGAAGATGTTTCCCTATGTCAAAGTGTGGACGAGTGCTATAACCTTAACGGTATACTACATTGAATACTAGTCAGTTCCTAGATCTTGATGTTTTCCTCCGTCAAAGTGTGGACGAGTTCTACAATCTCAACGGTATACTACGTTGAAGACCAGACAGTTCCTAGATCTTGATGAAGATGTTTCCCTATGTCAAAGTGTGGACGAGTGCTATAACCTCAACGGTATACTACGTTGAATACTAGTCAGTTCCTAGATCTTGATGTTTTCCTCCTTCAAAGTGTGGACGAGTTCTACAACCTCAACGGTATACTACGTTGAAGGCCAGACAGTTCCGAGATCTTGATGAAGATGTTTCCCTATGTCAAAGTGTGGATGAGTGCTATAACCTCAACGATATACTACGTTGAATACTAGTCAGTTCCTAGATCTTGATGTTTTCCTCCGTCAAAGTGTGGACGAGTTCTACAATCTCAATGGTATACTACGTTGAAGACCAGACAGTTCCTAGATCTTGATGAAGATGTTTCCCTACGTCATAGTTTGGATGAGTGCTATAATCTCAACGGTATACTACGTTGAATACTAGTCAGTTCCTAGATCTTGATGTTTTCCTCCGTCAAAGTGTGGACGAGTTCTACGATCTCAACGGTATACTACGTTGAAGACCAGACAGTTCCTAGATCTTGATGAAGATGTTTCCCTACGTCAAAGTGTGGACGAGTGCTATAACCTTAACGGTATACTACGTTGAATACTAGTCAGTTCCTAGATTTTGATGTCTTCCTCCGTCAAAGTGTGGACAAGTTCTACAATCTCAACGGTATACTACGTTGAAGACTAGACAGTTCCTAGATCTTGATGAAGATATTTCCCTATGTCAAAGTGTGGACGAGTGCTATAACCTCAACGGTATACTACGTTGAATACTAGTCAGTTCCTAGATCTTGATGTTTTCCTCCATCAAAGTGTGGACGAGTTCTACAATCTCAACGGTATACTACGTCGAAGACCAGACAGTTCCTAGATCTTGATGAAGATGTTTCCCTATGTCAAAGTGTGGACGAGTGCTATAACCTCAACGGTATACTACTTGAATACTAGTCAGTTCCTAGAACTTGATGTTTTCCTCCGTCAAAGTGTGGACGAGTTCTACATTCTCGACGGTATACTACGTTGAAGACCAGACAGTTCCTAGATCTTGATGAAGATGTTTCCCTACGTCATAGTGTGGACGAGTGCTATAATCTCAACGGTATACTACGTTGAATACTAGTCAGTTCCTATATCTTGATGTTTTCCTCCGTCAAAGTGTGGACGAGTTCTACGATCTCAACGGTATACTACGTTGAAGACCAGACAGTTCCTAGATCTTGATGGAGATGTTTCCCTACGTCAAAGTGTAGACGAGTGCTATAACCTCAACGGTATACTACGTTGAATACTAGTTAGTTCTTAGATCTTGATGTTTTCCTCCGTCAAAGTGTGGACGAGTTCTACAATCTCAACGGTATGCTATGTTGAAGACCATACAGTTCCTAGATCTTGATGAAGATGTTTCCCTATGTCATAGTGTGGACGAGTGCTATAACCTCAATGATATACTACGTTGAATACTAGTCAGTTCCTAGATCTTGATGTTTTCCTCTGTCAAAGTGTGGACGAGTTCTACAATCTCAACGATATACTACGTTGAAGACCAGACAGTTCCTAGATCTTGATGAAGATGTTTCCCTATGTCATAGTATGGACGAGTGCTATAACCTCAACGGTATACTACGTTGAATACTAGTCAGTTCCTAGATCTTGATGTTTTCCTCCGTCAAAGTGTGGACGAGTTCTACAATCTCAACTGTATACTACGTTGAAGACCAAACAGTTCCTAGATCTTGATGAAGATGTTTCCCTACGTCATAGTGTGGACGAGTGCTATAACCTCAACGGTATACTACGTTGAATACTAGTCAGTTCCTAGATCTTGATGTTTTCCTCTGTCAAAGTGTGGACGAGTTCTACAATCTCAACGGTATACTACGTTGAAGACCAGACAGTTCCTAGATCTTGATGAAGATGTTTCCCTATGTCAAAGTGTGGACGGGTGCTATAATCTCAATGGTATACTACGTTGAATACTAGTCAGTTCCTAGATCTTGATGTTTTCCTCCGTCAAAGGAGACAACCCGTCAAAGAAGACAAAACCTCCCCTGGTCCAGTTAAATCGATTCCTAAAGATTTTTTCTGATACCAATCCAGTCAAAGAAGACAAAACCACCTACCAATAATCTCCAAATGGAATCTGTAAGCCCATTCCCGACATCACAATACTGATACCACTTCATGCGAGTGCAAATTTCTGGGCACTCTAATGTTCAATCATCTTCCACCTTCGGATCACGAAAGGCCCGAACGCAAATTTTGGGGTACAACAGTTGCCCCTGTTCAATCTTCTTAAACCTGAGGATGCAGATTGGCTGACGTGCCTTTCGTAATCCGAAGGTGGAAGATGATTGAACACTAGAGTGCCCAGAAATTTGCGCTCACATAGTAGTGTGATGTGGGGAATGGGCTTACAGATGCCATTTGGAGATTGATGAATAGGATGATGGGCTTATAGATGCCATGCTAAGAGATGATGGAAGGTGGATGGGCTTATAGATTCCATCTGGGTGTCGATCGCGTAAGAGATTCTTTAGCGAGAACTTGCGTACCTGAACAAAGAAAATGAGTACCTGGCCTGTTACAGGAGCTGGTCTTCAAACTCTTATATAGATACGTCCTGACTGGTTACAGGAATTGAATCTGGAGCTTCAAACGGTGATGAATGAACCAGGGATGGTTATTACCTCAACAGGAACGGTGAGAGAACCTTGGACGATTACTACCTCAACAGGAACGCTGAGAGAACCTTGGATGATTACTACCTCAACAGGAACGCTGAGAGAATCTTGGGGCGATTACTACCTCAACAGGAACACTGAGAGAATCTTGGGGCGATTACTACCTCAACAGGAATGCTGAGAGAATCTTGGGCGACTTCAACCTCAATAGTAACGCTAAGAGAATCTTGGATGTCTTCTACTGAGTCTTTATCAGGAAAATCTTTTAGGGATCGATTTAACTGGACTAGAGAAAGCCTTTGACTGGATAAGAAACAGGAAAATCTTAGGGTCGATTTAACTGAACCAGTCAAGGTCTTGAAATCTTCAACTGGATAAGAAACAGGGAGATTTAGGGTCGATCTGACTGAACCAGAGAAGGCCTTTGACTGGATAAGAAACAGAAAAATCTTAGGGTCGATTTAACTGAACCGGTCAAGGTCTTGGAATCTTCAACTGGATAAGAAACAGGGAGATCTTAGGGTCGATCTAACTGAACCAGAGAAGGCCTTTGACTGGATAAGAAACAGAAAAATCTTAGGGTCGATTTAACTGAACCGGTCTAGGTCTTGAAATCTTCAACTGGATAGGAATCAGGGAGATCTTAGGGTCGATCTGACTGAACCAGAGAAGGCCTTTAACTGGATAATAAACAGAAAAATCTTAGGGTCGATTTAACTGAACCGGTCAAGGTCTTGAAATATAGCCGAGAACCTAACTGGATCTTTCCTGAAAGGTAAAGGTCAGTCATATGCAAGGCATGATATGAATCAAGCGATGATGTTCTCAACATAAATGAGATTTGTAAGATATGATGCGTATATGCATGCTATAATGTATGAAAATGTGATGTTTATGAATATATGTTTTCATCCTAGGAAAGTAAATCCTTGACGGTGCCGGGAAGTCACTCCTGGACTGATGTTGAAGAATAGATCTTTGCTTCCGCTGGGGATGATAGTTGCAAGCCTACTGGTAGGAGAAGATAACTCCGTTGGGGAATAAACTTGGCAAATGGAATATTCTGCGGGGAGAAAAGTACTCTAGTGATCTTTACTGGGGAGAAATACTCTGTGGGGAGAGAGGTACTTTGCTGGAACGTTGATGGTAACTTCACTGGGGATACCGTTGTTGTGTTGGAAGTGTTAATAGACTTCGCTGGGGATAAGAAGACTTTGCCGAGGACGATCTTTCCGTGGCTTTTGGCTGAGGATAACCCAGTTATATCCTGGTAGGGAAATAACTCTTTGAATAAAGTCGGGAGACGCGTTCGTGCTCTGCGAGGATAAGCTTCCAGAATCTACTGGGGATAAGCTTACTGCTTGGGGAGATGGATTCCAACCTTCCTGGGGAAACTGGATTGGACTCTCCTGGGGAAGTTTTGAACTATATCGGGGGAGTGACTCCATCGAATGCCTGATATACCGCCGGGGAACAATCTTTAGACTAAGACTGCCGGGGATGCTTGTTAAGAATACTTGTACATTGCTGGGGAATGTTGAGATCTGCGGAGGGTGCCCAACTTCCTTAAGGTTTGATAATGCAGCTTGGGGAGAGTGCACTGACTTGCTGGTTCACTCTCTGGGGAATTAAGATATACTGGTTATGCTGAACCTACCTTGATACCTTGGAGGACAGAACAATTAGATTGCTTAGACAACTCTTTATTGCTACTGTTTCCAATGTTACCTGTAATTAATCCTTTGTTTCTTATGTAAATATTTATGAGTTAGCAAATTATTGTCAATGCATATATCACAAATTGAACCTTGGACGTTCTTCGCAAAACAAAACAGAAAAAGGAAAACAAAAGACAGTTTGAGCTGAAAAGTATATTTGTATTGATTTTTTTGAATTTGCCTGTGAAATAGGCGTTTATGTACAAGAGGCTGACGTCCTAGTAAGAGAACGCCGCCGAACAAAAAGAATTTATACAAGTTTGTACAAAAGAAAATAAAATAGCTGTGTGAAATGAATGATCCACTGGGTTCCAACTCTGCTATTGTCTTTATATCTCCGAGCGTCTCATCACTTGATGACCTTAGTTGAAGATGAAGCTGACTGATCGATGCCGTCTGAACTTGATGTAGATACCGGATTCTGGATGCAAAGTGATCCAATGAGACATATTATTACGCTTTATCCCTAACTTTTTCCTGGACCGCCCTTTCGGGTTTTCGGTCCACCGGGATACCCATTTTTGCCCAAGCCGCCTTTTCAGGTTTTCGACTTGTCGGGTGTACAGATTTTTTCCATTTCATCCCTTCATTTTGCCCGAACCCTTTTGGTTTGCCGTGAAGCCCTAATTTTTGCCTAGGCATGTCAGCCTAGCGGGTCTTTATTATGCGTAGTATCTTTTTACTATGTCTGCATTGGCGGGGTGAGGAAGGTCGTCACCATCCATGTTGGTTAGAATCATGGCTCCTCCTGAGAACACATGTTTAACCACAAATGGCCCTTCATACGTAGGGGTCCATTTGCCCCTTGGATCATTCTGGGGGAGGATGATTCGCTTGATTACCAGATCCCCAACTTGATATTCTTGTGGTCTGACCTTTTTGTTAAATGCCCTGATCATTCGTTTCTGATACGTCTGACTATGACAAATAGCAGCAAGTCTCTTTTCATCAATAAGGTTTAGCTGATCAAGTCGTGTCTGGATCCAATCATCTTCGTTCAGATCTGCATCCTTCATTATCCGGAGAGAGGGTATCTGCACTTCGATCGGTAAGACTGCCTCCATACCGTAGACCAAGGAGAAGGGAGTTGCCCCGGTTGACGTCCTAGCTGAGGTACGGTACCCATGTAGAGCGAACGGTAACATCTCGTGCCAATCTTTATAAGTCACTGTCATCTTCTACACGATTTTCTTGATATTTTTATTTGCTGCTTCTACAGCCCCATTCATCTTCGGTCTGTAAGGAGAAGAGTTGTGGTGTTGTATTTTAAACTGCTCGCAGAGCTCAGTGATCATCTTGTTATTGAGATTGGTACCATTGTCAGTAATGATTCTTTCTAGGACACCGTATCGACAGATCAGGTTGTGCCGAATGAACCGTGCCACAACAGTCTTGGTTACCGTAGCGTAGGAAGCTGCTTCAACCCACTTTGTGAAGTAATCAATCGCTACTAGGATGAAGCGATGCCCATTGGACGCTGTAGGTTTAATCTCACCGATCATATCTATGCCCCACATTGCAAACGGCCAAGGTGCAGTTAGAATATTCAGAGGAACTGGAGGAACATGCACCTTGTCTGCATATATCTGGAACTTATGGCATGTCCGAGAATGTTGGTTACAGTCAGCTTCCATTGTGGACCAGAAATACCCTGCCCGAAGGATTTTCTTTGCCATAGTGTGTCCACTGGAATGTGTTCCAAAGGTCCCTTCATGTAGCTCTTCCATGATCCTTTCTGCTTCTGTCTTGTCCACACAACGCAGTAAGGTCGAATCATGGTTTCGCTTGTACAGGATGCCGTTGCTAAGAAAGAACTTGGCTGCGAACCTTCTCAGAAACTTCTTATCGTTGACAGATGCACCCTCAGGGTATTCCTGAGCTTCCAAGTATCTCTTCACCTCATGGTACCAAGGCTTCTCAGTCACCAATTCAGTCTCAAGATCACAACAGTATGCTGGTTCATCCAGTTTCCAGATAATGATCCGGGGAGCTTCATTGTCCCATTTGACCTTGAACATAGAAGACATCGTAGCTAACGCGTCCGCTAACTGATTCTCCTCTCTTGGGAAATGCTCAAAGGTTATCTTGGTGAAGTGAGGGATCAATGTCAACACATATTCTCTGTAAGGAATAAGATTCGGATGTTTCGTATCCCACTCTCCTTTGATCTGATTGATCACGAGAGCGGAATCTCCGAAGACACTTAGATACTTGATCCTTAGGTCGATCGCAGCTTGGAGACCCATGATGCACGCCTCATACTCCGCCATGTTGTTGGTACAGTTGAAACATAGCCGGGCAGTAAGTGGAGTATGAGTGCCTTGAGGGGATATGATTATAGCGCAGATACCGTTACCCAAAGCATTGGAGGCTCCATCGAAGTGCATAGACCATCGGGATCCTTCCTCAGGTCCTTCATCCGGTCCAGGTACTTCACAATCAGTCACTATCATGATGCTCTCGTCTGGAAACTCGAAGTTCATTGACTGATAGTCGTCTACTGCCTGATGTGCCAAGTGGTCTGCCAATACGCTTCCTTTGATGGCTTTCTGGGTTGTGTATTGAATGTCGTATTCTGTCAAGATCATTTGCCATCTTGCTATTCTCCCAGACAGAGCAGGCTTTTCAAATATGTACTTTATAGGATCCATCTTTGAGATCAACAAGGTAGTGTGAGTCAGCATATACTGTCTCAGCCGGCGAGTAGCCCATACCAAAGCGCAGCAAGTTTTCTCGAGCAGTGAGTATCGGGTCTCACAGTCGGTAAACTTTTTGCTAAGGTAATAAATGGCATGCTCTTTTCGGCCAGACTCGTCATGCTGCCACAACACACACCCCATTGAGTTGTCAAGCACTGTCAGATATAGTATCAGAGGTCTCCCTTCAACCGGTGGCATAAGGATGGGTGGTTCTTGGAGATACTCTTTGATTATGTCAAAAGTGGCCTGACATTCATCATTCCAACGTACTACCTGATCTTTCTTCAGCAGCTTGAAGATTGGCTCACAGGTAGCGGTTAGGTGCGAGATGAATCGAGCAATGTAATTCAGGCGTCCTAAAAAGCCTCTGACCTCTTTCTCTGTCTTAGGAACAGGCATCTCTTGAATAGCTTTGACCTTGGCAGGGTCCACTTGAATACCCTTGTCACTTACCACGAAGCCTAGCAATTTCCCAGATCTGACCCCGAAGGTGCACTTGTTCGGGTTCAACCTCAGCTTGTACAACTTCAGACGGTCAAACAATTTCTGCAGATGATCTAGGTGTCCTTCCTCAGTCTGGGACCTTGCGATCATGTCGTCAACATACACTTCTATCTCATGATGGATCATGTCATGAAATAAAGCAACCATGGCACGTTGGTAGGTTGCCCCAACATTTTTCAGTCCAAAAGGCATGACCTTGTAGCAGAAGGTGCCCCACTGAGTAACAAAGGTAGTCTTTTCCATGTCTTCAGGTGCCATCTTGATCTGATTGTAACCTGAGAAACCATCCATGAAAGAGAACACCTTATGCTGAGCAGTATTGTCAACCATGACATCAATGTGAGGTAGAGGGAAGTCATCTTTGGGGCTGGCCCTGTTCAGATCCCTGTAATCGACACACATTCTGACCTTTCCGTCTTTCTTTGGTACCGGCACCACATTAGCAACCCACTGAGGGTAAGAAGTCACTACAAGGAACCCGGCATCAAACTGTTTCATAACCTCGGCTTTGATATTCTCAGACATCTCTGGACGCATACGGCGGACCTTTTGCTTGACCGGAGGGCAGTCTTCCTTGGTAGGCAAATGATGGACCACAATATCAGTATCCAACCCGGGCATGTCTTTGTAGGACCAAGCAAAGATCTCCACATAATCATGTAGCATCTGAGTCAACTGTTGCTTCACGCTGAGCTCTAGGTTGGCACCAATCTTTACCTCCTTTCTGTCTGTATCAGTACCCAGATTTATCGTCTCCACTGGCTCTTCGTGTGGTTGAATTGCCCTCTCTTCCTGGAGTAACATTCTTGCAAGCTCGCCAGGCACTTCACAATCATCTTCACCTTCATCTTCGGCTAAGTTGATCGGATTTTCGAAGTCATAACTGGCAGTAGCAGAGTCGTTACCAGTGAGATCCAGAGTGGATTGAAACCTGTATGAGTGAGTGTGTGTAAATACAACTGTTTTGCAATATATAAAGAAAGGAAAGAAAGAAAAAGAGCATAAGATTTGAAATGCGAGAAAACGTCCAAGATCTTTATTCATGATATATGAAATGACAATTTAATATACCCTCACAAATGAAGCCACGGTGCCCCGTGTAAGACACCGGGCCATAGAGTTTTAATTGTTTATTACAAATAACAAAACAAAGAAGTTTATTACTGCGTAACAAAAGTAACAGGAGTACGATCCTTAGCAGTCCAATTGGTCAATCCACCATCAGTCGTCGGGTAGATCCAGCTTTCAAACTCTGACTCTTCCACTTCATCTTCGTCCCCAACAGCATTCACTCCTGGATTGGTAATGAGCACAGGAGGTCTTCTGATCTTTGCCTTGCGCATAGCCTTCTGACCCTCTGTAGTAAAACCCAGTCCAAACTTGTCAGTTTTTTGTGTAAAATCAGGGAGCCTGCCCCAATTAGCACATTCACCTTTCTTGATCACAGCCCGGGCATCCTTCAAGGAAGCCATCTTCAAAGGAACATCCTCTTCGACCACTGTTTCCGCTGCTGCCAATGTTGGAGGTACCTCTTCAAAATGTTGAAAGGGGGTTTCAATGAACTCCCCGTCCATCTCAATATACCTGAATGAATTCAAATGGCTCACCATATACTCCTCCTCTCCCTTCACAGTGACAATCTTCCCTCTGACGGGGTACTTGAGTTTCTGGTGTAGGGTAGAGGTCACCGCCCCAGCTTTGTGGATCCAAGGTCGACCCAATAGACAAGAATACGATGGAAGGATATCCATCACATAGAAAGTAGAGTCGAATACTTGAGAACCCACATGAATAGGAATGTCTACCTCTCCATGGACCATCCTCTTAGAACCGTCAAAGGCTCTGACAATGATATTGCTAGGTTTCAGTTCTAGGCCCTCACAATCCAACCGGTCTAAGGCCTTCTTGGGTAGCACATTTAGGGAAGAACCAGTGTCCACCAACACGTGCGCAAGAGTAGTGCCCATGCATTCAATAGAGACATGCAGGGCGTCATTGTGGTCCTTTCCCTTAGCAGTAAGGTCAGCATCCGAGAAACCCAAACCGTTGTCTGCTGTCAGATTTGCTACACAATCAGTAAACTGGACCGCAGATGTCTCCTGTGGCACATGGGCCGTCTTGAGGAATGAAATCAAGGCCTTAGCATGGGCCTCTGAGCACAGCAACAAGGAGAGCATGGAGATCTTGGAGGGGGTATGCCCCAGCTGTTCAACAACATTAAAATCAATCTTCTTGATTATCTTCAGAATTTCCTCCATCTCTTGTTGGGAGGCCTCAGCAGTCACAGATTTTGGTGCCTCCATCCGGGCAGGCTCGTCTTCAATCCCTTTACCCCGAGCATTAGATGACTCGGCAGCAGGGGAAACAACTTGATCAGAAACAGGAACAGGTACATTTGCAGGTGTTATAGTGAGGGGTCTTCGAATAGCGGGTGGCGCAATGTTAGGCGAGAAGAGCCTGCCACTGCGGGTAACTTTTGCTGGACCAGTGATATTCCTGATGCTGGTGCCAGTGTTGAACTCTTGCTTAATTCCATGTACATACACGTCTTCCCCATAGTGCCAGGGGACAGCCTTATCAGATTCGTAGGGGAGAGGCCCCGGAACAGTAATAACAACAGGTGCGACAGTCATGATTTGAACCGGCTTCCTTGGGAGAGCCTTGATCGGATTATTAAAGATTGTAACAACAGAAACTTCTTCCAGCGGAACAAACTGAACATCAGTCTTTTTGAACAGAATCTATTTGTTGTCCATCAGGCTTTGGATACCCAACTTCAGCAAAGGACAACCAGAAAGGAAACGGCACAGAAAAGGCAACCCTCACTACAACCCGGAAATAAACCGGCCAACAGTAGGTTCCTCTTGACAGTCTTCAAAGGAGTAGCTACATCATTCACAGAAACGGCATACACATCTTCATCGACGGCATTTACTCCATGTTGGGGCATAGGAGCAGTCACCATATTTGGCCTCTCAGGCGCTTCAAACTGTATCTCTTTTGCGTCAATAAGGTCTTGCACCTTATTCCTTAAGGCCCAACAGTCATCAGTGGAATGCCCCGGGCTATCGGAGTGATAAGCACAGCGGGCATTTGGATTGTATTTGGGAGAAGCAGTATTCACAACTTTCGGGGCCTCCCTGACAGTCACTAGGTTGGTGGACAGCAACTGCGGCAAGATTTGCGATAGGGTCATACTCAAACGGGTAAACTCTCTCCTGGGTCTTTCAGCCCTTTGAGGATTGGTTTGCCGAGGAGCGGCAGCAGGTTTAGCAATCATTACCGCGTTGACAGACTGGCGGCGCTCAGGTTTCTCTTGTCTTCTAGACCCATATACAACATTGGCCTCCTTTTTAAAGGGCTTCTTTTCAGAACTTGCAGATGCACCCTTCTGAATTTTGCCGGACTTCATTCCAGCCTCTATTCTCTCTCCAGTCAGAATAAGATCAGTAAACCCTGCAGATGAGTTACCGATAAGATGATTGAAAAATGGCCCAGATAGGGTCCCCAAGAACATGTCTACCAACTCCCGGTCAGTTAACGGAGGCTGCACCCTGCCAGCCAGATCCCTCCACTTCTGTGCGTACTCTTTGAAACCTTCGCTTGACCCTAGCGACATACCCTGGAGTTGGGTACGTGTAGGGGCAATGTCGGCATTATATTGATACTGCTTGTAAAAAGCAGTAGCCAACTCCTCCCAGTTACGAACCTTGGTCCCATCCCGCTGATAGAACCATTCGATATGAGTCCCTGAAAGACTCTCCTGGAAGAAGTGGATCCACAAGTTCTTGTCCACTGAGTACGGTTGAATCTTCGGCACATAAGATCTGAGGTGTAGCTTGGGACAAGACGCCCCGTCATACTTGGTAAAGGATGGTGCTTTAAACTTGTGAGGAATAATCACACCAGTAGATAAGCCCAAGTCTCCGAAATCCAGCCCAGGCACTTGTTGGATCTCCATAGCATTCAGTCTGTCTTCCAACTGCTTGTATCTGTCTTCAGCCGGAGGATACTGTTCCTCATTGAAGTCAGTCTCGTTGTCAGAGACTACTGGGCTTGAAGCCTTTCCCCCCTGGGGACTGCCCTTGCCTACAGAAGAACCAGCATCTTCATTCTGCAGAGTGTTGCCAAACCTTCGGCCCGAGTTGAAAAGAACAGTTCTCTTCTTCTTCTTCTTCTCCTTCTTCAGGAGCAGAGTCTTCAGCTCTTCTTGGCCCTGAGCCAAACCCATGATTAGTTCCTGAAATTGCGCATTCTGCGCCTGAAGAGCCTTGATGGACATCTCGGTTGATGATGAGTCAGGATTCATGATGCTGAAATAAACAGCGAAGAACAGTAAGCAACCTGAAAAGAAGAAAACCTGCTATGCACATGATGAATGATATGTGTTTATGCAATGCATTCAAGGGTTCAAAAGTTCAAATTTGTTGTAGACAAAAAGGATCACACGTTATCATTAAGGAAACAATTGTTTGGTACATCAAAGCCTCATGGGCAAAATAATACAAAAGCAAATCAATCCCAAAAGACACTACGCATCCTCTTTGGAGCTATGTAGGTGTTGAGATTCCTCTCCTCATGCAATAGGCGGGTGAGCTCCAAGACCTTCTTTTCACTAGCATGTAGACTGGTCTCAAGAGAATTCCGTTCTTCCTTAAGCTGGATCCAGCTCTTCTGCATCTCTTCCCAGGACGTGGGCATGTCAGGATGTTGAGTGGTGTAGGACACCTCTCCTTCCAAGACTGGCTCTTTGATCACAGGGAGCACATGAGGATAAGGCATTACTAACTTCTGGGAGCGGGCGCGTACCCACTTGAGATAAGGTTCCAACGGGATGGAGTTCCTGTGACCCAGTGTCTTACTGTCTATCCTACTTGGCATCCTCCAGGCTCTGATAAATCTCTGGCGAAGTCCTTGTGCATCATTGTCGAAGTCGAAAACTATGTCAGGAATTAACATATCATGAGGGCCATCCCTCCGAGCATAACCAAACTGTCTCCAAGCCAGGCATGGGTTGTAAGTAATACCTCCTCTGATTCCAAGTAAAGGAACATTAGGGTACTCCCCGCAACGATCAATGATAGTGACATCCTCTCTGGACCGAGGGCACCAATGTATATCTGCATGTGTAAGAGTCATCAACCGTTGTGACCATCTCAAACCCCGCTCGTTCTTCAAAGCTGATTGTGGAAGGTGCGAAATAAACCACCTTCTCAGGAGGGGAGTGCAGCACATAAGGACACCTCTCTTTCTCATGGTTTGAGTGTAACATGAGTGAAGGATGTCCCCCAGCAACGTAGGTATAGGATTCCTGGACATAAAGATCTGGATAGCACTGATATCTATAAGCTGATCTGGGTTAGGGAACAACACCAAACCATAGACAAGGAGGGCCACAACTTCTTCAAAAGCTTGTAAGTCAAGGGAGTTCCAACATTCACGGGCCTTTTCAAATAGAAACCTGGCTAAGAACCCTTTGATACCACTTCTAACTTCCCAATGTCCCTTGAGGTCAGATGATTGTAGGTGTAAGGCTTTAGCAATCTCTTCAAGCTTGGGTTCCTTTTCTGTACCGTTGTAGGGTAGTTGATCAAGCATAGGGATCTTCAGAAGCCGGGAGAACTCCTCCAATGTAGGTACCAGCTGATAATCCAGGAAAGTGAAACAGTGATGCAGAGGGTCAAAGAACTGGAACATGACCTTCATCATATCTTCCTCAATGTTGGTATTGACCAAGCTGATGAGTCTTCCATGTCTTTCACTGAATGAAGAGCTCTCGGGAATCCTGGATATAAGCTCCTTAGGCTGAGGAGGGATCCTTACAAGGCTGATTTGAATTGTCTTTCTGCGAACAGTTTCCATGTCCTACAAAACAAGAACAAAGATGAAAATTCGAACCCCTGAAATGGTTAGTCAATGCATATGATGCTGGATGATGTCATGATGCTATGATTAAACACACCACAGATATTTACAAAGGCAAACATGTAAGGCACACAAGTCACACAAGACAAGCCCTTAGGGTTTAGGCCAGCATGGGGTCTAGGTATTACCCTCTTGAAGTTGGTGGGTTCAACCTGTCCTATTAGAAGTAACCGGGTTCTAAGGGTCCCAATATCACGGGATTGCTTTCATTGTTCATCGTTTCGATTTAACCACTGAACTGGCGACCGAAATATTCCAGGAAAGCAACCTCTATTGAGTATCAACCAACCTCGGACTGCACCAAAGTCAGTTATCTCACTACCCTAAAGAGGCCAAGATAGTTCAATTAAGGTTCCTAAGGTCTGTTGATGCTTCACGACACCACGAGGAGGCCCCGTACTCTCCTTGACTGAACTCAAGAGTTATCGGTACACACCAAAGGGCCACATCAACGTAGCAGACTGTTTCAACCATGTCGGTATACCCCGCACAGTTCCCTCACAGCCTTGTTTCTACTTTCTAAGAAGGTATCCCCAGATCCGGGTTAGGATCTATAGAACTCCCAAGACAGTCCCACAATGATAAAGAAAGCAAGTCAATACAATTGAAAACACACTTATGAACTATCCTAAGGTACACCTCACTTTAAGTTTAATTCCCCAGCAGAGTCGCCAGTTCTATGATCGGTGGATCTGGAACTGACTGTTTAACGCTGGTTCGCGAAATGTCGCGGAAGCAAGAGTCGCCACCGTCTTTTATTTTCTCCAAATGGAAAGGACAAAAGCACAGAAAAATTCCTTATAGAGATTTCTCTCGGTTCGGGAGGTAGATTATAGAAAGGGAAGGTGTTAGCACCCTTTCTATCCATGGTTATCCATGGGCTCTTAGATACTTGCTCATTTGTGTTTTCAAAATGGTTTGCTTGCTTTTCAATTGTGGGTTTTAAAAAGTTTCTTTGAAAATTTCAGTTTGACTCTTGTATCGGTCCTCAAGAGTGTTTAAAAAGTTGCTTTCGAAAGCTTTTTAAAAAGGTGTCGGTGTGAAAAGTATTTTTGAATTTGTTTTGAAATTAGAGCAAGTATCTAGAGTTGTCTACCTACCCTAAGGAATTCGTCTGTGTAAATGTCCTTAAAGCAGTGCCATCCCACCATTGAGAGGTAGGTAGCACCACCGTTGGAGGTGTTCGGGTCAATTCGAAGGGTCCGGGACATGGTGATCACCGGAGCAATGGGAAGACACCTTAGAAGCTACCCTCATGTCATGTTCATGGACATGAGGATTTACTAAAACGTCCTCTGCTCGACGATCACCTTTCGAGGGGCAAGGCAACAATGAGGCGTACCCTAGGGGTGGTGTGTGATTTGTGTGTCGTTTTTATTTATTTTTGTCTTGTTCATGCATTGGTGATCTATGCGTTGCTTTTATTTTTGACATTCATTCTTTCATGCAATAGTTAACAGTTAAAAGTTGCGGGAATTGAAAGTCCTACGCTATTACAAAGGCGCGGGTCCACATCGCCAAATTTAATCCAGGACCCGATTTGAAATAAAATAAAGTGCGAGAAATATAAATGTCCTATTAATCTATTACATGGCTTTTGAAGAATTACATTAATATTCACAAAAAGAAATAAAAAAAACGCGAAGAGAACTAAAGTCGGGAATGCGAGGGCGTTGGACCCTTTTTAGGAAATTAAATTACGATTAACAAATTAATTAAGTTAAAATAAAAAGAAAAGATTTTTGAGTTTTTGTATTTATGGATTTTAATGAGGATTAATGGAATTTAAACCTAATTCTAACTATTTTTAATTTATTAAAAAAAATGTGAAAATTAAACTTAAAGTTAACCTAATTAATTAATACAAATTTTTTACAAAAATAAATAAATAATTATTAGTAATGATAAAAGAAAAGAAAAAAGGATAAAAGTAATTAAAACCCTAATTCTATATTTTTTAAGTTTATTAAGAAAATATTAAAATTAATCCTAGAATAAAAAAAAACTAAATTAATTGATAACATTTATTTACAAAATAATACTAAATAAAATATATTTTTATTTTGTGACTTTCTGATTTTTTTTGATATTTTTTTATGTTATAAAAATAATAATTTAAAGGATTAAATTAAATTTAGACAAAAACAAACAAAATAGAAAGAAAATGAAAAGAAGGAAAGGAAGCAAACCCATGGGGTGTTGACCCCAATTTGGAGGTCTTTGGCTAGCAATCAGGCCCAATGTTTCAAGGCCTTGTTTGACTTTTCTGGGCGCGTGTAGCTTCATTGACCAACGAGTATGGTGTTCGTCAGATCAGGGCCCTTGGATTGAGATTCTGAGCCATGTGGCATGCTGGGATTATGGACGTATGATAAACCCCTGGGCTTGAAACTGCATGGGATTACATTGAAACAAAATGTATTAAGAGAGTGAGGGGACCTGGGAATTGAACCCAGGTCCCAATGTTCAGAGGACAACGCACTAACCAACCGTGCCATTTGCTTTCTTTGTAACATTAATGGACAATAAATAATATATATAACAAAACATGCTAATGATATTAACTCAAAAAAACGCGCTAAAGTTTGAATGAACCTATCATATGGAGACAAGTCATCATCTTCTCCGTTTGTGCGTTTTGTCCTGAAAAATAAAACAAGATTGCGGGGGTTTTAAACCCCCACTACATGATATATGCAAAAATAGCGAATAGGCCGTCGTTGATCATAAATTGATCGCGACCTATGGGTTGAGTTCGTATCAAGCTTCTGGTTCTAATGGTACAAGTCTTGTTGCCTGATTTTTCCTTAAACATAAAGCCCCAATTTTACAGTTTCGTAACCCTAACGAGCTTCAATGGTGAATTCGTGTATGATGCACAAAAACTCAATTAAAATACATGGTTAGCTTCAGCGTGATTATATTAGTGTAAAACAACAATTAAAATGTTTGAAAGATGCCCAGAAACTTAAACACGATTATGCATATTTTCATGAAAAGTGAGACATTTTTCTACCAGTTCTTTGCGTTAGAATCAATGGTTTTGATCTAGAAATGTTCCCTGATGCCTTGGGAGTGCAATGGAATAGGTATCTTGCCTTGAAACGCTTTGGAATGGTGTTTTCAGTTTTCACTTTTTTCACAAAAATTGCAAATTGCATAAGAGGTTTTGGGCGCAGCTTGGAGGTCCTTGTGCATTAGGTTTTGATCAGTATATGTATGGGATGGATTAGGGTTGAAATTTTAGTCAAGAGATCCTTGCATTGATGAAAGAAATATTTGATTTTCATGGCATATTTTCAAATCTTTTTTCATGTGATTTTGATGTCAATCATGGCCAAACCTTCCAATTTTGGTATGCACGAAATCTTGAGTATCCAATGAATGATTACACTGCATAAAAAGATTCAAATGCATTGGTTTAGTATTTTTTTTCATATTTTATTTAATTAAATGAATTAATTGTAATTAAAAATTCAAATAAATAAATAAAAATGATAAAATAAATCCCCTTTGGGCCAAATGGTCGTGCATAGCTCTTGGATGATGATTCTTGGAAGAAAATGTGGCCCATTAGCAATTTTGAGGCATTTGAAGTAAAGTTGACCATTTTGCCCCTGCAGTTGACTGCTGAGCAATTAGGGCATTTGACTGTGCAATTTTGTGCTGTAAGTCTTGAAACTTGACATGAGGATGCTTGACCATGTTTATAGGCATGTGGGACTTGATTGGACCCTTGGAAACTTCATTTTCTTTGTCAGAACCAAAACCCTAGTTTTTGACTGTTAGGAGGCCCTTGAACTGTGCAACCCTTGGGGAGATTTTGAAGCATGTTCTTTACAAATTTTGAAGAATATGGGAGGGCAAATTTTGGGGTACAACACTCACTATAACATGTACAAAGATAATATGAACTGAAAAAAAAACAACACACTTGCACATGCCACTCCTAGGGTACACCTCACTTGGTTGCCTCGAATGTGGTCATTAAGTATAAGATGTTTTAGAGTTTGCCTTTTGTCCCAAGATCATAAGTTGCCTCGAAACGGTTGCCTCGGATAAAATGATCTAAGACATTAGGGTTACCACTAAGGCGTCCTAACGTTGCTTTAGTGACCACACGTCCCTTAAATTGAATTGACCCGAAAACTCCAACGACGGTGCTACCTACTCCTCAATAGTGAGATAGAACTGTCTAAAGGATATTTGCACAGTTTAATTCATTTTTGAGTAGGTAGAGGTTCTTAAGTACTTGCTCATTTTAAAAACAAAACAAAACTTTTCACACTTACACTTTTCGAACAAAGTTTTCAAAACACTTCATTACACTCTAGAGGACAAAAGCAAGAGTTAAATCGAAGTTTCAAACAAAACTCTTTTCAAAACCCACAAAACACAAAGAAAAGCAAACTTTTGAAAACATAGTGAGCAAGTACCTAAGAGCCCGTGGATAACCACGGATAGAAAGGGTGCTAACACCTCCCCTTTCTATAATCTACCTCTCGAATCCGAGAAACAATCTCGAAAAGGAATTTTTCTGTGCTTTTGTCCTTTCCTTGTTGGATAAAATAAAAGACGGTGGCGACTCTTGCTTACCGCGACATTTTGCGAAAACAAACGCAAACACGAACCAGCAATCTAAAAAACAGTCAGTTCTCATTCCCACCGATCACAGTAGCTCTCCCCAATTGAGACTTGCAACTATGAACGAATCAGCAATACTCTCCCCAAGAAGAGTTAATATACCATCAGCCCTAAAAGGCTTGGTATCCCCAGAAGGCCTTAATATTCCCCAGCGGAGTATAAGAATATTCCTCAGCAAGTATAAGAGTGGTCCCCAACAGAATACAAGATACCCCAGTGAAATCAATGTTTCCCCAGCACAACCTGAAAAAAGCTTCCCCAACAGAGTCGAAGCATCATCCCCAGTAGACCCTGGAAGTTCATCCCCAGCGGAGTACAATAAATCTCCCCAGCCAAGTTCAAAGGATCATTCCTAGCAGAATTCAGAGGATTATCTCCACAAGAGTCTAACTAAGTTATCCCCAGCAAGTTGCAACTGAAAGATCATCCCCATAGAAGTCCTTTCCTTTCACAACCAGGAATTCAATCCTCAACAAATTCAATATCACCAGCAACGGTAATCCATCCCCAATGGAGTTTATCGTTGAAATCCCCAGCGGAGCTTATCAGCGGAATCCCCAGCGGAGTTTATCGTTAAAATCCTCTGCAGAACATCTCTTCCCCACAGAGTAATTCCCCTCGGAGTAATCTCCTCAGCAGTTTATTCCCCAACGGAGTTATCTTCTTCCGCAGGTCTATTCTTGCAATCACCTTCGTTCATCATCCCCAGCGGAAACGAAGAATCCAACTCTATTCTCCAACAGCTATCCGGGATTTATTTCCCCCAGCTAAAGCATCACATTTCCATACATCATGATACATGCATATACACATCATACAACCCAATCTCATTTATTTCGAGAACGTCATTGCTTGATATATATCATGCATTACATACGATTGACATTTACCTGTCAGGAAAGATACAGTTAAAGTTCTCAGTTACGTCGAAGACCTGACTGGTTCTTAAATCTCAATTGAATTATCCTCGGTTGAATTTCAGATAAGGTTCTCAATCTCGACAATTTCCTCCGTCAAAGTGTGGACGAGTTCTACGATCTCAACGGTATACTACGTTGAAGACCAGACAGTTCCTAGATATTGATGAAGATGTTTCCCTACGTAAAAGTGTGGACGAGTGCTATAACCTCAACGGTATACTACGTTGAATACTAGTCAGTTCCTATATTTTGATGTTTTCCTCTGTCAAAGTGTGGACGAGTTCTACAATCTCAACGGTATACTACGTTGAAGACTAGATAGTTCCTAGATCTTGATGAAGATGTTTCCCTACGTTTAAGTGTGGACGAGTGCTATAACCTCAACGGTATACTACGTTGAATACTAGTCAGTTCCTAGATCTTGATGTTTTCCTCCGTCAAAGTGTGGACGAGTTCTACAATCTAAACGGTATACTACGTTGGAGACCAGGCAGTTCCTAGATCTTGATGAAGATGTTTCCCTACGTCAAAGTGTGGACGAGTGCTATAACCTTAACGGTATACTACGTTGAATACTATTCAGTTCCTAGATCTTGATGTTTTCCTCCGTCAAAGTGTGGACGAGTTCTACAATCTCAACGGTATACTACGTTGAAGACCAGACAATTCCTAGATCTTGATGAAGATGTTTCCCTACGTCAAAGTGTGGACGAGTGCTATAACCTCAACGGTATACTACGTTGAATACTAGTCATTTCCTAGATCTTGATGTTTTCCTCCGTCAAAGTGTGGACGAGTTCTACAACCTCAACGGTATACTACGTTGAAGGCCAGACAGTTCCGAGATCTTGATGAAGATGTTTCCCTATGTCAAAGTGTGGATGAGTGCTATAACCTCAACGATATACTACGTTGAATACTAGTCAGTTCCTAGATCTTTATGTTTTCCTCCGTCAAAGTGTGGACGAGTTCTACAATCTCAACGGTATACTACGTTGAAGACCAGACAGTTCCTAGATCTTGATGAAGATGTTTCCCTACGTCATAGTTTGGATGAGTGCTATAATCTCAACGGTATACTACGTTGAATACTAGTCAGTTCCTAGATCTTGATGTTTTCCTATGTCAAAGTGTGGACGAGTTCTACGATCTCAACGGTATACTACGTTGAAGTCCAGACAGTTCCTAGATCTTGATGAAGATGTTTCCCTATGTCAAAGTGTGGACGAGTGCTATAACCTCAACGGTGTACTACGTTGAATACTAGTCAGTTCCTAGATTTTGATGTCTTCCTCCGTCAAAGTGTGGACAAGTTCTACAATCTCAACGGTATACTACGTTGAAGACTAGACAGTTCCTAGATCTTGATGAAGATGTTTCCCTACGTCAAAGTGTGGACGAGTGCTATAACCTCAACAGTATACTACGTTGAATACTAGTCAGTTCCTAGATCTTGATGTTTTCCTCCATCAAAGTGTGGACGAGTTCTACAATCTCAACGGTATACTACGTCGAAGACCAGACAGTTCCTAGATCTTGATGAAGATGTTTCCCTACGTCAAAGTGTGGACGAGTGCTATAACCTCAACGGTATACTACGTTGAATACTAGTCAGTTCCTAGATCTTGATGTTTTCCTCCGTCAAAGTGTGGACGAGTTCTACATTCTCAACGGTATACTACGTTGAAGACCAGACAGTTCCTAGATCTTGATGAAGATGTTTCCCTACGTCATAGTGTGGACGAGTGCTATAATCTCAACGGTATACTACGTTGAATACTAGTCAGTTCCTATATCTTGATGTTTTCCTCCGTCAAAGTGTGGACGAGTTCTACGATCTCAACGGTATACTACGTTGAAGACCAGACAGTTGCTAGATCTTGATGAAGATGTTTCCCTACGTCAAAGTGTAGACGAGTGCTATAACCTCAACGGTATACTACGTTGAATACTAGTCAGTTCTTAGATCTTGATGTTTTCCTCCGTCAAAGTGTGGACGAGTTCTACAATCTCAACGGTATGCTACGTTGAAGACCAGACAGTTCCTAGATCTTGATGAAGATGTTTCCCTATGTCATAGTGTGGACGAGTGCTATAACCTCAATGATATACTACGTTGAATACTAGTCAGTTCCTAGATCTTGATGTTTTCCTCTGTCAAAGTGTGGACGAGTTCTACAATCTCAACGATATACTACGTTGAAGACCAGACAGTTCCTAGATCTTGATGAAGATGTTTCCCTATGTCATAGTGTGGACGAGTGTTATAACCTCAACGGTATACTACGTTGAATACTAGTCAGTTCCTAGATCTTGATGTTTTCCTCCGTCAAAGTGTGGACGAATTCTACAATCTCAACTGTATACTACGTTGAAGACCAAACAGTTCCTAGATCTTGATGAAGATGTTTCCCTACGTCATAGTGTGGACGAGTGCTAAAACCTCAACGGTATACTACGTTGAATACTAGTCAGTTCCTAGATCTTGATGTTTTCCTCCGTCAAAGTGTGGACGAGTTCTACAATCTCAACGGTATACTACGTTGAAGACCAGACAATTCCTAGATCTTGATGAAGATGTTTCCCTATGTCAAAGTGTGGACGGGTGCTATAATCTCAATGGTATACTACGTTGAATACTAGTCAGTTCCTAGATCTTGATGTTTTCCTCCGTCAAAGAAGACAAAACCTCCCCTGGTCCAGTTAAATTGATTCCTAAAGATTTTTTCTGATACCAATCCAGTCAAAGAAGACAAAACCACCTACCAACAATCTCCAAATGGAATCTGTAAGCCCATTCCCGACATCACAATACTGATACCACTTCATGCGAGTGCAAATTTCTGGGCACTCTAATGTTCAATCATCTTCCACCTTCGGATCACGAAAGGCCCGAACGCCAATCTATATCCTCAGGTTTAAGAAGATTGAACATGGGCAACTGTTGTACCCCAAAATTTTCCTTTTCATATTTCTCAAGACATGTCAAGAATAATCTTCAAATGGCTCAAGATGGCTCAAGAGTTGGACAGTCAAATCATCTCCTAAGGCAGTCAATTCAAAATAAGGGTTTTGTGTTGCATCAAGGTCCTTACATCCAAATGACCTCAAGTGCTCCCCAATTTCCTAATATTTTCTCAAGTTCATCCATATCAAATTTCAAGCCTTGCAGAGGAAGTTTGGTCAGTCAATTGCTCAAGAGGTCCAAAAATCGACTATGCTAGGGCAAAAGTCAACTGTGACCTACAAACAGTCAAAACTCAAGATTTTTTGTCAACATTCTAATTTTGAAGGTTTATTCATCATTTGATCAAGGGTTGATCATGATTCATCAAGGATTGCTAAAGATTCATCAAGATTCAAAAATTGCTAAATTAAGGTTTTGTAGGAAAAGTTAACTCAACTTTAACCAAGCATAACTTTCTCATACTTTATGAGAAATGACCCATCTAAATCGCATTTTTAAGAGGATGAAATTTCCTACAATCCATCTTCACACCCCAAGATCAAGAAGTGCACTCACAAAAAGTTACAAATTTGGACATTATAGGTCATTTTTAAAAGTCAACAAAAACACCTTTTTTTCCCAAAGCTTATAACTTGAGCATGGAATATCAAAATGAGATGATACAAAAAGGGTTGGTTAGAGGACATATCAAGGTTTCTAAAAAGTCCAAGAACACCTCCAAAAGTTCAAAATTGAAGAAGTTATGCATTGTTGAAGTTGGGCATTTTTCCAAAATTGCCAAAAGTCAACTATCCCCAAAACTTCAAATTTTGTCAAAAGGCCCCACTTTTTTTCACTTGATTTGATTTTGTCACACCACACACGTGTCCTATCTTCAGTTTCATGGCCAATTATTAAAGTTTCCATTTTATTTGATTTTTATTGATTTAATTCATTTTAAATCAATTTAAATCTAAATAAAATCTAAATATTGATAACTTGATATCTTTTTGATCATTACAGGTCTTAATTGACATCATGAACACAATCAAATTCGTGCCAAACCATATCATGCACAAAATATTGGATTTGGAAAGAAATTGGAAGCCTTTAATGGAGGATCATATCATATCTTCAAATCATCAATTCACATGGATTCAAGCCCAAATTTTTAACCTAATACAATCCTTGTTACATATACAACATGAAGCATACAAGAACACGACCTGAAAGCTGCCCAAATGACAAATACAAAACTTGAAAAAAGCTTGAAAAGTGAGAAACTGAAATCCATATTGGAGGCGTTTTCAAGGCCAAAACTCAACATAGACTTCTTGTTTGCCATCCACTGAAGCGATAGGAATCAAAACCAAGCCCTCTCGTCAACTGAATCGCGCTGTAAGTGTCCATGAACATGACCCTGTACATGAAATCGTGATTCCATATTCCTGCATCCTTTGAGCAAATTTTTTGTACAATCATGCTTATCATTCAATTTCTAAGCGTTCTGCAATATTTAATTTCGTTTTTATGGCCTGTAATGTAATACCCGAACCTAGGGTTTTCGTTTCTTGTTTTTAGGCGTTTTTGCTACAGGTGAAATTAGGGCAAACCATGAACATGGTTGTGTTCAGGGAAGAGACACGAGCATGGTGATGGTCTCCGTTTGTATTTATATGGCATATAGCTCGTTTTAGGACGAACCTAGGAATTTAGCTGCGGATAAAGTCCGCAGGTAAATATCCAGGCTTTTCAACGAAGAAGACGAAGGCGTGTCTTCTTCCCATTGGCCAATTTAAATTACGCGCTTTTTTATTTTTTTATTCCAGGCGTATTAATTGTTTTCCCATATAATATTTAGTGCTTATCCCACTAACAAAGAGAATGCAGTGGTCCAGTGGTGAGCGTGTTGTGCATAGTCCAATGGGACCTGGGTTCGAATCCCAGGTCCCCAACATATTTGCTATATTTTGCTTTCAGATATTCCAATGCATTTCAGGCCTTGCAGTGCATCATACTCTTCAAATCTCCAGGCGCCAGATGGCCTCCAGGCCAAATCTAAAGGCCAGGATTGAAGGCACACCATACTCCCCAATCAATGCATATGCGTGGAATGGTGAAAGTCAAAGCAGACTTGCTGGTAGTGGGCCTCAAAAAATGCTATTCTCACCATAATCTGGGCCCAACACCCCCATGAGTATTTCTTTTTCTTTTTATTTTACTTTCTTTATTTATTTTAATATTCTTAATTAATCCTTAACTAATTAAATTTTTTTCTTAATAAAATCAGAAAACACAAAAAATACTATTTTTGTTAAATTCATCATTTTATTTTTTTTTGTAAATATATTAAATTAATTGATTTAGTTTTAATTAGGGAATAACATTAACAATTTTGCAATAATTAAAAATTAATGTAAAATTAGGTTTTTATTAACTTTTAACCAATTTATTTTATTGCCTTAAATATAAAAAATCCAAAAATATTCTCATTAATTAATTAATTAATTTTGACCTAATTTAATTTCTTTCTAAATTCAAAAATAAACCAAAAAACATGCTTTCTTTCAAAAAAAGGGTCAAAACCCTAAAAAATACGCCGATTTAATTTTCTTGCACGCGATACATTTGATTCCAATATTGTAATTGCTTCTGGTATGTAATAGCTTTTAATTAGGACTTTAATTATTTATCGCTTTATTTTACTTTCTGCAATTTAAATTAAAGGGTTGCTTTTGGCGATGTAAATACCCGACGCCTTGTAATAGTTTAGATTTAATTTCCGCAATTTAAATTCCACAACTATTAACTGTTAGATGTTTGATAAATAGGGAATGCATGACAAGATCAATCTTTAACCTAAAATCAACATAGCTCACCATTGACATGTACAAAGATAAAATTAACCGAAATAACACACTCGCACATGCCACTCTTAGGGTACACCTCACTTGGTTGCCTTCGAACGTGGTTATTGAGTATAGGAAGTTTTAGAGGTCGCCCTCTTGTCCAAGATCATAGTTGCCTCGAAACAGTTTCCTCGAAAAAATGATCTAAGACATTAGGGTTACCGCTAAGGCGTCCTAACATTGCTTTAGTGACCACACGTCCCTTAATCGAATTGACCCTTAAAACTCCAAGGACGGTGCTACCTACTCATTCATAACGGGATGACATTGTCTAAAGGACATTTGTACAGATTAATTCCTTTTTCGAGTAGGTAGATGGTTCTTAAGTACTTGCTCATTCTAAAACAAAACAAAACTTTTCGCATTTACACCTTTCAAACAAAAACTTCTTCAAAACCCACAAACACAAAGAAAAGCAATTTTTGAAAACACTTTGAGCAAGTATCTAAGAGCCCGTGGATAACCACGGATAGAAAGGGTGCTAACACCTTCCCTTTCTATAATCTACCCCCCAGACCCGAGAAACATCTCGAAAAAAGGAATTTTTCTTTGCTTTTTTCCTTTCCTTGTTGGATAAAATAAAAGACGGTGGCGACTCTTGCTTACCGCGACATTTTGCGAAAACAAACGCAAAACGCGAACCAGCATTCCAAAAACAGTCAGTTCTCTTCCCACCGTATCACATGTTTATATGAGATGATAGAAGAATCTTAGGGGGGAAAATTGGGGTACAACAGCTTCCCTTATTTAAGTGTCTTCTATCCGGAGATACGAAAGTAAAAATGTTTTGTCGAGCGATTGAAGATACTTAATTATAAAACAAGCCCCATTTTTACCCTAATATGCTATGCAAATGTATATGATTGTGCATGCAAATGAATAGATCCAAAGCTGACACGGGACACCACTGGGGAAACAGAAAATAAAAGAACGGAAGAAAAATAGACCAGCAAAATAAATCACTGGTGAACAGGAGATTTGACTCCATTGGGGTAAAGCCCAAGGAGGAGACAAAACATCATTAACTCAACTATTGAGGAAAGAAAATAAAAGATAATAGTGATCGATCGATAACTGGAAACTATCCATCATTGAGAAGATATAAAAAATGGTATCGTCGAATCACAGCGGGAAGAAATAGTAGGATAATACCAGCAAATACCAATACTAGGGTAAGCCACAAATGACATCATTAATACTTATAACTGGAAATAAACAAACTTCTTCAGAGCAAAGTGAATCTCAATGACGAACTATCTCCCATAACAATTGGATTACCATTCGTTGGAGTAACAAATCTCAACAACAAACTATCTCCCATAATGACGAGACTACCATTCATCAGAGTAATGAATCTCAACAACGAACTATCTCTCATAATGAAGAGACTACCATTAATTGGAGTAACAAATCTCAACAACAAACTATCTCCCATAATGACGAGACTACCATCCATCGGAGTAACAAAATTTCAACAACGAACCATCTCCCGTAATGACGATGTAATACGGTGGGAGAACTGACTTGGGTGTTTTGCGTTTTATCGCAAATGCTGCGGTTAGCAAGAGTCTCCATCGACTTTTCTTTTATCCAAAAGGAAAGGTGAAAAAGCACAAGAAAGACCTTTGAGATTATTTCTTGAGTTTGGGGGGTAGATTATGAAAAGGGAAGGTATTAGCACCCTTTTCATCCATGGTTTTTCATGGGCTCTTAGTTACTCTCTAGATCACTAGATTTTGTTTGAAATTGTGCTTTGTGTGGTTTTTGAAAGTATTTTGTAAAGAGGCCATTATTTAGGAAAACTTTGTAATGATTCTTGTTTGTAAGAATGTATACAAAGATGTTGATCTTTTGAAAATGTTTTCAAGTTTGTACGATGTTTTGAAAGTGTAGGTGTTTGTTTTGAAAATAGCAAGGATGTTTTGTTTTGAAATGGAGCAAGTAATTAGGAGCATTCTACCTACTCAAAAGTCTTTCATGTTCATTTCCTCTTTCCTTTGACATTGTTATCTTACCATTGATTTGCTAAGTAACCCTATCTTTGGATGTAAATGGGATGTGCGTGGTTCATCGTATAACCATGATTAGCAATATTGCAAGGTATCTTAGCATTCTCTTTAGGGACCAAGATCATTTTGAAAGGAAACTATGATCTTGTATTTTGCTTGTTTTTTCTAAGATACCTCACATGCATAATATGGCCATTTTGTAAGGCAACCAAGTGGATTTACCCTAAGGGGTGCTTGTGTGCAAGTGTATTATTTTTCATGCTTGGTTTTGTCTTTGATTAGGGTTTTCTAATTGATTGGTTTTAGTCTTTCCATACAAAACCTAATTACTAACATTTGCATATAAAGCGATAAATTGCAAGATTTAAAATTACTATGCTATTACAATACTTGTGGGAGGGGGTGTACAAATTACAAATGGGGATTGCTAAAAAAATAAAGCCTAATCATCTATTACAACCATATTGAATTTGGATAAATAATGTACAAAAATGAATAAATATACAAGAATGTAAAATGGAAAGAAAATGGACTTTTATTTGGATTTTTTAGGAAAAAGGGGTTTTGTTTTAACCTAATTAACTAAAAGAAAAATAATTAAATAAGTTAGTAAAAAGTAAAACCTAAATTTACTAGGAAAAAAATTTAAATAAAATCCTAATCTAGTAATTGATTAAAAAAAGAAATTAAGTTTATAAGAAGAATATTTTTGGTATTTTTGGTCTTAAAAATAATTTATAGTATTATAAAATATTTTTGGTCTTTTTTTGTTTTAAAATAATATATTTTAATGGTGTAAAAGAAAATAACTAAAACCCTAGTTTTTAAATTAAATTTACAAACCAATTAGTAAAATAAATAAAGTATGATTAAATAAAATAATTTTTTTGTGTAAAAAATAAATAAACTATATCAAAATATAAATCTAATGTTTTTATATTTTTTTATGATTTTTTTTAGTATTAGATAAAATATTTAAGAAAACAAATAAATAAAAATGAAAAAAAAAAGAAAATAAAATGGGCCAGGGTGTGAATAGTCAGCAAGGGCGGTCAGAAGTGAAAAAAACATAAGGCCCAAGGGGATGAGGCCCAGCGTTGCCAAAAAATTCAGAATATGTGAAAAATATGAAAAAAAATCCAAAAGGGTACCACTGGGGCTCGAACCCAGGTCCCTATAGTCACATGCACGCGCTTCTACCACTGGGGTGGCTATACATCCGTTTATTAATATCAAACCATAAATATATATGGTAAACACGTTCCTGAAGCCAACTTCATCTTCAACCTCACGCCCAGCCTAAACCTCTGTATCTTATTCAATTCTCAACAAAAATAAAAAATGTAAAAAGGAAACTTGTGGAAAATTTCCTCACGATTTTAGAAATGCAAAGCAATAAAATTATAGACCAAAGACAAACATGAATTTTAATGGCCCTAATCTAAACCCTAAAGATTTCATAAACTTCAATCATAAAATTCTCTAAGCTTAAGCAACATAAATGAAAACTATGGACATGGTTAGCTTCAGTGCAATGATATCTACATTTTTCATTCACAAATAAACCATTAATGATGCTTGTATGAAAAGTTCAAAGTTGAGATAACTTACCTTGCAAGAGGGTATCGTGTTTTGAGTTTGATAAGCTTTTAGTGAGTTCCAATAATTGGATTAGCTTCCTCAAGTTCCCAAGAAGCTAATGTGATGCTTAGCTTGAGTTGAAAGTTCCTGAGGAGTTCTGGAGAAGTCAATGTGCAAGGTGCTATTTTTGAAAATGGTGGATGATGATGGAGGTGTTACAGTGGTGTTGCAGGTGTTGGAATTGTTTGTGTATGTTATTTAGAAGCTTTTGAAAGTAAAAGGCCAAGAAACGCACAAGCAAATTTGGAGATTGGATTCAAAACTCATAAATGGCAAGTTTTGAGGTATTTTTGGTGATTCTGTGTTCTTTGTGTTTTAAGGGCTTAAGCATGCGTGGGATTTGTGGAAAATAACTTGTGTATGTATAATAAAAAGGTCTTGAGTGCTTTTGAGAGTCAGAAGTACAAGTTATAAGCTAATTGCTATGTTACTTGATTTTCAAGAAAAGTGGGAAAACAAGTTTCAAGAGGAAGTACAAGCATGGGCTGAGTGATTGTAAGTGTCTAGACAAGCTTCTCTTGAGTTATGGGACTTTTATGATCATAAGAAAGCAATTGCAAGGCTCAAGAACAAGTTTTGTGCAAAAAGCTACTTTATCAAAATGGCATTGTGCACTTTCTTCCCAAAATGGATATAAAGCATGGCCTTGCATTGAATGCTTGAATTGAGACCTGTAACAGTTGTGCAAGCAATTAATTATGGAGTGCCTAACAAGTTTGAGGCCTGCAAAGTAGAGGTTATGCAGCATAAGTTTGAATTCTGAATCTTGTTTATCACAAAATGACTTGTAATTCAAGTGTGAAAACCCTAACTTTATCTCTTTGATTCTCCCTACTCAAAAATGATCTCAAGGAGTTCTTGGACATTTTGGAAAGCTTTAAATATTCTATACAAACCCTCTTTAAATCAATTTTTAAAATTCCCCTTGGAACTATATGAAAAAGTGTCATGAAGTTAGGTCAAAATCTTGACCAAATTATGGCAAAATTTCACTAAGTGTTTTGTTTCATGACCATGTGTTCTTAAAATTATAACTTGAGATCCAAACACTTTTAGAAGGAGTTATGTAAACCAATGTTGTATGTTTCATGGATATCTACAACTTTCATGTTGAAAGTTTCTTTTGAATCATCTTGCATCATGGTGAAAATTTTGCTCAAAGTTGTGAAAAAATAAGAAATTTCCAACACTTGGAAAAATTTCTAAGTTTAGAAAATTTAACTTTTCAAAATTAAATCTTAAATTTTTGATTTCTTGATGAATAAGTTTCATATTTTGACATGCTTGGATGAATTGTGATCTTTGACATTTGATTTTTACCAAAAAGTCAAAGTTTAACTTTTCAATATATAGTTGACTTTTGATCACTTGACTGAAAATTCATCTGTCAATCCATTGGACTTGAGCAATGTTTTGTGCCATGTCATTAGGTAAAAATGATGCAATTTGACTCTTGAGATCATGCCTTAAACCAATTGATCATTTGCTAGGTCAAAAATCAGAAATTGCCCATTCCTAGTCAAAACCCTAATTTTGACCATTTTTCCCTTTTGAAGATTTGATCAAATTTATTGAGGAATTATGGTCCAAACTTGATAAAATGATACATATGAGTTTAAAATGTTGATTTTGATAAAAAATTATGGAGTTTGACTGTAAATTGGTCACAATTGACTTTTTCCCCAATACAACTGATTTTTAGGTCAACTGCTCAATTGATTGAGCAAAAGTGTGATCCAAAGCTTGAAACTTGACACGAGTAATATTTAGGGTCCATAATGATCCATGAAAGTCACATGGGGAATTGGAAGTTCAAATATCCTTGTGCAATCTCAAACCCTAATTTTGGTCATCAGTGCTTAAGGAGGTGTCTTGAGCTGATCAACCCTAGTGCAGTCTTGAGCCAAGGGAGATCTTGTGAGAAAATTCTTGATAAGTGAGAGGGACAATTTTGGGGTACAACAGCTTCCCCTGTTCAATCTTCTTAATCCTGAAGAGTTAGATTGACGAGTTTTTCCATTCGTGACTCAAAGGTGGAAGATGATTGGACATTAGAGTGCCCAGAAATTTGCACTAGGTGATGTGATGATTGATGGTATAGGGAATGGGATTAAAGATTCCATTTGGAGGGATGATGGAAAGTTGTTGGAGATGGGCTTGTAGATGCCATCCAGAAATGATTGTTGAACTGTATCTGTAAGCTGAAACTGAATGAATATCAGAATGGCATCCGTGTCTGGAGTGTATCTGAATTCTATCTGAAAGTTGAATCTAAATGAGTATCAGGATGACATCCGTGTCTGGAGCATATCTGAACTGCATCTTAGAGTTGAATCTGAATGAGTATTAGGATGGCATCCGTATCTGGAGCATATCTGAATTATATCTGAAGATTTGAATCTGAATGAGTATCAGGATGGCATCTGTATCTGGAGTGTATCTGAAATGCATCTTAAGATTGAATCTGAATGAGTATCAGGATGGAATCCGTGTCTGGAGCATATCTGAACTGTATCTGAGAGCTGAATCTGAATGAGTATCAGGATGGCATCCGTGTCTGGAGCGTATCTAAAATATATCTGAAAAGCTGAAACTGAATTAGTATCAAGATGGCATCTGTGTCTGGAGCGTATCTGAACTATATCTGAGAGTTGAATCTGAATGAGTATCAGAATGGCATCCATGTCTAGAGCGTATCTGAACTGTATCTGAGAGCTGAATCTGAATGAGTATCAGGATGGCATCCGTGTCTGGAGCGTATCTGAACTGTATCTGAGAGCTGAATCTGAATGAGTATCAGAATGGCATCCGTGTCTGGAGCGTATATGAAAAGCCTTTGAACATTGTTAATGGTAGCTATTGATTAACCTTGTCCTGAAAAGGGTAAAATGTTAGCTAATACGCAATGTCATGTTGTATGAAATGCATGGTATAATGAGATTGTGATACATGTATTCGTGTTATTAATTTTTATGATATATGGATGCGATGTATGCATATGTGAGCTAATCTGCTATACTATTTGTTGGATTGGGGAAAATAAATCCCCGACTGGTGCTGAGGATACAGAGTGCGAGTCTTCATGTTGATGAATTTCCACTTAGAGAAATAAACTTTGTTGTAAGGGAAAAGCCGTGTACTACTTGTAAAATCCTGTTGGGGAATCTTGAGAAATTAGGCGAGTTCTAACGGGGAGTGATAACTGGAAGTTTTGTTCCGCTGGGGATTAAACTGCACACTGTAGGGGATTTTATGGAAACAACTTAGAGAGATTTCCCTATCTCTTAAAGCCATTGGTGATTGTCTTTCTATTTTGTTTATTTGTAAACGGTAGTTACGTTCAAATGCATATGTTCAAAAATAAATCATTGGACGTTTTTGTATGCAAAACATAATAGCAAAGAAAAATAGATAGTTTTGTACTTTCAAAGGGATATCTTTGTATTGACTTTGAGTAAATATTTTTGTACAAAGATACAAACATTCTAGTAAGAAAATGTCATCGTAAAAAATGAAAATCTGATACAAAGAAAAGATAGCTATGTGGAATAATCCCATGGGGTTCCCATTCTACTATAGCCTTCGTGTATCTGAGCATCTTATCTATTTGTTGCCTTTTCCGAAGCTGATTGAATTGATCAGAACCGCCGAGTTTACAGGTTGTCCATAAGGTGATCTAACGGGACATAGTCATACGCTTTAATTCCCTAACTTTTTCCTGGACCGCCCTTTCGGGTTTTCAGTCCACCGGGATACCCTTTTTTGCCCAAGTCACTCTTTCGGGTTTTCAACTTGCCGGGTGTACATATTTTTTTGTTTTATCCCTAATTTTTGCCCGAACCTTTTTGGTTCACCGAGATGCCCTCGTTTTGCCTAGGTGTGTCAACCTAGCGGGTCTCTTATGCGTAGTATCTTTTGACTATGTCCGCGTTCACGGGGTGCGGCAGGTCATCGCCATCCATGGTGGTCAAGATCATTGCTCCACCAGAGAATATGCTTTTGATCACAAATGGTCCTTCGTATGTAGGAGTCCATTCTCCCCTGGGATCACCCTGCGGTAGTACGATACGTTTGATCACCAGATCCCCGACTTGATACACTTCACGTCTGACCTTTTTGTTGAAAGCCTTGATCATCCATTTTTGATACATTTGACCATGACAGACAACAGTAAGCCTTTTCTCATTAATTAAATTCAATTGATCAAGTCGAGTCTGGATCCAATCGTCTTCGTTCAGACCCGCATCCTTCATGATTCTCTGAGAGGGGATCTGGACCTCAATAGGCAAGACAACTTCCATGCCATATACCAAAGAGTAAGGTGTTTCCCCAATTGATGTGCGCGCTGTGGTACAATAACCGTGGAGAGCAAATGGTAGCATCTCATGCCAGTATTTATATGTGACTGTTATTTTCTGTATGATCTTTTTGATGTTCTTATTTGCGGCTTCGACAACACCATTCATCTTTGGCCGGTAAGGGGAAGAATTGTGATGCTGGATCTTGAATTCCTTGCACAGGGTGGTGATCATAGTATTGTTTAGATTCATACCATTGTCTGTGATGATCCGCTACGAGATACCATACATACAAATGAGAGTCTGTTTAATGAACCTGGCTACAACATTCTTGGTGACGGAAGCAAAAGAGGCTGCCTCAACCCACTTTGTAAAATAGTCAATGGCCACTAAGATGAAGCGGTGTCCATTAGAGGCTGTTGGTTTGATTTCCCCAATCATGTCGATACCCCACATAGAAAAAGGCCAAGGAGTTGTCAAGACATTCAAAGGAACCAAAGGTACGTGCACCTTGTCAGCATAAATCTGACACTTGTGACAGGTTCAAGAGTGTTGATAGCAATCTGCTTCCATGGTAGACCAGTAATAGCCTGCCCATATGATCTTCTTTGCCATCGTATGCCCACTGGAATGGGTGCCAAAAGTGCCTTCATGTAATTCAACCATGATCTTTTTCGCTTCAACTATGTCTACGCACTGAAGTAACATAGTCATGGTTGTGTTTGTTGAGAATTCCATTACTAAGGAAGAATTTAGCAGAGAATCTCCTTAAGAACTTCTTATCATTGACTGAAGCTCCTTCCGGATATTCTTGAGCCTCGAGATACCTCTTGACTTCGTGAAACCAAGGTTGGCCCACTACTTCTTCAGTATTGATCTCGTGACAGTGAGCTAGTTCATCCATTCGATCAATGGTGATCTAGGGAGCCTCGTTATCCTATTTAAGTTTAAACATGGATGACATTGTGGCTAGTGTGTCTGCTAGCTGATTTTCTTCTCGCGGGAAATGCTCGAAGGTAATCTTCTCAAAATGTGGGATCAATGTCAACACATGTTCTTTGTAGGGGATAAGGTTAGGGTGTTTGGTGTCCCATTCCCATTTGATCTAGCTGATGACCAAAGCTGAATCTCCGAATACATTTAAGGACTTGATCCCCAAATCTATGGCAGCTTTGAGACTAAAAATGCACACTTCGTATTCTGCCATGTTATTTGTACAGTTGAAGAAAAGTCTTGCCGTAAAGGGAGTATGACATCCTTCAGGAGATATGAGTACAACACCTATACCATTGCCGAGTGCGTTGGACGCCCCATCAAAAACCAGGATCCATCAGGATCCTTGTTCAGGTGCGTCATATGGTCTGAATTCTTCACAGTTGTTTACCATCATGATGTCTTCATCTGGGAATTCGAACTTCATGGACTGATAGTCATCCACAGCTTGATGAGCAAGGTGATCAGCTAGTACACTGCCCTTTATTGCTTTCTGGGTAGTATACTGTATGTCATATTCTGTCAGGATCATCTGCCATCATGCTATTCTCCTAGAGAGGGCAGGTTTCTCGAAGATGTATTTTATGGGATCCATTTTGGATATCAATAAGGTAGTATGGGTCAGCATATACTGTCTTATCCGGCGAGCAGCCCATGCCAGAGCGCAACAAGTTTTCTCGAGCAGTGAATATCTTGTTTCATAGTTAGTAAACTTTTTGCTCAGGTAATAAATAGCATGCTCTTTTCGTCCAGACTCGTCATGCTGCCCCAGCACACACCCCATTGAATTTTCCAAAACAGTTAGATACATGATCAATGGTCTTCCCTCGACTGGTGGAATCAAAATCGGAGGCTCTTGCAGGTATTCTTTGATCTTGTCGAAGGCAGTTTGACACTCATCATTCCATTTAACTACTTGATCTTTCTTCAATAATTTGAAGATTAGTTCACAAGTAGCTGTTAGGTGAGAAATGAATCTGGCAATGTAGTTAAACCGTCCCAAGAATCCTCTGACTTCCTTCTCAGTACGAGAAGCATGCATTTCTTGTATTTCTCTCACCTTGGCAGGATCTACTTCAATACCTTTACCGTTGACGACAAAGCCTAAGAGTTTACCGGACCTCACTCCAAACGTGCATTTATTTGGGTTCAACCTCAGCTTGTATTTCTTTAGCCTCTCAAAGAGTTTCTATAAATGGTCAAGATGCTCTTCTTCTATTTGAGATCTGGCTATCATGTCGTCCATATAGACCTCTATTTCGTGATGTATCATGTCATGAAATAGAGCTACCATGGCACGTTGTGATACGATGGCAGAACTGACTGTTTAATACTGGTTTACATTTTGCGTTTTGTGTTTGCAAAATGTCGCGGTAAGCAAGAGTCGCCACCAACTTTTATTTCATCCAATCATGGAAAAGGAAAAAGAACAGAAAAAACCTTTTTTCGAGATATTCTGAGTACGGGGTAGATTATAGAAAGGGAAGGTGTTAGCACCCTTTCTATCCATGGTTTTCCATGGGATCTTAGGCACTTGCTCATCTTTTTAAAATTGCTTGTGTGTGTGCTTGCTTTGAAAATGTTTTACTTCATGATAACCCTTGTATCAGTCCTCAAGGGTGTGACGAAGTTGTTTTTTGAAAACTGTTTTGAAAAGATGTTAGTGTGAAAAGATTTATTTTGAGCAAGTACTTAGGATTCTACCTACTCGAAAAAAGATTGTTCATTCTATTTCCTTTAGACAGCGCTATCCCACTATTAAGTAGTAGGTAGCACCGTCGTTGGAGTTTGTAAGGGACGTTCGAAAGGGACAAATACAATCACTAAAGCAATAGTTAGAAAACTTTAGTAGTAACCCTAGAGTCTTAAGATCTTTTCGAGGCAACGTTTTCGAGGCAACATTTCCGAGGAAACATTCGAATGGGACAATTTGATCTCTTTAGACTGGAGGGTAACCACTAAAATCTCCTATGCTTAACGATTGTTTACCGAAGGCAACCGAAGTGAGGTAAATCCTAGGAGTGGATATGTGCACGTGATTTGTTTCATTTATTTAATCTTTGCACATTAGGTGATCTACCGTTTTAATTTTTTCAGACATTCTTGCCATACAATCATATTAGCCATACATCTAGACAGTTAAAGATTGCGGAAATTAAAAACGGAAAAGTAAATCTAATTATTACAAGGCTTCGGGGAATGGGGATTACATAACCAAAACTTGGGGGGAAATTAAACAGTAAATAAAACCCTAGTTTAAAAGACTATTACAACCTCAGAGCAATTACAAAAATATAATGAAAAGTACGTACGACAAACGTAAATGCGAGAAATTAGGGTTTTGACCCTTGAAAACCAAATTGAATTTAATTAAAGAAAAAAAAATCATTTTTTGTCATTTTTATTTAAGGAAATAAAGAATAAATTGCAAAATATCCTAATCACTAATTAAGTTTTAATTATGAAAAATCATTAAATTAATGGGGAAAAAAACAATTAACCTATTTTTGTGTTTTTATTTTGAGAAGGAATTAAAATAAAGAATTAAACCCAATTTCTATTTGATTTTAATTATGAAAAAAAGATTTAAGTTAACCTAATTAAACTAATTAATGCAATTAAATATTTTATGAAAAAAGACTAAACCTAATATTGTTTGTGATTTTCTGATTTTTATGTTTTGATTAAAAATGATTTTTGGAAAATAAATAAAATAAATAAATTAAAACAATAAAAAGAATTGAAATAAAATAAAAAAGAAAAGATTGGGCCTGTGTGGTAGAATGTAGACTGGGGGGTGCATTGCCAAATTGTTAGGCCCAAATTGGTTGGCCCATGTTCCTTGCATGTGATCCCATGTGGATTAACTTCAGAGAGTGCACCATGGGCTGTTGTGGTTGGACGTTGGATCTGGACCAAGGGATGATCCAAAGGGTAGAATTTGTGAGCGTATGATGGATGCATGGAATGGTGATGTACTAAATCTGCAGTAAATTGTTAGGAAAATAATAAAAATGTGAATTAATAATTAAAAACCTAACTCTGATTAATTTACAAGTTAATTATGAAATAAAATCAATATTGATTAAATCAAAATAACTTTTATGTCAAAAATTATTATAATTAATTGAAAGCCTAAAACTAATATTTAATGATTTTTTTGTTGTGATTTTATATGTTAATTAAATTAATGATAAAAAACAAATCAAGTGAAAAATAAATAAATGAAAAAGGTTAGAAAAGAAAATAGTCAAAAAAGTGAAAAATGCATGGGGTAGGTGATGAACCCATGCCCCTTGGGTCACAGTTAGGCGCCTCATCCACTAAGCCAAGCTATTGTTTGTGATTCAAACCTGTTCTACGTAACAACAAGAACTCATTTGGACAATTAATAAACATTAGCAATGCATGAAATTAATTATATGAATGTTTGAAAGAAAAGCAAATCGGAGAAGATGAGTATGCTTGTTTCAAGCATCAATGGCCATGACTTTCGACCTATTCTTACCCTTATATACTTCAGGAATGATTTGTAATTGATGGCTTGGACTGAAAGTGGCTGGATCTTTGGTTTTGACTTTGCACTAGTTTTGACAGAATTTGAGGTTTTTAGAGAGCTTTTTTGGGTAGCCAATTTCGTGCTCCCTAGTGTATGAGGGTGTTGTGTTTATACAGAGGAGGAATTTAGGTCAAAAATAATGGAAGAAAGCTCATGGTATCTTGAGGAATTATGAAAATTTGATTTGATTTTGGTCTTGTATGATTTCTTTCCAAAATAGCTCCAAACATGACTTTTTCAATCTAAATCATCCTTGCATGAATTACATGCCATGCTAGCTGTATATGGACTCATAATGTGCACAAAAATTCCAAGATTTGATTTGCTTTTATTATTTTACCCTTTAATTTGATTTATTTTGGTTTAAATGAATAAAAAATCAAAATAAATGATAAAAAATAATAAAATAATAGGTGGAAAAGCTCGGGGGTCGTGGGTCCTATTAGAAACATGTTTCAAACAAGAAAACATGGACCCCTTTGGAAAAAAAATGCAAATTTGATCAATGTTGACTTTTGACAATTTTCCAAAAACTGCCAACTTTGACAATGCACAACTCTCTCAACTTTGACCCTAGGAGGGTGTTCTTGGACTTTTTAGAAAGCTTAGGGTGTCCTCTAAACAAAACTTTTGGTTTCATCTCAATTGGATCTTGCATGTTCATGTATGAAGCTTTGACCCAAAAGGTGTTTTTGTTGACTTTTCAAAAGGACATATAATGTCAAAATTCATATCTTTTTATGAGTGCATATTTTTAACTTGAGCGATGAAGATAAATTGTAGGGAATTTCGTCCTCTTCAAAATGAGCCTTGGATGGAAAATTTCTGATAAAGTATGAAGAAGTTATGCTTGGTCAAAGTTGGGTTGACTTTTACTAAGAAACCCTAATTTAGCAACTTTTGGGTTTTGATGAATTTGGAGCATTCCTTGAGGAATCATGATCAACCCTTAATCAAATGATGGAAGTCACTTCAAATACAGTCGATTTCCCAAGCATCTGAGCAGTTGACTGAGCAAACTTCTTATGCAAGGCATGAAACTTGACATGTAGGGTCTTGAGAACATATTAAGACCATGGAGAGCATATGAGACCTTTGTGTTCCACCCATCTTGATGAAAATAGAAACCCTAATTTGGGGTATACTGCCTTAGGAGAGAGTTTGTCTAGTCAACTCTTGGGTAAACTTGAGCAAATTGAGGATCTCTAGGAGTATGTTTTAAGTAAAATGAGAGGGAAAATTTTGGGGTACAACAGCTGCCCCTGTTCAATCTTCTTAAACCCGAGGATGTAGATTGGCTCGTCTGCCTTTCGTGATCTGAAGGTGAAAGATGATTGAACACTAGAGTGCCCAGAAATTTGCACTCGCATGAAGTGATACTTGATTTGTGATATCGGGAATGGGCTTATAGATGCCATTTGGAAGTTTCTAGAGAATTTTTGGAGATGGGCTTAAAGATGCCATCCAAGATGTGACGGAGTACCGTTGGATATGGGCTTAAAGATGCAACTAGAGGATGTTGAATACCTGAGATATTCCTTCGATGAGAGTCCTTGCTCTTGTCGTTGAGGAGGAATCTGCTGAGGAATGTTGGTATCTGTCTTGGGAGAAATAGAATTTTAGGAGGTTCAGTTTTCCGTTACTCTACTGGGGAATTAACTCCGGAGGTGAACTGCATGTCTGGTCAGTGTACAGGCTGCACCGCGACTTACTGGGGAAATGCGAACCCAATCGGGTTTGATCAGGTCCTGGTCTTACAGTGTTGTGGACTGCTGTCTGGAGATGAGAGAAGAGAAACCTGGATGGTAAGGTTATGAGAAGGAACCTGGATAGTAGGGTTACTTCGATATGAAAAGCCTGGATAGTAGGGCTGCGAGAAGGAACCTGGATAGTAAGGTTACTTCGATATGAAAAGCCTGGATAGTAGGGCCGTGAGAAGGAACCTGGGTAAGGTTGTTTCAACAACAAAGCCTAGATAGTAGGGTTGTGAGAAGGAACCTGGATAGTAGGGTTACTTCGATATGAAAAGCCAAGATAGTAGGGCCGTGAGAAGGAACCTGGGTAAGGTTGTTTCGAAATCAAAGCCTGGATAGTAGAGCTGTGAGAAGGAACCTGGATAGTAGGGTTACTTCGATATGAAAAGCCGGGACAGTAGGGTCGTGAGAAGGAACCTGGGTAAGGTTGTTTCGTGAAGAATTTGGGTAAAACCGCATCTGAACCGAGAAGGAACCTGGGTAAGGTTGCTTTATGAGGAGTTTGGGTAAAACTGCATCTGAACTGAGAAGGAACCTGGGTAAGGTTGCTTTGTGAGGATTTTGGGTAAAACTGCATCTGAATTGAGAAGGAACCCGGGTAAGGTTGCTTTATGAGGAGTTTGGGTAAAACTGCATCTGAACTGAGAAGGAACCTGGGTAAGGTTACTTTGTGAGGAGTTTGGGTAAAACTGCATCTGAATTGAGAAGGAACCTGGGTACGGTTGCTTTGTGAGGAGTTTGGGTAAAACTGCGACAGGAACCTGGGTAAGGTTACTTCGGGATAAGTCCGTGTAAAACTTCGGTAGGAACCTGGGTAAGGTTACTTTGGGCTAAGTCTGTGTAAAACTTCAAGAGGAACCTGGGTAAGGTTACTTTGTGATAAGTTCGTGTAAAACTTCAGAAGGAACCTGGGTAATGTTACTTTGGGATAAATTCGTGTAAAACTTCAGAAGGAACCTGGGTAAGGTTACTTTGGGATAAGTTCGTGTAAAACTTCAGAAGGAACCTGGGTAAGGTTGCTCGTGATGAGTCTATGTAGGGCTTTAGGAGGAACATGGGTAGGGTTACCTCGGGATAAGGCCGTGTAAAACTTCAGCAAGAACCTGGGTAAGGTTACTTTAGGCTAAGTCTGTGTAAAACTTTAGGAGGAACCTGGGTAAGGTTACTTTGTGATAAGTTCGTGTAAAACTTCAGAATGAACCGGGGTAAGGTTACTTTGAGATAAGTTCGTATAAAACTTCATTCGGAAATGTATGAGAAAAGACCCGTGTAAGATTTTTCAGGATAAACCCGTGTGAAGCTGCATTTAGGAGAAACCCATGTAAGATTGCTTCGTGACGAACCCGTGTAAAGCTGCATTTGATCATGCAGATAATTACTCTGTTTAGTTTCAGGAGCTAATCCTGAACTTGCTGGAAGTTGCTGATGATAACCATATTTCCTGAAAAGGTACATGATTAATCGTATATGATGCATGAAATGCGTTGTATGATGATGTTCTAAAAAATAAATGAGATTATGCTGTATGTGATATGTATGCGTACTGTTGTACCGCAAAATTTTCCCTCCCATATTTCTCAATACATTTCAAGTGAGATCCTCAAATTGCCCAAGGAAGTCCAAGGGTTGACCAAACAAACTCTCCTAAGGCAGTCTACCTCAAATTAGGGTTTCATGTTGCATTAAGATACTTGAGTCCAAGGGATACCAAATTCTCACCATTGTCTTAATATATTATGAAGATCATCCATGTCAAGTTTCAAGCCTTGCAGAGAAAGTTTGCTCAGTCAATTGCTCAAAGGCCTGAAAATCGACTGTGTTAGGGCAAAAGTCAACTGTGGCCCACATGCAGTCAAACTTCAAGATTTTTGGTCAACATCCTAATTTTGAAGTATTATTCATCATTTTATCAAGGGTTGATCATGATTCATCAAGGATTGTTCACAATTCATCAAAACCCAAAAGTTGCTAAATTAGGGTTTTGCAGGAAAAGTCAACTCAACTTTGACCAAGCATAACTTTCTCATACTTTATGAGAAATGGCCCATCCAAAGCTCATTTTGAATAGGATGAAATGCTATACAATCCATCTTCATCTCCCAAGTTCAAAATATGCATTCACAAGAAGTTATGAATTTGGACATTATAGGTCATTTTGAAAAGTCAACGAAAAACACCTTTTTTGTCAAAGCATCATACATGAACATGGAAGACTCAATTGAGATGAGACTAAAAGAGTTTCTTATAGGACACCCTTATATTTCTAAAAAGTCCAAGAACACCCTTAAAGAGTCAAAATTGAAGAAGTTATGCATTGGTGAAGTTGACCTTTTTTTGCAAAATTGCCAAAAGTCAAAAGTGCCTCAAATTGCAATTTTTGTCAAATGGGCCTAACTTTTTGCATTTGTTTTGAGTTGGTAGCATGGTCCAAGAGCCCTAGCTCTTTCCACTTGTCTTTATCTTATTTTTTCTATTTATTTTGATTTTTTATTTTAATTAAATCAATTTAAATCAAAATAAATCATGAAAATATCCAAACCATTCAAACCTTAAGATTTTATGCACATTTCAGGTCCCATATATAGCTAGAAAGTGAATCAAATCGTGCAAGGCATGGTTGGGCATAAAAAAATTGATTTTGGCCTATTTTGGAAATATTTTCATGGAAATCAAATCAAGATCAAAAATCATAATTGACAAAGATTGAAGGCATATTTGTAACCCTAATTCATTCCTTGGTATATAGTGGACAAAAGCAGATCAAAAGGACAAGGTTTGGAGGCATGGAGAGAAAGAACAAAACTTGAAAAAATCACCAAAAAGTGCTGACTTGATTTCATACTTCCAGGCGTTTACTAGACTCCCAAGCCATCTCATTCGCTTCTTGGGCATACAAGGAAGCTATACCAATCAAAAACAAGCATCCTCGTGTCCAGAATTCATCTCCACGACCCTCACGGTTTGGCATTTTTAAAAAAACCGTATTCCTTTATTCTTGCATCTTTATCATGTTTCAATAGCATATTTGTAATCTTGATCATGTTTGCAAGCTAACGGTACCATTTAATTGCATTTTTGCTAACTATATAGGAATCCACCATTGCTAGTGTTGTACCCCAAATTTTGACCTAAGATACCATCTCCCATCTGCATCATTACATTGCAAGTGTTTTGACCTATTTTTATCAATTTTCAAAGCAGATTTAAAATTCATAACTTTTTCAAGTCAAGAGCTGTTTATTTTTTGAACGCTAAATTTATTAATTGATCAATGCTAAAACAATGTTTATTAATTATTTATTATCTTCAATTTAAATAATTGGAATTTATTTTCAGTTATTATATAGTTTAAAGATTTATAAATAATAAAATAAATATTTGAAAAGAGTTTATTAATTGATCAACAATGTTTATCTAATTATTTATTATTCTAAGTTTAAATAGTTGAAATTTTATTTTCAGTTATTATAATTTAGAAGAATTATAAATAATGAAGTAAATGATTGAAGAGAAGTTAATTGATCAATGATGTTTATTTAATTATTTATCATTCTAAATTTAAATAATTGGAATTGATTTTCAGTTATTATATAATTTAAAGAATTATAAATGATAAAATATATAATTGGAAAGAAGAAAAGAATTAACTGAAATAATAGAATTTTATTTATCTTTATTCTAATTATTACAATTGTTGTTTAAATACTGTATTATTTACAAAGTATTTACAATAACAATTACATAAAATTTTTAAAGTAAAATAAAAACTATTTTTCTAAGATTCTAAATCTTCATCTTCTATCCAATGCTTCTTTAATGCTCATTTGCTTTTACCTGCAAAAGAATTAAAAGAAAAGTCAGAAATGAATATATAATTAAAAGCAGAAAATTAATTTAAGCGTTCATCATTAAAAGCAAACGGCTGGAATCAGTTTTTACCTTTTTTGCAAATCACGGGATTTCTCCCGGTTCACAAAAAGGGATGAATTTTTATTGATAAAAATGAATGCACAAGTTAAAAATATGCACAAATTCATTTTTTGGTCAAAATTGCACATTTTAATTGAAAACTGCATAATTCAAAATCCACTGCATATTTCAAAAGCATAGTTCAACAGCATATACAAATTCCAAGTCAAGTTCCAAATTGTCAAAGCCAAATGCAACGTAAACTACCCAAAGCATGTGGGAAGAGGCCAAAAAAATAGGCTCCATGCTGTACATGCAGTTGACAAAGAGATATGTGCAGTTTTAAAACCATATATGCAAGCAATATATTTCTATTTTACATCATTTTCCAGCTTTCACTTTTTCAGAACTTAAAGTACATACATCATTTTAATGTCAATTGTACTAGAGAGAGAGAAGAGAGGAAGAGTGTGGGTTTACAGGTTTTTGGCTTAGGCAGAAAATGGACACAAAACAGAACAGCAGCAATACAGTAAGAAAAAGGAAAGAATGAAAGAGGATACAAAACAAAACTGATGTAGCAGTGGAGAGGGCAGAGTATCAAAGAAATGTAGTAAAATATATCAAAACCTGAGTTATCAGGATAGAGGCCAAAAAACGGATATAACAACAACAAACCCCTTCAAAGAGTTGGAGAGAGTTCATAACCTTTTTTCAAGCCTTCCAAACAAAACTGTCAAAAACAAAAATACTAAGCCAATTCTCATAAACCAAAACATACAAGAACCTGCATTCAAGACAGCAAAACAAAACCTTATGGCCTAAACCATAAAACCTGTAAACCATGTCCAGGCCATAACCTGCATAAACCAACACAACCAATATGGCCTAAAAACCATAAAACCAGTTCACCCTGTTTCCATCAACCTGTAGCATAAACCAGTAAACTCAAAAGGCCAAAAACTTGTTGAAACAAAAACCAGGCCAAACCTGAGTCAGACCCAGCCAAAAACACCATCAAACCTGCCATACACGCCCCACCTGACCGAATCCACAAACACATAGCATAAACCAGAAAAGCCATCACCAAACTTTAAACCAATATGGCCTAAAACCAGTAAAACCATAAAACCTGTACAACCTGTTAAACCAGAAAGCCATACATGCCCAAAGCCAAAAAACTAGAATACCAAATAACACAACCCATCAAACCAATGTCCAAACCCATCAAGCCTCAAACATTCATCATAGGCCAGTAAAAAAGGCAACCCTAACAAGTGTTCCAAGAGGCAACCAGAAGGAGATAAAGAAGTCTAAAGAATTCATCACTAGGGCCCTCAGAAGATTCATCATAGGGCAGTGAAAAAGGGCAAGGCAAGCATCAGAGACAATCGAGGCAATCAAATAAAAGGAAGTGTTCCAAGGCGATCTAGGGAAAGGCATCAAGACAGCAAGAGAAGAAGAAAAAGTTTAAACCCAACAAAAGAGAGAGATAAAGAGTACAGAGTACCAGGGTTACCAAAAGCTCGCAACACATCACCTTTTCTTCCGCCCTTGGCCGCCCTGTTGCCTCCAGTCCTTCTCACCTCCTCTTCAAAGGTATAACCCTTCATTTCCTTTCTTTTTCACATATCGTGCAAACCTTGAACAATGTAAAAAGGAATCAGAAGTAACTAAAAACGCGCAAAGGCATAAAACATACAAAGTGAAATCAATACCTCGTAGACTGTTGCCCACGTGACCTTGGAGAAGAGGGAGTTGACTGAAGCACCGGTGGCCATTGGGTGAAAGGAACTCAAGCGAAGGTGGGAGAATAGACGAAGAAGACGAATCAAGAACGAAGGAGCGCCGCTTCTGTGCATGTAACCCTAAGCGTATTCCAAAATGAAAACAATATCAGAACCCTAAAACATTGTTAATCTGCAATTGGGCCTCACCCCTTTTTTACGCCTAAGCCCAAACGATTTCTTAGACACCCCCATTTCGGTTTTCTTGATTGGGCCCCCTTGAAACCCCTTTTGGCCCATGCGAATTGCCCAATATTTACCCCTTTGATTCTTGATGCACCTCTCTTTATATTTTACTTTCTTTTTAGCCCTTTTTCTTTAGATTTTTTTTTATTAATTTAGTTAATATGAACTTAATCAAATAGGTGTAATTTAATTAAGACAAATTTTAAATAATTGGATCATTTTATTAGTTTAACTTTAGGTTTAATCTAGTAATTTTAGTTTTTTTTTTATTAGGTTTAGTTAAATAACTTTTAAAGTTTTAATTTAGTTTAGATTTATTTACTAAGTAATACTTTATATTAATACCAAAAATACCTAAAAAATAGAAATATATAAAAAACATTTTATTTTCTTTAATTAATTCCCTCACTTTAATTAATATTAAACAAAAAATACAAAAATGCGTGTTCACGCCATTTAGTCTGTTATTTAATTGTTATGGTTGTATATTATTTATCTATCTAATTTTCTGTTTGTTTATTTCATCTTTATTTGATTATTCCGTTTACGTCTAAATCCAAGAGAAAAATGATTAAATTTGTTGACTTCATGTCCTCAAGTCCAATCACGCGAACATCTTCATTTCATGAAAACTTAGGATAATTGTTCCCCAAATATTCAATCTTTTCAAAACTTATACCTTTTAAGCCAAAACTTCGACATTAGGTCGTCGCATCTTCAAAAGCCCGTCCGTACCCCTTTTCGGCCAAAACAATTTATTTTTAATCAAACAAACATTTTAATAAATAGATATTTCAAAAGGTTCCTATAGAGTACTATAGATACATTGGGTGCTAATACCTTCCCACTGTATAACCAACCCCCGAACCATAGATCTCTTTTCAAAAACGCCTTGTATTTTTTATTACTTTTTTAAAAGTATTATTTACATTGCATATTTTAGGGTTTTATTTCGCTCTTTCCCCTTTTCCCTTGGAAATAATAAAGCGCGGTGGCGACTCTTGCTTTTGTGAGACGAATTAATCAATAATTCGATCTCCGATTTACCCCGCTACATTTTTTATCGCTACAAAATTGGCGACTCTGCTGGGGACAGATTGACCTCTTGCTGGTCCATCCCTAAGTGGGTTAAGCCTAATTTGTTTTATCTATTTTTTATTATTTGTTTTGTTTGATTATGTGTTTAAATTGGGGTTGTTTGGGTTTTTGCAAAGGACGAATCCTATACCCGGATTAAGTTACACTTAAGGAATAGGACGGGCGGTACAGTCATGTTAACTTTGAGGGAGTAATCCCGAAGAAGGAGGCATGAGATCCCCCACTCAATGGAAGGCCCTCTTGAACCTAATATTTGTTTACCGAGTAATCGGGAAGACATTATTATTTTCGACCTAGGAGCCAGAGAAATTGAGAACCGTAGAACCCTGACCCATCTTGGCCTTTTTAGGTGTAGCGCGGAAACTATAACGGAGTAATTCGGAAGTAGTTGTTACGCGATGCTACGCTCGGATGAGTTTCTCCTGAGAATATTGCTAATTATTGAGTAATCAAGACGTTGGTAATATCCGAAGGAGGAATGTAGACTCTGGGAACTCTTAGAACCTTGTCTTACAGGTGTGATTGAACCGTTAGTACATACCTTGGGGTGGGCTTTACCTTCGACTCCATGCCGGAACTTTGAACCTTTGAACCCCATGTTTTTAAACTTGTGTGTAACTGTTGCATTATCATTCATTCATGCATTCATCGACATTTTTGTAAAAAAAACTTGTTTTTCAAGGAACTTAGGAATGATTTTTGCAGACACCTCAGGTACTATTATTATGGAATTTGGAAGGAGAAACACTCGAAGTTTTAGTTTTAAGGAGCCCGAGATTGAAGAGCTGAAGAGTTTAATTCCTAAGATCAAGAACCCGACGGATTTTCAGAAAAAGTATGGGTCCATTATACCTCTCATGAAGCGTAAGATGAAAGAAGGCATCCTTAATACGTTAGTCCAATTCTACGATCCTTTGTATCGATGTTTCACCTTTCCGGATTACCAGTTGATGCCCACCTTAGAGGAGTACTCCTACATACTTGGTTTGCCGATCACCGTCTGTGTTCCTTTTTCTGGCTTGGAAGAGGAACCCAAATCTCACGAGATAGCGACCATCACCCACTTGAAGAAGTCAGAGATAGAGGAGAACATGACTACAAAAGGGGGAATCCGAGGCTTGTCTGCGCAGTTTTTGTTGAGGAAAGCTCGTCATTTCGCTGAGATAAAAGATACTGTTGCCTTCGAAGACATCTTTTCTTTACTCGCTTGTGGTTTATTCCTATTCCCTAACGTTGATAAGTTTGTGGACATCAACGCCATCAGAATTTTCTTGATTGGAAATCCGGTCCCTACGCTGCTCGGAGATACCTACTACTCCATCCATCTTCGAAACTCTTATCAAGGAGGAATGATTATTTGTTGTGCACCGTTGCTGTATCAGTGGTATGTTTCTCATCTACCTAGGTCTGATGTTTTCTGGGATCTCGAGAAGGAGCCGCGATGGGCGCCAAAAATTATGGCTCTCACTCATTTCGACATTGATTGGTATAATCGAGTTTACTATGACGTGAAGATCATCGATAACTGTGGTGCTTTTCCTAACGTGCCTCTTCTTGGTACGAAAGGAGGAATTAACTATAACCCCGTTCTCGCGCGCCGTCAGTTTGGATACCCGATGAGGGACAAGCCAAACAACATCCATGTGAGTGGTTTCTTTCTACAGGAAGGACAAGATCACCAAGCAGCTAAGAGGGAGATCGAAGGAGCTTGGCGCCACATCCATAGGAAAGGGAGAGACATGTTAGGACATAGAGGTGTCGTTTCTTTGGAGCCTTACCTGCAATGGGTCCGTGCTAGGGCTTGTGCTCTCAAGATGCCCTATAAACTGGAGAAACCTTTATTCCCTACTGTTGCATCATCATCTGTTGATATCCCTATCGAGAATATGGGAGAATACCAAGGAAATCTGGCTAGGATGAAGTCCGAGAGAGATGCTTGGAAAGAAAAGTATAATATGTCTGAATATGAGAATCGGGTCCTGGCTCGACAACTAAAGGAAAAGGAGGATTTACTTTTTATTCAAGACGGCTGGTTCATTGATCATGATGAGAAACTTCGTCAAAAGGATGCTTTACTGAAGAAGTATGCTAGTGAAAGGAAGAGAAAGAAGGAAGGTTCGGTAAGCGTTGCTCTTGTTCCCAATCCACAAAAGGAAATCATTGATCGACTGGTAGCTGAGAAGAAAGAGATGGAAGACTTTTATGAAGAGAAGATCAGGAAGCTCCAGTTACAATTGGCATTTGGTCCTTCATCTGATGATTCTGAGTGATCTTTAGTTCTTAGTTTTATTTTTACTGATGTCACTTTGTAAAACTCTGTAAAAGGGCTTCATGTTCCGAAGTTGTAATTTACTGCTTTTATTATGGGCTTCATGTTCCAAAGTTGTAATTTACTGCTTTTATTATGGGCTTCATGTTCCAAAGTTGTAGTTTATTGCTTTTATTATTGGGTTGTTATCCCAAAGTTGTAATTTATTGTTTTGTTGTTCCAAAGTTGTAAGTTGTAATTTACCGCTTTTGATTAATGGATGAGTTTTTGTTGTTCCAAATTCCTTTACCATTGATGTGTGCAAAATTATTGAAGGTCCTTGAAAAACTATTAAAATGAATTATCATTTGCATCACACATCATGCATCATTCAACATTCCACTTCACATGTTTTCTAGAGTCTTATCCTTGTTTCTTTTCCACTCCGATAGATTGTCAAGCTGTCTCATCGATACGATACTCGAGCCAATCGTCAGAGGAAAATGGAAGATATGGAACAGGAAAACCACGAGCTTCATGAGGAGGTCGCTACCCTTCGTGTCGGTATGGAAAAGTTAACTGCGCTAGTGGAAAGTTTGATGGCTGCTCAGAATCAGCCATCGACTACAGCTGCTGAGATTCAGACTGCAACTATTGTGGTTTCCGAGATTGTTACCGTTCCAACATCTGTGACTCAAATCAACTCTCCGCTTCAACATCAAATGCCAAAAGGTTTTCCGTGGGGAATGCCTTACAACTTTGTGCCAGAGGGGTATCAACCTGTCGTACAGCCTTTGTTTCAACCTACTATGTCTTTTCCTCAACCAGAGACAACTGCCATGCCGACTGTAATCCCGTCTGTAGCACCTTTCCCGCAACCAGTGATGACAACTATCGCTCCTGTGGTTCACTCTATGCCATACTTGAATGAACCTACTTATCCTGCCGAGCCTGCTGAAAGTTTGGGTCTTTTTGATAGAATGGAAGAATTTCAAGACCAATTCCAAGAAATGCAGAGGGAGCTCAGAGCGTTAAAGGGGAAGGATTTGTTTGGAAAGAACACGCATGACCTTTGTTTAGTTCCAAATGTCAAGATTCCAGCAAAATTCAAAGTGCCAGACTTTGAAAGATATAAGGGTGATTCGTGTACTCGGAGTCACTTGACTATGTATGTGAGAAAGATGTCTACATATTCCGATGATCATGACTTGTTGATTAACTATTTTCAAGACAGTTTGACGGGTGCTGCTCTAAAGTGGTATATGGGTTTAGACAGCATTCGGATCCGCAACTTCAACGATCTTAGCGAAGCTTTTGTCCATCAGTATAAGTACAACGTTGACATGGCACCGGACAGGGATCAACTCCGGGCGATGTCCCAGAGAGACAGAGAGTCTTTTAAGGAATACGCCCAGAGGTGGCGTGAAATTGCTGCTCAAATCTATCCTCCTCTTGAGGAGAAAGAAATGACGAAGATATTCTTGAAGACTTTAGGTTCCTTTTACTATGAAAGAATGATTTCCAGCGCACCCAGTGACTTCACCGAAATGGTAAGCATGGGCATGCGGTTGGAGGAAGGGATTCGTGAAGGGCGTTTGGTTAAAGAAGGAAGTCCATCTAGCAGTACCAAGAAGTTTGGAAGTGTTTTCCCAAAAAGAAAAGAACAGGATGTCAGCGCAATCTTCCCAGGGAGACCGAGGAGAGGTTACTCACACGTTGCGGCAGTCACTCCGGCTGTCCTCCCAGCTTTGATGACCCCAGCTCATCAAACCCCACCAACTCAACAACGGCCATTTCAGCAGCAGCCTCGACAACAGGCTTATCCATTCAACAACCAGAACCGTTCACCAAGGAAACCGCAATTCGATGCCATTCCTATGACTTATACTGAATTTTTCCCTGCTCTTATCAGAAAGAACCTCATAACGACGAAGCCCCCTCCTGTCGCACCAAACAGTACTTCTCCGTGGTATAAGGCGGATCAGTTTTGTGAATATCATCAAGGGTCGCCGGGGCATAACCTTGAAAATTGTTTTGCTCTAAAGGCGGACGTGCAGAGGTTGATTAAGAATGGCATCTTGTCTTTCAAGGATGTTAACCCAAATGTTAGAGATAATCCTTTGCCTCGACATGGGGCAGCATCAGTGAATATGGTGGAAGGTTGTCCGGGAAAGTTTCGAGTTTTTCAAGTTGAACACATAAGAGATTCGTTGATCAGGTTACATCAGAGCTTAAGAAGACTTGACTTTTTTAGACATCAGCATGATTATGATGTTTGTGAATTTTGTTCAAGAGAGGTTGATTGCCCTATTGTGAAGGAGGATATTCAAAAATTGTTAGACCAGAGGGTTATCACTATTACACATGACAGAGATCCGGTGGATGAAGTGAATGTTATAATACCACAATTCAACTTGCATGAACCAGTAGAGATCGTTTACGACAGTCAGACTGCACCTGTTGCTCCTTTGATCATTTATCCACCTGGTCCTGTGCCTTACAACTCAGACTAAGCTATACCGTATAAGTATAATGCCACAATGATTGAGAATGGGGTAGAAGTCCCTATACCAACAAGGCCGTCTTTTGTTAACATCGCTGATGTGAGTAGAGTTACGAGAAGTGGACGTGTCTTTGCAGCAGTACCTTTGAAGAGACCAGAAGTTCAAGTCAGGAGGCCCATATCGGCAGAAATTCCAGCGAGAAATGTTGAACTAAGGGTTGAGATAGGCCGATCCAATGAACCTATCCCTCATCCTGAGGATGATGAGATTCTGAAGCTTATCAAGAGAAGTGAATATAAGATTGTGGACCAACTTTTGCAAACTACTTCCAAGATTTCTTTACTTGCTTTACTGAGAGACTCTGGTGCCCATAGAGAAGCTTTGATGAAGGTCTTGGACCAGGCATTCGTGGATCATGATGTGACGGTTGACCAATTTGATGGAATTGTGGGAAATATTACCTCGTGTAACAATCTTGGTTTCAGTGATGAAGAGCTTCCGGAGGAGGGAAGGAACCATAATATGGCTTTGCATATCTCAATAAGTTGTGGAAATGATACTTTATCAAGTGTGTTGGTAGATACAGGTTCGTCGTTAAATGTAACGCCCAAAACTACATTATATCGACTCTCATATCAAGGTGCTCCCATGAGACCTAGTGGGGTAATTGTTAAAGCGTTTGATGGTTCTAGGAAGACTGTCATTGGTGAAGTGGATCTTCCTATAGTAATTGGTCCTTATACTTTTCAGATCAATTTTCAAGTAATGGATATTCGTGCCGCCTACAGTTGCCTATTGGGTCGTCCATGGATCCACGATGCAGGGGCAGTCACTTCCACGCTCCATCAAAGATTGAAGTTTGTAAGGCATGGAAAGCTGGTAATGATTGGTGGAGAGCAGGCTATGGTGGTAAGCCATTTGTCATCTTTCTCTTTTATTGATGTTGATGAGGATGTTGGAACCCAATTCCAAGCTCTATCTGTTGCTAATAGTGAAGTGAAGAAGCAAGGGACATCTATTTCTTCTTTTGAGGATGCGCGACGGGTGGTTGAAAGTGGTTCGGCTGAAGGTTGGGGCCAGGTGTTGACTTTGCCCGAGAACAAGTCTGGAGAAGGTCTTGGTTTTCATCCCGTGTCTGCAAGAGTCAAGCAGGAAGTGGTTACTCGTCCAATTCAAGAGGTTTTCCGAAGCGCAGGATTTATCCATCTGACTCCTCCTGAAGTTGATGCTGTAATAGGAGACGATTCTGAAGAGGATTTACCTGATTTTGTAGCGCATGGAGTGGCTTGCCAGAACTGGATTGCTGTTGATGTTCCTGTTGTGATGCACATTTCTGAGTAATGTTTTGTTTTATTTTTTTGAAAAAAATTCGCTCTGCCCAAGGCGAAAAGTATTTGTGTCGGGCCATGTTGAAAATAAATCCTTTTGCTCTGCCCAAGGCAAAAGAGAAATGTCTGGGCTCTTTGTTTCAAGTATTTCCCTTCGGGAATAAAAATGTTGTTTTGTCCAATACTGTTTTATTTTTCACATTTTTCTGGGAAATAGTAATGAAAATTAATTGGTAGTAATAGGAAAATATAATAATATTTTGTTTCATTTGTACAACATTCATATTAATCGATTTCTAAAATAAAGCATAATCATATGTGCAGATTAATACATGACTTAACCATTGAAAACAATGATCCTATACCCTCTCCCAACTTTGAATTCCCTGTGTTCAGAGCCGAAGAAGAGGATAGTGAAGAGATTCCTGATGAAATTTCCCGTTTGCTTGAGCACGATGAAAAGATTATTCAGCCGTTTGAAGAACCTGTAGAGATGATCAATTTGGGTGATGAAGAAGATAAAAAGGAAGTCAAGGTCGGAGCATTGCTCATCCCAGAGGTCAAAGAGAAAATGTTGGAGCTTCTCAAAGAGTATGTTGATGTGTTTGCTTGGTCCTACCAAGATATGCCAGGTTTGGACAACGATATTGTGGAGCATCGTTTACCGTTGAGACCTGAATGTCCGCCAATTAAGCAGAAGTTAAGAATGACTCGTCCCGATATGGCTGACAAGATTAAAGAAGAAGTTCAAAAACAAATTAATGCAGGTTTCCTGGTTACATCGGTCTATCCTCAGTGGTTAGCCAATATAGTGCCTGTTGCTAAGAAAGATGGCAAAGTTCGAATGTGTGTAGACTATAGAGATCTGAATAGAGCTAGCCCAAAGGATGACTTCCCATTACCGCACATTGACGTATTGGTCGACAGTACCGCAAAGTTCAAAGTATTTTCTTTCATGGATGGTTTCTATGGTTACAATCAAATCAGGATGGCACCAGAAGATATGGAGAAGACAGCTTTCATTACACCTTGGGGAACATTTTGTTATCGGGTTATGCCGTTTAGTTTGAAGAATGCTGGTGCAACATACCAAAGAGCCATGACTGCTTTGTTCCATGACATGATGCATAAAGAGATAGAAGTGTATGTAGATGACATGATTGCCAAATCACAAACTGAAGAAGATCATTTGGAACATTTATTGAAGTTATTCCAGCGTTTGAGAAAGTATAAACTCCGTCTGAATCCCAACAAGTGCACTTTTGGTGTTCGTTCTGGAAGACTTCTGGGTTTCATTGTCAGTCAGAAAGGTATTGAGGTAGATCCTGATAAAGTCAAAGCTATTCAAGAAATGCCCGCACCCAAGACGGAAAAACAAGTAAGAGGATTCCTTGGGAGATTGAATTATATTTCTAGATTTATATCTCATATGACTGCTACCTGTGGGCCGATTTTCAAGCTTCTCCGAAAGAACCAAGGATGTGTGTGGACAGAAGATTGTCAGAGAGCTTTTGATAGCATCAAAGAATATTTACTTGAACCTCCCATTTTGATTCCTCCGATGGAAGGAAGACCTTTGATTATGTACCTGACTATATTGGAAGATTCCATGGGATGTGTGCTTGGTCAACAAGATGAGACTGGAAGAAAGGAACATGTCGTATATTATCTGAGTAAGAAATTCACAGACTGTGAGTCTCGATACTCATTGCTTGAGAAAACCTGTTGTGCTTTAGCTTGGGCTGCTCGCCGTCTGCGCCAGTATATGATTAACCACACCACTTGGTTGATCTCCAAAATGGATCCGATCAAGTATATCTTTGAGAAGCCCGCCTTATCTGGAAGAATAGCCCGTTGGCAGATGTTGTTATCCGAATATGACATTGAGTATCACACTCAGAAAGCAATCAAAGGGAGTATTTTAGCCGACCATTTGGCTCACCAACCAATTGACGATTATCAATCTATCAAGTTTGATTTCCCAGATGAAGATGTCATGTACTTGAAAGCTAAAGATTGTGAAGAGCCATTACCTGAAGAAGAACCTGATCCCGAATCCCATTGGGGTTTGATATTTGATGGAGCTGTGAATTCTTATGGAAATGGAATTGGGGCAATCATCGTCACTCCCCGAGGTACTCATATCCCGTTCACGGCGAGATTGAAGTTTGACTGCACGAACAACATGGCTGAATATGAGGCATGTATTATGGGTCTCGAAGAAGCAGTGGATCTAAGGATTAAGATTCTTGATATTTACGGAGATTCGTCATTGGTAATTAATCAAATCAAAGGAGAATGGGAGACTCGTCATCTTGGTTTGAACCCTTACAGAGACTATGCTAGAAGATTGTTAACTTTCTTCAACAAAGTGGAATTACATCGTATCCCTAGAGATGAGAACCAAATGGCTGATGCTTTAGCTACTTTGTCTTTAATGTTTCAAGTGAATGGTTGGAACGACGTGCCTACAATCCGGGTTATGCGCCTCGACAGACCTGCTCATGTGTTCTCAGTAGAAGAGGTCACCGACGACAAACCGTGGTTCTATGACATTAAACGTGTTCTTCAAACTCAAGAGTACCCGCCTGGGGCATCCAATAAAGATAGGAAGACGTTGAGAAGATTAGCAAGCAGTTTCTTCCTCAACGAAGAAGTATTGTATAAGAGGAATTACGACATGGTCCTACTCAGATGCGTAGACAGACATGAAGCAGACATGCTGATGCAAGAAGTACATGAAGGATCCTTTGGCACACATGCCAACGGACATGCGATGGCTAAAAAGATGTTGAGAGCTGGTTACTATTGGATGACAATGGAATCTGATTGCTGCAAATATGTGAAGAAATGTCATAAATGCCAGATTTATGCGGACAAGATGCATGTGCCGCCGACCCTCCTTAACGTTATCTCTTCACCTTGGCCTTTCTCTATGTGGGGCATTAATATGATTGGAATGATTGAACCCAAAGCTTCAAATGGTCATCGTTTCATCTTGGTAGCGAACGATTATTTTACTAAATGGGTGGAAGCAACATCTTATGCTAATGTAACCAGACAGGTGGTAGTCAGATTTATCAAGAATCAGATCATTTGTCGATACGGTATCCCGAGCAAGATCATCACTGATAATGGTTCGAATTTGAATAACAAGATGATGAAAGAGCTTTGTGAAGAGTTCAAAATTGAACATCATAATTCTTCTCCTTACAGACCGAAGATGAATGGGGCTGTTGAAGCTGCTAACAAGAACATCAAAAAGATTGTCCAGAAGATGGTGGTAACTTATAAAGATTGGCATGAAATGCTTCCGTTTGCTTTACATGGATACCGTACTTCAGTTCAAACTTCAACAGGCGCAACCCCGTTTTCCCTAGTTTATGGTATGGAAGCCGTACTCCCCGTGGAGGTTGAGATTCCGTCTATGAGAATGTTGATGGAAGCTAAACTTTATGAGGCTGAATGGTGTCAAAGTAGATATGATCAGTTGAATTTAATTGAAGAAAAGAGATTGACAGTGTTGTGTCATGGTCAATTGTATCAGCAGAGAATGAAGAAGGCTTTTGATAAGAAGGTTCGACCGCGCGAGTTCAGAGAAGGTGACCTTGTGCTCAAAAAGATATTATCTTTCCAACCTAATTCTAGGGGCAAGTGGGCTCCGAATTATGAAGGACCGTATGTCGTTAAGAAAGTTTTCTCTGGAGGTGCTTTGATTCTCACCAATATGGACGGTGAGGAGCTCCCGCGCTCCATGAACGTCGATGCAGTCAAGAAGTATTTCGCTTAGGTTTGAGTTGACAGTTTGCTAAGTTGGAAACCCGAAGAGGCGGCTTAGGTAAGCTTTTGGTCAGACCGGTCTTGGCATTTGAGCACATTTTGGAATTCGAAGTTGTTAGGGAGAATAGTGATCATTGTTTTTGTGTAACCCTTTCTTTCATGTACTATTTCCCAAACTTTTGTAAACCGTTGGAGTCGCGTTGGTAGCAAACTACCATCTTATTAATGAAATTTGAGCATTTACCTTTTGTGAACAAAATTTTAATTTTTACGAAAATATTTGAAACAAAGTTATATAAAGTATTCTTATTTTTAAAATGTGTCGTGAATGATGAAAGGAATATTAACAGTTGTTCCGAGGATGGTCAAGCCATGAAATGCAAAACAATACAGTATTTTATCCTTGCATGTTGAACATGTTTCATTTCAAAAATCGTCATGAGGTGTTGGTTGTGTAAACTTGCGTTTCTCGTGGTACTAAGTTTGTTGACTCCCCAGTTATTCCAGTTAAGCGTTGTTTTGGCTACCTTTATTTGGGAGATTTCTGAAGTGTGGTACGCTTTGTCTCATGCCAGTGGTCTATTGGTGTTAGAAGATTGGATTTGATACTTTTCTCCTCAGAAGACTTGAGCCTTGTAGCGCGATACGCTCTAACGTTGCTTTGTGGTTCTAGTTCCAGTTATTTTCTGTCTTTTTTAAGATTGGCCGAGTATCTATCTTTTCGTGACATCTTATCGTCTTCAGGATATTCCATCTGTTCGTTTTGTCAGCATAACATTCATTTACTCATTTACACTTATATCACGCACGCATATTCACATTTGTCGTTGATTTTGGGTTGTATACTTTGTTTTTAATACAATGTACAGTTTCTTTCCAAGTAGAAGGTTAGCTTAGGCAGAAAATGTGCTTCCTTTCTAAATTCCCCAACTGAGCTAATCCTCGTGGATGATTTTTGATTTAGTTTACCTTGTCCACTTCTGGATAGGATTAATTCCCCAATCGAGTTACTTTCTCATTGGGTGGAATCTTGTTTGACTGTTTTCTCTCTAGTTTATCCCTGGATGAAGTTGTTGTCTCTTGCATAGGCTATCTCATGATTTTCCCCAGTGAAACAGCGACCTAGATGAATGGTGCATTTATTTTGCACATTTAAGTATGTGATCTCCTTGGGAAGGATTGATTCATGGTTCTCTTTGACGAAGATTTTATTCTCTACCAGTGTCATCGCAATTTCCTTCTGGGTTATTTTTTGGAAAACGACAAGCGGCAGCTCTTCACGAGCAACTTGTACGTTATTATTTTTGGAAAACGGCAAGCGGAAGCTCTTCACGAGCAACTTGTACGTTATTATTTTGGAAAACGACAAGCGGCGGTCTCTTCATGAGCAACTTGTACGTTATAGTCTTCATTGGAAAACGACAAGCGACAGCTCTTCACGAGCAACTTGTACGTTATTATTTTTGGAAAACGGCAAGCGGCAGCTCTTCACGAGCAACTTGTACGTTATTATTTTGGAAAACGACAAGCGACGATCTCTTCATGAGCAACTTGTACGTTATAGACATCGTCGGAAAACGACAAGCGGCAGCTCTTCACGAGCAACTTGTACGTTCTTATTTTGGAAAATGGCAAGCGACAGTCTCTTTATTTGAGTAACTTGTACGTTATTATTATTTTGGAAAACGGCAAGCGAAGGTCTCTTTATTTGAGCAACTTGTACGTTATTATTTTTCTGGAATACAGCAAGTGGCAGCTTCTTTATTTGAGCAGCTTGTATGTCATAGTACTTTTTGGACGACAGCAAGTGGCAGCTTCTTTATTTGAGCAGCTTGTATGTCATAGTTTTTCTGGAAAACAGCAAGTGGCAGCTTCTTTATTTGAGGCAACTTGTGTATCTACAACCATATTATATCTCAGCATTAATTGGTATATCTCGGGAAATCTCGCAGAGAAGTTTGTCATGAATCTTTACCTTCAGAAGTTGGTAGTCCATCATCAGCAAAATTTGATACTCTCTGTCAATCTTTGACCTTGAATTGTGAGCTCACTGTTATTTTTGGGTCAATAATCTGTTTTATGGCCTATGCACGATGCCTTCTTTGTTAGGGTCAGAGGTCGTATTCCCTCAATTTTATTCGCCGTCAAGAGTCTGTCATTTGAAGTCGATGGCTCGTTTCCCCAGTAGTGTATAATCCATGTCTCTGTGTTTTGTTGGTGTTTGATTTCTCCAGCATTGTCTTGTTTCATACAATATCTTTCTCTGTGAATTCAATCACTGCATTCATATCAAACATAATGGCGGTATCTTAGGGCAAAAATTTGCGTATTATGTATTTAAGTACCTTCAATCTCGTCGAAACGAAGATTTTAATCTTCATATCTCCGGATAGAAGAAACTTAAATAGGGGCAGCTGTTGTACCCCAAATTTTGACCTAAGATACCATCTCCCATCTGCATCATTACATTGCAAGTGTTTTGACCTATTTTTATCAATTTTCAAAGCAGATTTAAAATTCATAACTTTTTCAAGTCAAGAGCTGTTTATTTTTTGAACGCTAAATTTATTAATTGATCAATGCTAAAACAATGTTTATTAATTATTTATTATCTTAAATTTAAATAATTGGAATTTATTTTCAGTTATTATATAGTTTAAAGATTTATAAATAATAAAATAAATATTTGAAAAGAGTTTATTAATTGATCAACAATGTTTATCTAATTATTTATTATTCTAAGTTTAAATAGTTGAAATTTTATTTTCAGTTATTATAATTTAGAAGAATTATAAATAATGAAGTAAATGATTGAAGAGAAGTTAATTGATCAATGATGTTTATTTAATTATTTATCATTCTAAATTTAAATAATTGGAATTGATTTTCAGTTATTATATAATTTAAAGAATTATAAATGATAAAATATATAATTGGAAAGAAGAAAAGAATTAACTGAAATAATAGAATTTTATTTATCTTTATTCTAATTATTACAATTGTTGTTTAAATACTGTATTATTTACAAAGTATTTACAATAACAATTACATAAAATTTTTAAAGTAAAATAAAAACTATTTTTCTAAGATTCTAAATCTTCATCTTCTATCCAATGCTTCTTTAATGCTCATTTGATTTTACCTGCAAAAGAATTAAAAGAAAAGTCAGAAATGAATATATAATTAAAAGCAGAAAATTAATTTAAGCGTTCATCATTAAAAGCAAACGGCTGGAATCAGTTTTTACCTTTTTTGCAAATCACGGGATTTCTCCCGGTTCACAAAAAGGGATGAATTTTTATTGATAAAAATGAATGCACAAGTTAAAAATATGCACAAATTCATTTTTTGGTCAAAATTGCACATTTTAATTGAAAACTGCATAATTCAAAATCCACTGCATATTTCAAAAGCATAGTTCAACAACATATACAAATTCCAAGTCAAGTTCCAAATTGTCAAAGCCAAATGCAACGTAAACTACCCAAAGCATGTGGGAAGAGGCCAAAAAAATAGGCTCCATGCTGTACATGCAGTTGACAAAGAGATATGTGCAGTTTTAAAACCATATATGCAAGCAATATATTTCTATTTTACATCATTTTCCAGCTTTCACTTTTTCAGAACTTAAAGTACATACATCATTTTAATGTCAATTGTACTAGAGAGAGAGAAGAGAGGAAGAGTGTGGGTTTACAGGTTTTTGGCTTAGGCAGAAAATGGACACAAAACAGAACAGCAGCAATACAGTAAGAAAAAGGAAAGAATGAAAGAGGATACAAAACAAAACTGATGTAGCAGTGGAGAGGGCAGAGTATCAAAGAAATGTAGTAAAATATATCAAAACCTGAGTTATCAGGATAGAGGCTAAAAAACGGATATAACAACAACAAACCCCTTCAAAGAGTTGGAGAGAGTTCATAACCTTTTTTCAAGCCTTCCAAACAAAACTGTCAAAAACAAAAATACTAAGCCAATTCTCATAAACCAAAACATACAAGAACCTGCATTCAAGACAGCAAAACAAAACCTTATGGCCTAAACCATAAAACCTGTAAACCATGTCCAGGCCATAACCTGCATAAACCAACACAACCAATATGGCCTAAAAACCATAAAACCAGTTCACCCTGTTTCCATCAACCTGTAGCATAAACCAGTAAACTCAAAAGGCCAAAAACTTGTTGAAACAAAAACCAGGCCAAACCTGAGTCAGACCCAGCCAAAAACACCATCAAACCTGCCATACACGCCCCACCTGACCGAAACCACAAACACATAGCATAAACCAGAAAATCCATCACCAAACTTTAAACCAATATGGCCTAAAACCAGTAAAACCATAAAACCTGTACAACCTGTTAAACCAGAAAGCCATACACGCCTAAAGCCAAAAAACTAGAATACCAAATAACACAACCCATCAAACCAATGTCCAAACCCATCAAGCCTCAAACATTCATCATAGGCCAGTAAAAAAGGCAACCCTAACAAGTGTTCCAAGAGGCAACCAGAAGGAGATAAAGAAGTCTAAAGAATTCATCACTAGGGCCCTCAGAAGATTCATCATAGGGCAGTGAAAAAGGGCAAGGCAAGCATCAGAGACAATCGAGGCAATCAAATAAAAGGAAGTGTTCCAAGGCGATCTAGGGAAAGGCATCAAGACAGCAAGAGAAGAAGAAAAAGTTTAAACCCAACAAAAGAGAGAGATAAAGAGTACAGAGTACTAGGGTTACCAAAAGCTCGCAACGCATCACCTTTTCTTCCGCCCTTGGCCGCCCTGTTGCCTCCAGTCCTTCTCACCTCCTCTTCAAAGGTATAACCCTTCATTTCCTTTCTTTTTCACATATCGTGCAAACCTTGAACAATGTAAAAAGGATTCAGAAGTAACTAAAAACGCGCAAAGGCATAAAACATACAAAGTGAAATCAATACCTCGTAGACCGTTGCCCACGTGACCTTGGAGAAGAGGGAGTTGACTGAAGCACCGGTGGCCATTGGGTGAAAGGAACTCAGGCGAAGGTGGGAGAATAGACGAAGAAGACGAATCAAGAACGAAGGAGCGCCGCTTCTGTGCATGTAACCCTAAGCGTATTCCAAAATGAAAACAATATCAGAACCCTAAAACATTGTTAATCTGCAATTGGGCCTCACCCCTTTTTTACGCCTAAGCCCAAACGATTTCTTAGACACCCCCATTTCTGTTTTCTTGATTGGGCCCCCTTGAAACCCCTTTTGGCCCATGCGAATTGCCCAATATTTACCCCTTTGATTCTTGATGCACCTCTCTTTATATTTTACTTTCTTTTTAGCCATTTTTCTTTAGATTTTTTTTTATTAATTTAGTTAATATGAACTTAATCAAATAGGTGTAATTTAATTAAGACAAATTTTAAATAATTGGATCATTTTATTAGTTTAACTTTAGGTTTAATCTAGTAATTTTAGTATTTTTTTATTAGGTTTAGTTAAATAACTTTTAAAGTTTTAATTTAGTTTAGATTTATTTACTAAGTAATACTTTATATTAATACCAAAAATACCTAAAAAATAGAAATATATAAAAAACATTTTATTTTCTTTAATTAATTCCCTCGCTTTAATTAATATTAAATAAAAATACAAAAATGCGTGTTCACGCCATTTAGTCTGTTATTTAATTGTTATGGTTGTATATTATTTATCTATCTAATTTTCTGTTTGTTTATTTCATCTTTATTTGATTATTCCGTTTACGTCTAAATCCAAGAGAAAAATGATTAAATTTGTTGACTTCATGTCCTCAAGTCCAATCACGCGAACATCTTCATTTCATGAAAACTTAGGATAATTGTTCCCCAAATATTCAATCTTTTCAAAACTTATACCTTTTAAGCCAAAACTTCGACATTAGGTCGTCGCATCTTCAAAAGCCCGTCCGTACCCCTTTTCGGCCAAAACAATTTATTTTTAATCAAACGAACATTTTAATAAACAGATATTTCAAAAGGTTCCTATAGAGTACTATAGATACATTGGGTGCTAATACCTTCCCACTGTATAACCAACCCCCGAACCATAGATCTCTTTTCAAAAACGCCTTGTATTTTTTATTACTTTTTTAAAAGTATTATTTACATTGCATATTTTAGGGTTTTATTTCGCTCTTTCCCCTTTTCCCTTGGAAATAATAAAGCGCGGTGGCGACTCTTGCTTTTGTGAGACGAATTAATCAATAATTCGATCTCCGATTTACCCGCTACATTTTTTATCGCTACAGCTAGGTGTGATACGGTGGGAGAACTGACTTGAGGTTTTACGTTTGTTTTCGCAAATGTTTTGGTTGAGCAAGAGTCGCCACCGACTTTTTATTTTATCCTAAGGAAAGGTTAAAAAGCACAACAAAAACCTTTGAGATGTTTTCTTGGGTTCGGGGAGTAGATTATAGAAAGGGAAGGTATTAGCACCCTTTCTATCCATGGTTATCCATGGGCTCTTAGTTACTTGCTTAGATCACTTGCCTTGCACTTTCAATTGTTTGAAATGGTGCTTTCAATTGTTTGGAATGGTGCTTTGTGTGTGGGTTTGAAAAATGTTTTGAAAAGAGGCCAATGTGGTGGCAACCTTTGTAATGATCCATGTTGGGATGTATACAAAGATGTATGTCTTTTGAAAAGGTTTTCAATATTTTTGAAAGTTGTTTTTTTTGAAAGTGTATTGATGTGTGGTTTTGAAAAATAGGCAAGTGTTTTTGTTTTGCAAGTTGGCAAGTAACCAAGAGTTGTCTACTCCTAATTTTACTCAAAGATCTTTGCTATGTTTTTAACCCTTTTAACAATTTTGTTCCACCATTGTATTTGGTGGATAATCTTGTGTTAGGATGTGAACGGGACGGGCGCGGGTCATCGTTTGGACCATGATTGCAATGGTGCCAAGTATCTTTGGGCAATTTTTCCTTTAAGGGACTTGATCATTTTTTAGGCAACTTTTGAAAGCGTCATCGAGGGACTATGATCATTTGATTGTTTTGTTTTTTCCAAAGATACCTAACATGCAATATGGCCTATTATTGAAGGCAACAAGTGGAATACCCTAGGGGTGCAAGTGTGATTAGTTTTGTCCATTTTCATGCTTGTTTATCTTGGATTTAGGTCAAACTATTTTTGATTAATTTTTGCATACAAAACCCTAATTCTAACATGGCATAATTAGAAAGCTTTTAAATGCGAAAAATAAAAGGTCCTAAGTTATTACAACACAATATATGGGATGGGGGATACAAATGTTCAAATGGGGGATATTTTGGCAAGAAATTAAAATCTAACTATTACATCCAAATTGAAATTCTACAAGGGATTTAATTGCACAATAATAAAATAAAATAAAATAAATATGCAAAAATGCAAAAAATGGTTTTCATATGTATGTAAAAGAGTATTTATCATGTGTCAAATAAACAAAAATAAAATGAATTAATTTTTGGTATTTATAGGTATTTAGGGCAAAACCCTAATTTGCTAAATAAATGTATTAATTATTTAATATGTTCAATATTTATTAATTATGTACATAAAATAAATAAAAAGGTAGTATATTTTCAAAAAGTGATTTTTTAAGTTAAATATTAATAAAAAATAAAATGTATTATTTTTGTGTTTTTAACCTAAATATACTAATAAATAAATAAGTATTTATATTATTTATTAAATATATATTATATGTACAAAAATTAAGTATTTAATATTTACAAAAAAAAGTATATTTTTTATGAAATGTTTTCAAAGACAAAATAAAAATATAAATCAGAAAATAAATATATTTGTATTATTTTTAGTTATTTTAAATAAAAGCATATTTGTGTTTATTTATGTACAAAACTAAATAAAACCAAATAATATCAAATAAAATGCAAAAAATATGGGAAAAATAATTTTAATATTATTTCATGCTTAAATAAAAATATAGAACCAAAATCAAAAGGAAAAAAATTAAAAATGATAAATAAAACTCAAAATGGGTCAGGGGGGGTGCATGTGAAATGCAGTGGTGTGAAAAGGAAAACATCTCAGGCCCAACCCATGAAAGGTTGTCTTCAACCTTCAGACAAAAATGTTTGAAAAAACGCGCCTTTTCTTGCTTCAAACACAACTCCTGATTCCTGGACTTTTAGCACAAACTTATAACATGAAATATGTTAAGCATCAAGTCACGATTCCATACATATAAAAAACTCAACTTAACTCTCAGAAATGAGAGAGAATTTCTCCATCCCTAATTCTTAACCTAAGTTTTTGTCAATGTTCAGGTCTTAAATTCTCTCAGCATATGCAATATAAATGGAAAGTGAGGATAGGTATAGCTTCAGGGCCATGAATAGAACATTTTTCATTCATAAACTTAAAGCTAACTCTTCCTAGATTGAGAGATAGAAGTCCATGAACTTACCTGTTCAACTTGGATCGTGTCTGGCAATGGAGGCACTTTCAAGGCAAGGTGAGGATTGGTACAGCTTGCTTGAAGTCCAGGGATGTTATTCCAACCTTTAGCTTGCTTTGAAACCAAGTGAATTAAGCTATAGCAATCAACCTGCAAAACAGAAAAAATGAAAATGGTGAAGTTGGTTAGAGGTGTTACAGGTCGTGTCCAATGCTTGGGATAGCTTGTATATGTGGTATGGAGTGTGTATGAACCGGTTTTAGCAAGAATGCACGAGTGGATTGAGTTATGGAAGTCCAACAGCAGAGGTGACTCTATTTTCTGCAGTAGGATGGTGTCTTGAGGTTTGATGATGTTTGGAAGGTGTTTTGCTCGTGCCTTAGCTTAGGTTTGATGTTTGGAAGGTGTACAACAAGTCCGTCTTAGCTTGTGTTGGAAGAAATGAGAGTTGTTGTGTGTTATGCCAAGTTTCTTCCAACTTAAGCAACAAAATGTCAACTTGGTTTCTAGACTTGTGCAGGCCCCTCAAATGTGCTGCAACGATCCCTCTTGATCAGTGTGATATGCTTATGAACTTGTGCCAAAGATATTTGCCTTGTACTTCTTGATTTGCAAATTTGACATAAAGTTCAACTTTTCAAAAATGGATATATTGCTTTTTCTAATTATGGCTCAATCTTGTATGCAATGTTTAAACACATAAGATAAGGCTTGAACACAAGGGTTTTGCATTAAATTATTGAGTGTGGATGAGATAAAAGGCCTGTAATCTAGCTTAGAGCATGCTGAGTTCAAAAATCCAAAGTTATGGACATGTAAATTGGCCATGAACAAAGTGAATTTTGCCCATATTGCCAAATTCGATTCTCCCTAACCACAAGGTTGTTTGATGAGTTCCTTGACATTTTGGAAAGCTTGGAATGTGTACTACAATCCATCTTTGTAATGCAAATTGAAATTCCAAGTGGAAGCATGTGAAAAGTAGCCATGAAGTTAGGCAAAAATCCTGCCTAAAATAGGTCAAAATTTTTCTAAGTTAAGAATGTTTTGCACCTTTGTTCCAAAAATCATAACTTGAGCTACAAGCTTCTTTTGAGGAAACTTTGTGATTAAAAGTTGTGGATTTTGCAACGGACTACAACTTTCATGTTTTGACTTTTGTTTGAATCCAAATGCATCTTGATGAAAAAGTGGGACAAAGTTAGGAAAAAATTAGGGATTTTCATAACTTAGAAAAATTCTAAGTTATGAAAATTCTTCATTTCAAACCCTAATTTGAAATTCTTGATTTCTTGATGAACAAGTTTCATAATTTGACATGTCTTGATGGAAAATGAATCTTGACACTTGATTTTTACCAAAAAGTCAAAGTTTGACTTTTCAGTATACAGTCAAATTTGGCTCAGTTGACTGGAAAATTCATCTGTCAATCTTGTGCATTTGGGATCTTTTGAACTTGTTGAACATGTCAAGACAATTCCATGGGGTCCTTGAGTCCATATGTGAGCTTGGTTTGCCATTGGCTAGGTCAAACTGTCAAAAATTGCCTTTGTGCAGTCAAAACCCTAAAAATGACCATTTTGCCCTTTTGGTGATCTGATCAAATTTCTCGTGGAATTGTGATCCAAACTTGGCCAAATGGTTTATATGAGTTCATAATGTTGATGTGGGTCAAAAATCATGAGGTTTGACTGTCAATTGACCACAATTGACTTTTTCCCCAATACAGCTGATTTTTAGGTCAACTGTCCAATTGGCTGGGCAAAGTTTGGAATCAAGACTTGAAACTTGGTATGGATAAACTTGGGAGTCCAATATGAAGCATGAAAGTCATCTTAGGCATTCTAGTTCAAAACATCTTTTTGCAAACACAAACCCTAATTTGGGTCAACAATGCAAGGAGAAGTCTTGAGCAGAGGAAACCCTAGCTGGATCTTGAGCTCCAAGGGTCTTGTGGTGAGAAAATGTTGAGGAAATGGGAGGGAAAATTTTGGGGTACAACAGTTTCCCATGTTCAATCTTCTTAGACCTGAAGAGTTAGATTGGCAAGTTTGCCTTTCGCGACTCGAGGGTAAAAGGAGATTGGACACTAGAGTGCCCGGAAATTTTCACTCGCATGCTGGAGTATCAGCAATGTGATGTCGGGAATGGGCTTATAGATGCCATTTGGAGAGATGTTGGATAGGGGGATGGGCTTATAGATGCCATCTGGAGACGTGACAGAACCTTGTCGGGAATGGGCTTATAGATGCCATTTGGAAGTGTCAATCGCATAAGAGATTCCTTAGCGAGAACTTGTGTTCTTTGAGAAAGAAAGATGTTTTCCTGGCTTGTTACAGGTGTTGATCTTCAGTATCTTCATGCAGATGTGCCCTGGCTAGATACAGGTATCGAATCTACAATTGGTTGCTCACAGATGTGCCCTGGCTAGATACAGGAATCGAATCTGGAACTGTTGTCGACAGATGTGCCCTAGCTGGATACAGGTATCGAATCTGGAATTGTCGTCTACAGATATGCCCTGGCTGGATACAGGAATCGAATCTGGAATTAGTTGCTCACAGATGTGCCCTGGATGGATACAGGTATCGAATCTGGAATTGCAAAAGATTGGTAGAGATAGCTTTCCTGGCTGGATACAGGTGTAAGCCTTTGACCTGAGAATGAAAGATAATTTCCTGGCCTGTTATAGGGGTTGATCTTCAAACTCTTCATGCAGATATGCCCTGGCTGGATACAGGAATCGAATCCACAATCAAGTACTCACAGATATGCCCTGGCTAGATACAGGTATCGAATCTGGAATTGCGATAGTTGATAGTAATCATCCTTGGATTGACCTTTTCCTGAAAAGACAAAACATCAGTTGTATGCGAAGTTATGATGTATGAGATGCATGATGTCATGATGCTCAAAATGAGATAGTGTTGTATGCACTTAATCATGTATGTAAAGAGGATGTATGAAATGTGAAATGTCTTATGGATGTATTTTCGTCTAGGAAAATAAATCCTTGACGACTGGCCGGGGAATCAAATCCTGGGCTGATATTGAAGAGTAAAGTTCTTCGCTTCCGCTGGGGATGATGATTGCAAGAATAAGCCGGTAGGAGAAGATGACTCCGTTGGGGAACAAACTTGTAGGAGAGATTACTCTGAGGGGAATTACTCTGTGGGAAGAGATACTCCGCTGAGGTTTTGATGAGAGCTCCGTTGGGGTTTTCAACGATAGACTCCGCCGGGGATATCAATGATAGATTCCGCTGGGGATTCCGTTGATAAGTTATGTTAGGGAACTTGATGAACTCCAATGGGGATAGGAAGAACTTCGCCGAGGACGATCTTTCCGTGGTAATTAGCTGAGGATAACCCAGTTATAAGCTCTTGTGAGGAATAACTTTGAACCAAGTCGGGGAGAGACGTTCGTACTCTGCAGGGGATAAGCTTCAAGACCTGCTGGGGATATGGATTCCACTTTCCTGGGGAAACTTTCAGACTGTACTGGGGTGTTGGTATTCCTCCGGGGAACAATCTCATATTAAGATTTCCAGGGATGCTTGCTGAGGAATGTCTATACTCCGCTGGGGAATGTTGAGATCTTCTGGGGATACCCAACTTCCTTTAGGCTGGTCGTGGACTAACTCTGCTTGAGGAGAGTATTGCTGACTTGCTAGGGGAATATTGTGCCTTTCCAGGGCTGATAGGAAACCAACTCTACTTGGGGGAAGTATTGCTGAATCTTGCCTTACTCTGTGGGGAGTTGAGGTAACTTGGTTACGTTCTTCAGTCGAACCTACCTTGGAATCTTGGTGGACAGAGCAAATAGACTGCTTGGACAATTCTAAATTGCTCCTGTTTCTGATGTAATATGTAATTAGTCTTTTGTTTCACATGCAACTATTCATGATTAGCAATTAATGTCAAATGCATATATAAAAAATGAACATTGGACGTTCTTCACAAAACAAAACAGAAAAAGGAAAAACAATGAATAATTTGTCTGAAAAATTGAACTTGTATTGATTTTGAAATTTGCCTGTAAATAGGCGTTTTTGTACAAGAGGCTGACGTCCTAGTAAGAGAATGCCGCCGAGCAAAAATAGAGTTTATACAAACTTTTAAAAAGGAAAACAAAACAGCCATGTGAAAAATCCCACTGGGTTCCCACTCTGCTATTGCCTTTATGTCTTCAAGCGTCTCATCACTTTGCTGCTTAGTTGAAGATGAAGCTGATTGATCGATGCCGTCTGAGCCCGATAATTGATGCCGAATTCTGGATGCAAGGTGATCCAGTGAGACATAGTATTACGCTTATCCCTAACTTTTGCCTGGACTGCCCTTTCGGGTTTTCAGTCCACCGGGATACCCATTTTTGCCCAAGCCGCCTTTTCAGGTTTTCGACTTGCCGGGTGTACAAATTTTTCATTTCATCCCTTATTTTTGCCCGAACCCTTTTAGTTCGCCGGGAAGCCCTTATTTTTGCCTAGGCGTGTCAACCTAACGGGTCTTCAATTCATGCGTAGTATCTTTTTACTATGTCTGCATTGGCGGGATGAGGAAGGTCGTCACCATCCATGGTGGTTAGAATCATGGCTCCTCCTGAGAAGATATGTTTAACCACAAATGGCCCTTCGTACGTAGGGGTCCATTTCCCCCTGGGATCGCTTTGAGGAAGAATGATGCGCTTGATTACCAGGTCTCCGACTTGATACTCTTGTCGTCTGACCTTCTTGTTAAATGCCCTGATCATCCGTTTTTGGTACGTCTGACCATGACAAATAGCAGTGAGTCTTTTTTAGTCAATTAGGTTTAATTGATCAAGCCGAATCTGGATCCAGTCATCTTCGCTCAAGTCTGCATCCTTCATTATCCGGAGAGAGGGTATCTGGACTTCAATAGGCAAGACTGCCTCCATGCCATAGACCAAGGAAAAGGGTGTTTCCCCGGTTGACGTCCTTGCTGAGGTACGGTACCCATGAAGAGCAAACGGTAACATTTCGTGCGAATCTTTGTAGGTCACTGTCATCTTCTGCACAATCTTCTTGATGTTCTTATTTGCTGCTTCTACAACCCCGTTCATCTTCGTCCGGTAAGGAGAAGAGTTGTGGTGTTGTATCTTGAATTGCTCGCAGAGCTCAGTGATCATTTTGTTGTTGAGATTGGTACCATTATCCGTAATGATCCTCTCAGGTACACTGTATCGACAAATCAGGTTGTGCCAAATAAACCGTGCCACGACGCTCTTGGTTATGGTGGCGTAGGAAGCTGCTTCAACCCACTTCGTGAAGTAATCAATTGCTACCAGGATGAAGCGGTGCCCGTTGGATGCCGTTGGTCGGATCTCGCCGATCATATCAATGCCCCACATTGCAAAAGGCCAAGGTGCTGTTAAGACATTCAGAGGAACCGGAGGAATGTGCACCTTATCAACATAAATCTGGCATTTATGACAAGTTCGCGAATGTTGGTAACAGTCGGCTTCCATCGTGGACCAGAAATATCCTGCCCGAAGGATTTTCTTTGCCATGGTATGTCCACTGGAATGCGTTTTGAATGTACCTTCATGAAGCTCTACCATGATCCTTTTTGCTTCAGTCTTATCCACACAACGCAGTAAGGTTGAGTCATGGTTTCGCATGTAGAGAATGCCATTGCTGAGGAAGAACTTTGCTGCGAACCTTCTCAGAAACTTCTTGTCGTTAACGGATGCACCCTTGGGGTATTCTTGAGCTTCCAAGTACCTCTTCACTTCATGATACCAGGGTTTTTCAATTACCTCCTCAGCCTCGAGATCGCAGCAATATGCTGGTTCATCCAACTTCCCGATAATGATCCGGGGAACCTCATTGTCCCATTTTACTTTGAACATAGAAGACATTGTAGCTAACGCGTCCGCTAACTGATTCTCCTCTCTTGGGAAGTGTTCAAATGTTATCTCTTCGAAGTGGGGAAGCAATGTCAGCACATATTCCTTGTAAGGGATAAGATTTTGGTGTTTCGTATCCCACTCGCCTTTGATCTGATTGATCACAAGAGCGGAATCTCCGAAGACACTCAGAAACTTGATCCTTAAGTCGATTGCAGCTTGAAGACCTATGATACATGCCTCATACTCCGCCATGTTGTTGGTGCAGTTGAAACACAGCCGGGCAGTAAGTGGGGTATGGGTGCCTTTAGGGGATATGATCACAGCGCCGATACCATTACCCAAAGCATTCGAGGCTCTGTCAAAATGCATAGACCATCGGGATCCTTCCTCAGGTCCTTCATCCGGTCCAGGTACTTCACAATCAATTACTACCATGATATCTTCGTCTGGAAATTCAAAGTTCAACGACTGGTAATCGTCCACTGGTTGGTGTGCCAAATGGTCTGCCAATACACTTCCTTTGATTGCTTTCTGAGTCGTGTATTGGATGTCATATTCCGTCAAGATCATTTGCCATCTTGCTATTCTTCCGGACAGAGCAGGCTTTTCGAATATGTACTTGATTGGATCCATTTTTGAAATCAACAGAGTAGTGTGAGTCAACATATACTGTCTCAGCCAGCGAGCAGCCCATACCAGAGCACAGCAAGTTTTCTCGAGCAGTGAGTACCGAGTCTCACAGTCGGTAAACTTTTTGCTCAAGTAATAAATAGCGTGCTCTTTTCGGCCAGACTCGTCATGCTGCCCCAACACACACCACATTGAGTTGTCAAGTACCGTCAAGTATAAGATTAGAGGTCTCCCTTCAACTGGTGGCATAAGAATGGGTGGTTCTTGGAGATACTCTTTGATCTTTTCAAAAGCGGCATGACATTCATCATTCCAACGTACTACTTGATCTTTCTTCAGCAGCTTGAAGATTGGTTCACAGGTAGCAATTAGATGTGAGATGAATCGGGCAATGTAGTTCAATAGTCCTAGAAAGCCTCTGACTTCTTTCTCTGTCTTGGGAGCTGGCATCTCTTGTATGGCTTTCACCTTGGCAGGATCTACTTGAATACCTTTGTCGCTTACAATGAAGCCTAGTAGGTTTCCAGATCTTACCCCAAAGGTGCATTTGTTCGGGTTCAACCTCAGCTTGTACAACTTCAGACGGTCAAACAGCTTCCGTAGATGGTCAAGGTGCTCCTCCTCAGTTTGGGACCTTGCAATCATATCATCGACATACACTTCTATCTCATGGTGGATCATGTCATGAAATAAAGCAACCATGGCACGTTGGTAAGTTGCTCCAACATTTTTCAACCCAAAAGGCATGACCTTGTAGCAAAAGGTGCCCCATTGAGTAACAAAAGTGGTTTTCTCCATGTCTTCAGGAGCCATCTTGATCTGATTATAACCGGAGAAGCCGTCCATGAAGGAGAAAACTTTATGCTGAGCAGTGTTGTCAACCAGGACGTCGATATGAGGCATAGGGAAATCATCCTTGGGGCTGGCCCTATTCAAATCCCTGTAATCAACACACATTCGGACTTTACCATCTTTCTTCGGCACTGGAACCACGTTGGCAACCCACTGAGGGTAAGAAGTCACTGCTAGAAACCCGACATCAAATTGTTTCATAACCTCAGCTCTGATTTTCTCGGACATCTCTGGACGCACACGGCGGACCTTTTGTTTTACCGGAGGGCAGTCTTCCTTGGTAGGCAGGTGATGAACCACAATGTCGGCATCCAAACCAGGCATGTCTTCGTAAGACCAAGCAAAGATTTCCATGTAGTCATACAACATCTGAATCAACCGTTGTTTCACACTGAGCTCTAGGTTGGCACCGATCTTGACTTCCTTCCTGTCTGTCTCAGTACCCAGATTTACCGTTTCCACTGGCTCTTCATGTGGCTGAATGGCCCTTTCTTCCTGGAGTAGCAGTCTTGCAAGTTCACCAGACACTTCGCAATCATCTTCACCTTCGTCTTCGGCTAAGTTGATCGAATTTTCGAAGTCATAACTGGCGGTAGCAGAGTCGTTATCAGTGAGATCCATAGTGGATTGGAACCTGTATAAGTGAGTGTGTGTAAATATAGCTGTTTTTCAATATATGATAAAGAAAGAAAAGGAGCACAAGATTTGAAATGCAACAAACGTCCAATGTTTTGATTAATTATATATGAAAATGTCATACAAAAGCCCTCACAAATGGAGCCACGGTGCCCCGAGTAGGACACCGAGCTATAAAAGTTTCAACATATTGTTTGTTACAAATTGAAAACAAAAGAGTTCATTACTGAGTGACAAAAGTAATAGGGGTGAAGTCTTTGGCAGTCCAGTTGCTTGGTCCACTGTCAGTTGTTGGGTAGATCCAGCTGTCAAATTCCGATTCCTCCGCGTCGTCTTCAATAGCATTCACTCCCGGGTTGGTGATGAACACATGAGGTCTTCCAATTCTTGCTTTGTGAACAACCCTCTGAGCCTCTGCAGTGAAGCCCAAACCAAACTTGTCAGTCTTCGGGGTAAAGTCAAAGAGTCGGCCCCAGTTTGTGCATTCACCCTTCTCAATCACAGCTCGGGCATCCTTTAAGGAAGCCATCTTCAGAGGAGGGTCTTCAATCACAGTTTCAGCTGACGCCAATGTCTGAGGCACCTCTTCAAAGTGTTGAAAGGGGGTTTCAATGAATTCCCCATCCATTTCTATGTATCGGAATGAGTTTAAGTGGCTGACCATATACTCTTCTTCCCCTTGAACTGTAACAATCTTTCCTCTAACCGGGTACTTAAGCTTTTGATGTAGTGTGGAGGTCACAGCTTCGGCCTTGTGAATCCATGGATGACCCAGCAAACAAGAGTAGGATGGACGGATGTCCATCACATAGAAAGTAGAATCAAACACCTGAGAACTAACCCTGATTGGGATGTCAACTTCGCCATGTACCATCCTTTTCGAACCGTCAAAGGCTCGGACAACAATGTTACTAGGCTTGAGCTCCAAACCCTTACAATCTAACCTGTCCAGGGCTTTCTTGGGCAATACATTCAATGAAGAACCGGTGTCCACCAACACATGGGCAAGAGTAGTGCCCCTGCATTCAATAGAGACATGCAGGGCGTCGTTATGATTTTTGTCTTTTGCGGTCAGATCGGCGTCAGAGAAGCCCAGACCATTATCAGCAGTCAAGTTGGCCACACAATCAGTAAATTGATCAGCAGACGTTTCTTGTGGCACATGGGCCGTCTTCAGGAAGGATATCAGAGCCTTTGCATGGGCCTCTGAACACAACAGCAGTGATAGCATAGAAATTTTTGATGGGGTGTGCCCCAACTGCTCAACAACATTGAAATCACTTTTCTTGATAATCTTGAGGATCTCCTCCATCTCTTGTTGGGAAGCTTCAACAGTGGTTGTCTTCGGTGCCTCCGTCAGGGCAGGCAAATCAGTAGCAATCCCTTTGCCCCGAGCGTCAGAGGACTCGGCAGCAGGGGTAGAAACAGGAACTTGATTAGGAAGTGGAACATGCACACTTGCGGGTGTGATGATAAGAGGTTTCTGAATAACTGGTGGTGCGATATCTGGTGAGAACAACCTACCACTGCGGGTAATATTGGCAGGCCCGGTGATGTTGCTAACACCGGTACTTGCATCAAACTTTTGCTTCACTCCAAGCACATAAACATCTTCCCCATAGTGCCATGGGACAGCTTTGTCGGATGTGTAAGGGAGGGGCCCCAGAACAGTAATGATGATAGGAGCAATCTTCTGAGTGGACATGATTTTGACAGGCTTCTTTGAAGGAGCCTTGGGAGGTTTGTTGAAAATAGTGACAATAGAAACTTCTTCGGCGGGGACAGCAGGAACAACAATCTTCTCGAACAAGATTTCCTTGCTATCCATCAGGCTTTGGATACCTGATTTCAGCAAAGGACAACCAAAAGGCGAAACAACACATAGAAGGCAGTCTTCACCACATCCCGGAAATAAATCGGCTAGCAACAGATTCCTTTTAACAGTCGATGACGGAGTAACAATCTCTTCCACGGAGGCTACATATCGGTCTTCTTCCACGGAATTTACTCCATGCTGGGGCATGGGAGCGGTCACAACATTGGGTCTTTCGGGCGCCTCAAACTGTATTTCCTTAGTATCAATAAGGTCTTGAACCTTATTCCTCAGAGCCCAGCAATCGTCCGTAGTATGCCCGGGGCTATCGGAGTGATAAGCGCAACGGGCGTTGGGGTTATACTTTGGAGAAGCTGTGTTCACTACCTTCGAAGCTTCTTTGACAGTTACCAGATTGGTTGACAGTAGCTGCGGCAAAATCTGAGACAGGGTCATACTAAGTCGGGTGTACTGCCTTTTGGGTCTCTCACCCCTTTGTTGATTATACTGTTGAGGAGCAGCAGCAGGCTTTGAAATTACCAATGCATTGACAGCTTGGCGGCGTTCTGGCTTAACTTGTCTTCTGGGACAATAAACAGCACTAACTTCCTTTTTGAAAGGCTTCTTTTCAGTACAAGCAGCGGCACCTTTCTGTATCTTCCCCGACTTGATACCAGCTTCTATCCTCTCACCAGTCAAGATCAAATCTGTAAACCCAGCAGAAGAATTACCAATCAGATGATTAAAGAGCGGACCAGACAGGGTCCCAAGGAACATGTCAACAAGTTCACGGTCAGTTAGTGGTGGCTGCACCCTGCCAACCAGGTCTCTCCACTTTTGCGCATACTCTTTAAATCCTTCATCTGTTCCCAGTGACATACCCTGAAGTTGAGTACGTGTGGGAGCGAGGTCAGAATTATACTGATATTGTTTATAAAATGCGGTGGCCAAGTCTTCCCAGTTTCGGATACTGGCTCCATCCAGTTGATAAAACCACTCGAGTTGAGCCCCAGAAAGGCTATCCTGAAAGAAATGGATCCAAAGGTTCTTGTCTGCAGTGTAAGGTTGGATCTTCCTTGCATATGATTTGAGATGCATTTTCGGGCAGGATAGCCCGTCATACCTTACAAAAACTGGCACTTTGAACTTCGGGGGGATCACAATTCCTGCAACTAATCCCAAGTCTTCGAAATCTAAGTCGGGAACTCTCTGCAGCTCCATAGCTGCCAACCTGTCTTCCAAGCCTTTGTACTTATCATCAGCGGGCGAGTATTGTTGATCAGAGTAGTCTTCGTCCTCTTCAGCCTGCTCTTCTTCAACCTCGGATTCGGAAGGTACCACAACCGCATTCCCCTTACTGGTTCCCTCTTCAGATGTAGGGTGAAATTCAAGCACTCTTCTGGCTTCACCCTCAAACCTTCTTCCTAGGGTAGCCACCCCGATTCTCTTCTTCTTCTTTTTCACTTGATCTTTGTTCCCCAGCAGGGCCTTCAGATCTTCTTGACCCTTAGCCAAGGTCATCAGGAGTTGTTGAAACTGTGCGTTTTGAGACTGCAAGTCCTTGACCGTCTGTTCGAGATCCATCTTACTGAAATAAACAACAGAAAGATAAGGAAACCTGGTGTGGAGACCTGCTTATGCACATGATGAATGGTATGCTTATGTATGCAATGCATTCAAGGATTTAGAACATTAAAAATTATTGCAAACAAAAAAGAACACACGTCATATTAATAAGAAGAAATTTGTCAGTACATAAATGCCCCATGGGCCAAATATTACAAAAACTTCTCAAGGTAAAAAGACATGGCGCATCCTCTTTGGTGAAATGTAGGTGTTGAGGGTTTCTTCCTCATGGAGTCGGCGGGTAAGCTCCAAAACCTTCTTCTCACTGGCGTAGAAGCTGGCTTCAAAAGTGTTTTGTTCCTCCTTAAGTTGGATCCAACTCTTCTGCATCTCCTCCCACGATGTAGGCATGTCAGGATATAGGATGGTGTAGGGAACCTCTCCTTCCGTAACGGGCTCTTTAATCACAGGGAGAACATGAGGATAAGGCATCATTAGACTCTGGGCTCGGGCTCGTACCCATTTGAGGTAAGGCTCAAGAGGGATGGAGTTCTTATGCCCCAGTGTCTTGCTGTCAACCTTGTTAGGCATCCTCCAAGCTCTGATGAATCTTTGGCGAAGTCCTTGCGCATCATTGTCGATGTAAAAAACTAGGTCAGGAATCAACATGTCGTGAGGGCCATCCCTCCGTGCATATCCAAATTGTCTCAAGGCTAGACAAGGGTTGTAGGTAATGCCTCCCCTAATGCCAAGTAATGGAACATTAGGGAACTCTCCACAACGATCGACGATGATGACATTTTCTCTGGACCGAGAACACTAATGTACATCAGAGTGAGTAAGGGTCATCAACCGTTGTGACCACCTTAATCCTTGGTCATTCTTCAAGACAGATTGTGGAAGGTGCGAAATAAACCACCTTGCAAGGAGAGGAGTACAGCACATGAGAACACCCCTCTTTCTCATTGTTCGTGTGTAAAATGAGTGAAGAATGTCCCCAAGCAATGTTGGTATTGGATTTCTGGATAAGAAGATCTTGACGGCGTTGACATCTACAAGCTGGTCAGGATTTGGGAACAAGACCAACCCATAGATGAGGAGGGCCACAATTTCTTCAAAGGCTTGTAGGTCCAATGAATTCCAACATTCTTGTGCCTTCTCAAACAAGAATTTTGCTAAGAAGCCTTTGACACCGCTTCTAGTTTCCCAATGCCCCTTGATGTCGGATGGCTGTAGATGTAGTGCTCGAGCAACATCTTCAGGCTTTGGTTCCTTTTCCGTACCATTGTAGGGTAGTTGATTAAGGATAGGAATTCTTAGGAGTTGAGAAAATTCCTCCAAAGTGGGCACCAACTGGTAGTCAGGGAAAGTGAAACAGTGGTGAAGAGGGTCAAAGAACTGGAACAGCACCTTCATCATGTCCTCTTCAATGTTGGTGTTGACTAAGCTGAGCAGTCTACCATGTCTTTCACTGAAGGGAGAGCTTTCCAGAATTCTTGATGTGAGCTCCTTGAGTTGAGGAGGGATTCTCACAAGGTTGACTTGGATGGTTTTCCTGCGAGGAATTTCCATGACCTACAAAACAAGAACAAAGATAAAGATCTAAACCCTTGAAATGGTTAGTGAATGCATATGATGTTTTATGATGTTCATGATGTATGCACAAAACATATGTACAGGCAATTCACACCAAACCCTAGTTTCAGGCTTGCATGAGGTTTCATAGATAAGTACCCTCTTGAGTGTAGTTGGCTTAAAAACCTGTCCTATAAATAGTAATCGGGTTCTAAGGAGCTCAATATCACTGGATTGTTTTCATTGTTCATTGTTTTGGTTTAGCCACTTAACTAGCGACCAAAATATTCCAAGAAAACAACCCTCAATGAGTGTAGTATCGAGTATCTACCAACTTCGGACTGCACCAAAGTCGGTCATCTCACTACCCCTAATGAAAGGCCAAGATGGTCAAGTAAGGTTCTAGGTCATTAGTGCTTAGTGACATCACTCAGCGGCCCCGTACTCTCCTTGATTGAACTCAAGGGTTACCGATACTCACAAATATGTCGCACTAACATAGCTATTGCTTCAACCGTGTTGGTATACCCTGCACAGTTTCCACAACGTATTGCTATCTATGAATGTTTCCCCAAATCCGGGTGTAGGATTGTAAACCCAAACAAGAGAGCCAAGATGTAAAGCAATCAAAACAAACAATTAGTCATGCAAGAGGGTGATCTAAGCCCTAAGGTTACTCCACTTTAAAGGTTATTCCCCAGCAGAGTCGCCAGTTCTGTGAAACGGTGGGAGAACTGACTTGAGGTTTTGCGTTTGTTTTCCCAAATGTTTCGGTTGAGCAAGAGTCGCCACCGACTTTTTATTTTATCCTAAGGAAAGGTTAAAAAGCACATCAAAAACCTTTGAGATGTTTTCTTGGGTTCGGGGAGTAGATTATAGAAAGGGAAGGTATTAGCACCCTTTCTATCCATGGTTATCCATGGGCTCTTAGTTACTTGCTTAGATCACCTGCCTTGCACTTTCAATTGTTTGAAATGGTGCTTTCAATTGTTTGGAATGGTGCTTTGTTTGTGGGTTTGAAAAATGTTTTGAAAAGAGGCCAATGTGGTGGAAACCTTTGTAATGATCCATGTTGGGATGTATACAAAGATGTATGTCTTTTGAAAAGGTTTTCAATATTTTTGAAAGTTGTTTTTTTTGAAAGTGTAGTGATGTGTGGTTTTGAAAAATAGGCAAGTGCTTTTGTTTTGCAAGTTGGCAAGTAACCAAGAGTTGTCTACTCCTAATTTTACTCAAAGATCTTTGCTATGTTTTTAACCCTTTTAACAATTTTGTTCCACCATTGTATTTGGTGGACAATCTTGTGTTAGGATGTGAATGGGACGGGCGCGGGTCATCGTTTGGACCATGATTGCAATGGTGCCAAGTATATTTGGGCAATTTTTCCTTTAAGGGACTTGATCATTTTTTAGGCAACTTTTGAAAGCGTCATCGAGGGACTATGATCATTTGATTGTTTTGTTTTTGCCAAAGATACCTAACATGCAATATGGCCCATTATTGAAGGCAACAAGTGGAATACCCTAGGGGTGCAAGTGTGATTAGTGTTGTCCATTTTCATGCTTGTTTATCTTGGATTTAGGTCAAACTATTTTTGATTAATTTTTGCATACAAAACCCTAATTCTAACATGGCATAATTAGAAAGCTTTTAAATGCGAAAAATAAAAGGTCCTAAGTTATTACAACACAATATATGGGATGGGGGATACAAATGTTCAAATGGGGGATATTTTGGCAAGAAATTAAAATCTAACTATTACATCCAAATTGAAATTCTACAAGGGATTTAATTGCACAATAATAAAATAAAATAAAATAAATATGCAAAAATGCAAAAAATGGTTTTCATATGTATGTAAAAGAGTATTTATCATGTGTCAAATAAACAAAAATAAAATGAATTAATTTTTGGTATTTTTAGGTATTTAGGGCAAAACCCTAATTTGCTAAATAAATGTATTAATTATTTAATATGTTCAATATTTATTAATTATGTACAAAAAATAAATAAAAAGGAAGTATATTGTCAAAAAGTGATTTTTTAAGTTAAATATTAATAAAAAATAAAATATATTATTTTTGTGTTTTTAACCTAAATATACTAATAAATAAATAAGTATTTACATTATTTATTAAATATATATTATATGTACAAAAATTAAGTATTTAATATTTACAAAAAAAGTATATTTTTTATGAAATGTTTTCAAAGACAAAATAAAAATATAAATCAGAAAATAAATATATTTGTATTATTTTTAGTTATTTTAAATAAAAGCATATTTGAGTTTATTTATGTACAAAACTAAATAAAACCAAATAAATATCAAATAAAATGCAAAAAATATGGGAAAAATAATTTTAATATTATTTCATGCTTAAATAAAAATATAGAACCAAAATCAAAAGGAAAAAATTAAAAATGATAAATAAAACTCAAAATGGGCCAGGGGGTGCATGTAAAATGCAGTGGTGTGAAAAGGAAAACATCTCAGGCCCAGCCCATGAAAGGTTGTCTTCAACCTTCAGACAAAAATGTTTGAAAAAACGCTCCTTTTCTTGCTTCAAACACAACTCCTGATTCCTGGACTTTTAGCACAAACTTATAGCATGAAATATGTTAAGCATCAAGCCACGATTCCATACATATAAAAAAACTCAACTTAACTCTCAGAAATGAGATAGAATTTCTCCATCCCTAATTCTTAACCTAAGTTTTTGTCAATGTTCAGGTCTTAAATTCTCTAAGCATATGCAATATAAATGGAAAGTGAGGATAGGTATAGCTTCAGGGCCATGAATAGAACATTTTTAATTCATAAACTTAAAGCTAACTCTTCCTAGATTGAGAGATAGAAGTCCATGAACTTACCTGTTCAGCTTGGATCGTGTCTGGCAATGGAGGCACTTTCAAGGCAAGGTGAGGATTGGTACAGCTTGCTTGAAGTCCAGGGATGCTATTCCAACCTTTAGCTTGCTTTGAAACCAAGTGAATCAAGCTATAGCAATCAACCTGCAAAACAGAAAAAATGAAAATGGTGAAGTTGGTTAGAGGTGTTACAGGTCGTGTCCAATGCTTGGGATAGCTTGTATATGTGGTATGGAGTGTGTATGAACCGGTTTTAGCAAGAATGCACGAGTGGATTGAGTTATGGAAGTCCAACTGCAGAGGTGACTCTGTTTTCTGCAGTAGGATGGTATCTTGAGGTTTGATGATGTTTGGAAGGTGTTTTGCTCGTGCCTTAGCTTAGGTTTGATGTTTGGAAGGTGTACAATAAGTTTGTCTTAGCTTGTGTTGGCAGAAATGAGAGTTGTTGTGTGTTATGCCAAGTTTCTTCCAACTTAAGCAACAAAATGTCAACTTGGTTTCTAGACTTGTGCAGGCCCCTCAAATGTGCTGCAACCATCCCTCTTAATCAGTGTGATATGCTTCTGAACTTGTGCCAAAGAGATTTGCCTTGTACTTCTTGATTTGCAAATTTGACATAAAGTTCAACTTTTCAAAAATGGATATATTGCTTTTTCTAATTATGGCTCAATCTTGTATGCAATGTTTAAACACATAAGATAAGGCTTGAACACAAGGGGTTTGCATTAAATTATTGAGTGTGGATAAGATAAAAGGCCTGTAATCTAGCTTAGAGCATGCTGAGTTCAAAAATCCAAAGTTATGGACATGTAAATTGGCCATGAACAAAGTGAATTTTGCCCATATTGCCAAATTCGATTCTCCCTAACCACAAGGTTGTTTGATGAGTTCTTTGACATTTTGGAAAGCTTGGAATGTGTACTACAATCCATCTTTGTAATGCAAATTTAAATTCCAAGTGGAAGCATGTGAAAAGTAGCCATGAAGTTAGGCTAAAATCCTGCCTAAAATAGGTCAAAATTTTTCTAAGTTAAGAATGTTTTGCACCTTTGTTCCAAAAATCATAACTTGAGCTACAAGCTTCTTTTGAGGAAACTTTGTGATTAAAAGTTGTGGATTTTGCAACGGACTACAACTTTCATGTTTTGACTTTTGTTTGAATCCAAATGCATCTTGATGAAAAAGTGGGACAAAGTTAGGAAAAAATTAGGGATTTTCATAACTTAGAAAAATTCTAAGTTATGAAAATTCTTCATTTCAAACCCTAATTTGCAATTCTTGATTTCTTGATGAACAAGTTTCATAATTTGACATGTCTTGATGGAAAATGAATCTTGACACTTGATTTTGACAAAAAAGTCAAAGTTTGACTTTTCAGTATATAGTCAAATTTGGCTCAGTTGACTGGAAAATTCATCTGTCAATCTTGTGCATTTGGGATCTTTTGAACTTGTTGAACATGTCAAGACAATTCCATGGGGTCCTTGAGTCCATATTTGAGCTTGGTTTGCCATTGGCTAGGTCAAACAGTCAAAAATTGCCTTTGTGCAGTCAAAACCCTAAAAATGACCATTTTGCCCTTTTGGTGATCTGATCAAATTTCTTGTGGAATTGTGATCCAAACTTGGCCAAATGGTTTATATGAGTTCATAATGTTGATGTGGGTCAAAAATCGTGAGGTTTGACTGTCAATTGACCACAATTGACTTTTTCCCCAATACAACTGATTTTTAGGTCAACTGTCCAATTGGCTGGGCAAAGTTTGGAATCAAGACTTGAAACTTGGTATGGATAAACTTGGGAGTCCAATATGAAGCATGAAAGTCATCTTAGGCATTCTAGGTCAAAACATCTTTGTGCAAACACAAACCCTAATTTGGGTCAACAATGCAAGGAGAAGTCTTGAGCAGAGGAAACCCTAGCTGGATCTTGAGCTCCAAGGGTCTTGTGGTGAGAAAATGTTGAGGAAATGGGAGGGCAAATTTTGGGGTACAACACTAGGGTTTCTTTGTGTGTTTTGGGTTTTTTCTGTACAGGCAAAATTGGTCCATAAAAAGGGTGCCATGATGATCACAGGATCAGGACGATTGGATATACATCATTAGATTTCATTTATCATGCCTGTGTGAGGTTTTGAAACAAGCAGGGGTTATAGCGATGGACATTTGTCCTTAGGTAAAAGTCTCTGACTTTTACCAACGGAGAGAGGTTGGGGACGATGGCGTGGCACCATCCCATTAGCCTATTTGAAAATTCACGCGCTAGGGTTAATATATTATGTTTTTAAATATAATCTTTGTTTTGTCCTTTGTATACAACAAACACGTTTGGTTCAGTTGGTGTGAAGGCAGGTGAAAAGGCCATAGGGCCTGGGTTCGAATCCCAGGTCCCTCATATTCTTCAATATTATTTTGTCTTGTGTAATCATGCGCTTGTACAGGCCAAGACTCCACCATGTGCCATCAGCTTGTAGCCACTAGATCTGAAGCAGATTTAATCCAAAGGTCATCATGAGATGGTCCATCATGCATCCCAGTCAAAGTGCAACGCTGGATCCAGGAAGTCAACGTTGACCAGGGCTTTTGGGCCTAAAAGCTTGCTATCAACACCCCTCTAATTTGCTGATTTCAGGCCCAATACCTCTTTTCATTTACTCTTTTATATTAACTTTTATTTAATTTATTTAAATTATTTTATTAACACACAAAATTAATTCTTTTTTATAAAATCATAAAATCAATTTTTTCATCAAAATTAGATTTAGGTTTTATTTTTATAAAAATTAATTTAGTTGGTTAATTTAATTTATTAGGTAACTTTAATTCTTTTTATGAATAAATTAAAATCAATTAGGAGAATTAGGGTTTTTGTCTAATTTAATTTTTATTCCTCTTTTCTTAAAAAATAACCAAAACACAAAAATAGGTCAAATAATTATTTTCGTTAATTTAATTTAATTAGTAATTAAGTTTGTACATATTTAATTCAAATCCTTATTTTCTTAAAATAATCAAAAACAACAAAAACAATTTTTCTTTTAATTAGGTTAGACGGGGTCAAAACCCTAATTTCCTTTCGTTCTCTATTCGTCACGCGTTTATTTATTTTTACAATATTAATGTAACTGCTCATGGGATGTAATAGTTTAATTAGGACTTTTTGTTTATTTATCGTTTTGACGGTTTTTTGGCTATGTAATTGATACCCGAAGCCTTGTAATAGCGTAGCTTTATTTTCCGCATTTTAATTTCTGCAAATATTAATTGTTAGATGTATGATAATAGGGTTGCATGACAAGAATGTATGTTAAAATTAAAACAATTAGCAAACCCTAAATGTGCAAAGATAATAACTTGAAATTGAATCACTCGCACATGCGCACTCCTAGGGTATACTCTCACTTCGGTTGCCTTCGGTAAACGATCATTAAGTATATGGTATTTTAGTGGTCGCTCTTTTGTCTAAACAAAGATCAAATGTCCCATTCGGAAAGGTTGCCTCGAAATTATTGCCTCGAATATGATCTTAAGACATTAGGGTTATTACTAAGATTTCCTAACATTGCTTCAGTGGTCGTACGTACCTTTCGAATTGACCCTTACAACTCCAACGACGGTGCTACCTACTCAATAATAGTAGGATAGCGCTGTCTAAAGGAAACAAGAAATAAAACATTCTTTTTTCGAGTAGGTAGATGCTAGTAGGTACTTGCTCAAACAAACAAACTTTTTCCACACTTACACTATTTTCAAACAAAGTTTTCAAAACGACTTCGTAACACTTTTGAAGACAGAAGCTAGGGTTAAATCAAAGTAAAACAAAAACTTTTCAAAACACACAAACACGGAAGCAATTTTTAAAATGATGAGCAAGTACCTAAGAGCCCATGGAAAACCATGGATAGAAAGGGTGCTAATACCTTCCCTTTCTATAATCTATCCCCCGTACTCAAAATCTCGAAAAAGGAATTTTTCTGTGCTTTTTTCCTTTCCAGTTGGATAAAATAAAAGTCGGTGGCGACTCGTGCTTACTGCGACATTTTGCGAACATAAACATAAAACGCAAACCAGCATTTTCCTAAAAACCGTCAGGTTCTGCCACCGTATCACAGAACTGGCGACTCTGCTGGGGAGAAATAAGTGGGGTATACCTTAGGATTAGTTCATCATATTGCTTCTATTGTTTGATTTGATTGCTTTACTTTTGAGGGCTTTGTATTGGAGTTACTATAGATCCTAACTCGGATTTAGGGAACACCTTTTAGGTAAGTAACAATAAACTATGAGGGAACTGTACGGCATAGACCGATACGGTTGAAGCAATAGCTATGTTGATGTGGAACATTGGTTGGTACCGGTATCCCTTGTGGAGAAACGAGGATAATACGAGGCTGCTATGTGTGTTGTTAAGCATCAACTGACCTTAGAACCTATAATTGACCAACTTGGCCATAGGAAGTAGTGAGATAGCCGATCTCGGTGTAAAGTTGGAAACTGGTTGATACTCGATACTACACTCATTGAGACCATACTCTCGAGATAGTTTCGGCCGCAAGAAAAGATTGAGTGATCTGAAACCATGACCGATGGAGGATGGTCAATGATATTGAGAACCTCTAGAACCCGGTTACTATTATTAGTACAGGTTGAAACCAACTGAACTTTAAGAGGGTAGTACCTCGACTCCACGCAAGCTTGAAACTTAAGGGTTCTTATTAGACTTGTTTGCCTTTACCATTCCTGTTATCTGCTATACCTGTTGTGTGCTTTTATCATGACATCATGCATCATAACATAGCGTGCATACTTCATTACGCTAACCATTTCAAAGACCGAGGGGATTTATCATTGTTCTGTTTTGCAGATTATGGCTTCTATGCGCAGAAATACTATTCGGGTTAACTTCGTGCAAACACCTGCTCAGCTCAGAGAATTAGTCTCAAAAGTTCCAGATACTTCTTTATTCGTTAGAAGACATGGTCAGATACTTAGTTTGGTCACTTCAAAGTTGAATGAGCAGATGATAAGCGTCCTTTTCCAGTTCTTCGATCCGGTTCATCATTGTTTTAACTTCCCGAATTATCAGCTAGTTCCCACTTTGGAGGAGTTTTCTTATTTACTGGGCATATCCATCCTCGAGAAGACACCCTTCACAGGTTTGGAGGAGGTTCCTAGACCCGAGGACATTGCTTTAGCCTTACATCTAAAAAGGGCTGATGTAGTATCCAACTGGGAGACACGTAGCGAGGTTAAAGGTTTCTTGGCTAAGTTTCTGATGGATCAAGCTCAACAATTCTGGGATAACTTGGATTTTCAGGCTTTTGAAGACATCTTGGCTCTCCTCATCTACGACTTAGTTCTTTTCCCGAATCCAGATTCCTTCATAGATGTGAATGCGGTTAAGATCTTCCTGTCCCGCAATCCAGTACCTACTCTGCTTGGTGATATCCTGCATGCCCTCTATACTCGTACCGTGCGAAGAAGAGGGACTCTCATGTGTTGCATGCCGCTGCTGGCGAGGTGGTTTATTTCGCACCTCCCCAAGTATATATTGAATAATTAAGAAGGTTTAGGTTGGGCTTACAGGATAATGTCTCTTGCCCATACAGACATTCTATGGAGTTCCAAGGCTATGGAAAATATTGCTGTCATTGATTGATATGGGGAATACCCTAATGTCCCATTGCTCGGAATTAAAGGGGAAATAACCTGCAGTCCTTGCTTGGCTTTACGACAGTTTGGTCGCGCTCGGAGAGACGATCCTCATGAACTACTTCTTACAGATATTGTCTTTGACTACAAGGGGAACGTTGATGAGCATCGCCGAAGGTTTATACGAGCCTGGGGCATGGTGAACAGGTCTGACCCTCACGAGCTAGGACTGAAGACTTCTCTCCCTATGCAACCTTATCTCTAGTGGGTCCGAGCTCGGGTTCAAAAGCTTGGTATGCCTTATGAAGCTGTTTTGCCTGTGATTGTAGAGCATACTAATGAAGAGGGCGTTCCTTATACAGTCCTTTATCCCTACACGCCTACTGATCTTGGGGCATTGAAGAGATCTTGGATTCAGCTGAAGGAAGAAAGGGATACCTACCGGGAGAAGTATCATGAGCAAGAGAGGAAGATCTTGAAGCTCACGAGGCAACTTGAGAATGAAAGGACAATCAATGATTATGTCAGCATGAAGGGGAAGCGACCATGGGATTTCTGATATCTTTTATTGTTTCTAGTTTAGATTTTCTTTTCAGTTATTTCTTTGTAAAAGCCTTAAAAGACATTGTTAAACATTTTTACAAGTTTAATCTAATGAAAATTTGTTTATTTCTTGGTTTGCAAATTTGAATCTCCCAAAGTCTTTGAAATCATTTCATACGCATCCCATTATCATACACATCATTACAGGTACCATTACAGGTTTCTCATTTTCTTCGCTGTTTATTTCAGCACGAAATGTCTTTTGAAATACATACTGATCAAGCCATCAAAGCTCTTCAGGCACAAAATGCCCATTTCCAAGAGATGTTCTTGAACTTGGCTAAAGGGCAAGAAGATTTGAAGACTCTCATCCTGAAAGAGAAGAAGAAGAAGAAGAAGAAGAAGAAGGTGGTTCTTCTGAATATGGGTCACAAATTTGGGAATAGGTTGCAACAGGAAGCTGATCTGTCTCATTCATCCAAAGGAGGAGAGAATCAAGAGGAAGAAAAGGGTCCTAGTCCCGTAATCTCTGATAATGATACTGATTTTGATAATGAACAGTACCCTCCTGCTGAGGATGGGTACAAACAACTTGAAGACCGTATGAGTGCTATGGAGATTCAGAAGATTCCTGGTTTGGATTTCGGAGATTTGGGACTGGCATCTGGAGTGGTGATCCCTCATAAGTTCAAACCTCCAGTTTTCTCCAAGTACGATGGAGTATCATGTCCAAAACTCCATCTCCGCTCGTACGTCAGAAAAATTCAACCTTACACTGCTGATAGGAATTTATGGGTACATTTCTTTCAAGATAGTCTGTCAAGGACTCAGCTTGAATGGTTTTATCAATTGGAAAGAGATAATGTCCGAAACTGGGAGGACCTTGCTGCTGCTTTCTACAGGCAGTACCAGTATAACGCCGACCTTGCTCCCACTCGTACTCAGCTTCACAGTATGTCTATGGGTGCAGGCAAAGGCTTTAAGGACTATGCTCAGAAGTGGAGAGAACTGGCTGGAAGAGTCCATCCCCCTCTGTCTGATAGGGAGTTGGTTGATATGTTTCTAGGGACGTTGTCTGGTCCATTTTTCAATCATCTGATCGGTAGTTCATCATCCGGGTTTATTGAATTGATCTTGACTGGGGAAAGAGTAGAAGCTGGTATCCGAAGTGGTAAGATACAGAAAGGTACTTCATCAAGTACATAAAAGAAGTCTTTCACCGGTAAGAAAGAGGCCAGTGCAATTTACAGTTCGAGGATCCAAAATCGACCTGAACACCGTCAAGCAGTGAATGCAGTAGTAATATCAAGACCCATCGTTGCCCCACAACGCAACAATCAGAAAAGAATGGAGAGGCCGCAGAGACAATACACTCGGCTTAATATGACCCTGTCACAAATTCTGCCGCAATTGTTAAAGACCAACCTAGTAACTCTGAGGGAAGCCCCGAAGAATCCCAGCACCACATTTCCGCTATATAATCCAAACGCCCGCTGTGCCTATCACTTTGATAGCCCGGGTCATGATATGAACAATTGTTGGGCTTTGAAAAATAAGGTGCAAGATTTGATTGAAGCTAAAGAGATTGAGTTCGACGCTCCAGAGAAACCCAACATCATAACTGCACCAATGCCCAAGCATGATCAGGGAGTGAATGAAATTGGGGATGATGAAGAAAAGTCAGATATCGACAGCTGGATTTACCAGACTACCAACGGTGGCTTGAACAACTGGACGACGAAGGACTTTATGCTCGTTTCTTTTATTACACAGTAATAGACTTTTGTTTTGAAATTTGTAACAGACAGTTTAAAACTTTATGGTACGGTGCTTTGCTCGAGGCACCTTGGCTTTGTTTGTGAGGGCTTATTATCTGTCATTTCCATATATCATCAATAAAGTATTGGATGTTTTCTTGCATTACAAATTTTGCGCTCTTTGTTTTTCATTTCTATCTCACACTTTATAAAAACAACTATTGTCTTACACACACTCACATATCATAATGCAGATCCACATCCACTCTGGATCCCATTGATAACGACTCTGCTACTGCCTGTTATAACTTCGAAAATCCGATCAACCAAGCCGAGGACGAAGGTGAGGATGATTGTGAAGTGCTTGGGGAGCTTGCTAGACTGTTACTATAGGAAGAGAGGGCCATACAGCCGCATGAAGAGCCAATGAAATCAGTGAATTTGGGTACAGAGGAAGACAAGAAAGAAGTCAATATAGGTGCAAATCTGGAGCCTAGTGTCAAGCAACGGTTGATACAGATGCTATACGACTATGTTGAGGTCTTCGCCTGGTCTTATGAAGATATTCCTGGTTTAGATACTGATATCATGGTTCACCGTCTTCCAACTAAAGAAGACTGCCCTACGGTAAAGCAGAAGGTTCACCGTATGCGCCCCGAAATGTCTGAGAAAATCAAAGCTGAGGTCATGAAACAGTTTGACGCCAGATTTCTAGCTGTTACTTCTTACCCACAGTGGGTTGCCAACGTTGTTCCGGTGCCGAAGAAGGATGGTAAAGTATGTATGTGTGTAAACTATATAGATCTGAACAGGGCGAGCCCCAAGGATGATTTCCCTCTGCCTCATATCGATGTTCTGGTCGACAACACCGCATAGCATAATGTCTTCTCCTTTATGGATGATTTTTCTGGTTACAATCAGATTAAGATGGCTCCCGAGGATATGGAGAATACAACCTTTGTTACACAGTGAGGCACCTTCTGTTACAAGGTAATGCCTTTCGGGTTGAAGAATGTCGGGGCAACTTATCAGCACGCTATGGTCGCTTTGTTCCACGACATGATTCACCATGAGATTGAGGTTTACGTTGATGACATGATTGCAAGGTCCCAGACTGAGGAAGAACATCTTGACCATCTCCAGAAACTATTCGGAAGGTTGAAGATGTACAAGCTGAGGTTAAACCCGAACAAGTGCACCTTCGGGGTAAGGTCTGGTAAGCTGTTGGGTTTCGTCGTTAGTGATAAAGGTATTCAGGTGGATCCTACAAAGGTGAAGGCTATACAGGAGATTCCAGCTCCCCAAACAGAAAAGGAAGTTAGAGGTTTTTTGGGACGTCTGAATTACATTGCCCGATTCATTTCACATCTGACTGCTACTTGTGAGCCAATCTTCAAGCTGCTGAAGAAAGATCAAGTGGTAAAATGGAATGATGAATGTCAGACCGCTTTCGAAAGGATCAAGGAATATCTCCAAGAGCCATCAATTCTGATGCCTCCAGTTGAAGGAAGACCTTTGATTTTATACTTGACAATGCTAAACAATTCAATGGGGTGCGTGCTGGGGCAGCATGATGAGTCTGGCCGAAAAGAGCATGCTATTTACTACCTTAGCAAAAAGTTTACCGACTGTGAGACCCGATACTCACTTCTCGAGAAAACTTGCCGCGCTTTGGCATGGGCTGCTCGCCGGCTGAGACAGTATATGCTGACTCACACCACCTTATTGATATCAAAGATGGACCCAATCAAGTATATCTTCGAAAAGCATGCCTTGTCCAGAAGAATAGCAAGATGGCAGATGATCTTAACTGAGTATGACATCCAATACACAACCCAAAAAGCAATCAAAGGGAGTGTGTTGGCAAATCAGTTGGCGCATCAAGCCGTGGATGATTACCAATCCATGAATTTCGAGTTCCCGGATGAGAACATCATGTTTGTGACTGACTGTGAAGAACCTGGACCAGATGAAGGAACTGAGGAGGGATCCCGATGGTCCATGTATTTTGATGGAGCATCAAACGCATTGGGCAATGGCATTGGCGCTGTGATCATATCTCCTAAGGGCTGTCATACTCCATTCACCGCCCGATTATGTTTTAACTGCACCAACAATATGGCGGAGTATGAAGCATGCATCATGGGCCTTCGAGCCGCTATTGATCTAAGGATTAAGTTCTTGAGTGTATTCGGAGATTCCGCTCTCGTGACCAGTCAGATTAAAGGCGAGTGGGATATGAAGCACCCAAATCTTATTCCTTACAAAGAGTATGTATTGACTTTGCTTCCGCACTTCGAGGAGATAACCTTTGAACACTTCCCCAGAGAAGAGAATCAGTTAGAGGACGCGCTAGCTACCATGTCTTCTATGTTCAAAGTCAGGTGGGACAATGAAACTCCCCAGATTACCATTGATAGGTTAGACAAATCCGCACATTGCTGTGATATTGAGACTGAAGAGGTAGCAGATAAACCCTGGTTTCATGAGGTAAAGAGGTATCTTGAGGCTCAAGAGTACCCTGAGGGTGAATCTGTTAATGATAAGAAGTTTTTGAGGAGGTTCGCTGCGAAGTTCTTCATCAGTAATGGTCTCCTTTACAAGCGTAACCATGACTCAACCTTACTGCGATGTGTGGACAAGAACGAGGCAGAAAGGATTATGGCAGAGTTACATGAAGGTACCTTCGGAACTCATTCTAGCGGACATACCATGGCAAAGAAAATCCTACGGGCAGGATATTATTGGTCTACTATGGAAGCCGACTGTTATCAGCATTCTCGGACCTGTCATAAGTGTCAAGTCTATGCTGATAAGGTGCATGTACCTCCAGTTCCTCTAAATGTCTTGACAACTCCTTGACCTTTTGCAATGTGGGGCATCGACATGATTGGTGAGATCAAACCTACTGCGTCTAACGGGCATCGTTTCATCCTGGTAGCAATTGATTATTTTACAAAGTGGGTTGAGGCAGCTTCCTTTGCTACAATAACCAAGAACGTCGTGGCGTGGTTCATCCAACACAACTTGATCTGTCGATACGGTGTACCAGAGAGGATCATTACGGATAATGGTACAAATCTCAACAATACGATGATCCCGAACTCTACAAACATTTCAAGATACAGCATCACAACTCTTCTCCTTACCGACCGAAGATGAATGGGGCTGTTGAAGCGGCTAATAAAAATATCAAGAAGATTGTGCAGAAGATGACGGTGACATACAAAGACTGGCACAAGATGCTATCATTCTCTCTTCATGGGTACTGCACCTCAGCGCGGACATCAACAGGGGAAACGCCCTACTCTCTGGTGTATGGCATGGAGGCATTCTTACCCATTGAAGTCCAGATACCCCCTCTCCGGATTATGAAGGATGCATGTTTGAGCAAAGACGATTGGATCCAGACCCGGCTTGATCAGCTGAATTTAATCGATGAAAAGAGACTTACTACTATTTGTCATGGTCAGACGTATCAAAAACGAATGATCAAGGCATTTAACAAGAAAGTCAGACGACAAGAGTATCAAGTTGGGGATCTGGTGATCAAGCGCATCATACTGCTGCAAGGTGATCCCAGGGGAAAATGGACCCCCACTTATGAAGGGCCATTTGTGGTTAAGAACATTTTCTCAGGAGGAGCTATGATTCTAACCACCGTGGATGGTGACGACCTACCTCACCCCGTCAATGCAGACATAGTGAAAAAATACTACGCATAATCAAAGACCTGCTAGGTCGACTGGCCTAGGAAAAAATAAGGGCTTCCTGGCGGACCAAAAGGGTTAGGGAAAAAATAAGGGATGCAAATAATAAAAATTGTACACCCGGCAAGTCGAAAACCTGAAAAGGCGGCTTGGGCAAAAAAGGGTATCTCGATCGACTGAAAACCAGAAAGGGCGGTCCAGGAAAAAATTAGGGATTAGAGCGTAACACTATGTCTCATTGGATCATCTTGCAACCAGACTTCGGTATCGACTATCAAGCTCGGACGGTGCCAATCAATATGATCTACCTTCAACCAAGTAGCAAAGTGATGATATGCTCGAAGATATAAAGCCAGTAACAGAGTTGAAACCCAGTGGGATTATTCACATAGCTGTTTTTCTTTTTTTTTCACAAATTGTATAAGTTCTATCATTTCGGCGGCGTTCTCTTACTAGGACGTCATCCTCTTGTACAAAACGCCTATTATAGGCCAACTTCAAAATCAATACAATTCATTTTACAACAAATTTCAAACTCGTGTTTTCTTTTTCTGTTTTGTTTTGCAAGAACGTCCAATGATTCATTTTTGATATATGCATTTGAAAATAATTGTTGCTCATAAATATTTACATGCGAAACAAAAGACGATTACTCGTAATACTAGGAACAGGGGAAAATAAGAAATGTCCAAACCTTACAGTTGCTCTACCCACCAGGTACAGGGATAAACCCAGCTGGAGAATATGACTAAAGGTATATACACTCCCTGCAGAGCAAGAGGTACTAAAATAAAATGATGTTAATTCTCCCTAAGCAGAGTTCATCTATCACCAGCATTGGAAGACCATCCCCAGTGGAGTTTATTTCTTCCACAAACAAAAACTTTATCCCCGACAGAGTTTATCATCTCCAGCAACGGTAGTTCATCCACAACCAAGGTTATTTCTCCAAGTCAGCAGGTCTCCTGACAAAGTATCTCTTCCCCACAGAGTCTTTCTCTCGCCAGTTTATTCTCCAACAGAGTTATCCTCCCACCAATTTATTCTAAAATCATCTTCGGTCGTTATCTCCAGCAAGTGAAACTCTTCATATTCTCCAGCAGCAGTCCGAGATTTATTTTCCCCAACTAGAGAACATCATAAAAACATTGCATTTCCATACATCATGGCATACGCATATGCATCATACAACATAATCTCATTTATTTTGAGAACATCGATGCTCGATGCATGTCATACATCATGACATTACATATGGCTAACCCTTTACATTTCAGGAAAAGATACTATCAAATTCTCACAAAGTTCAAGCTATGAAGCCCGGATCCGATTGGATAATATCTTGATTCCTCCATCATATTGTGAAGCCCGGAGAACGACCGGATAACAGTATCAGAATACCGCAAAGCCTGGATTACGACCAGATAGTGGTTTATCTCAGATTCAAGCTATGAAGCCCGGAAATCGACCGGATAATAGTTTAATCCCCAACAAGTTATTGTGAAGCCTAGACTACGACCAGATAGCAATACAAGACCTCATGAAGCCTGGACTCGACCAGATAATGGTAGAAGACGTTGTGAAGCCTGGATTACGACCAGATAGTAGCCAAGAATACTATGAAGCCTGGAGTCGACCAGATAGTGGTATATCTTTAATGCAAGTTATGAAGCCCAGATTCGACCGGATAATATCTTGAGTTCCCCGAACACCATGAAGCCTGGATTCGACCGGATAATGGTATGACACATCGTGAAGCCTGGATTACGACCAGATAGCGGTAAAAGACACTGAAGCCTGGATTACGACCAGATAACATTGAGGGACACTGTGAAGCTTGGATTTCGACCAAATAGCAGTTCACCCGGCCAATTACTATTAAGCCCGGAGTCAACCGGATATTAGTAGGCCTTGAAATCTAATGGAAGCCCGGATGCGACTGGATAACCACTTGATTTCTTCTGAAGCCTGGATTTCGACCAGATAAGAAGTAAGGTATTGTGAAGCCTGGATTCGACCAGATAGCAGTACAAGACACCATGAAGCCTGGTTTCGACCAGATAATGGTATAAAACATCGTGAAGCCTGGATTACGACCAATAGCGGTACAAGACATTGCAAATCTTGGATTTAGACCAAATAGCAATTTTACCTGGACAATTACTAAGAAGCCCAAAGTCGACCGAATATTAGTATGCCCTAAATTCAAGTTAAAGCCCGGATGCGACCGGATAACAACTGAATTCCTTCTGAAGCCTAGATTACGACCAGATAAGAATTGAGAAATTGCGAAGCCTGGATTATAACTGGATAGCAAGTTTAATCTCATCTCCCCAGTAAGTCACTGTAAAGCCTAAATTACGACCAGATAGCCGTCAATCTTATCACTATGAAGCATGGAACACGACCAGATAGTAGTTCATTTTCACCTCTGCGACCAAGAGACGATTCCCCAGTAGAATAACAGATGACCGAAGCTCCTAAAATTCAACTTTCTCTCAAGACAGAGACCGACATTCCCCATCGGAATCTTCCTCAACAAAATGTAGGCAAGCTCTCGCTAGGGAATCTCTTAGGCGATCGACACTTCTTATGATGGCATCTTTAAGCCCATCCTCCAACATCAACTTCCAAATGGAATCTATAAGCCCATTCCCGACATCATAAGACAAGTACCACTTCATGCGAGTGCAAATTTCTGGGCACTCTAGTGTTCAATCATCTTCAACCCTCGGATCACGAAAGGCAGACAAGCCAATCTACATCCTCAGGTTTAAGAAGATTGAACAGGGGAAGCTGTTGTACCCCAAAATTTTTCCTCCTATATTTCTTAATACATTTCAAGTGAGATCCTCAAATTGCCCAAGGAAGTCCAAGGGTTGACCAGACAAACTCTCCTAAGGCAGTCTACCTCAAATGAGGGTTTCATGTTGCTTCAAGATACTTGAGTCCAAGGGATCCCAAATTCTAACCATTGTCCTAATATGTTCTCAAGATCATCCATGTCAAGTTTCAAGCCTTGCAGAGAAAGTTTGCTCAGTCAATTGCTCAAAGGCCTGAAAATCGACTATACAAGGGCAAAAGTCAACTGTAGCCCACATGCAGTCAAACTTCAAGATTTTTGGTCAAAATCCTCATTTTGAAGTATTATTCATCATTTTATCAAGGGTTGATCATGATTCATCAAGGATTGTTCACAATTCATCAAAACCCAAAAGTTGCTAAATTAGGATTTTGCAGGAAAAGTCAACTCAACTTTGACCAAGCATAACTTTCTCATACTTTATGAGAAATGACCCATCCAAAGCTAATTTTGAAGAGGATTCAATGCTATACAATCCATATTCATCTACCAAGTTCAAAATATGAATTCACAAGAAGTTATGAATTTGGACATTATAGGTCATTTTGAAAAGTCAACAAAAAACACCTTTTTTGTCAAAGCTTCATACATGAACATGGAAGACTCAATTGAGATGACACCAAAAGGGTTGCTTAGATGACACCTTGAGCTTTCTACAAATTCAAAGAACACCTTCAAAGAGTCAAAATTGAAGAAGTTATGCATTGGTGAAGTTGATCTTTTTTGCAAAATTGCCAAAAGTCAAAAGTGCCTCAAATTGCAATTTTTGTCAAATGGGCCTAACTTTTTGCATTTGTTTTGAGTTGGTAGAATGGTCCACGAACCCTAGCTCTTTCCACTTGTCTTTATCTTATTTTTACTATTTATTTTGATTTTTTATTTCAATTAAATCAATTTAAATCAAAATAAATCATGAAAATATCCAAACCATTCAAACCTTAAGATTTTGTGCACATTTCAGGTCCCATATACAGCTAGCAAGTGAATCAAATTGTGCAAGGCATGGTTGGGAATAAAAAGATTGATTTTGGCCTATTTTGGAAAGATTTTCATGGAAATAAAATCAAGATCAAAAAACACAATTGACAAAGATTGAAGGCATATTTGTAACCCTAATTTGTTCCTTGGTATATAGTGGACAAAAGCAGATCAAAAGGACAAGGTTTGGAGGCGTGGAGAGGAAGAACAAAACTTGAAAAATCACCAAAAAGTGCTGACTTGATTTCATACTTCTAGGCGTTTACAAGACTCCCAAGCCATCTTATTCGCTTCCTGGGCATACAAGGAAGCTATACCAATCAAAAACAAGCATCCTCGTGCCCAGAATTCATCTCCACGACCCTCACGGTTTGGAATTTTTTTAAAAATCGTATTCCTTTATTCTTGCATCTTTATCATATTTCAATACCATATTTGTAATCTTCATCATATTTGCAAGCTAACGGTACCATTTAATTTCATTTTTGCTAACTGTATAAGAATTCACCATTGCTAGGGTTTCTTTGTGTGTTTTGGGTTTTTTCTGTACAGGAAAAATTGGTCCATAAAAAGGGTGCCATGATGATCATAGGGTCAGGACGATTGGATCTACATCATTAAATTTCGTTTATCATGTCCGTGTGAGGTTTTGAAACAAGCAGGGGTTATAGCGACGGACGTTTGTCCGTAGGTAAAAGTCTCTGACTTTTACTAATGGAGAGAGGTTGGGGACGATGGCGTGGCACCATCCCATTAGCCTATTTGAAAATTCACACGCCGGGGTTAATATATTATGTTTTTTAATATAATATTTGTTGTGTCCTTTGTATACAACAAACACGTTTGGTTCAGTTGGTGTGAAGGTAGGTGAAAAGGCTATAGGGCCTGGGTTCGAATCCCAGGTCCCTCGTATTCTTCAATATTATTTTGTCTTGTGTAATCATGCGCTTGTACAGACCAAGACTCCACCACGTGCCATCAGCTTGCAGCCACTAGATCTGAAGCAGATTTAATCCAAAGGTCATCATGTGATGATCCATCATGCATCCCAGTCAAAGTGCAACGCTGGATCCAGGAAGTCAATGTGGACCAGGGATTTTGGGCCTAAAAGCTTGCTATCAACACCCCTCTAATTTGCTGATTACAGGCCAAATACCTCTTTTCATTTACTCTTTTATATTTTCTTTTATTTAATTTATTTAAATTATTTTATTAACACACAAAATTAATTATATTTTATAAAATCATAAAACCAATTTTTTCATCAAAATTAGATTTAGGTTTTATTTTTATAAAAATTAATTTAGTTGGTTAATTTAATTTATTAGGTAACTTTAATTCTTTTTATGAATAAATTAAAATCAATTAGGAGAATTAGGGTTTTTGTCTAATTTAATTTTTATTCCTCTTTTCTTAAAAAATAACCAAAACACAAAAATAGGTCAAATAATTATTTTCGTTAATTTAATTTAATTAGTAATTAAGTTTGTACATATTTAATTCAAACTCTTATTTTCTTAAAATAATCAAAAACAACAAAAATAATTTTTCTTTTAATTAGGTTAGGCGGGGTCAAAACCCTAATTTTCTTTCGTTCTCTATTCGTCGCACATTTATTTATTTTTACAATATTAATGTAACTGCTCATGGGATGTAATAGTTTAATTAGGACTTTTTGTTTATTTATCGTTTTGATGGTTTTTTGGCTATGTAATTGATACCCGAAGCCTTGTAATAGCGTAACTTTATTTTCTGCATTTTAATTTCCGCAAATATTAATTGTTAGATGTATGATAATAGGGTTGCATGACAAGAATGTATGTTAAAATTAAAACATTAACAAACCCTAAATGTGCAAAGATAATAACTTGAAATTGAATCACTCGCACATGCGCACTCCTAGGGTATACTCTCACTTCGGTTGCCTTCGGTAAATGATCATTAAGTATAGGGTATTTTAGTGGTCACTATTTTGTCTAAACAAAGATTAAATGTCCCGTTCGGAAAGGTTGCCTCAGAATTGTTGCCTCGAATATGATCTTAAGACATTAGGGTTATTACTAAGATGTCCTAACATTGCTTTAGTGGTCGTACGTCCCTTTCGAATTGACCCTTACAACTCCAACGACGGTGCTACCTACTCACTAATAGTAGGATATCGCTGTCTAAAGGAAACAAGAACATAAACATTCTTTTTTCGAGTAGGTAGATGCTAGTAGGTACTTGCTCAAACAAACAAACTTTTTCCACACTTACACTCTTTTCAAACAAAGTTTTCAAAACGACTTCGTAACACTCTTGAAGAAAGAAGCAAGGGTTAAATCGAAGTAAAACAAAAACTTTTCAAAACACACAAACACGGAAGCAATTTTTAAAATGATGAGCAAGTACCTAAGAGCCCATGGAAAACCATGGATAGAAAGGGTGCTAATACCTTCCCTTTCTATAATCTACCCCCCGTACTCAAAATCTCGAAAAAGGAATTTTTCTATGCTTTTGTCCTTTCCAGTTGGATAAAATAAAAGTCGGTGGCGACTCTTGCTTACCGCGACATTTTGTGAACACAAACGCAAAACGCAAACCAGTATTTTCCTAAAAACCGTCCGGTTCTGCCACCGTATCACACGTACGTCATGATATATGAACATGAAATGCTATTGTGGCACGTCTGAGTTTGGGAAAATAAATCCCTGAATGCTGTTGGAGAGTACTGGGAATTACATTCCTGATCGTAGTAGAAAAAGTGGTTCTTCTACTTCCGCTGGAGATGGCGAACCGGAGATGACTATGTTGGGGATTTGCCCCTTGTTTATGGATATTCTGCTAAGGAGAGACTCTACTTGAGAACAACTCTGTAAGGGAATAATTCTGTTGGGGAAAGAAGCTTCCATAGCTAAAGGGATAAACTCTGTCAGGGATTGAGCTTCTGTATTCAGAGAAATAAACTTTGTTCGGGAGAAAACTTTATGACCCGCTTGCGATTATGAAATTCGATTGGGGAATATAGATGTCGATTCTCTGAAGGAACTTTGTTGGGGAACGTAGCTCCTGTTTGAGGGAGCCGAGATCAAAACTTTGGTTGCCTCTACTCTGTGGGGAGTGTAGATGTTACTGGGACACATGCTGAGGATATGACAATGACTTCGTATCAAGACTTTTCTGCCCCGGTACCTGCTGGAGAAAGTGCCTGCGGAGGCCTTGTGGATTGAGTGTTATCCCAACTTATGAGGTGCTTGGTAACTTCCGATCAAAATGATAAGTCTTCTAATGATTGGCAAGTGACAATATGATGGGACATAGTCGTACGCTTTAATCCCTAATTTTTGCCTGGATTGTCTTTTTAGATTTTTAGTCCACCGAGATACCCTTTTTTTCCCAAGCCGCCTTTTTAGGTTTTCGACTTGCCAGGTGTACAAATGTTTCTTATGTATATCTCTAACTTTTTCCTGAACTTTTTTGGTTCGTCGGAATTCCCTTACTTTTGCCTAGGTATGTCAACCTAGTGGGTCTTTGTTCATGTGTAGTATTTTTCGACTATGTCCATGTTCACCATGTATAGAGAATTATCATTGTCCATAGTAGTAAGTGTTGCCACACTACCAGAAGATGTTTGTTTGATTGTACAAGATTCGTTATTGGAATTCATGCCCAATGCCCCAAGGGATTCAGATGGAGATCTGCCTCAGGCTATTTGGCATCTTTGAGAGATTCCTTGAATCTTGACTTGACTTCCCCAGACGATGGACAATGATCATGCCATGCCCCTTGGTTGGAAGTGTTTTTCCACTTGAGGTGATCCTTTTCATTGAGAAGGTATTTTTTGTTCACTAGATATTCGTCATGCGAATCTCTATGCTGTTGAACAAATAGTCATATAGAAACAATAATATTTTAAGAATGCAAAGCTTATGTCTATCTTGAAATTTTTGAAAATGTGTTTCTCATTAAAACAAGCAAATTTTGTAAAATGTGATGTCAACTCAGGATTTACAGCAAGTCCTACAGGAGTCAGGATACCTTTTGTAACAATATGCTTTCGAACTAACCCATGCTTCAACTAGGACTTTTAAGGGTTATAACGTGGTATGGTTCACGGTTCAAGAAATAAAGGATAAAGGCTTAAAATTTATTTGTACCCACCCGCTCTTTGTGATGTTCTTCAGTCCTATGCTCAGTTAATTGCGCGTTTAGAATCCCAATTGAGTTCTGGAATATTGTCCTTGATGTTCCGGTGATGGTTCGGATATTGAAAGTTTTCTTGAAAAAGGCAGTCATTTTGTAATCTTTTTTTTTGCCGAGGATTTGTAGTAACCTCTTTTTTTGGTTTTACTATCTCTGTCTTTTTCCTGAACTGTTTCTTTTGTGATTATAGTCAGCGGGATGCCCCAGTTTTTTTCCTTAAGTCTCCTTCATAGGTTTTGACTTAGCGGACTTTTATTTTGAGAGATAATGACTGCCTGTCTTGACGATTATGCGGAACCATCACCGTATTTTGATTTGGAAGGACGTCTTTGATGCCATTCATTGTGTATGAAGCGGAAGATTGCGAATGAATGCGCCTCTGAATTAACTGAGAAGACTACCCTGCCCCAGGTTATGATTAAGGGTTTTAATTAGTGTGAAAAGAAAAAATCCTACTTCTTTGGCTCAAAGGGGCTGACTAGGGATTATCTTCCTTATAACTCCTTTGTTTGGGATTTGAAATAACGCTTGTACATCGTCAGTGGGGTCTGTTCAAAAGCATAATGTAGAGGTTGTGGTATCATTTTCGTCATCCTCCCTCTAAAGGCTTACAACTTTTTAGTCGAGAGTTTAATATCACAAAAAGGAATGGAGTTTAAATATAGTGAATACGAATGAATTGATTCAGAATAGACATATGCAATGCATTGATAAGTAACAAAGTTTGACATGAATAAATATTCGAACAATCAAAAGAAAATTACAAATTGAAAATTCTAATGAACGAAAAGCCCTCTTGTTAGAACTTGTCACTTCAAATGGTAGGCCTTGGAGGATTGACAAAAACATTCCAATTGACCATCTTGTGTGAATTCTAATGCTGCTTCATCAATCAGGTCTTGAATTTTGTATTTCAACCTCCAACAGTTGTCAGTATCATGCCCCAGAATGTTGGAGTGATATGCATACCTTGCACCAGGAATGTAGTTAGGCGAAGAAGTCTTAGGATTCGGATGAGGTCCTATCAACGTAACCAGATTCATCTTCAACATGTGTTATAAAGCTTGAGCCAACAGCATGTTGAGTTTGGTAAACTGCCTCTTGGGTGTATCTGGCTTACTCTGATTAACCCGTTGTTTTTGGCGAGGTTGTTGTTGGACCCGTGAGGTAGTAGAAATTTGGAAAGGTCCACTCTTCACCAAACCAAAATCTTGTCTTCTTGGAGGTTGATCAATGACTTGGTCCCCGGCCTCAACTGTTTGCTTCATACTGTTGTATCCGTCTTGATGAAGTTGGTTAATGATGGCTTTCAGCTCTTCTTGCCTTCGGGCTAGGCCTTGGATAAGAGCCATCTGCCCCAGCATCTGGGTTCTCATTGCACCTACCTCAACTTGCAGTTGTTCCAGCCGTTCGTCCTTATTGTCTTCAGGACTTTTCTTGGCCAAGTTCCCAACGAGGAGTGTTTTCAACTCTTCCCGCCCCTTGAATAGGTTTAGGAATATGTCCCTGAACTGAGCTTCTTGAGTTTGAAGATCTCAGTTGTCTTGTTTGAGAGCCATTGCTGAAATAAACAGCGAGAACATGAGAGACCTGTACTGGAAGACCTGTTATGCAACGATATGTATGATTTATGTATGCAATGTTTTCAAGGATCTCGCGGGGTAAACAAGAAACTGTTAGAATTTGGTTGCTGTTTGATTGGATAAACTTCGTGTCGTTAAGAGTCCTTCTTCAAGAGTCAAGCTCACCATATCGAGTGGGTCATAGACACTGACTCAAGTTATCATGTTTTTATCTCTAGACGACATTGGCTAGAGGAAAATAAATCCCCTTGGCCATTGTTAGACGTCTGATTTACCATAACCTGCATCACAAACCCTTGAGATACTTGAAATGGTTAAGGAAATGTTAAGGCATGATGTTATGATGTGTATGCTATGCGTTTAAGCAAAAGTGTGAGGTGATGTAAGCAAGTAAACCCGGTAAGAAATCCAAGTTATTGGATAAGGACTGTAAACAAAACCTGCAAGGAACCCATGTTGTCAGATAATAAAACTGTGCAATTAGTTCAAGTTGAAATAACCCAAACAGTTCCCATAAATATAAAGCAAGCAAGACAATTAAGAAAAAGCAATTAAATATGAATTATATCCTAAGGTTTACCCCACTTTATATTTCCCCAACAGAGTCACCAGTTCTATGATACGGTGGCAGAACCGAATGTTTAATATTGGTTTACATTTTGCGTTTTGTGTTCGCAAAATGTCGCGGTAAGCAAGAGTCGCCACCAACTTTTATTTCATCCAATCACGGAAAAGGAAAAAGAACAGAAAAAACCTTTTTTCGAGATATTCTGAGTATGGGGGGTAGATTATAGAAAGGGAAGGTGTTAGCACCCTTTCTATCCATGGTTTTCCATGGGCTCTTAGGCACTTTCTCATCTTTTTAAAATTGCTTATGTGTGTGTTTGCTTTGAAAATGTTTTACTTCGTGATAACCCTCGTGTCATTCCTCAAGGGTGTGACGAAGTTGTTTTTCGGAAACTGTTTTGAAAAGGTGTTAGTGTGAAAAGATTTGTTTTGAGCAAGTACTTAAGTTCTACCTACTCGAAAAAAGATTGTTCATTCTATTTCCTTTAGACAGCGCTATCCCACTATTAAGGAGTAGGTAGCACCGTCGTTGGAGTTTGCAAGGGACGTTCGAAAGGGACAAATACAATCACTAAAGCAATAGTTAGAAAACTTTAGTAGTAACCCTAGAGTCTTAAGATCTTTTCGAGGCAACGTTTCTGAGGCAACATTTCCGAGGCAACATTTCCGAGGCAACATTCGAATGGGACAATTTGATCTCTTTAGACTGGAGGGAAACCACTAAAATCTGCTATGCTTAACGATTGTTTACCGAAGGCAACCGAAGTGAGGTAAAGCCTAGGAGTGGATATGTGCACGTGATTTGTTTCAGTTATTTAATCTTTGCACATTAGGTGATCTACCGTTTTAATTTTTTCAGACATTCTTGCCATACAATCCTATTAGCCATACATCTAGATGGTTAAAGATTGCGGAAATTAAAAGCGAAAAAGTAAATCTAATTATTACAAGGCTTCAGGGGAAGAATTTTTTTTATTAATAACCAAGTATTAAAATAATATTTCGCAAATAACCGGATTTCGGAAAAAATTACGCAAATAACCATGTTTGAGATGGCTCCACAAAGGAGGAGCCATCTCAATTGGCACATGCACCTCTTTTTTTAAGGGAGGCGCCATCTCACTTGGCGCCTAAGTGCTTAGGGCAAGCCCTAAGCCAAGTGAGATGGCGCCTATGTACAAAATTAGGGCAAAAAAATTTTTTTTTTCTTTCCTGCGCGTTGCCTATTAGACAGAGATCAACAAAATGGATTTTTTATTTAAAAAAAAATAATTACATTCAACTGTTTTACATTAAAATAACAGTAAAAAAATGGATACAAAAAATACTGGGAAAAAAAAAGATACATCAGTGATCCCCAGGAACCCGGTAATGACCCCCAGTTCCGCATCCCCGTCCTCGCCTTTCTCTTGCTGGGTGCCGTCTCGTTTCCTGCTGCGGCAAGGTCGATGGCCCAGCGAAGTCAATGCGATCCGAATCCATAAAATCAGTAAGATCTCCATATCTCGAAGATCCGCTCTAGTACAGTCGGTTACCCATACCCTCAAAGTTTGGTCGTGTTGGCGGTGGGTGGGGTTCCATGGTTGGTCGGTAGCATTGGTCGTCTGAGTATGGGGGGTAGAAAGGAAATGGATCTTGGGGTGTTTGGTATTGTGGATGTTGGGTTGTTTGGTGATATGGTGGTTGATGGTAGGTTTGGTCGGCTTGGTCATAATCTTCTGACATTCCCATATCAGGGCTAAGGATGGATGTTGAGGGCGCCATATTGGGATATGTGGAAGACTGAAATTGTGTCTGGGGTATGTGGGTGTGCTGGTATTAGGGTTGGTATTGTGGTTGGGTTTGAGGCATATCCGGGTATTGGTAGTTTGGCGGTGATTGTGGTTGGTAGTACGACATTTGATTGTAGTTGTGTTGTGGTGGGGAATGTGGTTGTGTGTTTGTTGGTCTGTTTCTTCTTGGGGGTTGGTTTAAGGTTGATGGATTTTGGGTTTGTTGATGGGGAATCGAGGGTTGTGTCCATTGTGTGCGTGGGTCAACCAAGTACCTCGGATGAGACACGTGCATATCTGGGTTACTAACCGACCTGTACCACGACATATATTGATCAGTGTGTCACATGTTACCTTGAGTAAGGAAAACCGGGGATTGCAAGATGTAGCGGTGACGCCTTTGCCACATTTTACACCATTCTGGAGCAAAGTCTTTCCAGTTGGTAAGACCCCACTGGGCGTCGACCCTTTTTAGATGCCAGGGGGACAAATCTGTTGGATCACTTGGTATCTCTTGGATCATTCCGAACTGCATCTTCACACGGTCGCTGTGGTGTATCTCCACAATGTTGAACCGAATGAGTGCAGTCTTTGCAGTCCAAGTTACTGCATCCTCTGGGTTTGGAGAATGGCCCAAACCCAAATATGGTCTCCAGACGAACTGCGATAAAATTTAAATCAGGTAAGCGCAAAAGTAATGTATAAATAATTAAAATGAACAAAAGTTAAAAGCTACGACGTACGTCATCTGGGCCTAAGTGATCCAACAGATTCCGGTAGAGTGCGACATTGAATCTGGGATTCTTGCCGTAATCCATACCCCTCACGCAGTACCTAAAGAAAATGAGAAACATGTTATTTTTAGCATATATTTTGGAAAGAGCAGAATAGTTATAAATGCTATAACTTAATGACTTACTTTGTTGCGTACGGGAAACCAAAAGTGTTGTTGTTGATGGGGTTTAAGGACTCCATCCTCCACCAACCCCAGGCTTGTAGTAAAAATGTGCACCCATAAAATGTACATTTTTCCTTGACTGTGTTTTTGCACAAGGAACTATACAGGTGGGCTAATACTGCAGAACCCCAACTATATTTTCTAGTTTTTTCAAAATTTGTTAGTAAATGTAAGTACATGAAATTTACACTATTTCCCGTACTTTCGGGAAATAAAAATGTACCAAAAAGTATCATAATATATGTTCTGGCTTTTACTACTCGGTCATTCTCTGAGGAATTTTCATTTAATTCCATACTTGCATAATGCCGTTTCAAGTCAGTGAGTAGTATTCCCTGCCCTCTTGCTCCACCACCTTCTACCATGTCCCTACCCAACAGTTCTTCACACTGTGAGTTGGGTTGTTGAACCGACCCGTTCACCGCCTTACCGTCGATAGGGAGGCCTAGTAGCATGTACACATCTTCGAGAGTGATGGTACATTCACCTATTGGTAGGTGAAATGTATGGGTCTCCGGTCTCCACCTCTCCAACATTGCAAGAATGAATTTTGAGTCAATGGTGCAGTTGGAGATCTTTATCACATGTCCAAAACCTGCATATTCCAGATAAGGGACGATAAATGGGTCGGGAGCCAGGTATTTGTGCGAACGGATTCTGAATCTTTGTGTATCTTGAGATCATAATTAAACAAGTGTAAGATTAATTAAGATGAACAACACGTTATTTGAAGTATGAAAAATGTATAACCAAAGAAGAGACTTACAAATGCAGCAATGTTTTCCCTTGTGCCTCTGTGAGTATCTCCCATTGTTAGAAGAGCCATTGTTCAGAATGCTTGAGAGAATGAAAGACTTAGGAAGAAATAGAGAGTATGATAGACTTAAGAAATATTTCGTAGCAGAGAGTGAGAGTTGTGTGGGTGTGAGAGATGTTTCATAAGGTATGTATTTATAGGCAAATAAGTTTGATGTAGTGGTTGCATGCCTGCGATGTGTCACATTTGCATGCTTAGGGTGTTACACATATGCATGCATGCATTTACAAAAAATGTAAGGTGTCACTCTTGCAGGCTAGGTGGCAGCCCATGCATGTATCACGATTGGACAGTAAGGGAGGCGCCATCTCACTTGGCGAAAGAGTACAAAAATGAATGGTGTCGCCACCCCATTTGGCAAATAAGAGGTGTCACTTCTTACAGCATTGGCTCAGGCTACGTGACAGCCTTTGGGATTCCTTTCTTTGTTGCATGCAAGGCCATTGGAGTTGATGGGTGGAGTCTTACACAAAACATTTATGTGTGCAAAATAGGGCCAGGATAGGTGGCAGGCTAGGTGGCTGCATAAGCCCATGCATGTATCACGATTGGACAGTAAGGGAGGCGCCATCTCACTTGGCGAAAGAGTACAAAAATTAATGGTGTCGCCACCCCATTTGGCGAATAAGAGGTGTCACTTCTTACAGCATTGGCTCAGGCTACGTGACAGCCTTTGGGATTCCTTTCTTTGTTGCATGCAAGGCCATTGGAGTTGATGGGTGGAGTCTTACACAAAACATTTATGTGTGCAGAATAGGGCCAGGATAGGTGGCAGGCTAGGTGGCTGCATAAGCCCATGCATGTATCACGATTGGACAGTAAGGGAGGCGCCATCTCACTTGGCGAAAGAGTACAAAAATGAATGGTGTCGCCAACCCATTTTGCGAATAAGAGGTGTCACTTCTTACAGCATTGGCTCAGGCTACGTGACAGCCTTTGGGATTCCTTTCTTTGTTGCATGCAAGGCCATTGGAGTTGATGGGTGGAGTCTTACACAAAACATTTATGTGTGCAGAATAGGGCCAGGATAGGTGGCAGGCTAGGTGGCTGCATAAGCCCATGCATGTATCACGATTGGACAGTAAGGGAGGCGCCATCTCACTTGGCGAAAGAGTACAAAAATTAATGGTGTCGCCACCCCATTTGGCGAATAAGAGGTGTCACTTCTTACAGCATTGGCTCAGGCTACGTGACAGCCTTTGGGATTCCTTTCTTTGTTGCATGCAAGGCCATTGGAGTTGATGGGTGGCAGGCTAGGTGGCTGCATAAGCCCATGCATGTAATATTATTGGCAGCCTTGGGGGGTTGCATCACTTACTTAATTGAAATTTTTTGCCTTACGTTGAACATAATATTCATTCACATAAACTGTAAAATTTTCCAACCTTTGAATTAGTCATCTAACCTTCAAACATTCCAGCATTCATACCTTCATACAATCAATAAACCTAAAACATTCCAACCTTCAAACCTTAAAACAATTCTACACAATGGCCTCTTCACCACAATTTGTTGTCAAAGCACATTTCAACGGTGAGACATACATGTGTCCCACAGTTGGGTTTTTGTTTAGAAACACCGACAATGTTCGATTTCTCTTAAACGGGAAAGCAAATTTCTCGTACTTTAAGAAAAGATTGGAGGCCAAACTTGAACGAGGCCCGGTATCCCAGATATTTTATCAGAGTCCAGTCTTTTTTGGAAACAACCAAGTTATTTTTTATAAGGTTGAAATTCAAGATGACGAGGATTTCCAGAACATGATTTCCAGCCATGTCTATTCTAGAAACGACTCTATTGAGTTGTACGTTTTGTTTCAAGAGCCTCCGGTGACACAGGAGGTAGAGCCTCCGGTGACACAGGAGGTTGATCCTTTGGAGAATGAGCAAGATGAGGTGGATGCAGTTGATGATGAAGAAGAAGATAACGACGATTCTGACGATGATGGCATCCCAAGTATTCCTACTGACAAAATCTACACTTCCCCGCTACCTAAATGCACTCAAGACATATTCTCCAGGTAGTGTTTATGTTCTGGAAACATTGCCAGCGTACGCCCAAGATGGTAGTCTACTACATGGCAACGGAATATTCAGTCGCGTCTTTTGGGCATTTCAACCATGCATCACAGGGTTTGCATCATGCAAACCAATTCTACAAATTGACGGGACTTGGTTGTATGGGAAGTACAAAGGCATGCTTTTGATGGCAGTTGCACAAGATGGCAACAATAAAATTTTCCCCGTTGCGTTTGCCCTTGTCGAGGGGGAGACCGGTGGTGCTTGGAGCTTTTTCCTGAAAAATCTTCGTACACACGTGGCTCCTCAACCAGATCTCTGTTTGATCTCGGACAGACATGCCTCCATTGAAAGTGCCTATAATAATCCGGCAAATGGTTGGCATGACCCTCCTTCTATGCATGTCTATTGCGTCAGGCATATCGTCCAGAATTTCTCGAGGGAGGTCAAGGACAAAACATTGAGGAAAGCGGTGATGAATGCGGGATACGCACTAACACAGCCCACATTCAAATATTACCGCAACGAGAAGTGGACTAGGTCATACGACAATGGCCAAAGATGGGGGCATATGACAACAAATCTTATTGAATCAATGAATGGGGTATTCAAGGGCATACGAAACCTCCCCATCACTGCCTTGGTGAAATCCACGTATTTTAGGATGGCTGCGTTATTTGCCAAAAGAGGTGAAATGTGGTATGCGGTCTTGCAATCAGGACAACTATGGAGTGAAAGCTGTATAAAATACATTAAGGCTGAAAGTGCTAAAGCCAACACTCACATGGTTACACGGTTTGACCGCCATAGCCATAACTTCATTGTGAAAGAGACAATTGACCACAATGAAGGCCTGGCAAGACAAGAATACAGGGTCATTTTACCTTCTCAATGGTGCGATTGTGGCAGGTTTCAAGCTTTTCGTATGCCTTGCTCTCATGTCATTGCCGCTTGTGCTCATACCCATCAAGACGCGCTTCAACTGCTCTCAAACGTTTATAAATCTGAAACGTTGCTCACTGTTTACAACAACAACTTTCCTTTGGTGGCAAAACCAGACTATTGGCCTGAATACAACGGTGATATAGTTTGGCACAATGACCAAATGCGAAGGAACAAGAAGGGTCGTCCCAAAAGCAGGCGCATCACAACAGAAATGGACGATCTTGAAAGGTTGGAAAGAAAGTGTGGTTTATGCCGTCAGGTCAGACACAATCGCAAAAACTGTCCGAATCGGGCGTCTGGCTCGACCACATAAATTTTGTAATACAATAAATCTTTTCAATATTTGTGTTGTAAATATTATGGGTTTTCCGTTAATAAAACTGTTAACACAATTTAAGAAATTCAATATAGGAAATTACATTAGGGTTTTCGCGTACAACAATGATTAACGATATTCAATCTAGGAAATTACAACTGTTAACACAATTTCATCTGACCCATGCATCATCAGCATTACATCACTGTCTGTTTTGACTTCCTCCAACCACACATTAGGTCTTCCTGTCGCATGTGAGGTTGTTGTTCGTTTTCGCTGGATCCTTCGAATTTTTTCCCCCTCGGCGATGTCTCCATCTAGCCACCGCATCAACTCCCGCTTCAGACGCTCCATGGAGTGAATGTGCCAGAATTTCATTTTCATCGCAGGTTTCGTGGCGGAGAATATAACGTAACCATCTCTGCTAAAAATCATAGGTGACGTCATTACGTAAATAAGGGAGTACAAAATAAAAATACAGTGCGAGAAAGTGTGAGAAATTTCAAAGAAACGGACGAATTATTTATAAAACAGCAAAAAACCCTAGTTTTGCCCTAGGCGCCAAGTGAGATGGCGCCTCCTCTCATTTTTAAGGAGCATGCGCCATCTCACTTGGCTAAAAGGCAAGGGAGGCGCCAAGTGAGATGGCGCCTAGGGAAAAACCCTAGGTGCATGCGCCAATTGAGATGGCTCCTCCTTTGTGGAGCCATCTGAAACATGGTTATTTGCGTAATTTTTTCCGAAACCCGGTTATTTGCGAAATATTAATTTAATACATGGTTATTAATAAAAAAAATTCTCAGGGGAATGGGGATTACATAACAAAAACTTGGGAGGAAATTAAACAGTAACTAAAACCCTAATTTAAAAGACTATTACAACCTCAGAGCAATTACAAAAATATAATGAAAAGTACGTACGACAAACGTAAATGCGAGAAATTAGGGTTTTGACACTTGAAAACCAAATTGAATTTAATTAAAGAAAAAAAATCATTTTTTTGTCATTTTTAATTAAGGAAATAAAGAATAAATTGCAAAATATCTTAATCACTAATTAAGTTTTAATTATGAAAAATCATTAAATTAATGGAAAAAAACAATTAACCTATTTTTGTGTTTTTAAGGAATCAAAATTAAGAATTAAACCTAATTTCTATTTGATTTTAATTATGAAAAAAAGATTTAAGTTAACCTAATTAAACTAATTAATGCAATTAAATATTTTATGAAAAAAAGACTAAACCTAATATTATTTGTGATTTTCTGATTTTTATGTTTTGATTAAAAATTATTTTTGGAAAATAAATAAAATAAATAAATTAAAACAATAAAAAGAATTGAAATAAAATAAAAAATAAAAGATTGGGCCTGTGTGGTAGAATGCAGACTGGGGGGTGCATTGCCAAATTGTTAGGCCCAAATTAGTTGGCCCATGTTCCTTGCGTGTGATCCCATGTGGATTAGCTTCAGAGAGTGCACCATGGGCTGCTGTGGTTGAGCGCTGGATCTGGACCAAGGGATGATCCAAAGGGTAGGATTTATGAGCGTATGATGGACGCATGGAATGGTGATGTACTGAATCTGCAGTAAATTGTTAGGAAAATAATAAAAGTGTGAATTAATAATTAAAAACCTAACTCTGATTAATTTACAAGTTAATTATGAAATAAAATCAATATTGATTAAACAAAACAACTTTTATGTCAAAAATTATTTTAATTAATTGAAAGCCTAAAACTAATATTTAATGATTTTTTTGTGATTTTATATGTTAATTAAATTAATGATAGAAAACAAATCAAGTGAAAAATAAATAAATGAAAAGGGTTAGAAAAGAAAATAGTCAAAAAAGTGAAAAATGCATGGGGTGGGTGATGAACCCATGCCCCTTGGGTCACAGTTAGGTGCCTCATCCACCAAGTCAAACTATTGTTTATGATTCAAACCTGTTCTACGTAACAACAAGAACTCATTTAGACAGTTAATAAACATTAGCAATGCATGAAATTAATTATATGAATGTTTGAAAGAAAAGCAAATCAGAGAAGATGAGTATGCTTGTTTCAAGCATCAATGGCCATGAATTTCGACCTATTCTTATCCTTAGATACCTCAGGAATGATTTGTAATTGATGGCTTGGACTGTAAGTGGCTGGATCTTCGGTGTTGACTTTGCACTAGTTTTGACAAAATTTGAGGTTTTTAGAGAGCGTTCTTGGGCAGCCAATTTCGTGCTCCCTAGTGTATGAGGGTGTTGTGTTTATATAGAGGAAGAATTTAGGTAAAAAATAATGGAAGAAATCTCATGGTATCTTGAGGAATTATGAAGATTTGATTTGATTTTGGCCTTGTATGACTTCTTTCCAAAATAGCTCCAATCATGACTTTTCAATCTAAATCCTACTTGCAAGAATTACATGCCATCCTAGCTGTATATGGACTCATAATGTGCACGAAAATCCCAAGATTTGATTTGCTTTTATTATTTTACCCTTTAATTTGATTTATTTTGGTTTAAATGAATAAAAAATCAAAATAAATGTTAAAAATAATAAAATAATAGGTGGAAAAACTCAGGGGTCGTGGGTCCTATTAGAAACATGTTTCAAACAAGAAAACATGGGCTCCTTTGGAAAAAATGCAAATTTGATCAATGTTGACTTTTGACAATTTTCCAAAAATTGCCAACTTTGACAATGCTCAACTCTCTAAATTTTGACCCTAGGAGGGTGTTCTTGGACTTTTTAGAAAGCTTAGGGTGTCCTCTAAACAAAACTTTTAGTTTCATATCAATTGGATCTTCCATGTTCATGTATGAAGCTTTGACCCAAAAGGTGTTTTTGTTGACTTTTCAAAAGGACCTATAATGTGAAAATTCATATCTTTTTATGAGTGCATATTTTGAACTTAAGCATTGAGGATGAATTGTAGGGAATTACATCCTCTTAAAAATGAGCCTTGGATGGAAAATTTCCGATAAAGTATGAAGAAGTTATGCTTGGTCAAAGTTGGGTTGACTTTTACTAAGAAACCCTAATTTAGCAACTTTTGGGTTTTGATGAATTTGGAGCATTCCTTGAGGAATCATGATCAACCCTTGATCAAATGATGGAAGTCACTTCAAAATGTTGATGTTGACCCAAAATCTTGAGGTTTGACTGTATGTGGGCCACAATTGACTTTTGACCGAATACAGTCGATTTCCCAAGCATCTGAGCAGTTGACTGAGCAAACTTCTTATGCAAGGCATGCAACTTGACATGTAGGGTCTTGAGAACATATTAAGATCATGGAGAGCATATGAGACCTTTGTGGTCCACCCATCTTGTTGAAAATAGAAACCCTAATTTGGGGTATACTGCCTTAGGAGAGAGTTTGTCTAGTCAACTCTTGGGAAAACTTGAGCAAATTGAGGATCTCTAGGAGTATGTTTTGAGTAAAATGAAAGGGAAAATTTTGGGGTACAACACACGCTGATAGGTTTCCCCAGCGTTCTTCAACCCGAATGGCATAACCTTGTAGCAGAATGTGCCCCACTATGTGACAAAGGTTGTTTTCTCCATATCCTCAAGCGCCATTTTAATTTGGTTGTAGCCTTAGAAGCCATCCATGAAGGAAAACACTTTATGTTGTGCCGTATTGTCAACTAGAATATCAATGTGGGGAAGTGAGAAATCATCCTTAGGGCTTGCACTATTCAAATCTCTGTATTCCACGCACATTCATACCTTGCCGTCCTTTTTGGGCACGGGAATAACATTGGCAACCCATTGCGGATAGGAGGTGACGGCCAAGAATCTGACGTTTAATTATTTCATGACTTCTGCCTTGATCTTCTCTGACATGTCTGGTCACATGCGACAGACCTTTTGTTTTACTGGTGGGCAGTCATCTTTTGTAGGTAGACGATGTACTACGATATCTGCATCAAGTCCTGGCATGTCTTCGTACGACTTGGAAAATACCTCATCATAATCGTGTAGCAACTGAATCAGACGCTCTTTGATATTGGGTTCCAGATTGGCACCCACCTTGACTTCTCTTTTGTCTTCTTTGGTACCTAGGTTAATTGTGTTCATTGGTTCTTCATGGGGATGAATGGTCCTCACTTCTTGTTGTAGTAACCTTGCTAGTTCCCCTGGCACTTCACAATCTTCCTCACCTTCGTCTTCGGCTTGGTAGATTAGATTTCCAGACTCACAAAAGGCCATAGCAGAATTGTTACCCATGGGATCCCGAATGGATGTAGATCTTAATTTTGAATGTGAGTGTGTGTAAGAGTATAACTATCTTTGAAAGAAATGAAAATGTAAAAAGAAAAACAATAAGCACAAAGTTTGTATGCAAAAATGTCCGTGATTCATTGATGTCATATGGAAATGAGATAATAACCCTTACAAATGGACCATTGTGCCTTGGGTAAGACACAAGGTTTTAAGAGTCTAAATTGTTTAATATTACAGGTCCGACAAAATTTAAAGACAAATTACTGTTGGATAAAAGTGATAGGGACAAAATCTCTAGCTTCCCAGTTGCTGAGCCCTCCATTGATAGTTGGGAAAATCCAATCCTCTAGGTTATAGTTGTCTTCATCATCCTCCATTGAGTTGACTTCGTGGTTGCTGATCTTCAAGGCTGGTCCTCCGGTACTAGCACGGCGTACAACTTTCTGGGATCGTGAAGTGAAACCCAAACCAAATTTGTCAGATTTGTATGGGATATCTGGGAGTTGGCCCTAAATAGTGCACCCACCTTCTTCTATCACTGCCTTGGCATCTTTTAAAGACGACATCTTGAGCGGAGGCCTTGTAATCTTTGGGACTTGGGAAACAACCTTGGTTACTGCCACAGTTTACGGGACTTCTTCAAAGTGATGGAATGGAGTTTCAATAAATTCACCATCTAATTCCACATATATGAAGGAATTTAGATGACTAACCATATACTCTTCTTCTCCATGAACAGTGGTGATTTTCCCCTGAATTGGATATTTCAGCATTTGATGCAACGTAGAGGTAACGACACCAGCATTGTGAATCCACGATCGGCCTAATAAGCAGGAATATGAAAGGAGAATATCCATTACATAAAAAGTTGAATCAAATGTTTGGGTTCCAACTTTTATGGGGATGTCCACTTCCCCATGCACCATCCTTTTTGAGCCGTCGAAGGCCCTCACTACTATATTTCTAGGTTTCAAGGTCAATCCTTCACAGTTAAGCCTATCAAAAGCCTTCTTAGGCAACACATTCAGAGACGAACCAATATCAACCAAGACATGAGCCAAAGTCGTGCCCTTGCATTCGACTGAGACATGCAATTCCTCGTTATGCTTCCTCCCCCTTGGCGTTAAATCAACATCCAAAAAACCTAAACCATTATCTGTAGTCAAGCTGGCTACGCAGACTTGGAACTGATCGAAGATGTTTCTTGGGGTACATGGGCAGTTTTAAGGAATTTTACCAAGGCCTTTGCATGAGCCTCAGAACATAACAATAAATCCAGCATGGAAATTTTTGATGGAGTTTGCCCCAGTTGTTCGACTACGTTGTAGTCACTTCTTTTTATAATCTTTAGAATTTCCTCCATCTCTTTTCGGGAGGTCTCAGGGACAGCTACTGATTGTGCCTTCATCCGGACATGCTCAACCAGAATACCTTTGCCTTGAGTCTCGGTTAACTCGGTAGTGGGAATGTCAGTAGGGGTGATAATAGGGACTATAACAGTTTTGTCAACATGAGTATTAGCAGAGATGATTGCGAGACTGGGAATAGCCTTTGGAGGAGCAACAACAACATAAATGGTTACAGGTCCAGAAATAGCTTTTGGAGGAGCAATTTCCGGAGAGAATACCCTTCCACTTCGGGTTATCTTGCTAGTCCCTGCAATATTACTGATATCAGAGTCAACTTTCTCGGAACTTGAATTTTCAGCAGCTAGCTAATCTTGCTTGATACCGTGATAGTAGACATCACCTCCATAATTATATGGGACAGTTTTGTCTGACGAATACGAGATTGTTCTAGGAATTGTAATTATCAATGAAGCTACTTTAGGAACTTATGTAATTCTAACGGGTCTTTTGGTGCAGACCCTAGAAGAATTGGCGGAAATGGTCACTCTGGAAACATCATTATAAGAAACAGTTGGAATAGAAGTGTTCTCGAAAAAAATCTCCACGTCATCTATTAGGCATTGAATGCCTGCTTTTTACAAATGACAACTAGTTGCTGAGGATAAACAGAAATAACAGCTTTCATCACAGCCTGAGAATACACCAACATTCAACAAGTTCTTTTTGATAGTCAGGAGTGGGGTCACAAGTTCATTGACCAAAGTAACAAACATATCTTCCTAAACGACATTGACATCACAGTCGTGTTTGGGCATATGGGCATTTCTGGCGCGTCAAATTCAATCTCTTTGGCTTCAAGAAGGTCTTGTACCTTGTTTTTTAGAGCCCAATAGTTGTTAGGATTCTTTAGAGCTTCTTTCAAAGTCACTAGATTGGATCTTAACAAATGAGGCAGTACTTGAGATAATGTCATATTAATTCGGGTGAACTGTCTGACTGGTCTTTCCGTTCTTGGCTGGTTGCTTCCTTGCTTAGCAGGTGCGGGTTTAGGAATCATGACTACCCCCACCATTAGACGGCGTTCAGTTCTATCTTGATTTCTCTGAGGATATAAAGCAACAAGTTATTTTTTCCCAATGAATGGTTTTCTTACAGTAGCAGAGGATGCGTCCTTTTAAATCTTTCCATTCTTTATCCCGGCTTCCACTCTTTATCTGGTCAATATCAATTCAATAAAACCCGCCGAGGAACTCCCAATTAAGTGATTAAAGAAAGGACCGGACAGGGTACCCAAAAACATGTCTACTAACTCTCTTTCAGATAGGGGAGGCTGGACTCTTCCTGCTAAGTCCCTCCATTTTTGCGCGTAGTCTTTGAAGCCTTCACTTGAAACCATGGCCATACTCTGGAGTTGAGTACGGGTGGGAGCAAGGTCTTCATTGTATTGGTATTGTTTGTAAAAGGCAGCAGCAAGATCTTCCCAATTATGAACATTGGCTCTTTCTAGCTGATAAAACCGATCAAGTTGAGTTCCGGATAGGCTGTCTTGAAAGAAGTGTACCCATAAATCCTTGTCAGCGGTGTGAGGCTGTATTTTCCTCACATAGGGCCGGAGATGCATTTTTGGACACGAAACTCTGTCGTATTTGGCGAACACCGGTGCCTTGAATTTTGGAGGAATGACAATCCCAGATACTAAACCCAACTCCTCAAAGTCCAGTCCAGGTACTTTTTGAATTTCCATTGCACTTAACCGTTCTTCCAGATGCTTATACTTGTCGCCGGCCGGAGGATATTATTCTTCAGAATAATCTTCTTCTTCCTCTTCCTCTTCTGAATCTGGTTGGGCAACTACTTCCTTGCCTTTTCTATCTTGATTGTCTTTCTCACCAGATGATGTTGCAAAGTCTAGGGTCATTCTTTCTTGTCCTTGGAACCTAATTCCCATATTTAGAACTCCATTATTTTCTTTGTTGTCTTCTTTTTATCTTCAACCAGCAAGGTCTTCAACTCTTCTTGTCCTTTGTCTAGAGTTAAGAACATCTGTTGAAACTGAGCATTTTGTGCTTGGAGGTCCTTCACCGTTTGCTCGAGATCCATCTTACTGAAATAAACAGTAGAAATATGAGGAGACTTGTTGCAAGAAACTTGCTTATGTTATGATGAATGGTATATGCATATGCAATGATTTCAAGGATTTTAAAGATTCAAATTTGTTTTAGACAAAAAGGAAACACACGTTATATTAATAAATTAAATCTTGAGTACATCAATGCCTCTTTGGGAAAGATAATACAAAAACTCTAAGATAAAAAGGTTGTACGCATCCTCTTTGGTGCGATGTAGGAATTCAGAGTCCGCTTCTTATGAAGTTGTTTGGTGAGCTCTAGATTCTTCTTATCGCTGGCGTAAAACTGGGCCTCGAAAGTGTCTCGCTCCCCCTTGAGTTGTATCCAATCTCTTTGTAATTTTTCAAGAGAGGTGGGCATGTCAGGATGCAGGATAGTGTATGGAACATCTCCTTGCATAACAGGCTCAATGATTACCGGGAGAATGGAGGGATAAGGCATCATAAGACTTTGAGCGTGAGCTCGTACCCATTTGAGGTAAGGCTCAAGAGGGATGAATTCTTGTGCCCCAATCTCTTTCTATCCACCTTATTCAACATCCTCCAAGCTCGGATAAACCTCTGGTCGTGACCTTGATTGTCACTTTCATAGTCGAATACTAACCCTTGAATCAACATCTCATGTGGACCATCCCTTCAGGCATAACCAAACTGTCTTAAGGCTAAGAAAGGGTTGTAGGTGATACCTCCTCTAATCCCAAGTAAAGGGACATTAGGGAACTCTCCACAATGGTCGACAACAGTAACATTCTCTATGGATCAGGAACACCAATGAATGTCTGATTGTTTAAGCGTCATCAACCTTTGTGACCACCTTGAACCTTGCTTGTTCTTCAATACAGATTAGGGAAGATGCGAAATAAACCATCTTGCCAAGAGAGGAGTGCAACACATAAGGACGCCTCTTTTCCCCATAGTGTGAGTGTGAAAAGAATGTACGATGTCCCCTAACAGAGTAGGCATCCGGTTGCGGGACATGAAGATTTTGACAGTGTTCACATCTATGAGTTGGTCATAATTTGGAAAGAAAACCATCCCATAGATGAGGAGAGCTACAATTTCTTCAAAAGCTTGCAAATCCAAAGAGTTCCGACAGTTTTGGGCTTTCTCAAACAAGAACTTTTCTAGGAAACCTTTGACACCACTCCTTGTTTCCCAATTAGTTGTGATATCAGATGGTTGCAAGTGTAGAGCTTAAACAATCTCTTCTGGCTTTGGATATCTTTACGTACCGTTGAAAGGTAGTTGATTGAGAAAGGGAATCCTCAAGAGTTGGGAGAATTCTTCCAAAGTTGGCACAAGTTAATAATCGGGAAATGTGAAGCAATGGTGTAAAGGATCAAAGAACTGAAAGAGCACCTTCATGATGTCTTCGTCAGTGTTAGAGGTGACCAAGTTTATTAAGCGCCCATGTCTTTCGGTGAATGGAGAATTTTCAGGAATCCTTGAAGCTAGCTCTTTAAGTTGTGGATGGATCCCTACAAGATTGACTTGAATGGTTTTCCTGCGAATATAATCCATGTCCTACAAAACAGAACAAAAATAAATCCCAAGATCGTTTAAATGGTTAGTGTTATACCCCAAAATTTCCCCTCTCATTTTATCAAGATTTCCCCTCACAAGACTCTTTGGACTCCAGACCAGATTAGGGTTTGCTCAGCTCAAGACATCTCCTTGCATTGGTGACCTGAAATTAGGGTTTGAGTTTGCATAAGGAATTTTGGACTCCCAATGCTCAGTGTGACTTTCATACTTCATGTTGGACCTCTAAGATTGCTCATACCAAGTTTCAAGCCTTGAATCAAATTTTTGCCCAGTCAATTGGACAGTTGACTTAAAAATCAACTGTATTGGGGAAAAAGTAAACTGTGGCCAATTTACAGTCAAACCTCATAATTTTTGATCCACATCAACATTATAAACTCATATGAACCATTTGATCAAGTTTGGACCACAACTCTTCAAGAAATTTGATCAGATCTTCAAAAGGGCAAAATGGTCATTTTTAGGGTTTTGACTGCAGAAGGGCAATTTCTGATTTTTAACCTAGACAATGGAAAATTTGGTTCAATCATGGTTTCAAGGACTCAATGGCATCATATTTACCTAATCACAAGGTTCAAAAGATCTCAATTGCATTAGATTGACAAATGAATTTTCCAGTCAACTGATCAAAAATCAACTGTACACTGAAAAGTCAAACTTTGACTTTTTGGTCAAAATCAAGTGCCAAGGGTCATTTTTCATCAAGATGTGTCAAAACATGAAACTTATTCACCAAGAAACCTAATTTTGAAAATTAGGGTTTAAAATGGAAAATTTTCATAACTTGGAAATTTTCTAAGTAATGAAAATTTCTTATTTTTCCCCAAATTTGCCCAACCTTATCACCATGATGAAATTTGATTCAAAGAAAACTTCCAACATGAAAGTTGTAGTCCTCCACAAAATCTACAACCTTTATTCACAAAGCTTTCCCAAAAGATGCTTGGATCTCAAGTTATGATTTTGTGAACAAGGGTCCATGAAATGTTTAACTTAGTGAAATTTTGCCCTAGTTTAGGCATGATTTTGACCTATCTTCATGGCAACTTTTCACATAGTTACAATTGGAATCTCAAAATGAATTTCAAATATGTATTGTATAGCATGTTACAAACTTTCCAAAATGTCCAAGAACTCTCCAAGATCATTTGTGGTTAGGGAGAATCGAAGGATTGAAAATGGCAAATCATCACTTTTGTCCAAGGCATTTTGCATCATGTTACAACTTGCAATTCTGTCCAAAGCATGCTTGTACTTGGTTTACAGGTTATAATATCTTCTAAACTCATAAATTAAATGCAAACACATTGGTTTAAGGCTTTATTCTAACCTATGAAGCATTATATAAAGGTTTAATCCATTTTTGGCAAAAAGGTAACATTGCCATTTTGATAATGCTTGATTTATGTCAAATTGTATTTCTTGATCCATGGACTAAAGTTCTTGCAGCAAACAAAGTCCACAAACTTATGGAAAAGTACACCAATTGTGTGCAGCTAATGAGCAGGCTTATACAGGCGTTGGCATTGTCAAAATCAACTTTTGCTTCAAAAGCAAGTAATTTGCAAAAGTCCACACAACTTTGTAATCTGATAAGAGCAAGTGTTGTATTCATTTCAAACAAGTTTTTCACATTGCCAAAGGTTAGAAACACGAGCTAACAAGTTCTCAAACCCTCAAAAACACCAAAACCCAAGTTCTTGTTAAAATAGGGCAGGTTCTGCAGATTCACTTCCAAAACAAAATCCACTCATGCGTTTTGTCCCAAACCACTTCAAACACATTCTAAAAAAATATACCTAAGCTATCCCAACCATTCTCAAGCAACTGTAACTTCATTTTCAAGCTTCACCATTTTCAAATTATGAGTTTGCAGGTTGAGTTCTATAGAGAGATTCAAGCCATTTCAAAGCAAGCTAAGCATTGGGAAAGGTCAAGGGAACATCAAGCAAGCTCAAAAGAACCTCAGGCCTCATTGAAAGTTGTTGCATTGCCATACTCGAGCTTGACTGAAATAGGTAAATGTCGAACTTCTATCTCCTTATTTAGGAATCATTAGGCTTAGGTTTGTGAAGCAAAAATGTAGTCCTCATTGTCCTTGAACTGTACATATGCTTAAAATTCATTTATGTTAACTGAGTTAGGAGAATTTTAATGTTGAAGTTTCTGAAAAAACTAGGTCAGAAATTGGGGGTGATAAAATTCTCCCTGGTTTCTTAGAGTTAGATCAAGTTTTTTATATAGTTAGAATCGTGTGATGATGAGCTATAACTTTCATGTTGCAAGTTTTTGTTTTTAAGCACAAATGCAGGAGATACATGTTTGAACACAGGGCGCGCGTTTTTTTTGTTTATGGAGGTTAGGGATGAAGTGAGTTGGGCCGGGCCTGGCTTGTTTCTATTTTTGACACCCCCTTGCTTGCTTTCTGCACACCTTGCCCCATTTGATTTATTTTTGTATATTTTTTTTATTTCTTTTACATTTCTGACTTTTTATTTATTTTTCTAAATATTTAAAATCATAAAAAATATTCTCTTATTTTTTCACATTATATTTTATTATTTTTATTATTTTTTAGACATAGAAATAGTTTATTAATAATAATATAACTTATTTTCTTAAATAAAATTGTAAATAATACAAAAATATCATATATTTTTATTTTTATTATTTTATACACTTAAATAATATTTTCTCACACATTTTAATTTTTTAACACTTTCATATATATTTTTATTGATTTTCTTGTACATAAATAAATAATATAATATATATATTTTCTTAAAACAAAAACTAGGGTTTCCACCCTTTCCGAAAAATAATCATTAATATTTTTTCTTATTTTTGAGACATTAAATAACTTATTTTTACATACATAAAAATAAATACAAAAAAACATCTTTTGTATAAAAATAAATACAAAAAAACATCTTTTGCATAAAAATAAATACAAAAGACATCTTTTTCATATTTATATTTGTTTGTACATTTAAATATTTGTCCATTTATTTATCTTGTGCAATATTTCAATTTGGTTGTAATAATAGTTTTAGGGTTTTATTTTCTTGCAAATATCCCCTTATTCAAACTTGTATCCCCATCCCCATAATAATGTTGTAATAGTCTTAGATTTACTTTTACGCATTTTATCGCTTTCAAATGCATGATTAGTAAATTAGGGTTTGTATGCAAAAGACCAAAATCAAAACAAATATCATGACTAAACACAAGACGAAATGCATGAAAAATGACAACACAATGCACACAAGCACCCCTAGGGTTTCATCCACTTGTTGCCTTAAAAACATGGCCATGGTATGCATGCTAGGTATCTTGGCAAAACAAAACAAAAAGATCATAGTCCCTCGATGACGCTATCTTGGTTGCCTATACAAAAATGATCTAGTCCCTCAAAAAAATTGCTAAGATACTTGGCAATATTGTTATCATGGTCATACGATGATCCACGCCCGTCCCGTTTAACATCCAAACACAAGGTTGTTTACCAAATACAATGGTAAAACAACAATGTCAAAAGGTTAAAAATGTGTAGGAAAGATCTTTTGAGTAGGGTAGACAACTCCTAGTTACTTGATCAATTTCCAAAACATCCTTGCTAATTTCAAAAAACACACACACAATTTCAAAACAATTTCCCAAAACAAACTGTCAAACATTGAAACATTTTTCAGAAGACAAACACCTTTGTATATATTCAAACAAGAATCATTACAAAGGTTGCCTAGATAAAGGCCTATTTTCAAAATATTTTCAAAACCACACACAAAAAGCACCATTTCAAACAATTGAAAAGCAAAAGCAAGTGATCTAAACAAGTAACTAAGAGCCCATGGAAAACCATGGATGAAAAGGGTGCTAGCACCTTCCCTTTTCATAATCTACCCCCCGAACCCAAGAAAACATCTCAATGGTCTTTCCTGTGCTTTTTGACCTTTCCTTTGGATAAAATAAAAAGTCGGTGGCGACTCTTGCTAAACTGAAACATTTGTGAACACAAACGCAAAACCTCAAGTCAGTTCTCCCACCGTATCACAGTTCGTGACTATGAGCATGATGTTATGATGTTCATGATGTTATGTACAAGTAAATATAAACAAACAAAGTAAACAAGTCCTTAGGTTTAGGCTTGCATGGAGTCTCATAGGTAAGTACACTCTTGAAGTTTAGTTGGCTCAGACCTGTCCTAGCAATAGTAACCGGGTTCTAAGGAGCTCAATATCACTGGTTTGTTTCCTTGGTCATTGTTTCAGCACAAGCCTCTTTAATGGCGACCGAAATATCCCAAAAAACAAAACCTCAATGAGTGTAGTATCGAGTATCTACCAACTTCAGACTATACCATAGCCGATCATCTCACTACGTCCTAATGGCCAAGTTGGTCAAGTAAAGGTTCTAAAAGTTCATTAGTGCTTCATGACATCACTCAGCAGTCCTGTATTCACCTTGACTACTCAAGGGCTACCGGTACCCACAAATATATCGCACTAACGTAGCTATTTCTTAGACCATGTTGGTATATCCCGCACAGTTTCCACAACGTATTGCTACTTACCTATAAGGTATCCCAAATCCGGGTAGAGGATTCAAACCCAAACAAAGAACCAAAATATAAAGCCTACAAGTCAAATAATGAAAGCAAATAAATGTGATCTAACCCTAAGGTAACCCCACTCTAAGAATTTTCCCCAGCAGAATCGCAAATTCTGTGATACGATGGGAAAACTGACTTGGGTGTTATTCGTTTTATTGCAAATGTTACGGTTAGCAAGAGTCGCCACCGACTTTTCTTTTATCCAAAAGGAAAGGTGAAAAAGCACAGGAAAGACCTTTGGCATTATTTCTTGAGTTCGGGGGGTATATTATGAAAAGGGAAGGTATCAACACCCTTTTCATCCATGGTTTTCCATGGGCTCTTAGTTACTTTCTAGGTCACTTGCTTTTGTTTGAAATTGTGCTTTGTGTGATTTTTGAAAGTATTTTGTAAAGCGGCCATTGTTTCGGAAAACTTTTTAATGATTCTCGTTCGTCAGAATGTATACAAAGATGTTGATCTTTTGAAAATGTTTTCAAGTTTGTAAGATGTTTTGAAAGTGTAGGTGTTTGTTTTGAAAATAGAAAGGATGTTTTGTTTTGAAATGGAGCAAGTAATTAGGAGCATTCTACCTACTCAAAAGTCTTTCATGTTCATTTCCTCTTTCCTTTGACATTGTTATCTTACCATTGATTTGGTAAGTAAACCTATTTTTGGATGTAAACGGGATGGGCGTGGGTCATCGTATAACCATGATTAGAAACGTTGCAAGGTATCTTAGATTTCTCTTTAGGGACCAAGATCATTTTAAAAGGCAACTTAGATAGTGTCATCGAGGGACTATGATCTTGTAATTGCTTGTTTTTGCTAAGATACCTCACATGCATAATATGGCCATTTTGTAAGGCAACCAAGTAGATTTACCCTAAGGGGTGCTTGTGTGCAAGTGTATTGTTTTTCATGATTGGTTTTGTCTTTGATTAGGGTTTTCTAATTTATTGATTTTAGTCTTTCCATACAAAACCTAATTACTAGCATTTGCATATAAAACGATAAATTGCGAAATTTAAAATTACTACGCTATTACAATACTTGTGGGAGGGAGGTGTACAAATTACAAATGGGGATTGCTAAAAAAATAAATCCTGGTTATCTATTACAACCATATTGAATTTTGATAAATAATGTACAAAAATGAATAAATATACAAGAATGTAAAATGGAAAGAAAATGGACTTTTACTTGGATTTTTTAGGAAAAAGGGTTTTGTTTTAACCTAATTAACTAAAAGAAAATAATTAAATAAATTAGTAAAAAGTAAAACCTAAATTTACTAGGAAAAGAATTTAAATAAAACCCTAATCTAGTAATTGATTAAAAAAAGAAATTAAGTTTATAAGAAGAATGTTTTTGGTATTTTTGGTCTTAAAAATAATTTATAGTATTATAAAATATTTTTGGTCTTTTTTTTTGTTTTAAAATAATATATTTTAATGGTGTAAAAGAAAATAACTAAAACCCTAGTTTTTTAATTAAATTTACAAACCAATTAGTAAAATAAATAAAGTATGATTAAATAAAATAATTTTTTTGTGTAAAAAATAAATAAACTATATCAAAATATAAATCTAATGTTTTTATATTTTTTTCTGATTTTTTTTTAGTATTAGATAAAATATTTAAGAAAACAAATAAATAAAAATGAAAAAAAAAATAAAATAAAATGGGCCAGGGTGTGAATAGCCAGCAAGGGGGGTCTGAAGTGAAAAAAACATAAGGCCCAAGGGGATGAGGCCCAGCGCTGCCAAAAAGTCAAAATATGTGAAAAATGTGAAAAAAAAATCTAAAAGGGTACTACTGGGGCTCGAACCCAGGTCCCTATAGTCACAGGTGCGTGCTTCTACCACTGGGGTGGCTATATAACCGTTTATTAATATCAAACCACAAATATATATGGTAAACACGTTCCTGAGGCCAACTTCATCTTCAACCTCACGCCCAACCTAAACCTTTGTATCTTATTCAATTCTCAACAAAAATAAAAAATGTAAACAGGAAACTTGTGGCAAATTTCCTCACAAATTTAGAAATGCAAAGCAATAAAATTATAGACCAAAGACAAACATGAATTTTAATGGCCCTAATATGAACCCTAAAAATTTCAGAAACTTCAATCATAAAATTCTCTAAGCTTAAGAAACATAAATGAAAACTATGGACATGGTTAGCTTCCGGGCAATGATATCTACATTTTTCATTCACAAATAAATCATTAATGATGCTTGTATGAAAAGTTCTAAGTTGAGATAGCTTACCTTGCAAGAGGTTATCATGTTTTGAGTTTGAGCAGCTTTTAGTGAGTTCCAATGATTGGATTAGCTTCCTCAAGTTCCCAGGAAGCTAATGTGATGCTTAGCTTAAGTTGAAAGTGCCTGAGGAGTTCTGGAGAAGTCAAGGTGCGAGGTGCTGTTTTTGAAAATGGTGGATGATGATGGAGGTGTTACAGTGGTGTTGCAGGCGTTGGAATTAATTGTGTATGTTATTTAGAAGCTTTTGAAAGTAAAAGGACAAGAAACGCACGAGCAAATTTGGAGATTGGATTCAAAACTCAAAAATGGAAAGTTTTGAGGTGTTTTTGGTGATTATATGTTCTTGGTGTTTTCAGGGCTTAAGCATGCGTGGGATTTGTGGCAAATAACTTGTGTATGTATAAGCAAAAGGTCTTGAGTGCTTTTGAGAGTCAGAAGTACAAGTTACAAGCTAATTGCTATGTTACTTGATTTTCAAGAAGAGGGGGAAAACAAGTTTCAAGAGGAAGTACAAGCATGGGCTAAGTGATTGAAAGTGTCTAGACAAGCTTCTCTTGAGTTATGGGACTTGTATGTTCAGAAGAAAGCAATTGCAAGGCTCAAGAACAAGTTTTGTGCAAAAAACTACTTTATCAAAATGGCATTGTGCACTTTCTTCCCAAAGTGGATATAAAGCATGGCCTTGCATTGAATCCTTGAATTGAGACCTCTAACATTTGTGCAAGAAATTAATTATGGAGTGCCTAACAAGTTTTAGGCCTGAAAAGTAGAGGTTATGCAACTGAAGTTTGAATTTTGAATCTTGTTCATCACAAAATAACATGTAATTCAAGTGTGAAAACCCTAACTCCATCTCTTCAATTCTCCCTACTCAAAAATGATATCAAAGATTTCTTGGACATTTTGGAAATCTTTCAATGTTCTCTAAAAACCCTCTTTGAATCACTTTTTAAAATTCCCCTTGGAACTATATGAAAAAGTGCCATGAAGTTAGGTCAAAATCCTGACCAAATTAAGGCAAAATTTCACTAAGTGTTTTGTTTCATGACCATGTTTTCTTAAAATTATAACTTGAGATCCAAGCACTTTTGGAAGGAGTTGTGTAAAGCAATGTTGTAGATTTCATGGAGATCTTCAACTTTCATGTTGAAAGTTTCTTTTGAATCATCTTGCATCATGGTGAAACTTTTGCTCAAAGTTGTGAAAAAATAAGAAATTTCTAACACTTAGAAAAAATTTGTAAGTTTAGAAATTTTAACTTTTCAAAATGAAATCTTGAATTTTTGATTTCTTGATGAATAAGTTTCATATTTTGACATGCTTTGATGAATTGTGATCTTTCACATTTGATTTTGACCAAAAAGTCAAAGTTTGACTTTTCAGTATACAGTTGACTTTTGATCAGTTGACTGAAAATTCATCTGTCAATCTATTGGACTTGAGCAATGTTTTGAGCCATGTCATTAGGTAAAAATGATGCAATTGGACTCTCGATATCATGCCTTAAACCAATTTATCATTTTCTAGGTCAAAAATCAGAAATTGCCCTTTCCCAATCAAAACCCTAATTTTGACTATTTTACCCTTTTGAAGATTTGATCAAATTTTTTGAGGAATTGTGGTCCAAACTTGATCAAATGATACATATGAGTTTAAAATGTTGATGTTGATAAAAAATTATGGAGTTTGACTGTAAATTGGCAACAATTGACTTTTTCCCCAATATAGCTGATTTTTAGGTTAACTGCTCAATTGACTGAGCAAAAGTGTGATCCAAAGCTTGAAATTTGACGTGAGTAATCTTGAGGGTCCATAATGATCCATGAAAGTCACATGGGGAATTGGAAGTTCAAATATCCTTGTGCAATATAAAACACTAATTTTGGTCATCAGTGCTTAAGGAGGTGTCTTGAGCTGATCAACCCTAATGCAGTCTTGAGCAAAGGGAGATCTTGTGAGCAAATTCTTGATAAGTGAGAGGGAAAATTTTGGGGTACAACAGATGAGACTACCATTCATCGGAGTAACGAATCTCAACAATGAACTATCTCCCATAATGACAAGACTACCATTCATCAGAGTAAAAAATCTCAACAACGAACTATCTCCCATAATGACGAGACTACCATCCATTGGAGTAAAAAATCTCAACAACAAACTATCTCCCATAATGACGATACTACCATTCATCAGAGTAATGAATCTCAACAATAAACTATCTCCCATAATGACGAGACTACCATTCATCGGAGTAACAAACCTTAACAACGAACTATCTCCCATAATGATGAGACTACCATCCATTGGAGTAAACAAAATGAATCTTCCCTGGGAACTAACATACTTACCGGGGAAGAACAGGTTGCTCAAATAAAGATACCTGTCACTTGCTGTCATGAGAAGGAAATGCAACAATGCTGCTGGGAAATAAATCTTGGCTTCTCTGGGGAAATTCCAATATATTCCTGCTGAGAAGGTAAAGTCTTCTCGTGAAAAATAAATGCACATTCCTAAATTCGGGCTTAAAGCCTGCCGAAATCATAATAATAATAATAATGCTGAGGACTACAGATTCAAACAAGAAATAAACCGGAGCAAAACAGTCAGCCAAGATATCACCTGATGAGAAATAAACTCAAAAAGGAAAGAAGGACCTAGCAAGATAATGAGTTGAATAGGAAGGTTAAAGCAAAATTCTTCCACGAGGGATAACTCAGTGGGGAAATTGAAAGGATATACACTTTCTGTTTAAGGTTGACACTCTATTGGGGAGAGGGTAACATAACTCTGCAAAATAGGGTAATATGCCAACAAAATATTAATGAATGCAAATGAGAAATGAATTGAATTATGAATGTATGAATGTTATCATGTATATACTGACAACACAGACACACAACACTAGGAATAAACAGACAAAATCAGCTTGGGTAAAGTCAACACTAAGGTAAATCACATCCAGGATGAAAATTTCATAAGAAAGTAAGCACCAACTGAGGAAACAAATTCCTTTTTCGCGGCTTAACTCCACTGGGAAGAAATATAATCCGAAAATAATCAAGTCAAAACAGTAAATCAGTACAGATACAGGGATATAACATCCTCCCCTGAGCTTCACCGGGGAATCTGGGATCACAAATACAATACCGCACTATATATCAATTGGTACCATCTCCAACCATTTGAGAAACAAAAAGAAGATCAAAATGCATATGAGCGAAAGCAACCTGAGAGAACTTTCCTGGGGAACATATACTTCCAAAAATTTAGAGCCCGTCCATCCTCGAAATCAATATTTCTGTTTTTCTTAAGTCACAAAATCTAAATTAAAAAGTAATTTGTGAATTCTTTCCAAAAAACAATTTTATTATTAAATCTCTTTGTTTTGAAAATTACCATCGTTAATAAATGGAGTCTTTGTAAGCAGAATAAAATGAGAATTGTAAAGAATTGGATAAAAGCTTCAAACTTTATTAATAGAATGGTAGTCTGTGAATGACGAGACTCCATAGATGATTACAAAGTTTGGAAAATGGAAATATATTGGAAAAGATACATTGAAATATAATGACCATTATTCCCCCTAACGACTTTGAATTCTTGAGCAGTGAATTTTGTTGAAGTGTGGTGAGGGTCCAAGAAGATTGTTTCTTCAAATGATCAAGTCTTTTCTAACGCATTTACTTTTCCAAGAAATCCCTAACTTTTGCCTAAGTTTCCCTCGCGGGTTTTCAAACTACTAGGAAAATTTATTCTGTTTATGTCTCTAATTTTTTCCTAGACCGCCCTTTCAGGTTTTTAGCCTACCGAGACACTCTTTTTTTTCCTAAGTCATCCTTTTGGGTTTTCGACTTAGCGAGTTGTGCTTTTATTTCTTTAGGAGAAGTATTTATTGACTGCATCAGCATTCAAAGGACGTAGGAATTCCTTGCCATCCATAGTTTCAAGAATCAATGCACTGCCATAGAAGGCTTTCTTGACAACATACGGGCCTTTAAAATTGGGAGTCAACTTGCCCCTTGAATCAGCATTAAAAGACATGATCTTCCTGAGCACGAGGTCTCCTTCTCTGAATTCACGAGGCTTGACCTTTTTATCAAAAACTTTCTTCATTCTCTTTTGGTATCACTGACCATGACACAAGGCCGTCATTCTCTTTTCCTCGATCAAATTCAACTGGTCAAACCTATTATGGACCCATTCATCCTCTAACAACTGGGTTTCCATTATCGCATGAAAAGAGGAAATCTCAACCTCGACGGGGAGCACTGCTTCCATTCCATACATAAGAGAGAAAGGGGTTGCTCCTGTTGAAGTGCAGACGAATGTATGATACCCGTGCAAAGCAAAAGGGAGCATCTCATGCCAATCTTTATAACTAACAACCATTTTCGAGATGATCTTCTTAATGTTTTTATTAGCAGCTTCAACATCCCCGTCCATCTTTGGCCTGTAAGGAGATGAATTGTGATGGACAATATTGAATTCTTCACAAAGTTATGTCATCATCTTGTTATTCAAATTCGAGCCATTGTCAGTGATAATCCTGCATGGAACACCATACCGACATATAAGATTATTCTTGATAAAGCGTACTACCACCTTCTTAGTAACATTAGCATATGAAGCTGCTTCTACCCATTTGGTGAAGTAGTCTATGGATACCAAGATAAAACTATGTCCATTCGACGCTTTGGGTTCAATGATTCCAATCATGTCAATACCCTACATAGAGAAAGGCCACGAGGAAGAAATAAAATTGAGAAGCGTCAGAGGCACATCAATTTTGTCAGCATAAATCTGGAATTTATGACATTTCTTTGCAAATTTGTAACAATCAGATTCCATTGTCAGCCAATAATAGCCTACCCTAAGCATCTTCTTTTCCATCAAATGTCCATTGGCATGGGTACCAAAGGAACCTTCATGGATTTCATGCACCAACATGTCTGCTTCGTGTCTATCCACGCATCTGAGCAAGACCATGTCGTAATTTCGTTTGTATAACACATCTTCATTAAGGAAAAAGATGCCCGTCAACCTTCTCAGTGTCTTTCTATCTTTGTTTGATGCACCAACCGAGTATTCCTGATTCTGGAGAAAATGCTTGATATTATAATACCAAGGTTTTTCATCTGACGTTTCTTCTGTTGCAAAAACATGAGTTATCCTATCCAGGCGTCGCACTGTGATACGAGGCACATCGTTCCAAGTATTTACTTGATACATAAAAGCCAAAGTGGCCAAAGCATTTGCCATCTGATTTTCATCTCTGGGGATATGATGGAACTCAACTTTAGTAAAGAAGGGTAATAATCTTCTAGCATAGTATTTGTATGGAATCAAGCCAGGGTGGTGAGTATCCCATTCTCCTTTAATCTAATTTATTACCAAAGCTGAATCACCATATACATCTAAAATCTTGATTCTGATATCAATAGCCTCCTCAAGACCCATGATACAAGTTTCATACTCTTCCATGTTATTGGTGCAATCAAACACCAATCTTGCAGTAAAAGGGATATGCGATCCATGGGGAGTGATAATCACAACACCAATTCCTTTCCATAAGCATTCACAGCTCCATCAAGCACCATACCCCACCAGGATTCAGGATCAGGACCTTCCCCAGGTAAAGTTCATCACAATCTTTTATTTTCAAAAATATCACAACCTCATCAGGGAAATCATATTTAACAGAATGATAATCATCGACCGGTTGGTGAGCAAGATAATCTGCCAACACACTACTTTTTATAGCCTTCTGAGTACGATATTAAATATCATATTCAGACAACAGCATCTGCCAACATGCAATTCTTCCAGTAAGAGCAGGCTTTTCAAAAATATACTTAATTTGATCCATTTTGGAAATCAACCAAGTAGTATGATTCAATATATATTACCGCAACTGCTTTATCGCCTAGGCCAGAGCACAACATGTCTTTTCCAGCATAGAATACCGTGACTCACAGTCAGTACACTTCTTGCTGAGATAATAAATGGCATATTCCTTCTTCCCCGTTTCATCTTGTTGTCCCAAAATACAGCCCATAGAACTATCTAATATTGTCAAATACATAATTAATCGTCTTCCTTCAACAGGAGGGAGCAATATAGGAGGTTCAAGAAAATACTCTTTAATAATTTCAAACGCCCTTTGGAAATCATCTATCCATACACAACCTTGATCTTTCTTTAACAACTTAAAGATCGGTTCACGCGTTGCAGTCATATGGGAAATAAATTTAGAAATGTAATTTAAACACCCAAGGAAGCCTCTAACTTTCTTTTCAGTTATTGGCGCTGGCATTTCTTGAATTGCTTTGACTTTATAGGGATCAACTTCAATTCCTTTTTGCTGAAAATGAAACCTAACAATTTTCCTGATCGAACACCAAAGGTGCATTTATTTGGATTCAAGCGGAGCCGATACTTCCTAAAACGCTAAAACAATTTCAACAAATCTTCTATATGTCATTCTTCAGTCTGGGATTTGGAAATCATATCATTAACATATACCTTAATCTCCTTGTGTATCAGATCATGGAATAGGGTTGTCATAGCCCTCTTGTACATTGCACCAGCGTTCTTCAACCCGAAAGGCATCACTTCGTAACAGAATGTTCCCCAGGGTATGATAAACGTTGTTTTTTTCCATGTCCTCAGGAGCCATTCTAATTTGATTATATCCAGAAAATCCGTCCATGAAAGAGAATACTTTGAATTTTTTTATACTATCAACCAACATATCAATATGTGGTAATGGAAAATCATCTTTTGGACTAGCTTTGTTTAAATCCCTATAATCAACGCACATGCAAACTTTTCTGTCTTTCTTTGGTACTGGGACAATATTGGCAATCCATTGAGGGTACACTGACGTCACAAGAAAATCAACATTAATTTGCTTTAAAACTTTTTCTTTTATTTTCACTGCCATATCAGGGCGAGTTCTTCGTAATTTCTACTTGATTGGCGGGCATTCTGGCTTTAGCGGGAAATGATATTTCATAATATCAGTATCCAACCCCGACATGTCTCGGTAAGACCAGGAAAATATACCCACATACTCTTTCAACAATTAAATCAACTGACTCTTCACGTCAGGATGCAACAATGCTCCAATCTTGACTTCTTTTGGATCTTCCTCTGAACCCAAATTAATTGTCTCCAACGGCTCTTTATATGGCTGAATGGTACTTTCCTCGCGCTCAAGAAACCATGAAATCTCTTCTGGGATTTCATCATATTCTTCTTCTTTGGCCATATACGCAGGATATTCAAAGTTGGGAGAGGGTGCAGGGTCATTGTACTCAATGGGTTTTTAATTAATCTGCACATATGATTTATGATTGCTTTTAGAAACTGACACATATAGCAAGTGATTATGCAGATTCAATTACAATTATTATTTATTTTGAAAGAATTTTTCTGATTACCATTTTCTAAGAAAAAGCAGAAAATAAAGACACAATTTGGGAATCAAAGACAACTTTTATTATTGATTTTAAAGATAAAAGCAATAGATAAGCCTATACAACATCAATACTTTCACCTTGGGCAGAGTGAAAGAATTTTTTTTGAAAAGATTAACACAAAAAACAAATTACTTTGAAATATGAATGCAAGAGGGAACATCAATAGTGATCCAATTTTGGACTCTGACTCCATGCGTCACGTAGTTCGGCATCTCTTGCTCTGCTTCACCTTCCAGAATAGCATTGATCCTAGGAACAGTTGGATGAAGGTAACCTCCGCTATGAAAGATGTCTTGATATTTTCTCAAAGCCGACTTCGGCTTCATAACCTCACCTTTAACATTCTTCACAGAGAATCCTAAACCAACTCTATTCTTATTCACAGGTGGATTAACAATCTTCCCCCACGCCTTTCTAGCGCCATTACGCACTACTTGTTGAGCATCCTTAAACAAAGCTATACAATTCTCATTTTCCCTTACATTATCAATGGATAAATCTTGGAACTGATTTCTAACAATAGCTTTATCAGCTTCCACAACACTGAAATAGGATAAATGAGATATTAACAATGTCTGTTCTCCATTTATGATGACCACCTTTCCTTCACGCACAAACTTCATCTTCTGGTGTAAAGTTGAAGTAACATCCCTTGCCTCATGTATCCATGGTCATCCCAGTAAACAACTGTAAGCGAGAGCAATATTCATAACCTGGAAAGTAATTTGAAATAGATGCGGGCCTATATGAATAGGAAAATCTACTTCCCCAATGACAGACTTCCTCGATCCATCAAAAGCTTTCACAATTATGCCACTTAGGCGCATGGGAGATCCTTGGTAGTCCAGCTTCATAAGTGTGCTCCTCGGTATGACATTAGCGGATCCATTGTCAATCAGCACATTGGACAATGAATAATTCTTGCGGTTCATGGAGATACGAAAAGCCAAATTGTGATTCCTTCCTTCATCAGGCAGCTCGTTATCATAGAAATTCAGGTTATTACAGGATGTAATATTCCCTATAACATTACTGAATTGGTCCAACGGCATATCACTTTCCACGAAAGCTTGATCCGATACTCTAATCAAAGATGCTTTATAGGAAGAAGAGTTCATTAGCAAGGCTAGAATGGATATCTTTGATGGAGTCTGCAACAATTGATCTACGATCCTGTAGTCGCTCATCTTGATAATATTCAATATATCATCCACATATTTTTCTACAGTAGTACCGCTAGATTCCCCCACTGCTTTCTTAGGTTGAACACTTTCAACAACCTTCTTATCAGCATTAACATTCCCTCGAATGATAGGTGCGAAAACACGGCCATGCGGACCACCCGACTGGCTTCATAAATATTATTGACATCAAACAAAGGTTGGATGGGAAGTTCCACACCATCCTCTAGGATTGTTGCATTGTATTTATATGGCACGAACTTGTCTGATTTGTAAGGAACAAGACCTGGTAAGCAAATCACCACTAGAGCAACAACTGGTTTGCTATGGTACTCAATATTTATAGGGGTGGGAACACTAAAACAAGGCACAATAACATTCACCCCCTCTTCAGAATACTTATCTATCACATAATTATTGCTGGAAAACATATGTTCATCTGAGGAAAAGAATTCATTTGCAGAAGCATACTCATCATCTGACACAGTCTCGGCCAATCAATATTCAATCACATTAATCCCATGATAATCATATCTATTTCCATAAACTTTGATAGTATCATTGTCCAACAAAAATTAAACACCCCTTCTCACTATGGAACAACCACAAGAATCTCCATAGCAAATTCGACAAGATCCATAATGGTGTTCTTCTTGACCATCATCATTCATATGATTCACGTCAAAAATCTGAAATTCACCGGGACATTCGTAGACCATATTCACATCTTGTTTGTACTCTACCCTAGGCCAGATTATATGAACGAGGCCTTCATCCATCATTTCCTGAAGATAAGCTTTTATCTTATCACATGCCTGGATATCTGTACTGCAAATACCATAACCAACATAGTCATGCGTATATTAGCTAAATTTACAGAGATCCGCATGCATCTTTACCAAATCTCCTCTAACCATGTTGATATCAAAAATCTGGAAGTCCCTAGGACAACCAGCAACCATGTTTACAGCATTTGCTCCTCTATCCTTAGGAAAAAGATTATTTTTCACATTAGGGACAACATCTTTAAAGGATAGGAGGCCAGATCTCACCATCTTTTGTACGTCATATTTCAAAGGATAACAATTCTCGATGTTGTGCCCTGGGGTTCCTTGATGAAAAGCGCATGTCTGGTCTGCCTTATAATACCAGGGTAAAGGTGATGGTATAGCAGGGGCGGCCTGGTCTGAGCCAACTTCTTCTGAATCAAAGCCGAAAGTAACTCTGCATGGCCCATTGGAGTAAAGTCAAAAGCCTCTCTCTTCTGACTTTGCCCTTGATTTCCCTGAGGAGATGGTCTTTGATATGCAATAGTGGTTGGAGCTACACTGACAACTGGAGTCACAGAAGAAACTTGTGGATGGTACCGTTGACGCCTTCTAGGTGGTCTAATCTTCCTCTTCCCAATAAAAGCATTCTCTTTGTTTTCTTTCTTCCGAGAAAACCCGTATGATGACTTCTTCGTCTCTTCATCTTTTGTCAAGTTCCCTTCTCTAACAGCCTCTTCCAAATGAACACTCATGCTCACTATCTCGGTGAAGTCACTTGGCGCACTGGCGACCATACTTTCATAATAAAATGATTCGGGGGTTTTCAGGAAGACCTTGGTCCTTTCTTGTTCTCACATTGGTGGCATCACCTAGGCAGCTATCTCGTGCCAACGCTGCATATATTCTTTGAATGACTCCTTGTCTCTCTGAGCCATTGCCCTTAACTGGTCACGGTCAGGTGCCATGAACATATTGTACTTATACTGCTTGATAAAGGCTTCCCCTAGATCATTGAAGGTGCGAATACTACTACTGTCCAGACTCATATACCACTTTAGAGAAGCACCAATTAAACTATCTTGGAAGAAATGAATGATCAAACACTGATCATCAGTATGGGTAGACATTTTCCTGAAATACATCATGAGATGGTCATGAGCACAAGAATTTCCCTTGTACCTCTCAAATTTTGGCACTTTAAACTTTGCTGGCACTTTTATGTTGGGAACTAGGAAGAGTTCACTGATGTTATGTCCAAACAATTCTTTTCCTCGAAGGCCCTTTACTTCCTTCTGTATCTCATTGAATTGGTCTTGAAAATCATCCAACCGGTCATAGAAACCCAGACTTTCACTCGATGGAGGAACACGACGATAAACTTCATCATTACCAAATGGCACAACATTCAGTGAAGGAGGTGCAGTATAATGGATCTCATTTCTAGCAGCAGGAGTAACATACACCACAGGAGGTGTGGGAGTAGAAGAAGCTTGAAATACTGGATAAACCTGAGCATTAATATTGTAACCTTCTGGCATAAAATTTTCGAGCATCCCCCATAGGTAACCATGAGGTATACGATTATGAGAAACAATAACTGGGGTAACAGAAACGAGAATTAATGGACCTTCAGAAGCAATTGTTGTCTGTTGAGGCTGAGAAAGTGGTGGCTGATTCTGAGAAGTCACAAATGATTCCATCAAAGCAGTCAGATTAGCCATACCGGCCTTCAAAGCAGTAACTTCGTCACGTAGCTCGTGATTCTCTTGTTCAATATTCTCCATTTTCTTCCTAGAATTAGCTCGAGTATTGTACCGGTGAGACAACTTGCTGAACAAAGTAGAGAAACACAGTAAGACACCTGGATATGATCAGAAGTGCAAGAAATATGTGCAAGATGATGCATGCAATGCACATGATTTATTTTATTATTATTAATACTTCAAGGGACTCAAAGAATTATATACAATTTGCAAATATTAAAAGTACTAACACATTTTGAAATACTGAAAATCTCATTATAATAACATCAAAATGGATTACAACTTTTAGTACAAGTTTCAACAATCCCAAGTACAAAATAAGATAGAATCTAAAATCCTAAACCTGATGAAGATCACTCCACATACTGACGCTTTCTCGTGAGTCTTGCAATCTGAGCCTTCAACTGCTTATTCTCTTTTGCATACCTGTCAGTAACCCATTTCTAGTCACAAGAGTCAGGAAGTGAGCAACTAGGTCCTGACTGAGCTCTAGAGGAAAATAAATCTTCTTGCCTCTCCATCATCTCTATAACACGACTCTCAAGAATCTCAATTAGGTCATCCTTCTCCTTCAGGTCTGCTCGGTAGGACATCTCTAAAGTCAGACACTTATTCTTCCAAGCCTTTTCTCCTGTTGCATCCTAACTAGGGAAAGCTGAAGCTCTTCCACATCATATAAAAGGGGAGGAGTGGTCTTCACAAATATATCAGGCATAGGTGCTTCACGGGAATACGACATCTTCAACTGAATTACTCTGTCCTGCACCCACCAGAGATAAGGCTCCAAAGAAATAGCTCCTCTAGGTCCCAAGTCCTTTATACTCTTCCTGTGAAGATGGTGCCAAGCCTTTGCAATCTCCTCCTTAGATTTATTATGATCCTCACCCTCTTTGATAAATAAACCACTCATATGGATACTATTTGGCTTATCTCTCATTGTATATCCAAGCTATCGTCTTGCAAGAACGAGATTGTAGTTAATTCCTCTATTTGTACCAAGAAGAGGTACATTGGAGAAACTACCACAATTATCAACAATATCCACATCATGGTAAGCCTGATGATACCAAACAATATTTGAATGAGTGAGGGCCATAATCTTCGGATCCCAACGAGGTTCCTTCTTGATATCCCAAAAAGCATTGGACCGAGATAAGTGAGAAATAAACCACTGGTACAACAAAGGCGTGCAACAAATGATCAGCCCTCCATGATAAGAATCCCGAAGATGAATGGAGTAATAAGCATATCCTAATAATGTAGGGAATGGTTTCCCTATCAAAAAGATCCCAATGGCATTGACATCCACAAAGTTGTTGACGTTCGGAAATAAGAATAACCCATAAGCAAGTAGAGTAAATATAGCTTCAAAAGAAATTGTACTGTTCATCCTAGAAAAGTAGCAAGCTTTCTCTTAATAAAAACTGAGCGGGTAATCCTATAATTCCTCCTTTGGTAGTCATGTGGGACTCAATCTCAGACTTCCCCAAATGAACCATAGCAGCAATCTCATGAGACTTTGGCTCCCCCTCCCAACCGGTGAAAGGAACACAATCGGTGATAGGTTAATCCAGTAGATAAGAATACTCCTCCAATGTAGGCATCGACTGATAATCAGGGAATGCGAAACATCGATTCATTGGATCATAGAATTGGACCAAAGTTGAGAGAATCCCCTCCTTCATCCTGAGCTTCATGAGAGACACGATGGATCCATACTTCTTCCGAAAATCTGTAGAACTCTCAATCTCGGGAATTAGACTCATCAAATTATCTATCTTGGGATTTTTGAAACTGTACTTCTGAGTCTTTCTTTTTCTAGAATCCATGGTCAAAAGTACCTGAGATATTCGTAAAAAGTCAACTTTAAGTCCCTTGAACCAAAATGTTTTAAAGGATGCTCATGGGTGCATGAATTCATGATGCAACAATAACACACAAGATCACAAACATGGGGTTCACAGGTTCGACATCACGAGCAAGAGTTCAAAGGTACTACCCACAAGGTATGGTCTCATAGTTCATCACCTGCCGAACAAGGTTCTAAGAGGTTCCCAAAGTCTAAATCCTTCCTTCAGATATTACCAACGTCCCAGTTGACTCGGTAATTAGTAATATTCTCAGAAAAAACTCTGTCGAGTGTATTATCGCGTGACAACCATTTCTGGATTACTCTGTCATGGCATCCGCACTACACCTAAAAGGCCAAGATGGGTTAAAGGTTCTATGATCCTCAGTTTCAGCAGGATCTCAGGTCGAAAGAAATACGTTTTCCTGATTACTCGGTAAACGACACTACTGTCAAAGGGGCCTCCACTGAGTGGGGGATCTCATGCCTCCTTTTTTGGGATTACTCCCTCAAAGTTAACATGACTATATCGCCCGTCCTATCTTAAGTTTTCCCAAGTTCGGGTAGAGGACTTATGAGAAATCACCAAGCACCCTGAAAACCAAGAAAATCCAGACAAACATATATATATATATATATATATATATATATATATATATATATATATATATATATATATATATATATATATATATATATATATATATATATATATATATATATATATATATATATATATATATATATATATATATATATATATATATATATATATATATATATATATATATATATATATATATATATATATATATATATATATATATATATATATATATATATATATATATATATATATATATATATATATATATATATATATAATATACAACAAACAAAAGCACATACATAGATACACAAAGGTAGGCTAACCAACTTAGGGATGGACCAACATTTGGTCGATCTTTCCCCAGTGAAGTCACCATTTTTTTGTAGTGGTAGAAATGTTGAGACTAAGCCATTTTATTGACTTGACTCACACAAATCAAATAAAAATCACCACCGCGCTTTATTGTTTCCAAAGGAATGGGAAAAGAGTGAATAACCCAAAAGAGGGGGAGATAATCTAAGTTGGGGGGTTGATTATGCAAAGGGAAGGTGTTGTACCCCAAAATTTGCCCTCCCATTTTACTCAACACATAATCATTGAGATTCTCAACTTGCTCAAGGATGCCCAAGAGTTGACCAGACAAACTCTCTCCTAAAGCAATGAACCTCCAACTAGGGTTTCCATTTCCATCAAGATGGGTGAGCTCCAAAGGCTTCATATGTTCTCCATAGTCCTAATATATTCTCAAGACCATCCATGTCAAGTTTCATGCCTTGCACAGGAAGTTTGCTCAATCAACTACTCAAATGCTTGAAAATCAACTATATTAGGTCAAAAGTCAACTATGGTCCTCATGCAGTCAAACTTTAAGTTTTTTTGGTAAACATCAACATTTTGAAGTAACATCCATTATTTGATCAAGGGTTGATCATGATTCCTCAAGGAATGCTCCTAATTCATAAACACTCAAAAGTTGCTAAATTAAGATTTCTCAGGAAAAGTCAACCCAAACTTTGACCAGGCATAACTTTCTCATACTTTATCAGAAATTTCCATCCAAGGCTCATTTTGAATAGAATCCAATTCCCTACAACTCATCTTCATCCTTCAAGCTCAAAAAATGTACTCATGAAAATATATGAATTCAGACATTATAGGTCATTCTAAAAAGTCAACAAAAACACCTTTTGGGTCAAAGCTTGTTACATGAACATGGAAGATTCAATTGAGATGAAACCAAAAGGGTTGATTAGGGAACATCCTAAGATTTCTAAAAAGTCCAAGATCACCCTCTTAGGGTCAAAATTGAAGGAGATATGCATTGTCAAAGTTGGTCATTTTTGGAAAATTGTCAAAGTCAACAATGCTCAAAACTACATTTTTTGTCAAATGGGCCTAACTTTTTATGCTTGCATCTTACTTCTAGCAATGTCCACGACCCAAACACTCTCTCATATATTATTGACTTTGTTTATTTAATTTATTTTGATTTTAATCATTTAAAAGTCATTTTAAATCCAATAAATGATATAAAATATGAAAGATTTGTTTTTGATCTGATTTTGATTAGAATTACAATGCAAATACGCTATCAAACAGAATCAAATCGTGCCAAGGGTGATTGGGATGGAAATGGTATGATTTGGATTGATTTAGAAAGAAATAATGCAAGAATGGAAATCAAATCAAATCTTGATAATTGGCAAAGATATGAATGCTTTTGTTGACCTAATGCAGTATATTACATATACACAACTAATGCAAGGCACAAGAACAAGGGCTGGACATGTAAAACTGTAAGAGAAAGAACTCAGTTTTTTGGAAAAAAAGTGAGCATCAGATTCCATACTACAACCATCCTCAAGGAGATTTAAAGATTGCAACACATTCCTCGCAATCTCCTGAAGCTAACTGAACCTTTTGCACGCACCAAAACACTCAGAATCGTAAAATCCGCAACCCTGTTATCCAACTATCTTTTATTTTTGATTACGTGCATACATGCTTTTTCAATGAAATTTAATCATATATTCTTATTTATCACAAAGTTTTGATGCTTGCTGAATTGTTTAATTGAGTTTTGAGTGCAGGGATGGAAGGTTGCCATTCTTAGGGTTTCCAAGCTCGTTTTGGGGCTTTCCTATATAGGCAAAATTAGACCAAATCGTGGGCACCATTGAACTCAGGGCCTGATTTCTGACTATTCTTTGCCTTTAGTTAAAATTTATTTGGCTTGTATTGCATTTTCAATTGTTGCGGGTTTGTAGCTATGGACAAAAACTGTCATTATAGCCTTCAGTGATAGTTTTGTCCGTAGGTAAAAGGTTGACACCTAAAACAACAGTCCTGAGGAAAGAGACGATCACGTGGCTGACTCCCACTTGCTCATTTGAATTCACGTGCGCGTTCTGGGCATAAAGCGTTATTTCCATTATATTATTATTTTGTCATTTGTGTTAATGAATAACAAGTTGGCCTGGTGGTAAGGAGGAATGCATGTGTGGTGAGATTCTTGGGTTCGATACCCAAGTCTGGCATTTTTATATTTTCTAACTATCTAATTTCAGATCCTGTATGTCTCACCTTTCAAGCACCTAGCATGCGCCCCAGATCCATCCATTGGATCATCTCGATCACAGATCCAAGGTCTCACGCAGGCAAAGTCCATGGTGCACCCTCAGAAGGAACCCCCACTAGATCACGCGCAAGGCAATTGGGCCTATCCTTCTAGGCTTCAGCAATTCAGCCATACACCCCCCTGGAGTGCTACAACATCAGGCCCAGTTTTATTTTCTTTTTTTATTACTTATTATTTTATTTATATAATAATTTTACAACATAAAAAAAATCATTGTTTTTTTATTAAAAATATAAAATCACAAAAATGTAGAATTAGGTTTTTTTATTAAAATTAGTTTTTTTTTGGGAAATTAATTAATTTAATGATATAGACTTGATTGTTTTTATAATTAAAATTAATTAGACAATTTAGGTTTAATTCACAAATATTTAATTTTCTTAATAAAATACCAAAAAAATGTTTTTCTTTAATTAATTAGATTTAGGTTAAGATTTCAAATATCTTTCTCAATAATAAAATACAAAAAAAATATTTTCTCTTTAATTGATTATATTTTTTAGGACTTAGACTTTATTCTCGTATTTAATTCGCCGTGTGCGCCTTTACTTTATTTTAATTTAAACTATTGTATCTGCTTTGAGTTTGTAATAGATTAATTAGGATTTCAAATTTCCGCATATTTATTTTCAGTCAAATATTTGTGTATCTATCCAAAAGCCTTGTAATAGCGTAGATTTTCTTTTCCGCTTTTAATTTCCGCAACTATTAAACTGCTAGATGTATGGACATTAGGATTGTATGCGACAGATAAACCAAGAATTAAAAAGATAGATAATCCTAATTGTGCAAAGATAATTAACTGAAAAAAAAAGCACACTTGCACATGCTCACTCCTAGGGTTTTGCCTCACTTGGTTGCCTCGGAAATAATGGTCGTGTCCTTCGAACGTAGGGATACCTTATCAATGACCCATAATTCAAAGTAGTCATAAAGATCATAGTCCCTACTTGTCCCTCGAGATGCCTACGAGAAATGATCTTATGACAATAGTCCCTTCGAAATGCTAAGGTATCCTTACTTGTTGCCTTCAGTGACCATTTCGTCCCTTTCGAATGGTCCTTAAAATTCAAGCGATAGGGCTACCTACTCCTTAATAGTAGGATATCACTTTCTAAAGGAAACGAAAGTGAACATACTTTTTTCGAGTAGGTAGAAAACTCTTAAGTACTTGCTCAAAACAAAAAAAATCTTTCACATAAACACTTTTCAAAACAATTTTCAAAACAACTTCATCACACTCTTGAGGACAGATACAAGGGTTATCACGAAGTAAACAAAAATTTTCAAAAACAAGCACACACAAGCAATTTTAAAAATGAGCAAGTACCTAAGAGCCCATGGAAAACCATGGATAGAAAGGGTGCTAACACCTTCCCTTTCTATAATCTACCCCCCGTACTCAGAAATATCTCAAAAAAGGTTTTTTTTCTGTTCTTTTTCCTTTTCCTTAGTTGGATGAAATAAAAGTCAGTGGCGACTCTTGCTTACCGTGACATTTGCGAATACAAACGCAAAACCAGTATAACAGTCGGTTCTGCCACCGTATCACAAAACTGGCGACTCTTCTTGGGAGTCAATAAATGGGGTATACCTTAGGATCTAGGTCACTTCTAAAATTGCTTGCTTATCTTTTGCTTTGCCTTATTTATATTCAAGGGTTTTGTTGGGGTTATATAGATCCTACACCCGGATCCGGGGACACCTTTTAGGTAAGTAGCAATAAATTGTGAGGGAACTGTGCAGGGTATACCGACACGGTTGAAGTAGTAGCTACGTTGATGTGGCACTTTGGTTGGTACCGGTAATCCTTGAGTCAATCAGGGAGAGTACGGGGCCGCCGCGTGGTGTCCTAAAGCATCAATTGACCTTAGAACCTTTAATTTCACAACTTGGCCAGTAGGACGTAGTGAGATGGCCTGCTTTTGTGTATTCCCAAGATCGACAGATACTCAATGTTACACTCAATAAGGTTTAACTCTTGATTTTTGTTTGGTTGTGAGTCAATCGCCTATTGAATGAAGCTTAGGGGAAAGATTAGTGATATTGAGATCCCTTAGAACCCGGTTACTATTTATAGGACAGGTTTAACCAATCTAACTTCAAGAGGGTATGAACTTAAAGCTCATGCAGGCCTTAAACCTAAGGACTTGGTGTGACTTGTTTTTTGCTTGCTATACATGTGATTTTTAGCATAATCATGACATCATAAGCATGACATATCATACTAACCATTTCAAGGACTTTCTAGGGCTCATCTTTGCTTTGTTTTATAGGACATGGCATCCGCCCATAGGAATACTATCCAGATTAACCTTGTGAAAGTGCCTATCCAACTAAAAGACTTGGCATTAAGGATTCCTGAAAGCTCTCCCTTCACTGAAAAGCATGGTCGGTTTCTTAACTTGGTCACTTCAAAACCTGATGAAGAATTGTTAAAAGTGCTATTTCAGTTCTTCAATCCTTTACATCACTGCTTCAACTTCCCGGATTACCAACTAGTGCCTACTATAGAGGAATTTTCTCAGTTGTTGGGGGTACCTATTCTTAATCAGTTACCTTTCAATGGTATGGAAGAACATCCAAAGCTTGGGGAGATTGCTCGAGCTCTGTCCTTACAATGGTCTGACGTGGTGACAAATTGGGAAACTAGGGGAAGTGTCCAAGGAATCCCGATTAAATTTCTATTCGAGAAGGCTTATTATTTTTGGGATACCCTGGATTTACAAGCTTTCGAAGAGGTATTGACACTCCTCATCTACAGGATAGTACGTTTCCCTAATGTGGACCAACTCGTAGATGTGAATACTATTAAGGTGTTTCTGTCTCATAATCCAATACCTACGTTACTTGGGGACATTCTACACTCTTTGTATACTCGCACTCTAAAGAGAAGGGGTACCCTTCAGTGTTGCACTCCTCTATTGGCTAGGTGGTTTATTTTGCACCTACCCAGGTCTATTTTGAAGAATGAGCAGGGTATGAAATGGTCTCATAGGCTGATGTCCCTTTGCATATTCAGACATTCATTGGTGTTCACGGTCCTCGGAGGATGTTACCATCATCGATCACTGTGGTGAATTCCCTAATGTCCCTCACTTAGGCATTAGGGGATGAATCACTTATAACCCTTGTTGGGCACTGCGGAAGTTATGTTATGCGAGAAGGGATGGTCCTCATGATACACTTATCCAAGGAATCGCCTTCAACTATGAGAATGATGCCCAGGGTTACCATAAAAGGTTCATAAAATCTTGGGGCATGATACATAAAATTGATAGCAAGACACTGGGGCACAAGAATTCTATCCCTCTTGAGCCATATCTCTGATGGGTGCGAGCCCGCACCCAAAGTCTTATGACGCCTTACCCTGCTGTCCTACCAATGATTATGGAACCAGTTACTAAAGGAGACACTCCTTATCTTGTTCATCATCCTGACATGCCAACTGATTATGAGGAACTACAGAAATTTTGGGTTCAACTTAAAGAGGAACAGGATACGTTTGAAGCTCAATTCTATTCCAGCGAGAAGAAGGTCCTAGAACTCACTAGGCTACTTCATGAAGAAAGGAGCATAAACGCCTACATTGCACCAAAGAGGATTCTCTCCTGGGAGACCTAGTTTTCTTTTTGTTTTAAGTTTTGATTGTAAGCCTAAAAGGCATTCTTTGTAATAGTTCGAACTTATTAATACAATTAACGTGTGTTTCATTTTGGTTAAACAAATTTGAACCTTTACAAATCCTTCAAATCATTGCATACGCATATCATCCATGACATTGCATAAACAGGTACCATTACAGGTTTCTCATCTTCTTCGCTGTTTATTTCAAGAAAAATGTCTTCCGAACAAAGCATCAAAGATCTTCAGGCACAAAATGCCCAATTTCAACAGATGTTCATAACTTTGGAAAAGGGGCAGGAAGATCTGAAGGCCCTCATTCTGAAGGAAAAGAAGTAGAATAAGAAGAAGAAAATCTCTAGTGTTCTAAATATGGGCAGAAGGTTTAGGGGGCCGTTAAAGCAACAAGTCGATCTGACCTCCTCGTCCAAAGAAGGGGAGAATCAAGAGAGGGAGACAAGGGAGAAGGACCCTAGCCCTGATGTTTCTGAAAATGATACGGACTACAATGATGAGCAGTATACTCCTACTGAGGATAAACATAAGAAGTTAGAGGATTAATTGAGCGCTATGGAAGTCCAGAGAATACCTGTGTTTGACTTTGAAGAATTGGGATTGGTGTCGGGAGTGGTCATCCCACAGAAATTTAAGGCTCCGATTTTCGCAAAGTATGATGGGGTGTCTTGCCCAAAGCTCCATCTCTGTTCCTATGTAAGGAAGATCCACCCCCACACTGCTGATAGGAACTTGCGGGTTCACTTCTTTCAAGACAGTCTGTCAGGGACTCAACTTGAATGGTTCTACCAACTGGAGGGAACCAATGTCCGAAACTGGGAGGATTTGGCTTCTTCTTTTTACAAGCAGTATCAATACAACACCGACCTTGCCCCTACTCGTACTCAACTCCAGAGTATGTCCATGGGTGCAGGTGAAGGCTTTAAGGACTATGTGAAGAAGTTGAGAGATTTGGTTGGGAGAGTCCAACCCCCTTTATCTGACAGGGAGTTGGTTGACATGTTTTTGGGGACGCTTTCAGGTCCATTCTTCAATCATTTGATTGGTAGTTCATCATTTGGTTTCACCGAGCTGATATTAACAGGAGAAAGGGTAAAAGTTGGGATCCGGAGTGGAAAAATACAGAAATACACCTCTTCGAGCTCAGTAAAGAATCCCTTCACAGGTAAGAAGGAAGCCAGTGCTATCTATAGTCCAAGAGGTCAAAGCAGAGCTGAACACCGGCCAACGGTAAGTGCCATGATGATACCTAGGCCTGCGGCTACCATACAACACAACAATCAGCAAAGGGTAGAAAGACCGCAAAGGTAGTTTACCCGGATTAACATGACATTGACTGAGGCTCTACCCCATCTTCTAAGATCCAACTTCGCAGCCTTGAAAGAGGCTCCCAAGAATCCTAACACTACATCTCCCTGGTACAATCCAAACACTCGGTGTGCCTACCATTCTGAGAGTCATGGCCACGATACAAATGACTGCTGGGCTTTGAGAAATAAAGTACATGATCTGATTGAAGCCAAGGAGATTGAGTTTAATGCTCCGGAGAAGCCCAATGTCATAACTGCTCCCATGCCTAAGCACAACCGTGGAGTTAATGCCATTGATACTGATTTGTCCGTTACCTCTGTTGATGAAGTTTCTACTCCTCTTATAATTGTTAAGAAGAATTTGTTGTTGGCCGGTTTATTTCCGGGTTATGGTGAAGGTTGCCACATGTGTTCATCTCTGCCCGTTGGTTGCTATTTATTGAAAACATGTATTCAACGCCTAATGAACAACAGAGAAATTTTGTTCGAAAAGACTTTGATCCCAACTATTCCGTTTGAAGATGTTGCCATTATAACCATTTCCGCCAATCCTTCCAAGGTCTCCTCTAAAAGACCTGTTAGGATTACACCCGCTCCGAGAATCGCTCCACTAATAATCACTTTTCCTGGTCCCGTACCGTACTCCTCGGACAAAGCTGTCTCGTGGAATTATGGCGCCGATGTTTACTATCATGGCGTTAAACAAGATTTGAAGAATGAAGAGGCTGATCCCGATGTCAGTAACATTGTCGGGGCCAACAAGATTACCAAAAGTGGAAGGTTTTCTCTCTCGAGATTTCCTCGAAGACTGTCAATAAGCATGTTATTGTTTCACCTGTTATTCCTGCTAGTACTTCAGCTACTACTCCCATTCTTACTCCAATTGTTACTCCCGCCGTTGAGTCATATGGGACTCGGGGCAAAGAAGCTATAGGTGAGCCTTCTCGAACGGAGGCACCTAGAAAGATTGTTGTAGAATCCTCTAAGCAAGAGATACATGAAATCTTAAAAATCATCAAGAAGAGCGACTACAATATGGTCGAGCAGCTGGGGCAGACCCCCTCGAAGATATCGATGTTGTCTTTGATGTTATATTCTAAGGCCCATGCAAAGGCTTTGATCGCATTCCTCAAGACCGCGCATGTTCCGCAAGAAACCTCAGCCGATCAATTCAAAGACTGTGTGGCCAGCTTGACTGCTGACAATGGGCTGGGTTTTTCAGATGCCGACTTAACACCGAAAGGGAGGAAGCATAATGATGATCTGCATGTATCGATCGAATGTAGGGGCACCACTATGGATCATGTACTGGTGGATACTGGGTCTTCACTAAATGTTCTGCCTAAGAAGGCTCTTGATCGGCTGGATTGTGAAGGTTTGACCTTAAAGCCTAGTAACATTGTGGTAAGGGCTTTTGATGGGTCGAAGAGAATGGTGCACAGGGAGGTGGACATCCCTGTCAAAGTGGGATCTCAGACCTTTGGGTCCACCTGCTACATGATTGACATCGGACCATCATACTCTTGTTTGTTGGGTCGTCCTTGGACCCATGAAGCTGGGGCTGTTACTTCTACGCTGCACCAAATGCTGAAATATCCGGTGAAGGGGAAGATTATCACTGTGCATGGCGAAGAGGAGTATATGGTGAGCCACCTGAACTCCTTCATGTACGTGGAGATGGACGGGGAATTCATAGAGACTCCTTGTCAAAACTTTGAAGAGGTTCCCCCGATTCTGGCGTCAACCGTGACTACTACCAGCACCAAACCTCCTCTAAAGATGGCTTCTCTCAAGGATGCCAGAGCGGTAGTTGAAGAAGGTGGGTGTACCAACTGGGAACAACTCCCTGATTTTACTCACAAAACTGACAAATTTGGTTTGGGCTTTACTTTAGGAGCTCAAAGGGTTGTTCGATGCACTCGAGCTGGAGGACCTCCCCTACGCATCAGCAATCGTGGGGTCAACGCTATTGAAGACAGTGAGGAAGACTCTGATATTGACAGCTGGATCTACCTGACTACCAACGGTGGACCGAGTAATTGGACGACCAGAGATTTTATACCAGTTTCTTTTATTCCACAATAATTATCTTACTTGTTTTCCAAGTTTGTAATAAACAAATTAAACATTATGGACTTGTGTCTTACCCGAGGCACAATGGTCCTATCTGTGAGGGTTATTATATGTCATTTCATATATCATCAATAAAACATTGGACATTCTTTGCATACAAATTTTGCGCTCTCTGTTTTTCTTTTCTGCTTTTACTTTATCAATACAGCTATGCTCTTACACACACTCATGTATCAAACTGCAGATCCATATCCACTCTGGATGCCATTGATAACAGTTCTACTATTGCCAGTTATGACTTTGAAAATCCGATCAACCAAGCTGAGGACAAAGGTGAGGACGATTGTGAGGTGCCTGGAGAACTTGCTAGACTGTTACAGCAGGAAAAGAGGGCTATACAGCCTCATGAAGATCCAGTTGAGACGATAAACTTGGGCGTGGAGGTGGACAGAAAAGAAGTCAAGATCAACGCAAATCTGGAGACTAAGATCAAACAGCAGTTGATACAGATGTTGCACGACTACGTCAAGATCTTCTCCTGGTCATATGAAGACATGCCTGGTTTAGACACTGATATTGTGGTACATCGTCTGCAAACTAAGGAAGATTGTCCTCCGGTTAAACAGAAGGTTCGCCGTATGCGCCCTGAAATTTTAGAGAGGATCAAGGCAGAGGTCATGAAGAAGTTCGACGCAAGGTTCTTAGCTGTCACCTCCTATCTGTAGTGGGTTGCTAACGTTGTTCTAGTACCTAAGAAAGACGGTAAGGTACAGATGTGTGTGGACTACAGAGACCTGAACAAGGAAAGCCCCAAGGATGACTTCCCGCTTCCTCACATTGACGTTCTGGTTGACAACACCGTGCAACACAAAATCTTCTCCTTCATGGATGGTTTCTATGGCTACAACCAGATTAAGATGGCTCTTGAAGACATGGAGAAGACAACCTTCGTCACACAGTGGGGCACCTTCTGTTACAAGGTGATGCCTTTTGGGTTGAAGAATGCTGGGGCAACTTATCAGGGAGCCATGGTTGCCTTGTTCCACGATATGATTCACCACGAGATCGAGGTTTATGTTGATGACATGATAGCCAGGTCTCAAACCAAAGAGGAACACCTTGATCATCTACAAAAGTTGTTCGACAGGTTGAAGACATACAAGCTGAGGTTGAATCCGAACAAGTGCACCTTTGGGATAAGGTCTGGTAAGCTTCTGGGTTTCGTCGTCACTGACAAAGGTATTCAGGTAGACCCCACAAAGGTAGAGGCCATACAAGAGATTCCGGCTCCCCGTACTGAGAAGGAAGTTAGAGGTTTCTTGGGATGCTTGAATTATATCGCCAGGTTCATTTCACATATGACTGCTACTTATGAGCCTATCTTCAAGCTTCTGAAGAAAGATCAAGTGGTAAAGTGGAATGACGAATGCCATACTGCTTTTGAAAGGATCAAAGAATATCTTCAAGAACCGCCAATTCTGATGCTTCCGGTTGAAGGAAGACCTTTGATATTATACTTAACAGTGCTAGACAATTCAATGGGGTGTGTACTGGGGAAGCATGACGAGTCTGGTCAAAAAGAGCATGCAATATACTACCTTAGCAAAAAGTTTACCGACTATGAGACAAGATACTCATTGCTCGAGAAAACTTGTTGCGCTTTGGCATGGGCTGCTCGCCGACTGAGACAGTATATGTTGACCCACACTACTCTGTTGATATCTAAGATGGATCCATCAAATACATCTTCGAAAAGCCCGCACTCTCCCGAAGAATAGCGAGATGGCATATGATCTTAATTGAATACGATATACAATATACAACCCAGAAAGCAATCAAGGGGAGTGTATTGGCTGATCATTTGGCTCATCAGGCCGTGGATGACTACCAGTCCATGAATTTTGAGTTCCCGGACGAGAATATTGTGCTGGTGACTGACTACGAAGAACCTGGACCGGATGAAGGACCCGAGGAAGGATCCCGATGGACTATTGTTTTTGATGGAGCCTCAAACGCACTCGGTAATGGAATTGGCGCCATAATCATATCTCCTGAGGGCTGTCATACTCCTTTCACTTCCCGACTATGTTTCAACTGCACTAACAACATGGCGGAGTATGAAGCCTGCATCATGGGTCTCAAAGCCGCTATCGACCTCAGGATCAAGTTCTTAAATGTCTTCGAGGATTCAGCCTTAGTGATAAGTCAGATCAAAGGCGAATGGGATATGAAGCATCCGAATCTCATCCCGTATAAAGAGCACGCGCTGACATTGCCCCCGCACTTTGAGGAGGTAACCTTTGAACATTTCCCACAAGAGCAGAATCAGTTAGCGGACACGCTAGCTACCATGTCTTTTATGTTCAAAGTCAGGTGGGACAACGAAGCTCCTCGAATCACCATTGAAAGGTTGGATGAACCAGCGCACTGCTGCGAGATTGATACTGAAGAGATAGCAGTTAAACCTTGGTTTAACGAAGTAAAGAGGTATCTCGAGGCTCAAGAATATCCCAAAGGGGCATTTGTCAATGATAAGAAGTTTCTGAGAAGGTTCGCTGTGAAATTCTTCCTCAGTAACATAATCGTCTACAAGCACAATCATGACTCTACCTTACTGCGGTGTGTAGACAAGAGCGAAGCAGAGAGGATTATGACAGGTCTACATGAAGGTACCTTCAGAACCCATTCAAGTGGACATACCATGGATAAGAAGATCATACAGGCAGGATACTACTGGTCCACTTTGGAAGCAGATTGTTATCAGCACTCTCGAACTTTTCATAAGTGTCAAATCTATGCTGATAAGGTGCATGTGCCTCCGGTTCCTTTGAATGTCTTGACAGCTCCATGTCCCTTTGCAATATGGGGCATTGACATGATCGGAGAAATCAGGCCTACCGCTTCCACTGGGCATCGCTTCATACTAGTAGCCATCGATTACTTCACAAAATGGGTTGAGGCGGCCTCTTTTGCTACTGTGACCAAGAACGTTGTGGCGCGGTTCATCAGGCATAACCTGATTTGTCGTTATGGTATTCCATAGAGAATTGTCACTGACAATGGTACGAGCGTCTCATTGTACAAAAACGCCTGTTATCTCCATTGTACAAAAACACAGTTTCCATTTTTCAGTGGCGTTCTCTTACTTGAGCGTCATCTCCCTTGTACAAAAACGCCTGTTATAGGCCAACTTCGAAAATCAATACAAATCATTTTATAAACTATGTGTTTCGTTTTATTTTATGTTTTGTTTTGAAAGAACCTCCAATGCTTTATTCTTGACATATGCATTTGAATATGATTGCTGTTCATAAATATTCACATAAGAAACGGAAAAACAATTGCTCGTAACTTAAGAAACAGGGGCAAAAAACAAGAAATGTCAAACCCGACAATTACTCTGTTCAGCAGGTACCAGGGCAGAGACAACTTTGAAGCACAATCATCAATACATACGACCCCGTGACATCTGTACTCCCCACAGAGTAAAGGTAATCGAAGCACTAATATTAGCTTTCCCAAAACAGGAAGTAGTCTCCCCAGCCAGGGTCTTTCAAAAATCTGACATTTATATGCCCCAGCCTAATTTCATAATCGCAAGCGGGTTATAAAATTTGTCTCTCAAGCAGAGTCTATTTCTCTGAATAATAGAAACTCAATCCCTGACAGAGTTTATCCCTCCAGCTACGGAAGTTTACTTTCCGACAGAATTATTCCCCGCAGAGCTATTCTCAAACATTTTCTCCCTGGCAGAATATTCACAAACAACAAGGAGTAAATATCCAGCATAGTCATCTCCTTTTACCATACCCAGCGAAAGTAAAAGATCCATAGTTATCTACAACTGTCAGGAAGGCTATACTCTCCAGCAGTAGTCGGGGATTTATTTTCCCAGACCCGGGCATGTCATAATAGCATTTCATGTTTATGCATCATGACATGCGCGTACCTATCACATACAACATAGTCTTAGTTATTTTGAGAATATCATTTCATAATGCATGTCATGCATCGCATATAATTAACCCTGTTATCTTTTCAGGAAAGACAATTATCACCAACAATTCTAGAAGTTATATAAGTCATATCTGCAGACGGCTAATGAAAAATCATTTCTTGAAACCGAATGGGTCAACTAAGCTACGCGACCTTGAAGTAACCCTACTATCCAGGTTCCTTCCCATAGGCCATACTGTCCAAGCTTTCATCTTAAGGTAACCCTACTATCCAGGTTCCTTCCCATAAGCCCTACTATCCAGGATTTCATCTTCAGGTAACCCTACTATCCAGGTTCCTTCTCATAGCCCTACTATCCAGGCTCTCATCCCAAAGTAACCCTACTATCCAGGTTCCTTCTCATAGCCCTACTATCCAGGCTTTCATCCCGAAGTAACCTTACTATCCAGGTTCCTTCTCATAGCCCTACTATCCAGGCTCTCATCCGAAAGTAACCTTACTATCCAGGTTCCTTCTCATAGCCATACTATCCAGGGCTCTCATCCCGAAGTAACCCTACTATCCAGGTTCCTTCTCATAGCCCTATTATTCAGGCTTTCATTTCGAAGCAACCCTACTATCCAGGTTCCTTCTCATAGCCCTACTATCCAGGCTCTCATATCGAAGTAACCTTACTAATCAGGTTCCTTCTCATAGCCCTACTATACAGGCTCTCATCCCGAAGCAACCCTACTATCCAGGTTCCTTCTCATAGCCCTACTATCCAGGATTTCATTTCGAAGTAACCCTACTATCCAGGTTCCTTCTCATAGCCTTACTATCCAGGCTCTCATCTTGAAGTAACCCTACCATCCAGGTTCCTTCCCATAAGCCCTACTATCTAGGCTTTCATCTCAAAGTAACCCTACTATCCAGGTTCCTTCTCATAGCCCTACGATCCAGGCTTTTATTTCAAAGTAACCCTACTATCCAGGTTCCTTCTCATAGCCCTACTATCCAGGATCTCATCCTGTAGTAACCCTACTATCCAGGTTCCTTCTCATAGCCCTACTATCCAAGCTCTCATTTCAAAGTAACCCTATGATCTAGGTTCCTTCTCTCTTACCTCCAGACAACAATTTACAACACTGTAAGACCTGACCCAACTAGTTACGGTCAATTTCGCATTTCCCCAGTAAGTTGTTGTGCAGCCTGGACCTTGACCAGATATGCAGTTTACGTCCACCTCCTCAATCAGGATTTAATTCCCCATTAGAGTAATGGACAACCGAATATCCTATATTCTATTTTCCAGGACGTAAATCAACATTCTCCAGCGAAGTCCTCCTCAACGGCAGGTACATGAGTTCTAGCAAAGGAATATCTTATGCAACCAATATCTTTTCTGGATTGCATCTTTAAGCCCATCTCTGATGATTCTCTGTTGACTTCGAAATGGCTTTTGTAAGCCCATTCCTGATATCACCAATCAGCGTTACTTCATGCGAGTGAAAATTTATGGGCACTTTAGTGTTCAATCATCTTCTACCTTTAGATCACGAAAGGCAGACCAGCCAATCTACATCCTAAGGTTTAAGAAGATTGAACAGGGGTAGCTGTTGTACCCCAAAATTTCCCCTCCCATTTTACTCAACACATAATCATTGAGATTCTCAACTTGCTCAAGGATGCCCAAGAGTTGACCAGACAAACTCTCTGCTAAAGCAATGAACCTCCAACTAGGGTTTCCATTTTCATTAAGATGGGTGAGCTCCAAAGACCTCATATGTTCTCCATAGTCCTAATATGTTCTCAACACCATCCATGTCAAGTTTCATGCCTTGCACAAGAAGTTTGCTCAATCAACTGCTCAAATTCCTGGAAATCAAATGTATTAGGTCAAAAGTCAATTGTGGTCCTCATGCAGTCAAACTTCAAGATTTTTGGTAAACATAAACATTTTTAAGTAACATCCATAATTTGATCAAGGGTTGATCATGATTCCTCAAGGAATGCTCCTAATTCATCAAAACTCAAAAGTTGCTAAATTAGGGTTTCTAAGGAAAAGTCAACCCAAACTTTGACCAGGCATAACTTTCTCATACTTTATCAGAAATTTTCCATCCAAGGCTCATTTTGAAGAGAATCAAATTCCATACAACTCATATTCATACCTCAAGCTCGAAAAATGCACTCATAAAAAGATATGAAATCATACATTATAAGTCATTCCAAAAAGTCAACAAAAACACTGTTTGGGTCAAAGCTTCTTACATGAACATGGAAGATCCAATTGAGATGAAACTAAAAGTTTTGATTAGGGGACATCCTAAGCTTTCTAAAAAGTCCAAGAACACCCTCTTAGGGTCAAAATTGAAGGAGATATGCATTGTCAAAGTTGGCATTTTTGGAAAATTGTCAAAGTCAACAATGCTCAAATATATATTTTTTGTCAAATGGGCCTAACTTGTTATGCTTGCATCTTACTTCTAGCAATGTCCACGACCCAAACACTCTCTCATATATTATTGACTTTATTTATTTAATTTATTTTGATTTTAATCATTTAAAAGTCAAATTAAATCAAATAAATGATATAAAATATGAAATATTTGTTTTTGATCTGATTTTGAATGGAATTACAATGCAAATATGATGTCAAACAAAATCAAATCGTGCCAAGGGTGATTGGTATGAAAATGGTATGATTTGGCTTGATTTAGAAAAAAATAATGCAAGAATGGAAATCAAATCAAATCTTGATAATTGGAAAAGATATGAATGCTTTTGTTGACCTAATGCAGTCTATTACATATACACAACAAATCCAAGGCACAAGAACAAGGGTTGGACGTGTAAAAATGCAAGAGCAAGAACATAATTTTTTGGAAAAAAAAAGTGAGCATCAGATTCCATACTACAGCCATCCTCAAGGAGATTTAAGTATTACAACACATTCCTGGCAATCTCCTGAAGCTAACTGCACCTTTTGCACGCACCAAAACACTTAGAATCGTAAAATCCGCAACTCTGTTATCCAACAATTTTTTATTTCTGATTACGTGCATATATGCTTTTTCAATGAAATTTAATCATATATTCTTGTTTATCACAAAGTTTCGATGCATGCTGAATCGTTTAATTGAGTTTTGAGTGCAGGGATGGAAGGTTGCCATTCTTAGGGTTTCCAAGCTCGTTTTAGGGATTCCCTATATAGGCAAAATTAGACCAAATCGTGGGCACCATTGAACTCAGGGCATGATTTTTAACAGTCCTTTGCCTTTAGTTAAATTTTATTTGGCTTGTATTGTATTTTCAATTGTTGCAGGTTTGTAGCTATGGACAAAAATTGTCACCAAAGCCTTTAGTGACGGTTTTGTCTGTAGGTAAAAGGTTGGCACCTAAAACAACAGTCCTGAGGAAAGAGACGATCACGTGGATGACTCCCACTGGCTCATTTGAATTCACGCGTGCGTTCTGGGCATAAAGCTTTATTTCCATTATATTATTATTTTTTCATTTATGTTAATGAATAACAAGTTGGCCTGGTGGTAAGGAGGAATGCGTGTGAGGTGAGAGTCCTGGGTTCGATACCCAGGTCTGGCATTTTTATATTTTCTAACTATCTAATTTCAGATCCTGTATGTCTCACCTTCCAAGCACCTAGCATGCCCCCCAGATCCATCCATTGGATCATCTCCATCACATATCCAAGGTCTCACGCAGGAAAATTCCATGGTGCACCCTCAAAAGGAACCCCCACTGGATCATACGCAAGGCAATTGGGCCTATCCTTCTGGGCCTCATCAATTCAGCCATACACCCCCCTGGAGTGCTAACAACATCAGGCCCAATTTTATTTTCTTTTTTATTACTTATTATTTTATTTGTTTTTTTTATTTAATCATTTTACAACATAAAAAAAATCATTGTTTTTTATATTAAAACTATAAAATCACAAAAATGTAGAATTAGGTTTTTTATTAAAATTAGTTTTTTTGGGGAAATTAATTAATTTAATGATATTGACTTGATTGTTTTCATAATTAAAATTAATTAGACAAATTAGGTTTAATCCACAAATATTTAATTTTTTCAATAAAATACCAAAAAATGTTTTTCTTTAATTAATTAGATTTAGGTTAAGATTTCAAATATCTTTCTCAATAATAAAATACAAAAAAATATTTTCTCTTTAATTGATTAGATTTTTTAGGACTTAGAATTTATTCTCGTATTTAATTCGTCGTGCGCGCCTTTACTTTATTTTAATTCAAATTATTGTATTTGCTTTGAGTTTGTAATAGATTAATTAGGATTTCGAATTTCCACATCTTTATTTTCAGTCAAATATTTGTGTATATGTCCAAAAGCCTTGTAATAGCGTAGATTTTCTTTTCCGCTTTTAATTTCCGTAACTATTAAACTGCTAGATGTATGGACATTAGGATTGTATGCAAAAGATAAACCAAGAATTAAAAAGATAGATAACCCTAATTGTGCAAACATAATTAACTGAAAAAAAGAAAACTTGCACATGCTCACTCCTAGGGTTTTGCCTCACTTGGTTGCCTCAGAAATAATGGTTGTGTCCCTCGAACATAGAGATACCTTAGCAATGACCTGTAATTCAAAGTCGTCATAAAGATCATAGTCCCTACTTGTCCCTCGAGATGCCTACGAGAAATGATCTTATGACGATAGTCCCTTCTAAATGCTAAGGTATCCTTACTTATTGCCTTCAGTGACCATTTCGTCCCTTTCGAATGTCCCTTAAAATTCCAACGATATGGCTACCTACTCCTTAATAGTAATATAACACTGTCTAAAGGAAACGAAAACGAACAGACTTTTTTTGAGTAGGTAGAAAACTCTTAAGTACTTGATCAAAACAAAAAACTCTTTCATACAAACACTTTTCAAAACAATTTTCAAAACGACTTCGTCACACTCTTGAGGACAAATACAAGGGTTATCACGAAGTAAACAAAAATTTTCAAAAACAAGCACACACAAGCAATTTTAAAAATGAGCAAGTACCTAAGAGCACATGGAAAACCATGGATAGAAATGGTGCTAACACCTTCCCTTTCTATAATATACCCCCCCCCCCCCCCCCCCGTACTCAAATATCTCGAAAAAGGTTTTTTTTGTTCTTTTTCCTTTTCCTTAGTTGGATGAAATAAAAGTCGGTGGCGACTCTTGCTTACCGCGACATTTGCGAATACAAATGCAAAACCAGTATAACAGTCGGTTCTGCCACCGTATCATAGAAGGTATTAGAACCCTAAACATATACGGTACTCTACATGAATCTCTTTGGAAATTTGTGTATTTTGGCTATAAATGTTGTATAAAAAATAGATGGTAGAGATGAGAAAAGAAATAGTTTTTTATAATTTTTTCACTCGCCGTGGTTGCGAACCTTTAGTGCCTACGTACCACCTTCCGTGCAATAGGGGATCATAGTACTCGTAGTTCACCTTTAAAAAAATTTAAAACACAAGTGTGTTGGTTAATTTTAAGAGACGAGACGTCATCATCGTATCCAATTGGAAGAACATACTTACTACCCACAATTATGAGAAAGGAGAATTTGCGTCATCTCAAAGTGGAGGATATGGCTTGGATTTCAAAATCAACAAAGCCTCGTTCAACACCAAAGTGGAAAATATCTCGCTTCACTACATATTGTAGAAGTATAGTAGTTCACATCATTTCAAGGATTGACAAGAGTATAATCTTTTGAGAAAATATTTTTAAAGTAAAAAGCCAAAGCGGAAAAATGATTTGAATGAGGTTGATTGACTTTTAATCTTCTCACAAAAAATGTCAAGGTATTATTAAGTTCTTTAAAGTTTGATTAAAAAAATGTTTTTTGAAAATGCATGGACCTAAGTCCAAGTTTATTGTGAAAGCGGTTCAAGTTTAGAAAACAAGAATAGTTTTGAAAAAGATGGAGAAGATTTTTGAAATTAAATAAGATGGGAGGAGATGAAGGGACTATCCTAAAACATAAGGTAAAATCTAAGGAAAAGAACCGTCTAACTAATAAGAAGCCAACACTTGACACAATGAGTCAATGTAGAATTCCCATCCTTTGGATTTGAAACCAAATAAGAAAAGATAATAAACCTCTTAAGAAAACCAAGCTTCAAATGCATTAAGTCTTCACAAAAATTAGGCAGAGTAACAGCTGCATACAGAGGAATTACCAATCACAGACAAAACATGTAGTCAAAATAACCTGCACACAAAGAAAACAAACAACCCAATGTCTCGGGGTAAATCCCAAGAAATCCAGACAAAATAACAGTAGAAATCACAAGGTCCCAAGGTAGGTAAGGTCTTTAATCCTAAGTCTGAGAAGTCCATAACTCCAAAATGCCAAAGATAGTAACCAAATAGTCCAAGTAACCTTAAAGCTTTTTATTGTTCAAATTTGTTATTAAGTATCTTCAAAAAGAAAATAAAAGCTCAAGTGAGCAAAACAAAATGACATAAAGGTAAATGCTCAAGTGAGCAAAGATGAAAATAACATGAAATGTAAATGGTAAGACAAATGGTGCTTAAAGTAAAAGCAAAAAGTAAAAGCATAAAAGTAAATTCAAATCTTAATGAATTAGAAATTAGAGGTTAGTTGAATGACCATCTTGAAACTTGTATTTGAAAACTCATTATAAGATTGATAAAATCAAAGCCTCTCAACAACAAGTTTCATTTGCTTTTTGTCAAGTATATCATTCATTTCAAATTCAAAAGGCAACAATAAATTATAAACGATGTTTAAATGATTCACTTAGTCCAAAATTTATGATGATTGATTAGAGGATTGATAAGACCAGAGCCTCCTAACAATAAATCTCAAGGTTATTAGATCAAAGGTTTCAAATTAAAGATACCCGGGCTTGCAAACATAGGTTTGGGCCATGAATGATCATTTCTTGAATCGAGACAAAATTTAGTACTATATTAAGCAATTGTAAGTAGACTTATCTAGAAGTTGGCACCTATTTTGAGGCCGGTCAATAGCAATCTATGTGCCATATGTTTGGAGTGATGATATATAGATCATCCTCTAACAACATGTAACATAAAAGATAAGGGGATAAGATGAAGAGGGAGGGGACACATCTGAATCAAAAATTTAATCAAAACTATCATTAAAATCATCCATCCATTTTAGTGGAGTTAAACTCAACACTCAAGATCCAATGATGTTAATGAAGTTTATGATAAACGATCACATAGCCAGAATTTCTAAAATAAATAAATTGAATTTAATAAATAAAATAAAAGAAAAAAAGACTTTTAAATTGTTTTTAAAATGAGAATAAAAGGTAAAATGACAAACTATATTTAAAGTATCAAAGAAAATTTTAAAAAGACCATAGAAAAATCAGAAATGACCTCAAATATTTTTATAAAATTTTTGGTAATTTTTTATAACAGAAAAGTATTTTTAAACTAATTAAAATCACTCAAATAAGTGGAAAAAAAAGATTAAAAAAGATTAGAAGTCAAAATAAAATTCTAGAAAAATTTCAAAAGGTCAGAAATAAGAAAAATGACTTTTATAAAAAAATTTAGAATTTAAAAAATATCAAAAAATAATTAAAAACAAGTCAAAATAAAGGAAAAATTATAAAAAATATCAAATCTGAAAATAAAATCATGAAAATATAAAAATCAGAAAGAAAATATTAAAAAATATTTTTGTGAATTTTTTAATGATTTTTGAGTCAGAAATGAATTTTCTATGATTTTTTAAAGTTTAAAACAATTAAAACAAAAAAAAATCAGAAATAAAATAACAAACCAACAAAATGTGGACCATCTGATCATTGTCAAATAAAAAAATATGTATGTCATGGACTTTATTGAATATCACACCTAATCATTTTTTATAAAATAAAAATAACTTAAAATGTGGCACGTTGGATGGAGTCTGACTCACTAAAGTAATTAGATCCTAGGGCTCACAACACGCGCGCATGATAAAGTGAAACACCAAATCTGTTTCAAAACAATAACATGGCTAAATGTCATTGGTTGAAGACGGATATGTCATCATCTTCAACCTTTAGCCAATCTCAAATCGAATTCCACAAACTTTAAAATTAGCAACCCAGACCGGTATAATTAGATTCGTCTCTTCAAGACGACCCTAATGGTGCCATCGCGCCAAATTTATATAAATTGAGCAAGGCTAAAATTGAGAAAATGCATAAATAATAGCGGACATGAAATTATGGAATATCTCAATGAAATTACAAATTATAAAAAGCATGAGAACCAAGAGGATGTAGAGAGTAGATTAGTCTTTTATTTGAATCTGTGATATGGTGGGAGAAGTGACTTGAGGGTTTTGCGTTTGATCGCAAATGTTGAGGTTAGCAAGAGTCGCCACCGAATTTTCTTTTATCCAAAAGGAAAGGTGAAAAAGCACATGAAAGACCTTTGAGATTGTTTCTTGAGTTCGGGGGGTAGATTATGAAAAGGGGAGGCATTAACACCCTTTTCATCCATGGTTTTCCATGGGCTCTTAGTTACTTGCTAGATCACTTGCTTTTTGTTAGAAATTGTGCTTTGTGTGGTTTTTGAAAGTATTTTGTAAAGAGGCCATTGTTTAGGAAATCTTTGTAATGATTCTCGTTCGTAAGAATGTATACAAAGATGTTTGATATTTTGAAAATGTTTTCAATTTTGTAAGATGTTTGAAAGTGTATATGATTGTTTTGAAAATAGCAGGGATATTTGTTTTGAAATGGAGCAAGTAATTAGGAGCAATATACCTACTCAAATGTCTTTCTTGTTCATTTTCTTTTCCTTTTACATTGTTGTCTTACCATTGATTTGGTAAGCAAATCTATCTTTGGATGTAAACAGAACAGGCGTGGGTCATCGTATAACCATGATTATATTTGTTGCAAGGTATCTTAGCATTTTTTGTGGGACTAAGATCATTTTAAAGGAAACTTAGATAGCGTCATCGAGGGACTAGTATCTTGTGTTTGCTTGCTTTTGCTAAGATACCTCACATGCGTAATATGACTATTTTTGTAAGGCAACCAAGTGGATTTACCCTAGGGGTGTTTGTGTGAAAGTAGATTGATTTTCATGCTTGATTTGTCTTTGATTAGGGTTTTCTATTGATTGGTTTTAGTCTTTCCATACAAAACCCTAATTACTAGCATTTGTATATAAACGATAAATTGCGGAATTTAAAATTACTACGCTATTATATCATTTAGGGGAGAAGGTATATAAATTACAAATGGGGATTGCAAGAAATTAAACCCTAATTAGTCTATTACAACTAAATTGAATTTATACAAGTATTGAAATAAATGAGGTACAAGATGAATTAAATATGCAAGAAGGTAAATATGAAGAAAAAGGATATTTTGTTTGATGTTTTATGAAAATGAATTTTACCTTAACCTAATAAAATAAAGAAAATAAATTATTAAGTTTGAAATTGTTGAGAAAAGATTTTAGATGAAAACCCTAATTCTATTAATCAAAAGAAAATAAGTTAAAGAAAAGTATTATTTTTTGGCATTTTTTATCTTGAAAATATTTATAGCATTATAAAATATTTTTTTTAGTCTTTTTGGTATTAAAATAATATATTTTAAATGGTGTGAAGAAAAATAAATAAATAATACAATATTAATTAATTTTATAATATTTACTTAAATAAACAAATAAAGTATGAAGAATAAAAAATATTTTTATTTATGAAAAAATAAAATAAAATAAGTCAAAATATAAAATATCATTTTTTGTATTTTATGATTTTTTTGTATTTTAAAAATAAATATGTTTAAGAAAAATAAATGAAACAAATAAATAAATTAATTAATTGGGCCAGGGGGTGCCAAGAGCCAGTATGGAGGTTAGTCAGCAAAAACAAAAACAAAAGCTAAGCCCAAAAGGCCCAGCGCCTATTTGCTGAAAAATGACAAAAAAAGTGTAAAACAAATGCAAAAAGGCAGCGCTGAGGTTCGAACCCATGACCTCTACCAATAACGCGCGCTGCCTTACCACTGGGGTGGCTGTACATCCGTTAACTTAAATGAAAGAATAAATACATAAGGTAAAACGTCTCCATGACCCGTACTTCGTCTTCAACATTCATCCAGTCGGACCACCTGTATCTCATCCATTTCTCAACAAAAATGGAAAATGAAAACATGAAAGTTGCGCTATTTTTCCTCACGAATCCAACCATATAACTTATGTAAGCTAAAAGTCAAAGATGAAGATTAATTTTGCTGGCCTTAAATTGAAACCTAATTTTTTCAGAAAGTTCAAATCTAAAATTCTCTACACACTGTCAATATAAATGAAAACTATGGACATGGTTAGCTTTAGAGCAATGATATCTACATTTTCACTTCATAATGTATGCACAGAGGATGCTTGTATCAAGATATTGAAGTTAGAAAACTTACCTCTTACAGATGGATTCGTGTATGGAGTTTGAGCAAACTTTGAGGTGCCCTAAGACTCTGTTTAGCTTGGTTGGACCTCCTTGAGTGTATTCCAACTCCTACTTTGCTTTGAAATTCCCTGAATCTCCCTACTCAAGTCAACCTACAAGCTTGATGTTTGAAAATGGTGAATAGTAATGGAGGGGTTACAGTCTTGAAACAGGGTCTTGAATCACTTGTGTATGATGTATGTAAGGTGTTTGAATGATTAAGAATCAAAACACACGAGTGGAAATGGAGATGGAGAGTTTTGGCTCAAAACTGTCAAGTTGAGCAGTCTTGTGCAGTAAGGGTGTTTGGGAGAGTTTTAGGATGCCTAAAATCATGTCTTAGCTTGCAATAAACTTGGTAATATGTATGGAAAAGATTAGAGCACAAAATCACTCCAGGTTTCTGAGTTATAGGGTTATGGCTCTATAACTTGCTTTTGAAGAAAAGTGAAATGAGAAATCTTAAAGTGATGTGTGCAGAAAGAACCAGTTAGAAGCTCAAGACAAGTTGACTTTGTGATTAAAGCAACTTTTCAAGAATGGAATGGTAGCTTTCTTCCAAAAATGGCAAATTGGCTTGGACAATGCTTGGAACACTTGGATAATAGCTCAAAAGCAAGTGCAATCTTCTGATTATGGAGATATCTTGAGGTTTAGAAGTATGCAAAACAAGATTGTGCAGCATAGGTTTGAAATTGGATTCTTGTTCATCACAAAATGCCTTGTAATTCAAGTGACAAAACACGAACTTCATATCTTTGATTCTCCCTACTCAAGAATGATCTCAAGGAGTTCTTGGACATTTTGGAAAGTTTAAAATGTGCTCTACAACCCATATTTGAATTTCTTTTGAATATTTCCCTTGGAACTATATGAAAATTTCCATGAAGTTGAGTCAAAATCCTGACCAAATTAGGGAAAAATTTCACTAAGTGTTTAGTTTCATGACCCTATGTTCTTGAAATTATAACTTGATATCCAAGCACTTTTGGAAGAAGTTGTGTGATGCAAATTTGTAGATTTCATGGAGATCTACAACTTTCATGTTGTAAGTTTCTCTTGAATCATCTTGCATCATGGTGAAAGTTTGGCTTAAATTTATGAAAAAACATGAATTTTCAACACTTAGAAAATTTTCTAAGTTTAGAAATTTTGACTTTTCAAAATGAAATATTGAATTTTTTATTTCTTGATGAATAAGTTTCATATTCTGGCATGTTTTTATGAATTATGATCTTTGGCACTTGAATTTGACCAAAAAGTCAAAGTTTGACGTTTTAGTATACAATTGACTTTTGATTAGTTAACTGCAAAATTCATCATTCAATCCAATGGACTTGCAATGTTTTGAACCATTTCATTAGGTCAAAATGATGCAAATGGACTATTGAGATCATGCCTTAAACCAATTGACCATTTTCTAGGTCAAAAACTAGAAATTTCCCTTTCCCAATCAAAACCCTAATTTTGACCATTTTTCCCTTTTGGGGATTTGATTAAATTTCTTGATAAATTATGGTCCAAACTTGATTAAATGATAAATATGGGTTTAAAATGTTGATGTGGATAAAAAATTATGAGGTTTGACTGTAAATTGGCCATGGTTGACTTTTTCCCCAATACAATTGATTTTTAGGTCAACTATTCAATTGACTGATCAAAAGTGTGATCCAAGGCTTGAAACTTGACATGAGTAATCTTGGGGGTCCATAATAGTCCATGAAAGTCATATAAAGCATTGATATTTCAAAAATCCTTGTGCAAACTCAAACCCTAATTTTGGTCATCAGTGCCTAAGGAGGTGTCTTGAGCTGCTCAAACCCTAGTGCAGTCTTGAGCCCAAGGAGATCTTGTGAGCAAATTATTGATAAGTGAGAGGGAAAATTTTGGGGTACAACAGCTGCCCCTGTTCAATCTTATTAAGCCTGAAGAGTTAGATTGATAAGTTTTTCCATTCGTGACTCAAAGGTGGAAGATGATTGGACACTAGAGTGCCCAGAAATTTGCACTCGGTGATGTGATGGTTGAGGGAATGGGATTAAAGATGCCATTTGGAGAGGTGATAGAAAGTTGTTGGAGATGGGCTTGTTGATGCCATCCAAGAGTGATTGTTGAATTGTAACTTGTAAGCTGAAAGAATGAGTATCAGAATGGCGTCCATGTCTGGAGCATATCTGAACTGTATCTAAATGAGTATCACAATGGCATCCGTGTCTGGAGTGTATCTGAACTGTATCTGAAAGTTGAATTTGAATGAGTATCAGAATGGCATCCGTTTCTAGAGCGTATCTGAACTGTATCTGAAAGTTGCATTTGAATGAGTATCAGAATGGCATCCGTGTCTAGAGCGTATCTGAATTGTATCTGAAAGTTGCATTTGAATGAGTATCAGAATGGAATCCGCGTCTAGAGTGTATCTGAACTGTATATGCAAACTTTGAATATTGTTAATGGTAGCTATTAACCTTATCCTGAAAAGGGTAAAATGTTAGCTAAAATGCAAAGTTATGTCGTATGAAATGTATGATATAATGCATTTGTTTTATCAATGTTTATGATACGCGGATGCAATGTATGCGTATGTGAGCTAGTCTATTACGCTGTTTGTTGGATTAGGGAAAATAAATCCCTGAATGTTGCTGAGGGTATGTAAGTCTTCATGTCTTGAAGTCGAAGTGTTAATGAATTTCTGTTCAGAGAAATAAACTCTATTGTAATGGAAATGCCATGTACTGCTTAAAAAATCTGTTTGGGGAATCCGGGGAAATTGGATGATTTCTATCGGGGACTGATAACTGGAAGCTTTGTCTGTTGCGGATTAAATTGTACACTGCGAGGGAATTTTATGAGAATAAATTGGAGAGATTTCCCTGTCTCTTAAAGCCATCAGTAATTGTCTTTTATTTTGTTTATTTGTAAACAGTAATTATGTTCAAATGCATATGTTCAACAATGAATCATTGGATGTTTTTGTAAATAAAACACAAGAGTATAGAAAAACATATAGTTTTGCACTTCCAAAGGAATATCTTTGCATTGACTTTGAGTAAGTATTTTTGTACAGCGAGACAAACATTCTAGTAAGAGAATTTCATCGTAAAAAATGAAAATTTTAATACAAAGAAAAAGATAGTTATGTGTAATAATCCCATGGGGTTTCCATTATGCTATAACCTTTGTATCTCTGAGCATGTTGTCTTTTTCTTGCCTTGTCCAAAGATGATTGAACTGGTCAGAAATGCAGAGTTTGTAAGTTGCCCGTAAGGTGATCCAATGGGACATAGTCATACGCTTTAATTTCTTAACTTTTGCCTGGACTGCCCTTTCGGGTTTTCAGTCCACTGGGAAACCCTTTTTTTCCCAAGTCACCCTTTCGGGTTTTCAACTTGCTGGGTGTACAGATTTTGTTTTTGTCCCTAATTTTTGCCCGAACCTCTTTTGGTTCGTCGGGATACCCTTGTTTTTCCTAGGTGTGTCAACCTAGCGAGTATCTTATGCGTAGTATCTTTTGACTATGTCTACGTTCGCAGGGTGTGGCAGGTTGTCACCATCCATGGTAGTCAAGATCATTTCTCCACCAGAGAATATATTTTTGATTACAAATGGTCCTTCGTACATAGGAGTCCATTTTCCCCTGGGATCACCTTGTGGTAGTATGATACGTTTGATTACCAAATCCCCAACTTGATACACTTGGCGTCTGACCTTTTTGTTGAAAGCCTTGATCATCTGTTTTTTATACATTTGACCATGGCAGATAGCAGTAAGTCTTTTCTCATCAATCAAGTTTAGTTGATCAAGTCGAGTCTGGATCCAATCTTCTTTATTTAACCCTGCATCCTTCATAATTCTGAGAGAGGGGATCTAAACCTTAATAGGCAAGACAGCTTCCATGCCGTATACCAAAGAATAGGGTGTTGCCCCGATCGATGTGCGAGCTGTAGTACGATACCCGTGGAGAGCGAATGGTAACATCTCATGCCAGTCTTTGTATGTGACTATCATTTTCTGTATGATCTTTTTAATGTTCTTATTTGCAGCTTCGATAGCACCGTTCATCTTCGGTCGATAAGGGGAAAAATTGTGATGCTGAATCTTTAATTACTCGCACAGGGCGGTGATCTTAGTGTTGTTGAGATTTGTGTCATTGTTAGTAATGATCCTCTCTGGGATACCGTACCGGCAAATGAGGTTCTGCTTGATGAACCGGGCGACAACATTTTTTGTGACGGAAGCGAAGGAGGCTACCTCCACCCACTTTGTAAAATAGTCAATGGCCACTAAGATGAAACGGTGTCCATTGGAGGTTGTTGGCTTGATTTCCCCTATCATATCAATCCCCCACATAGCAAAGGGCCAAGGAGCCATCAAGACATTTAGAGGAACCGAAGGTACGTGCACCTTGTCAGCATAAATCTGACACTTGTGGCAAGTTCGAGAGTGTTGATAGCAATTTGCTTCCATGGTAGACCAGTAATAGCCCGCCCGTAGGATTTTCTTTGCCATCGTATGCCCACTGGAATGGGTGCCAAAAGTGCCTTCATGTAACTCAGTCATGATCCTTTCAGCTTCAACCTTGTCTACGCACCGAAGTAACACATAATCATGGTTGCGTTTGTAAAGAATGCCATTACTAAGGAAGAATTTAGCAGAGAATCTCCTTAAGAACTTCTTATCATTGATTGAAGCTCCTTTTGGATATTCTTGGGTTTCGAGATACCTCTTGACTTCGTGAAACCAAGGCTGGTCCACTACTTCTTCAGTATTAATCTCGTCATAGTTTGCTGGTTCATCCCTTCGTTCAATGGTGATCTGGGGAGCCTCGTTATCCCATTTAAGTTTAAACATAGATGACATTGTGGCTAGTGCGTCTGCTAGCTGATTTTCTTCTCGCGGGAAATGCTCGAAGGTAATCTTCTCGAACTTTGGTAGCAATGTCAAAACATGTTCTTTATAAGGCATAAGGTTAGGGTGCTTGGTGTCCCATTCCCCTTTGATCTGACTGATGACCAAAGCTGAATCTCCAAATTCTTTCAAGGATTTGATCCCCAAGTCTATGGCAGCTCTGAGACCAAAGATGCATGCTTCGTATTCCACCATGTTATTTGTACAATTGAAGTAGAGTCTTGCGGTAAATAGAGTATGACACCCTTCGGAAGATATGAGTACAACACCAATACCATTTCCAAGTGCGTTAGATGCCCCATTAAAGAACAAGGTCCATCGGGATCCTTGTTCAGGTCCGTCATATGGCCTAAATTCTTTACAGTTGTCTAATGTCATGATGTCTTCATCCGAAAATTCGAACTTCATGGATTTTTCGTCAGGATCAGCTAATACACTGCCCTTTATTGCTTTATGGGTAGTATAATGTATGTCATATTCCATCAGGATCATCTTCCATCTTGCTATTCTCCTAGAGAGAGCAGGCTTCTCGAAGATATATTTTATCGGATCCATTTTAGATATCAACAAGGTAGTATGGGTCAGCATATACTGCCTTAGCCGGCGAGCAGCCCATGCCAGAGCGCAACACATTTTCTCGAGCAGTGAATATCTTGTTTCGCAGTCGGTAAACTTTTTGCTCAGGTAATAAATAGCATGCTCTTTTCGGCCAGACTCGTCATGCTGCCCCAGCACACACCCCATTGAATTTTCTAAAACAGTTAGATACATGATTAATGGTCTTCCCTCGACTGGTGGCATTAAAACATGAGGCTCTTGTAGGTATTCTTTGATCTTGTCGAAAGCAGTTTGGCATTCATCATTGCATTTGACTACTTGATCTTTCTTCAATAGTTTGAAGATTGGCTCACAAGTAGCTGTCAGGTGAGAAATGAATCTGGAAATGTAGTTTAAACGTCCCAAGAATCCTCTGACTTCCTTCTCAATATGTGGAGTAGGCATCTCTTGTATTGCTTTTACCTTGGCAGGATCTACTTCAATACCCTTTTTGCTGATGCCAAAGCCTAGGAGTTTACCAGACCTTACTCCAAATGTGCATTTATTTGGGTTAAACCACAGCTTGTACTTCTTTAGCCTCTCAAACAGTTTCTGTAAGTGATCAAGATGTTCTTCTTCTGTTTGAGGTCTAGCTATCATATCGTCCACATAGACCTCTATTTCGTGATGTATCATGTCGTGAAATAAAACTACCATGGCACGCTGATAGGTTTCCCTAACATTCTTCAGCCTGAATGGCATCACCTTGTAGCAGAATGTGCCCCACTGTGTGACAAATGTTGTTTTCTCCATGTCCTCAGGCGCCATTTTGATGTGGTTGTAGCCTGAGAAATCGTCCACGAAGGAAAACACTTTGTGTTGTGCCGTATTGTCAACTAGGATGTCAATATGGAGAAGTGGGAAATCATCCTTAGGGCTTGCCCTATTCAAATATCTGTAGTCCACGCACATTCATACCTTGCCGTCTTTCTTGGGTACGAGAACAACATTGGCAACCCATTGCGGATAGGAGGTGACGACCAAGAATCCAGTGTTAAATTGTTTCATGACTTCTACTTTAATCTTTTCTGACATATCTGGTCGCATTCGACGAACCTTTTGTTTTATTGATGGACAATCCTCTTTTGTAGGCAGACGATGTACTAAATATCTGTATCGAGTCCTGGCATGTCTTTATACGACCAGGCAAAGACTTTAACATACTCGTGTAGCAACTGAATTAGACGCTCCTTGACACTCAGTTCTAGATTGGCACCCACCTTGACCTCTCTTTTATCTTCTTCGGTACCCAGGTTGATTGTGTCCACTGGTTCCTCATGGGGTTGAATGGTTCTCTCTTCTTGCAGTAGTAATCTGGCAAGTTCCCCTGGTACTTCACAATCTTTCTCACCTTCGTGTTCGGCTTGGTAGATTAGATTTTCAGAGTCACAGAAAGCCATAGCAGAACCGTTACCCATGGAATCCCAAATGGATGTAGACCTACATTGTGAGTGTGAGTGTGTGTAAGGGTATATCTATCTTTGAAAGAAATAAAAATGTAAAAAGAAAAAACAATGAGCACAAAGTTTATATGCAAAACGTCCATGATTCATTGATGTCATATGAAAATGAGATGATAACCCTTACAAATGGACCATTGTGCCTTGGGTAAGACACAAAGTTTTAAGAGTTTGAATTGTTTTAATATTACAGATCCAACAAAATGTAAAGACAAATTACTGTGGGATAAAAGTGATCGGGACAAAATCTATAGCCTCCCAATTTCTGAGTCGTCCATTGACAGTTGGGAAGATCCAATCCTCCAGGTTGCAGCCATCTTCATCATCCTCTACCGCATTGACTTCACGGTTTCTGATCATCAGGGGTGGTCCTCCAGCACGAGCACGTCGTACAGCCTTCTAAGCACTTGAAGTGAAATCCAAGCCAAACTTATCTGACTTGTATGGGATATACGGGAGTTGTCCCCAGATAGTGCACCCGCCTTTTTCTATTACTCCATTTGAATCCTTTAAAGATGACATCCTAAGTGGAGGCCTTGTAATCTTTGGAACATCCTTGGTTACTTCCACACCTTGCGAGACTTCTTCAAAGTGTTGGAATGGAGTTTCAATAAATTCACCATCTAATTCCACATATCTGAAGGAATTGAGATGGCTGATCATATACTCTTCTTTTCCATGAACGGTGATAATCTTCCCTTGAATTGGATACTTCAGCATTTGGTGCAACGTAGAAGTGACATCCCCAACATTGTGAATCCATGGTCGGCCTAGCAAGCAGGAGTACAAAGGGCGGATGTCCATTACATAAAAAGTTGAATCGAATGTTTGGGTTCCAACCTTTATGGGGATATCCACTTCCCCATGCACAATCCTTTTCGATCCATCAAAAGCCCTTACTACTATATTGCTTGGCTTCAATCTCAATCCCTCACAATCAAGCCAATTAAGAGCTTTTTTAGGAAATACATTCAGAGATGAGCCTGTGTCCACCAAAACATGAGCCAGGGTTGTGCCCCTACATTCAACTGAGACATGCAATGCCTCATTATGCTTCCTTCCTCTTGGCGTTAAAACGACATCCGAAAAACCTAGAACATTATCTGCAAACAAGCTGGCTACGCAGTCTTGGAACTGATCGGCAGATGTCTCTTGAGGTACATGGGCAGTTTTCAGGAATTTTACCAAGGCTTTTGCACGCGCCTCGGAACAAAGTAGTAAAGCTAGCATGGAAATTTTAGATGGAGTTTTCCCCAGTTATTCAACTACATCGTAGTCGCTTCTTTTTATGATCTTCAAAATTTCCTCCATCTCTTTCTAGGAGGTCTCAGGGATAGCCAATGACTGAGCCTTCGTCTAGACAAGCTCAATCATAATACTTTTATCTCGAGTCTCGGTTAACTCGGTAGCAGGAACGTAAGTAGGAGTGATAGCAGGGATTGTATCAGCTTTGTCAATTGGAGTATTAGTGGAGATGATTGTAGGACTGGGAACAACTTTTGGGGGAGAAACAATAACAGGAATGATCACGGGTCCAGAAATAGCTTTTGGGGGGACCTATCTCTGGAGAGAAAACCCTTCCACTTCGAGTGATCTTGCTTGTTCCGGTGATATTACTGATATCAGAGTCAACCTTCTCAGAACTTGAATCTTTGGCGGTTGGCTAATCTTTCTTAATACCGTGGTAGTAGATACCCCCTCCATAATTCCATGGTATGGTTTTGTCTGACGAATACGAGATTGGTCCAGGCATTGTAATTATCAAAGGAGTTGTTTTCAGAACTGATGTAATTCTAACGGGTCTTTTGGTGGAGACCCTGGAAGAATTAGCGGAAATGGTAATGATAGAAACATCTTTAAAAGGAACAGGTGGAACATAAGTCTTTTTGTTGTACCCCAAAATTTTCCCTCTCATATTTCTCAATACATGTCAAGTGAGGTCCTCAAATTGCTCAAGGAAGTTCAAGAGTTGACCAGACAAATTCTCTCTTAAGGCAGTCTACCTCAAATTAGGGTTTCATTTTTCATCAGGATATGTGAACCACAAAGGACTCAAATTCTAACCATTGTCCCGATATGTTCTCAAGATCATCCATGTCAAGTTTCAAGCCTTGCAGAAGAATTTTGCTCAGTCAATTGCTCAAAGGCCTGAAAATCGACTGTGCTAGGTCAAAAGTCAATTATGGCCCACATACAGTCAAACTTCAAGATTTTTGGTCAGCATCCCCATTTTGAAGTATCATTCATCATTTGATCAAGGGTTGATCATGATTCAGCAAGGATTGCTTACAATTCATCAAAACCCAAAAGTTGCTAAATTAGGGTTTTGTAGGAAAAGTCAAGTCAACTTTGACCAAGCATAACTTTCTCATACTTTATCAATAATGACCCATCCAAAGCTCATTTCGAAGATGATGCAATTCTCTATAATTCATCTTCATCTCCCAAGTTCAGAATATGCACTCACAAAAAGATATAAATTTTGACATTATAGGTCATTTTGAAAAGTCAACAAAAACACCTTTTGGGTCAAAGCTTCATACATGAACATGGAAGACTCAATTGAGATGAGACAAAAAGGGTTGCTTAGAGGACACCCTAAGATTTCTAAAGAGTCTAAGAACACCTCTCTAGGGTCAAAATTGAGAGAGTTATGCATAGTCCAAGTTGACCTTTTTTGTAAAATTGCCAAAAGTCAAATGTGCTCAAATTTGCATTTTTTGCTAAATGGGCCCAAATTTTTATGCTTGCACCTCAATTATAATGTGGTCCATGACTCAAATGCTTATCCACCAATTGTTTGCTTCATTTTTCAATTTATTTTGATTTTTCATTAATTAAAAATTGAATTAAATCAAATAAATGATGAAAATTATCAAAGATTTGATTTGATTTGTTTTTTTGACTGGTTAGCAACCAAGATTTGATAAGCTTGCAAGATCATTTCGAATCAATGGTAATTGGAACAAAAAGAGCATGATTAGGCCAAATTTGGAAAGTTTACATATGCCATGAAAACAAAATCAAATCTTGAAAAACTTCCAAAGATGTGATCAGTTTTACAACCCTAATGCATTCTATAATATATATTGAACATTTCCAAAGCAAGAATAAGGGTTAACAGTCGTGCATAGCCAAGAAGCAAACTGAAAAAAGTCAAGAAAAAGTGGTGATCCAATTTCCATCCTAGAGGCTGATTCAAGCCATTCTCACGATACCAACAGACTCCTGGACATCTCCAGAAGGGATTTCAATTAATTGCAAGCTTTCTCACGCCTGGAATCGTAAGTACAAAGGCCACAGTTTATCCCAAAAATTGGATTTCGTTTTCATTGATTTATGCATCATTTGCACATTTGATTCATATATTCTTGTTTATCATTGAGTTTGCAAGCTTTTGGTATTGCTTAATTGCATTTATAGTACATGAATCAAGATACGCCATTGTTGGGGTTTCTTGGCTAGTTTTAGGGCTTTGCAGTACAAGTTAAATTGGGCTTGGATTCTGGTACCATGATACTCGTGAGGATGAGACGAGTTGATTGATACATTTGAATTTCATTTATATTGCTTGTATACAATTTTTGAGAGGAACATGTTTGTAGCTACAACAAAACGTCCGTAGGTAAAAGCTTGTTTGCCTAAAATGACGGTTTGGGGAAGAAGACGATGCATGGCACTCACTGGTTGGATGGTTTGAATTTTAGCGTGTTTTTCTGAATGCACCATGTGATTTGCTTATATTAATTATTCTTATTATATGTACAAACAAGTCAAGCAGCTCAGTTGGCAAGCGTGTATTGGAAATGTGCATAAGGACCTGGGTTCGATCCCCAGGTCCCATATTTGTTTCATATTGCTTTTCAACAGGTGATCAAGCGCGTTGTATTAGTGTACGTCCACCAAGTGCCATCAAGATCCAACCATCAAACGCCTCTCTAGCCAGATCCAATGCCATTCCACTAAAGGCCCACCATGTACCCCAAGTCAACGTGCGCATCAGATCATGCAAAGTCAAGCAGGCCTTAGCTATCTGGGCCCAGAAAATTCAGATTCCAACCCCCATCATTACTATTACACATGCCCATCTCATCTTCCTTTATTTTTTTTAATTCTTTTAATACTTTCTTTAATTATTTTTAATTCACTAATTAATCTTTTTTCATAAAATCATAAAATCAAGAAATCAACAAATTAGAATTAGACCTTTTTTATCAAAATTAATTTTGTTAATTTAATTTAATTTAATTTAGTCTAATTTAGGGAAATTGTAATTTACTTTCATAAATAAAATCAAATAGAAATTAGGTTAAAACTCTTGATTTAATTTAATTTTATCTTTTTCTCAAATAAATAAAAAACCAAAAATAAGTTTTTTAGATTGAATTAATTTTTTCCTCAATTTAAAATTAATTAGAATTGGGATTTTCTGTTTAATTTAATGATTTCTTTATTTTCTTAAATAAAAAAGCATGACGAAAACATCTTTTTTTAATCAATCGTCAATAGGTTTAAGTCAAGGGTAAAAACCCTAGTTGTCTCGTATTTAATTTATCGCGCGCGTGTTAATTATTTTTGCCAATGTTTTTTTAACTGTTCATGGTTTGTAATAGTTTAATCTAGGGCTTTTTACTTATCGCTTTTCCCCCGGGTTTTTGGCTATGTAATTAATCCCCCCCCCCCCGAAGCCTTGTAATAGCGTAGATTTACTTTCTCACATTTTTAATTCCCGCAAATATTTGACTGTTTAGATGTATGCTAATAGGATTGTATGACAAGAATGCATGACAAATTAATACGGTTAGAAAACCCTAATGTGCAAAGATAAATAATTGAAAACCAATCACTCGCACATATCACGCTTAGGGTATACTCTCACTTCGGTTGCCTTCGGTAAATGATCATTAAGCATAGGGTGTCTTAGTGGTTGCCTTTCTGTCTAAAAAGATCAAACGTCCCATTCGAATTTTGCCTCAGAAATGTTGCCTCGAATATGATCTTAAGACTCTAGGGTTATTACTAAGGTGTCCTAACATTGCTTTAGCGATCGTACATCCCTTTCGAATTGACCCTTACAATTCCAACGACGGTGCTACCTATTCCTCAATAGTAGGATAGCGCTGTCTAAAGGAAACAAGAATAGAAACAATCTTTTTTCGAGTAGGTAGATGCTAGTAGGTACTTGCTCAAATTAAAACTTTTCACACTTACACTTTTCAAACGAACTTTCAAAACAACTTCGTCACACCCTTGAGGACTCATACAAGGTTTATCACGAAGTAAAACATTTTCAAAAACAAAGCACATACACAAGAAATTTTAAAAAAGATGAGCCAGTACCTAAGAGCCCATGGAAAACCATGGATAGAAAGGGTGCTAACACCTTCCCTTTCTATAATCTACCCCCCGTATTCAGAATATCTCGAAAAAGGATTTTCTCTGTACTTTTTTCCTTTCCGATTGGATGAAATAAAAGTCGGTGGCGACTCTTGCTTACCGCGACATTTTGCAAACACAAAACGCAAAACGCAAACCAACGTCAAACAATCGATTCTGCCACCGTATCACACATTTCAAACAAAATTTCTTTATTATCTATTAGGCACCGAATGCCTATTTTCAACAAAGGACAGTTGGTTGGTGAGGATAAACAGAAATGATAGCCTTCATCACATCCCGGGAACACACCGGAATTTAACAAGTTCACTTTAATAGTCAAGAGTGGGGTCATAAGTTCATCAACTGAAGTAACAAACATGTCTTCTTCAATGGCGTTGGTATTATGGCCATGTTTGGGCATAAGGGCAGAAATGACGTTTGGATTTTCGGGCGCATCAGATTCAATCTCTTTGGCTTCAATGAGGTCTTGAATTTTGTTCTTTAGAGCCCAACAATTATTAGTGTCGTGGATGGGACTCTCAGAGTGGTATGCATAACGGGCATTAGGATGATATTGAGCAGATGTTGTATTAGGATTCTTTGGAGCTTCTTTCAAAGTCACCAGGTTGGATCTTAACAGATGTGGCAATACTTGAGATAAGGTCATGTTAATTCTGGTGAATTGTCTAACTGGCCTTTCCATCCTTGGTTGGTTGTTTCTTTGCTGGTCAGGCGCAGGTTTAGGAATCATAACATCCCCCACCATTGGACGATGTTCGACCCTATCTTGATTTCTCTGAGGATAAATAGCAACCACTTCTTTCTTTCTGATAAATGGCTTCCTTAAAGCAACAGAGGATGTATCTTTCTGAATCTTTCCACTCTTTATCCCGGCTTCTACCCTTTCCCCGGTCAATATCAATTCAGTAAAACCCGCCGATGAATTCCCAATTAGGTGATTGAAGAAGGGACCAGACAAGGTTCCCAAAAACATGTCTACTAATTCTCTTTCAGATAGGGGAGGTTGAAGTCTTCCAGCCAAGTCTCTCCATTTTTGCGCATAGTCCTTGAAACCTTCATTGGAAACCATGGCCATACTCTGGAGTTGAGTACGGGTAGGCACAAGATCACCATTGTATTGGTATTGTTCGTAGAAAGCTGCAGCAAGATCTTTATAGTTATGAATGTTGGCTCTCTCTAACTGATAAAACCAATCAAGTTGAGTTCCAGACAGACTGTCTTGGAAGAAGTGTACCCATAAGTATTTGTCAGCGGTATGGGGTTGGATTTTCCTCACATAGGACCGAAGATGCATTTTTGGACATGAGACTCTGTCATATTTGGCGAACACGGGTGCTTTGAATTTTGGAGGAATGACAATCCCCGATACTAAACCCAATTCCTCAAAGTCCAAGCCAGACACTTTTTGGATTTCCATTATGCTCAACCGCTTTTCGAGATGTTTATACTTGTCATCAACTGGAGGGTATTGTTCTTCAGAATAGTCTTCTTCTTCCTCTTCCTCTTCTGATTCTGACAGGACAACTATTTCCTTGACTTTCCCAACTTGATTGTCTCTCTCACCGGATGTCGTTGCAAAGTCTAGGGTCCTTCTTGTCTGCCCATGAAATCTTCTTCCCATGTTTAGGACTCTGGTTACCTTCTTTGTTTTCTTTTTCATCTCCTCAGCCAGCAAAGTCTTCAACTCTTCTTGTCCTTTGGCTAGGGTCAAGAGCAACTGTTGAAACTGTGCATTCTGAGCTTGAAGGTCTTTCACTATTTGCTCGAGATCCATCTTACTGAAATAAACAGTAGAGAGATGAGGAGACTTGTTGCAAGAAACATGCTTATGTTATGATGAATGATAAATGTATATGCAATGATTTCAAGGATTTTAAGATTAAAATTCGTTTTAGACACACGTTATATTAATAGATTAAAGCTTGAGTACAATAATTCCTTCTTGGGAAAAACAAATACAAGAAACTCTAAGATAAAAAGGTAGTGCGCATCCTCTTTGGTGCAATGTAGGAATTCAGAGTCTTCTTCTCATGAAGTAGTCTAGTGAGTTCCAAAACCTTCTTCTCGCTTGCGTAGAATTAGGCTTCAAAATTATCTCGCTCTCCTTTGAGTTGTATCCAATCCCTTTGTAGGTCTTCAAGAGAGGTAGGCATGTCAGGATGTAGGATAGTGTGTGGGACATCTCCTTCCATGACAGGCTCAATGACTACCGGGAGAATGGAGGGGTAAGGCATCATAAGACTCTGAGCATGAGCCCGTACCAATTTGAGGTAAGGCTCAAGAGGGATGGGATTTTTATGCCCCAAAGTCTTTCTATCTACCTTGTTTGACATCCTCCAAGCTCGGATAAATCTATGGCGAAGACCTTGATCGTCGTTGTCGTAGTCAAATACCAAACTTTGAATCAGCATCTTGTGCGGGCCATCCCTTCGGGCATAACCAAACTTTCGTAAAGCTAAGCAGGGTTTGTAGGTGATTCCTCCCCTAATGCCAAGCAAAGGGACATTAGGAAATTCTCCACAATGGTCGACAATGATAACATTATCTTTGGATCGGGAGCACCAATGAATGTCTGAATGTTTGAGTGTCATCAACCTTTGTGACCACCTTGAACCTTGCTCATTCTTTAATACAGATTGGGGAAGATGAGAAATAAACCATTTTACCAAGAGAGGAGTGCAACACATAAGAACAACTCTTTTCCTCATTGTGCGTGTGTGAAAAGTGTGTAGGATATCCCCTAACAATGTTGGCATTGGGTTGCATGACATAAAGATTTTGACGGTGTTCACATCTATGAGTTAGTCAGGATTTGGAAACAAAACCATCCCATAGATGAGGAGAGCCACAATTTCCTCAAAGGCTTGCAGGTCCAAATAATTCCAATAGTTTTGGGTTTTCTCAAACAAGAACTTTGCTAGGAAACCTTTGACACCATTCCTTGTTTCCCAATGAGTTGTGACATCAGATGAGTGAAAGTGTAAAGCTTGAGCAATATCTTCTGGCTTTGGGTCTCTTTCCGTACCGTTGAAAGGTAGTTGATTCAGAATGGGAATCCTCAAGAGTTGGGATAATTCTTCCAACGTAGGCACAAGTTGATAGTCGGGAAATATGAAGCAATGGTGTAAAGGATCAAAGAACTAAAAGAGCACCTTCATCATGTCCTCATCTGTGTTAGAAGTGACCAAGTTGAGTAGGCGACCATGTCTCTAGGTCAATGGAGAGTTTTCAGGAATCCTTGAAGCTAGCTCCTTAAGTTATGGAGGGATCCTTCCAAGATTGACTTGAATGGTTTTCCTGCAAAGTGAATCCATATCCTACAAAACAAGAACAAAGATGAATCCCAAACAAATCCTTGAAATGGATAGTGGATGTATATGATGTTCATGATGTTATGTACAAGTATGCATATACAAAAAAAACAAATAATTCCTTAGGTTTAGGCTTGCATGGAGTTTTATAGGTAAATACCCTCTTGAAGTTTAGTTGGCTCAAACATGTCCTAGTAATAGTAACCGGGTTCTAAGGAGCTCAATATCAATTGTTTGTTTCCTTGGTCATTGTTTCAGCACAAGCCTCTTAAATGGAGACCAAAATATCCCAAGAAACCAAACCTCGATGAGTATAGTATCGAGTATCTACCAACTTTGGACTGCACCAAAGCCAGTCATCTCACTACATCCTAAATGGCCAAGTTGGTCAAGTAAAGGTTCTAGAAGTTCATTAGTGCTTCATGACATCACTCAGCGGCCCTGTATTCTCTTTGATTTACTCAAAGGCTACCGCTACCCACAAATATGTCGCACTAACATAGCTATTGCTTAGACCATGTTGGTATACCCCACACAGTTTCCACAATGTATTGCTACTTACCTATAAGGTATCCCAAATCCGGGTAGAGGATTCAAACCCAAACAAAGAACCAAATGTAAAGCATACAAGTCAAACAATTTAAGCAAGTAAATATGATCTAACCCTAAGGTAACCTACTTTTAAAATTTTCCCCAGCAGAATCGCCAGTTCTGTGATACGGTGGGAGAACTGACTTGAGGGTTTTGCGTTTGATCGCAAATGTTGCGGTTAGTAAGAGTCGCCACCGACTTTTCTTTTATCCAAAAGGAAAGGTGAAAAAACATAGGAAAGACCTTTGAGATTGTTTCTTGAGTTCGGGTGGTAGATTATGAAAAGGGAAGGTATTAGCACCCTTTTCATCCATGGTTTTCCATGGGCTCTTAGTTACTTTCTAGATCACTTGCTTTTTGTTTGAAATTATGCTTTGTGTGGTTTTTGAAAGTATTTTGTAAAGAGGCCATTGTTTAGGAAATCTTTGTAATGATTCTCGTTCGTAAGAATGTATACAAAGATGTTTGATCTTTTGAAAATATTTTCAATTTTGTAAGATGTTTTAAATTGTATGTGATTGTTTTGAAAATAGCAGGGATGTTTGTTTTGAAATGGAGCAAGTAATTAGGAGAAATCTACCTACTCAAATGTCTTTCTTGTTCATTTTCTTTTCCTTTGACATTGTTGTCTTACCATTGATTTGGTAAGCAACCCTATATTTGGATGTAAACGGGACAGGCGTGGGTTATCGTATAACCATGATTAGCAATGTTGCAAGGTATCTTAGCATTTTTTGAGGGACTAAGTTCATTTGAAAGGCAACTTAGATAGCGTCATCGAGGGACTAGGATCTTGTGTTTGCTTGCTTTTGCTAAGATACCTCACATGCGTAATAAGGCCATTTTTGTAAGGCAACCAAGTTGATTTACCCTAGGGGTGTTTGTGTGAAAGTAGATTGATTTTCATGCTTGATTTTTCTTTGATTAGGGTTTTCTATTGATTGGTTTTAGCCTTTCCATACAAAACCCTAATTACTAGCATTTGTATATAAAGCGATAAATTGCAGAATTTAAAATTACTATGCTATTACATAATTTAGGGGAGGGGGTATATAAATTACAAATGGGGATTGCAAGAAATTAAACCCTAATTAGTCTATTACAACCAAATTGAATTTATACAAGTATTGAAATAAATGAGGTACAAGATGAATTAAATATGCAAGAAGGTAAATGTGAAGAAAAAGGATATTTTGTTTGATGTTTTATGAAAAGGAATTTTACCTTAACCTAATAAAATAAAGAAAATAAATTATTAAGTTTGAAATTGTTGAGAAAAGATTTTAGATGAAAACCCTAATTCTATTAATCAAAAGAAAATAAGTTAAAGAAAAGTATTATTTTTTTGGCATTTTTTATCTTGAAAATATTTATAGCATTATAAAATATTTTAGTCTTTTTGGTATTAAAATAATATATTTTAAATGGTGTGAAGAAAAATAAATAAATAATACAATATTAATTAATTTTATAAGATTTACTTAAGTAAACAAATAAAGTATGAAGAACAAAAAAAAAATTATTTATGAAAAAATAAAATAAAATAAGTCAAAATATAAAATATTATTTTTTTCATTTTATGATTTTTTTGTATTTTAAAAATAAATATATTTAAGAAAAATAAATGAAACTAATAAATAAATAAATTAATTGGGCCAGGGGGTGCCAAGAGCCAGTATGGAGGTTAGTCAGCAAAAACAAAAACAAAAGCTATGCCCAAAAGGCCCAACGTCTGTTTGCTGAAAAATGACCAAAAAAGTGTAAAACAAATGCAAAAAGGCAGCGCTGAGGTTCGAATCCATGATCTCTACCAATAACACCCGTTGCCTTACCACTGGGGTGGCTGTACATCCGTTAACTTAAATGAAAGAATAAATACATAAGGTAAAACGTCTCCATGACCTGTACTTCGTCTTCAACCTTCAGCCAGCCGGACCACCTGTATCTCATCCATTTCTCAACAAAAATGGAAAATGTAAACATGAAAGTTGTGTTATTTTCCCTCACGAATCCAACCATATAACTTATGTAAGCTAAAAGTCAAAGATGAAGATCAATTTTGCTGTCCCTAAATTGAAACCTAATTTTTTCATAAAGTTCAAATCTAAAATTCTCTACACACTGTCAATATAAATGAAAACTATGTACATGGTTAGCTTTAGAGCAATGATATCTACATTTTTACTTCAGAATGTATGCACAGAGGATGCTTGTATCAAGATATTGAAGTTAGAAAACCAACCTCTTGCAGATGGATTCGTGTATGGAGTTTGAGCAAGCTTTAAGGTGCCCTAAGAATCTGTTTAGCTTGGCTGGACCTCCTTGAGTGTATTCCAACTCCTACTTTGCTTTGAAAGTCCCTGAATCTCCCTACTCAAGTCAACCTGCAAGCTTAATGTTTGAAAATGGTGAATAGTGATGAAGGGGTTACAGTCTTGAAACAGGGACTTGGATCACTTGTGTATGATGTATGTAAGGTGTTTGAATGATTAAGAATCAAAACGCACGAGTGGAAATGGAGATGGAGAGTTTTGGCTCAAAATTGTCAAGTTGAGCAGTCTTGTGCAGTAAGGGTGTTTGGGAGAGTTTTAGGATGCCTGAAATCGTGTCTTAACTTGCAATAAACTTGTTAACATGTATGGAAAAGATTATAGCACAAAATAACTCCAGGTTTATGAGTTATAGGGTTATGGCTCTATAACTTGCTTTTGAAGAAAAGTGAAATGAGAAATCTCAAATATTGTACAAGCATGTTCTGAGCTTTCTTAGGTCTTAGACACATCGCTTTTGGTTTATAGGAGTTACGTGTGCAGAAAGAACAAGTTAGAAGCTCAAGACAAGTTGAATTTGTGATTAAAGCAACTTTTCAAGAATGGAATGGTAGCTTTCTTCCAAAAATGGCAAATTGGCTTGGACAATGCTTGGAACACTTGGATAATAGCTCAAAAGCAAGTGTAATCTTCTGATTATGGAGAGATCTTGAGGTTTAGAATCCTTCAAAACAAGATTGTGCATCATAGGTTTGAAATTCGATTCTTGTTCATCACAAAATGCCTTGTAATTCAAGTGACAAAACACCAACTTCATCTCTTCGATTCTCCCTACTCAAGAATGACCTCAAGGAGTTCATGGATATTTTGGAAAGCTTGAAATGTTCTCTACAACCCATCTTTGAATTTATTTTGAATATTCCCCTTGGAACTATATGAAAAAGTGTCATGAAGTTGAGTCAAAATCCTGACCAAATTAGGGCCAAATTTCACTAAGTGTTTAGTTTCATGACCCTATGTTCTTGAAATTATAACTTGATATCCAAGAACTTTTGGAAGAAGTTGTGTGAAGCAAAGTTGTATATTTCATGGAGATCTACAACTTTCATGTTGGAAGTTTCTCTTGAATCATCTTGCATCATGGTGAAAATTTGGCTCAAAGTTATGAAAAAACATGAATTTTTAACACTTGGAAAATTTTCTAAGTTTAGAAATTTTGACTTTTCAAAATGAAATCTTGACTTTTTGATTTCTTGATGAATAATTTTCATATTTTGACATGTTTTGATGAATTATGATCTTTGGCACTTGAATTTGACCAAAAAGTCAAAGTTTGACTTTTCAGTATATAGTTGACTTTTGATTAGTTGACTGCAAAATTCATCTGTCAATCCAATGGACTTGAAATTTTTTGAACCATGTTGTTGTACCCCAAAATTTTCCCTCTCATTTTATCAAGATTTCCCCTCACAAAACTTCTTGGACTCAGGACCAAATTAGGGTTTGCTCAACTCAAGACATCTCCTTGCACTGATGACCTGAAATTAGGGCTTGAGTTTGCACAAGGATTTTTGGATCATCAATGCTTCATGTGACTTTCATACACCATCTTGGATCCCTAAGATTGTTCATACCAAGTTTCAAGCCTTGAATCACATTTTTGCCCAGTCAATTGGACAGTTGACTTGAAAATCAATTGTATTGGGGGAAAAGTCAACCATGGCCAATTTATAGTCAAACCTCATAATTTTTGATCCATATCAACATTCTAGGCTCCTATTTACCATTTGATCAAGTTTGGATCACAACTCCTCAAGAAATTTGATCAGATCATCAAAAGGGCAAAATGGTCAAAATTAGGGTTTTGACTGAGAAAGGGCAATTTCTGATTTTTAACCTAGCCAATGACCAATTGGGTTCAAGCATGATTTCAAGGACTCAAAGGCATCATTTGAACCTAATCACATGGTTCAAAAGATCTCAAATGCATTGGATTGACAGATGAATTTTGCAGTCAACTGATCAAAAGTCAACTATACACTGAAAAGTCAAACTTTGACTTTTTGGTCAAAATCAAGTGCCATAGTTCATAATTCATCAAGATGTGTCAAAATGTGAAACTTGTTGACCAAGAAACCTAATTTTGAAAATTAGGGTTTTAATTTGAAATTTTTCATAACTTAGAATTTTTCTAAGTTATGGAAATTTCTTATTTTTTCCCAACTTTCCATGACTTTTTCACCATGATGCAATTGGATTCAAACAAAACTTCCAACATGAAAGTTATAGTCCTCCATGAAGTATACAACTTTGATTCACAAAGTTTTCCCAAAAGATGCTTGGATCTCAAGTTATGATTTTGTGAATAGGGGTCCATAAACTTTTTAACTTAGTGAAAATTTGCCCTAGTTTAGGCAGATTTTTGACCTAACTTCATGGCAACTTTTCACCTAGTTACAAGAGGAATCTCAAAATTCATTTCAAATATGGATTGTAGAGCATGTTACAAGCTTTCCAAAATTTCAAAGATCTCTCCAAGATCATTTATGGTTAGGGAGAACCGAAGAATGGAAAATGGAAAGTTATGACTTTTGTTCAAGGCATTTTTCACAATGTTACAAGTTGCAAATCAGTTTCAAACATGCTTGTACTTGGTATTACTGGTCTTAATCCTTTCTATACTCCATAATTGAATGCTAACACATTGTATATTGGCTTTATTCTGACCTATGGAACTTTGCACAAAGAATTAATCCATTTATGGCATAAAGTTCTCAATACCATTTTCATAAAGCTAGCCTTTTTGCAACTTTGCATTCCTTGAGCATTGAACCTGTTTCTTTGTCACAAGAAAGGTCCACAGTTATCAGGCATGTTTACCAACTCTTATCAGCTAAGGAACTAGTAAGTACAAGCTTTTGGGCATTGCCACTTCAACTTTCTTCAAAAGCAAGTAAACTTGCAAAAGTCAATATAACTTGTCCATTTGATAAAGGCAAGGCTTAGCATCATTTCAAACAACCTCAGAACATTGTAACAAGCCTAAGCACGAATTGCTAACATCTCAAACACTCAAAAACACAAAAAAAAAATCACATTTCTGCCCCAAAACAGGGCAACTTCTGCAAATCTCAAGCCAAATCAATATTGGCTCGTGCGTTTCTTGATTCAACTCTTGAAACACCTTCCATACATCACACCTAAACTGTCCAGGCCCTTGTCTTGCAACTGTGTGCCCTGTTTCAAGCTTCACCATTTTCATTTTGAAGGTTTGCAGGTTGACTTCTACAGGGAGATTCAAGCATCTACAAGGCAAGTTGAGCATTGGAAAAGGTTGAGGGAACTTCAAGGAAGCTCACACGATCTTTAGGCCTCACTCAAAGTCCCCACATTGCCATATCCAAACTCGACTGAACAAGGTATTTTTCAAGTTTCTATCTCTCTATTTAGGCATCCTTAGGTCACGATTTATGAAGCAAAAATGTAGTCTTTAACTTGCTTAAGCTGTACATATGCATAGTTTTTATTTATATTAACTGAGCTAAGAGTATTTGATTGTTGAAGTTCATGAAAAAATTAGGTCAGGAATTAGGGCCACTGAAATTCTCCCTGGTTTCTTAGAGTTAGGTCACAAAATGGATATGGTTGGAATCGTGATTAAAAATGCTATAAGTTTCATGTTGTAAGTTTTTAATTTCATGCAAGCATGAGCAAGAACAGAATCAAGCTCAGAAACGCGCGTAGGGACAGAGGACAGGGATGAAGATGTTGTCTTGGGCTTTTTTGTTTCTTCTTTTTGCACCCCCCATTTTACTTCTGCACCCCCCTGACTTATTAATTTATATTTTGTATTTTCTTGCATATTTTTATTTTTTGTGCTTGCATTCATTTTTTCCAATTGATAAAAAAATACCCAAAAATATTTTCTTTATTTTTTGCATTTTATAATTATTTTTTTTTGCATAATAAATGGTTTATTAAGGTTTTATACTTTATTTTCTTAAATAAAACTTGTAAATAATTTGAAAATACTATACATTTTATTTTATTATTTTTTCACATAAAAATAATTATTTTCATACATATTTTATTTTTTAAACATTTGTACATAATATTATTATTTTTCTTAAACAAAAATGGACAAATAAATATTAGAAAACAATATTTTCTATTAAATCAAAATTAGGGTTTCCCCTTTCAAAAATAATAACATTATTTTTTCTTATTTTTAAGACTTAGATAATTTTATTTTCTCATACATAAAGCAATTACAAAACATTTTTTGCATATTTACATTTTATTGCATATTTAAATAATTGTTTATTTATTTATTGTACAACAAATTCAATTGGGTTGTAATAGTGAATTAGGGTTTTATTTCGTGCAAATATCCCCATTCAAAAACTTGTATCCCCCCTCCCATAATATTGTTGTAATAGTTTAGATTTACTTTACGCAATTTATCGTATTATATGCATGCTTAGTAAATTAGGGTTTGTATGATAAGACAAAAATTAAAACAAATAGCATGACGTAATACAAGACAAAATGCATGAAAAATGACAACACATTTCACACAAGCACCCCTAGGGTTTCATCCACTTGGTTGCCTTAAAATAAATGGGCATGGTATGGATGCAAGGTATCTTGGCAAAACAATACAAACAAAAGATCATAGTCCCTCGATGACGCTATCAAAAGGTTGCCTAAACAAATGATCTTAGTCCCTCAAAATGCTAAAGATACTTGGCAACATTGATATCATGGCCATACGATGATCCACACCCGTCCCGTTTAACATCCAAAGATAGGGTTGTTTACCAAATGCAATGGTAAATCAACAATGTCAAAGGAATAAAAATGTACAAGAAAGACTTTTGAGTAGGTAGATAAGCTTCTAGTTACTTGATCAATTTGCAAACAATCCTTGCTATTTTCAAAAACAAACACACACACATTTCAAAACATTTTCAAACAACTTTCAAAACATTGGAACATTTTTCAAAAGACAAACATCGTTGTATACATTCTTACGAACGAGAATCATTACAAAGATTGCCAAAATGATGACCTCTTTTCAAAATACTTTCAAAATCACACAAAGCACCATTTCAAACAATTGGAAAAGCAAAGCAAGTGATCTAAACAAGTAACTAAGAGCCCATGTAAAACCATGGATGAGAAGAGTGCTAGCACCTTCCCTTTTCATAATCTACCCCCCGAACTCAAGAAAACATCTCAAAGGTCTCTCCTGTGCTTTTTTACCTTTCCTTTTGGATAAAATAAAAGTCGGTGGCGACTCTTGCTAAACTGAAACATTTGCAAACACAAACGCAAAACCTCAAGTCAGTTCTCCCACCGTATCACAGAACTGGCGACTCTGCTGGGGACAATTATAAAAGTGGGGTTACCTTAGGGTTTAGATCACCTTTATTTGCTTACTATGTTTTGCCTTGTTTGCTTTACAATTTGGTTCTATTGTTTGGGTTTGAATCCACTACCTGGATTTGGGAAACATTCATAGGTAAATGGCAATACATAGTGGAAACTGTGCGGGGTATACCGACACGGTCTAAGTAGTAGCTATGTTAATGTGACATATTTGTGGGTACCGGTAGCCTTTGATTCAACCAAAGAGAATACGGGGCCGCTGAGTGATGTCATGAAGCACTAACGAACTTTTAGAACCATTACTTGACCAACTTGGCCTTTTAGGATGTAGTGAGATGACCGACTTTGGTGCAGTCCGAAGTTAGTAGATACTCGATACTACACTCATTGAGGGTTGGTTCCTTGGAATATTTCGGTCGCCAGTAAAGATGCTAAACTGAAACTATGAACACAGGAAACAATTCAGTGATATTGAGCTCCTTAGAACCCGGTTACTATTTCTAGGACAGGTTGAGCCAACTAAACTTTAAGAGGGTACTTACCTATGAAACCCCATGCAAGCCTAAACTAGGAACTTGTGTGACTTGCTTGTACATATATACTTGTGCATAACATCATGGGCATCATGAAGCATCATATGCATCCACTAACCATTTCAAGGATTTTGGAAATTCATCTTTGTTCCTGTTTTGTAGGTTATGGATTCACTTCGTAGGAAAATGATCCAAGTCAATCTTGTAAGAATTCCTCTGCAACTCAAGGAGCTAGCTTCAAGGATTCCTGAGAACTCTCCTTTCACCGAGAGGCATGGTCATCTTCTCAACTTAGTCACTTACAACACAGAGGAAGACATGATGAAATTTCTTTTCCAGTTCTTTGATCCTTTGCATCACTGCTTCACATTTCCTGACTACCAACTTGTGCCCACTTTGGAGGAATTTTCTCAACTCTTAAGGATTCATATTCTCAATCAACTACCCTTCAACGGTACGGAAAGAGATCCAAATCCAGAAGAGATTGCTCCAGCCTTACACTTGCAATCATCTGATGTCACAACACATTGGGAAACTAGAAGTGGTGTCAAAGGCTTCTTGGCAAACTTCTTGTTTGAGAAGGCCCAAAGCTGCTGGAACTCTTTGGACTTACAAGATTTTGAGGAGATTGTAGCTCTTCTCATCTATGGGATGGTCTTGTTCCCTAACCCTGACCAACTCATAGATGTGAGTGCTATCAAAATCTTCATGGCTCGCAACCCGGTGCCTACATTGCTTGGAGATATCTTACACTTTTTTCACACTCGAACAATGAGGAAAAGAGGTGTACTCATGTGTTGCACTCCTCTATTGGAAAGATGGTTTATTTCTCATCTTCCCCAATCGGTATTGAAGAATGAGAAAGGTTTGAGGTGGTCACAACGATTGATGACTCTTACACATTCAGATGTTCATTGGTGTTCTCGATCCAGAGAAAATTTTATCATCGTCGACCGTTGTGGGGAATTCCCTAATGTCCCTCTACTTGGCATTAGGGGAGGCATCACCTACAACCCCTGCTTAGCTCTGAGACAGTTTGGGTATGCCCGAAGGGATAGCCCACATGACATGCTGATTCCAGACTTAGTTTTTTACTTCGACAACGATGATCAAGGACTTCGACAAAGGTTCATCCGAGCTTGGAGGATGCCCAACAAGGTAGACAGTAAGACCTTGGAACACAAGAATTCCATCCCTCTTGAGCCTTACCTCAAAAGGGTACGAACCCGCGCCCAGAGTCTTATGATGCCTTACCCCTCTATTCTCCCAGTGATTATAGAGCCTGCTATGGAAGGAGAGGTTCCATACACCCTCCTACATCCTGACATGCCAACATCACTCGAAGATCTGCAAAGGAGTTGGATACATCTCAAGGGAGAACATAATACTTTTGAAGCCCAATTCTACGCAAGCGAGAAAAAGGTTTTGGAACTTACTCGTCAACTTCATGAAGAGCAGACTCTCAACACCTACATTGCACCAAAGAGGATGTGCAACGTCTTCTTATCTTAGAATTTTGTACTATTTTGCCCTAGGCGCATAGATGTAAACAAATTCTATTTTATTAATATAACGTTTGTTCCTTTTTGTTTAACACAAATTTGAATTTTTCTGAATCCTTGAATGCATTACATGAATACATATCATTCATCATATGCATAAACAGGTCTTTTACAAGAAGTTTCCTCATCTCTCTGATGTTTATTTCAGCAAGATAGATATTGAACAAACGGTCAAAGACTTGCAAGCTCAGAATTCACAATTTCAACAGCTACTCCTGACCTTGGCTAAGGGGTAGGAGGAGCTCAAAACTCTGCTGGAGAAAGAGAAAGAGAAAAAGAAGAAGAAGAGAGCCGATGTGGCTATCCTAGGCAGAAGGTTTGAAGGTCAAGCCATACGGACTTTGGATTTTCCATCAACCTCTGAGGAAGGAGAGAGAAAAGGTAAAGAGGCTGCAGTACCATCTGAATCTGAAGCTGAAGAAGAGGAAGATGAGGACTACTCGGAACAACAGTACCCTCCGGCCGATGAAAAATACAAAAATCTGGAAGAACGTCTAGCTCCTATGGAGATACAGAGAGTTCTAGGGCTGGATTTTGAGGAATTAGGGTTGGTTTCCAGAATTGTAATCCCTCCTAAGTTTAAAGTGTCTCTATTTACTTAGTATGATGGGTTGTCTTGTCCCAAGATGCACCTGCAATCTTATGTCAGGAAAATTCAGCCACATTCTTCTGACAAAGACCTGTGGGTCCACTTTTTCCAAGACAGTTTATCGGGGATGCAACTGGATTGGTTCTACTAGTTGGAGAGATCTGATATGCATAATTGGGAAGACTTAGCGGCCGCATTCTATAACCAGTATCAATACAACGCCGACTTGGTGCCAACCCATACTCATCTACAGAGTATGGCTATGGCTACCATTGAGGGCTTCAAAGACTATGCCCATAAATGGAGGGATTTGGCCAGAAGGGTGAAACCACCTTTATCTGAGAGAGAGCTAGTGGACATGTTCTTGGGGACTATGTCAGGTCCTTTCTTATTCACCTGATTTGAAGCTCCTCTGCAGGTTTCACTGAGTTGATTCTAACTGGCGAGAGAGTTGAGGCCGGTATTAGAAGCGGGAAAATTCAGAAAGATGCGTCTACTTCTGCTACTGCCAAGAAGCCCTTCACTAGAAAGAAGGAAGTGTTTGTTGTCTATGCCTAGAGAAATCAGGGAAGAACCGAACGACGACCAACTATGGGGGCTGTTATGATTCAAAAGTCTGCATCAGATCAGCCTAGAAACAATCAGCCTAGAAATGATCATCCGAGGAATAACCAGCAAAGGGTGGAAAGGCCTGTAAGGCAATTCACCAAGATAAACATGACTCCCGCTCAAGTCCTACCACATCTCTTGAAGTTGAATTTGTCCATGCTGAAAGAGGCCCCTAAAAATCCTAATACTTCATCTTTGCACTATCACCCCAACACCAGGTGTGCTTACCATTCAGAAAGTCCAGGGCACGACACCAACAACTGTTGGGCCCTGAAGAACAAGATCCAAGATTTGATTGATGCAAAGGAAGTTGAATTTGAGGCTCCTGAAAAGCCTAATGTAATCTCCGCTCCAATGCCTAGGCATGGACACAATGCAAATGCTATGGAAGAAAATCTGTTTGTTTCTACTGTGGATGAACTGTTAACTCCTCTCCTAACCATCAAGTTGAATTTGTTGAAAGCCGGGGTGTTCCCAGGTTGTGACCAAGATTGTCATGCTTGCCTATCCTCCCCATTTTATTGTCCTATGTTGAAGAAAGGAATCCAACAATTGATTGATAACAAGGAAATTTTGTTTGAGAAAGCTCCTGTCTCACCCATTCTAGTTCTAGAAGTTTCAATAATAACCATATACGCCAATCCTTCTAGGGTTCCTAAAAAACCCGTTAGGATTACATCCGCTCCTATGAATACTCCGTTGAAGATAACAATGCTCAGGCCAGCCCCTTACAAATCAGATAAAATGGTGCCATGGAACTATGGTGGAGAAATCTACTACCATGGTGTCAAACAGATTGAACCGACTGCCGAAGACGAGAGCTCTGAAGAAGACAATCCTGACATCAGTAACATTGCTGGAACAATCAAAATTACTCGTAGTGGGAGGATTTTCTCTCCAGAGATTGCGCCACCAAAGGCAGTCTCTGGACCTGTGGCTATTGCGAAGATTACAGTTGTACCAGTGATTACACCCGCAAGTGTACCCGCCAACAATGACAATGCAATTCCCATCCATGTTTCCGCTGCTGAGAAAAAAGGAAAGAATGTTCAAGAGGAGCCTGTCTTGAAGAAGGCTCAGTCACTAGTCATTCCTGAAACATCCCAGAAAGAGATGGAAGAGATTCTGAGGATCATTAAGAAAAGTGATTATGATGTTGTTGAACAACTGGGGAAGACCCCTTCCAAAATCTCTATGTTAACCCTGTTGCTGTGCTCTGAGGCACATGCTAAAGCTTTGGTCATGTTTTTGAAGACAGCGCACATACTGCAAGAGACTTCGGCTGATCAATTCCAGGAGTGTGTAGTCAGTCTGACAGCCGACAATGGCCTGGGTTTCTCTGATGCCGACTTTACCTCCAAGGGGAGAAAACATAACGATGCACTACATGTCTCGGTGGAGTTTAGCGGGACCACCCTAGATCATGTTTTGGTTGATACTGGATCGTCTTTAAATGTCTTGCCAAAGAAAGCCTTGGATAGATTGGACTGTGAAGGCTTAACCCTGAAACCCATCAATATCATTGTGAGAGAATTTGATGGCTCTAAAAGGATGGTCCATGGAGAGGTGGACATCCCGATCAAGGTGGGTACCCAGACGTTCAATTCAACATTCTATGTGATGTACATCCGTCCTTCATACTCTTGCCTGTTGGGACGTCCCTGGATTCACAATGCTGGAGCTGTCACTTCCACCTTGCACCAGATGCTCAAGTACCCCGTCCAAGGGAAAATTATAATTGTTCATGGCGAAGAGGAATACATGATCAGTCATCTTAATTCCTTATGTTATATGGAGTTAGATGGCGAATTCATAGAGACCCCTTTCCAACACTTCGAAGAAGTCTCTGAAGAAATAGCAGCGACTAAAGCAGTGTCTTCAGCTCCAGTGATCACAAAACCTGTACCTCAAATGTCTTCTTTAAAAGATGCAAGGGCGGTAGTGGAAGAAGGCGGATCCACTATCTGGGGGGCAGCTTCCCGACTTCCCTTTCAAATCATAAAAATTTGGCTTGGGATTCACCTCGACTGCTCAGAAGGCCGTGCGCCGCTCTCGTGCCGGTGGGCCACCTGTGAAGATCAGCCATCAAGGGGTTAATGCTCTAGAGGACGGTGATGAAGAAGGCAGCTTGGAAGACTGGATTTTTCCTACTATTGGCGGAGGACTGTGCAACTAGGAAGCAAAAGACTTTGTTACGATTACTTTCATAAATCAGTAATTTATCTTTTCCATTTCTGTTGGATTTTAATAATCCACAAATAATTCGTACTTTTTCAACCATGTGTCTTACCCGAGGCACATAGGTCCATTTGTAAGGGTTCTTATTTCATTTTCATATGTCATTTTAATGAATCATGGACGCTTTTCATATTTAAAACTTTTGTGCTCATTGTCTTTCTTTTACATTTTGTTGTTTTAAGATGGTTGTGCCCTTACACACACCCACACTCACAAATGCAGGAACCCTTCCACTCCGGAACCCATGGGTAACAATTCTGCTATAGCCTTCAGTGACTCTGAAGATCTGATCAACCAAGCCGAATACGAAGGTGAGGAAGATTGTGAGTTGCCTGGGGAATTGGATAGACTTCTACAACAAGAGGAAAGAGCAATTTTGCCTCATGAGGAGCTGTTAGACACAATCAACTTGGGTACAGAGGAAGACAAGAAGGAAATCAGAGTGGGTGCCAACCTAGAGCCAAGTGTCAAGGAGCGCTTAATTCAGCTGTTACATGAAAATGTTGAGATCTTCGCCTGGTCATACGAAGACATGCCGGGACTCGATACAGACATTGTGGTACACCGTTTACCCACAAGAGAAGACTGTCCACCAGTTAAACAGAAAGTCCGCCGCATGAGGCCCGACATGTCCGAGAAGATCAAAGCCGAAGTTATGAAGTAGTTCAATGCTGGATTTCTTGCTGTTACTTCCTATCCATAATGGGTTGCTAACATTGTACCCGTGCCTAAGAAGGACGGTAAAGTGAGAATATGCATGGATTACAGAGACTTAAACAGGGCCATCCCTAAAGATGAATTTCCACTTCCGCATATTGACATCCTGGTTGACAACACAGCTCAGTATAAAGTTTTTTCTTTCATGGACGGATTCTCAGGCTATAACCAGATCAAAATGGCACCTGAGGACATGGAGAAGACTACTTTTGTTACACAGTAGGGTACGTTCTTCTACAAAGTGATGCCATTCGGACTGAAGAATGCCGGGGCAACCTATCAACGCGCCATGGTAGCTTTGTTTCATGATATGATACATCATGAGATATAGGTCTACGTAGATGACATGATAGCCCGATCACAAACTGAAGAAGAACACCTTGATAACTTGCAAAAGCTGTTTGTCAGGTTGAAGGAGTACAAGCTCAGATTGAACCGTAACAAGTGCATGTTCAGAGTCCGATCCGGTAAACTCTTGGGTTTCATTCTCAACAACAAAGGCATCGAGGTTGATCCTGCCAAAGTCAAAGTTGTACAAGAAATGCCTGCTCCTCGCACTGAGAAGGAGGTCAGAGGTTTCATGGGACGCCTAAACTACATTGCAAGGTTCATTTCTCACCTAACATCTACTTGTGAACCAATCTTCAAGCTGTTGAAGAAAGATCAGGTAGTTAAATGGAACGACGACTGTCAAGTTGCTTTCGATAAAATCAAGGAGTATTTGCTAGAACCTCCAATGTTGATGCTACTCGTCGAGGAAGACCGCTAATAATGTATATGACCGTCCTAGAGAATTCAATGGGGTGCGTATTGGGACAGCATGACGAGTCTGGCCGAAAAGAGCATGCCATTTATTATCTTAGCAAAAGTTTTACCGACTGTGAGACTCGATACTCACTACTCGAGAAAACTTTTTGCACTTTGGTATGGGCTGCTCGCCGACTAAGGCAGTATATGTTGACTCATACCACTTTGCTGATATCTAAGATGGATCTGATCAAGTACATCTTTGAGAAGCCTACTTTGTCTGGAAGAATAGCTAGATGGCAGATGATTCTAACGGAATACGACATACAGTACACGACCCAAAAAGCTATAAAGGGGAGTGTGCTAGCCGATCATCTGGCTCATCAAGCTGTCGAAGATTACTAATCCATGAAGTTTGACTTCCCCGACGAAGACATTATGACATTGGACAACATTGAAGATCTCAGACCATATGACGGACCTGAACAAGGATCACGATGGACTATGTACTTTGATGGGGCTTCCAATGCACTTGGCAACAGTATCGGCGCGGTACTCATCTCCCCAGAAGGTTGCCATACTCCTTTCACCGCCAGACTTTGCTTCAACTGTACGAACAACATGGCAGAGTATGAAGCTTGTATCTTTGGACTCAAGCCTGCCATTGAGTTGGGAATCAAATCTCTAATTGTGTTTGGGGACTCAGCTTTGGTCATCAGTCAGATCAAAGGAGAGTGGGACACTAAGCATCCAAACCTCATCCCTTACAAAGAACATGTCTTGACATTGTTACCACATTTCGAGAGGATTACCTTCGAGCACTTCCCGCGAGAAGAAAATCAGCTAGCAGATGCTCTAGCTACAATGTCATCCATGTTTAAACTTAATTGGGATAATGAGGCTCCCCAAATCACCATTGAGCGGATGGATGAACCTGCACATTGTCACGAGATTAATACCGAAGAAGTAGTGGACCAGCCATGGTTTCATGAAGTCAAAAGGTATCTCGAGACCCAAGAATACCCTGAAGGAGCTACAGTCAATGACAAAAAGTTCTTAAGGAGATTCTCGGCTAAGTTCTTCCTAAGTAATGGCATCCTATACAAGCGCAATCATGATTCTATTCTGCTCTGTTGTGTGGACAAGATTGAAGTTGAAAGGATTATGGTTGAATTGCATGAAGGTACATTTGACACTCACTCTAGCGGGAATACGATGGATAAGAAGATTCTAAGGGCAGGCTATTACTGGTCTACCATGGAAGCTGACTACTATCAACACTCCCGTACCTGTCATAAATGTCAAATCTATGCCGACAAGGTACACGTGCCCCCGGTTCCTCTAAATGTCTTAACAAATCCTTGGCCATTCGCTATGTGGGGAATCAACATGATTGGAGAGATCAAACCTACAGCCTCCAATGGACACCGCTTCATTCTGGTGGCCATTGATTACTTCACCAAGTGGGTCGAAGCAGCTTCCTTCGCATCCGTTACTAAGAATGTTGTTGTCTGCTTCATCAAATAGAACCTTATTTTCCGGTACGGTATCCCCGAAAGGATCATCACTGACAACGGTACAAACCTTAACAATACTATGATCACCGCTCTGTGCGAGCAGTTCAAGATTCAACATCACAATTCATCTCCCTATCGGCCAAAGATGAACGGTGATGTCGAAGCTGCGAACAAAAATATCAAGAAGATCATACAAAAGATGACAGTCACCTACAAGGACTGGCATGAGATGTTGCCGTTTTCTCTCCACGGGTATCGTACCATGACTCGTACATCAACTGGGGAAACACCCTATTCTTTAGTATACGGCATGGAGGCTGTTTGAGTGAAGACGATTAGATTCAGACCCGGCTTGATCAACTTAACTTGATTGACAAAAAGCGACTTATTGCTGTTTACCATGGTCAAACGTATCAAAAACGGATGATCAAAGCTTTCAACAAGAAATTCAGACGCCAGACATATCAAGTCGGGGATCTTGTAATCAAGCGGATCATCTTGCTGCAAAGTGATCCCAGGGGCAAGTGGACTCCTACCTATGAAGGACCATTTGTAATCAAGAACATCTTTTCTGGTGGGGAAATGATCTTAACCACCATGGATGGCGATGATCTGCTGCACCCTACGAACACAGACATAGTCAAAAGATACTAGACATAAATGACCTGCTAGGTTGACACACCTAGGAAAAAAAGGGCATCCCAGTGAATCGAAAACTCTAAAGGGCGGTTCAGGAAAAAATGAGGGATAAATAAAAAAATTTGTACACCCGGCAAGTTGAAAACCCGAAAGGGCGACTTGGGCAAAAAAGGGTTTCCCGGTGGATCAAAAACCCGAAAGGGCGGTCCAGGCAAAAGTTAGGGAATTAAAGTGTATGACTATGTCTCGTCGGATCACTTTAAGGACGATCTCTTCACTAACAAACTCTGAGCTTCTGATTAATCCAATCATCTTCGGACGAAGCAACGAATGGACAAGATATTCGGAGTTACGAAGGCTATAGCAGAATGGGAACCCCATGGGATGTTTTACACATAGCTATCTTGTTTGTATAAAAAATTTTCTCAATTTTTTACGACACCATCTTCTTACTAGGATGTTTGTCTCCTTTGTACAAAACACTTATTCAAAGTAAATACAAAGATATCTCTTTAAAGTACATAGAACTATTTGCCTTTTTCTTTTACACTTGTGTTTTTATTTGCAAAAACATACAATGATTCATTGATGAACATATGCATTCGAACATAATTACTGTTTACAAATAAACAAGATGGAAAAGAACAATTACTGACAGATTGAAAGGATAGGAAAACGTCTTTAGGCTATTCCAGGAGCAATCCTTACACTACATCATCTAGATCCCCAGCGGAGCTAAAACCTTGAAATACATATCCCCAGCGGAGTTATAATTTCAAACCCTTAATTCCCATCAGAGTTAAGTTTTCAAACTCCCAAGCCACAGTGGAACAAAAACGTTGAGTTACAGATCCCAAGCGGAGCTGAAACCTTCATCCCCAGTCAAGTCAAGACTTCTAATCCCCAGCGGAAACCATCCAATTTCCCCAGCAAGTTACCTTGAAGCCTGGAAGTCAACCAGATAATAGTTAACTTTTGTCTCTCCCCAACCTAGGGAACTCCCCAGTAGAGTGGCAGACGACCGAAACTCCTGAACTTACTCCCAGCAGTAAACTCTTCCCCACAGAGTCTTCATTACTCCCCAGCATGAAGTCGCCAAAGTTTTCATGGCTCCCCAACAGAACGAAGATTCTCATTCTTGATTCCCCAGTGAAGTCACTAAAGTTTGCATTACCCCTCAACAGAATGAAGATTCTCATTCTTAGTTCCCCGCAGAAGCCATCAGAGCCTTCCTTATTCTCCAGCAGATCAACGAATCCCATTATATAATTCCCAGTAGAAGTCATCAAAGTTCTCTGGATTTCCCAGGCAAATTTCTCAAGCAGTTTGGCATTACTCTTACAACATATTTTTGTCAATACTCCACTTTCAAGACATGAAGGATCCTCATATCTCCAACAGCGGTCAAGGATTTATTTTCCCCGGAGCAGTCAAGGGTTTTATTATCCCCAGCCGTCAAGGATTTATCTTCCTCAGCAATACCGCTAATCAGCTCACATGTGCATACATTACATCCATATATCATAAACATTGATAAAACACATTTATTGCATCATACATTTCATGCAACATAACTCTGTGTTTCAGCTAACATTTTACCCTTTTCAGGATAAGATTAACAGCTATCATTAATAATATTCAAAGATTTCAGATACAGTACGGATACACTCCAGACACGAAAGTCATTATGTTGCTCATTCAGATCTCTTATTCAGATACAATAAAGATACAATCCAGACACAAGTTATTCTATTACTCATTCAGAATTCAAAATCAAGATAAAGTCCAAATACACTCCAGACACGAAATTCATTCTACTACTTATTCAGATTCCAGTCCAGATACGCCCCAGACATGGTTGCCATTTTGTCACTTATTCTGACTTTTTCCCCAGCCCAGAGACGCTCCAGACGCGGATGCCGTTCTGTCGCTTACTCAGATTTTAAAGATTCAGACTCAATACATATACACTCCAGACACAGAAGTAATTATGTTATTCATTCAAATTCAACATTCAGATATAGCTTGGATACGCTCCAGACACGGACGTCATTCCATTGCTCATTCAGATTCAGTCTCCAGATACAATTCAGATACGTTCCAGACGCGAATACCATTCTGATACTCATTCTTTTGACTTACAACTTACATTTCAGTAGACATTCTTGGATGGAATCTTTAAGCCCATCTCCGACAAGATTCTATCACATCTCTAAATGGCATCTTTAAGCCCATTTCCTCAACTATACTTTGACGAGTGCAAATTTACGGGCACTCTAGTGTCTAATCATCTTTTACCTTCAAGTCACGAACGGAAAAGCTCGCCAATCTAACTCTCCAGGTTCAAGAAGATTGAACAGGGGCAGCTATTGTACCCCAAAATTTTCCCTCTCATTTTATCAAGATTTCCCCTCACAAAACTTCTTGGACTCAGGACCAGATTAGGGTTTGCTCAGCTCAAGACATCTCCTTGCACTGATGACCTGAAATTAGAGTTTGAGTTTGCACAAGGATTTTTGGACCATCAATGCTTCATGTGACTTTCATACACCATCTTGGACCCCTAAGATTGTTCATACCAAGTTTCAAGCCTTGAATCACATTTTTGCCCAGTCAATTGGACAGTTGACCTGAAAATCAGTTGTATTGGGGGAAAAGTCAACCGTGGCCAATTTACAGTCAAACCTCATAATTTTTTATCCATATCGACATTCTAGGCTCCTATGTACCATTTTATCAAGTTTGGATCACAACTCCTCAAGAAATTTGATCAGATCATCAAAAGGGCAAAATGGTCAAAATTAGGGTTTTGACTGAGAAAGGGCAATTTCTGATTTTTTTAACCTAGCCAATGATAAATTGGGTTCAATCATGCTTTCAAGGACTCAAAGGCATCATGTGAACCTAATCACATGGTTCAAAAGATCTCAAATGCATTGGATTGACAGATGAATTTTGCAGTCAACTGATCAAAAGTCAACTGTACACTGAAAAGTCAAACTTTGACTTTTTGGTCAAAATCAAGTGCCAAAGGTCACAATTCATCAATATGTGTCAAAATGTGAAACTTGTTAACCAAGAAACCTAATTTTGAAAATTAGGGTTTTAATTTGAAATTTTTCATAACTTAGAATTTTTCTAAGTTATGCAAATTTCTTATTTTTTCCCAACTTTCCATGACTTTTTCACCATGATGCAATTGGATTCAAACAAAACTTCCAGCATGAAAGTTGTAGTCCTCCATGAAGTTTACAACTTTTATTGACAAAGTTTTCCCAAAAGATGCTTGGATCTCAAGTTATGATTTTGTGAATAGGGGTCCATAAACTTTTTAACTTAGTGAAAATTTGCCCTAGTTTAGGCAGATTTTTAACCTAACTTCATGGAAACTTTTCACCTAGTTCCAAGAGGAATCTCAAAATTAATTTCACATATGGATTGTAGAGCATGTTACAAGATTTCTAAAATGTCCAAGAACTATCCAAGATCATTTATGGTTATGGAGAACCGAAGAAAGGAAAATGGAAATTTATCACTTTTGTCCAAGGCATTTTTCACAATGTTACAAGTTGCAAATCAGTTTCAATCATTCTTGTACTTGGTATTACAGGCCCTAATCCTTTCTACACTCCATAATTAAATTCTAACACATTGGATATTGGCTTTATTCTGACCTATGGAGCTTTGCACAAAGAATTAATCCATTTATGGCATAAAGTTCTCAATACCATTTTCATAAAGCTAGCCTTTTTGCAACTTTGCATTCCTTGAGCATTGAACCTTTTTCTTTGTCACAAGCAAGGTCCACAGTTATCAGGCATGTTTACCAACTCTTATTAGTTAAGGAACTAGCAAGTACAAGCTTTTGGGCATTGTCACTTCAACTTTCTTCAAAAGCAAGCAAACTTGCAAAAGTCAATACAACTTGTCCATTTGATAAAGGCAAGGCTTAGCATCATTTCAAACAACTTCAGAACATTGTAACAAGCCTAAGCACGAATTGCTAACATCTCAAACACTCAAAAACACAAAAAACCACATTTCTGCCCCAAAACAGGGCAACTTCTACAAATCTCAAGGCAAATCAATATTGGCTCGTGCGTTTCTTGATTTAACCCTTGAAACACCTTCCATACATCACACCTAAATTGTCCAGGACCTTGTCTTGCAACTGTGTGCCCTGTTTCAAGCTTCACCATTTTCATTTTGAAGGTTTGTAGGTTGACTTCTACAGAGAGATTCAAGCATCTACAAGGCAAGCTGAGCATTGGAAAATGTTGAGGGAACTTCAAGGAAGCTCACACGATCTTCAGGCCTCACTCAAAGTCCCCACATTGCCATATCCAAACTCAACTGAACAAGGTATTTTTCAAGTTTCTATCTCTCTATTTAGGCATCCTTAGGTCACGATTTGTGAAGCAAAAATGTAGTCTTTAACTTGCTTAAGTTGTACATATGCATAGTTTTTATTTATATTAACTGAGCTAAGAGTATTTGATTGTTGAAGTTCATGAAAGAATTAGGTCAGGAATTAGGGCCACTGAAATTCTCCCTGGTTTCTTAGAGTTAGGTCACAAAATGGATATGGTTGGAATCGTGATTAAAACTGCTATAAGTTTCATGTTGTAAGTTTTTGATTTCATGCAAGCATGAGCAAGAACAAAATCAAGCTCAGAAATGCGCGCAGGGACAAAGGACAGGGATGAAGATGCTGTCTTGGGCTTTTTTGTTTCTGGCCTTTTTGTTTCTTCTTTTTGCACCCCCCCCATTTTACTTCTGCACCCCCCCTGACTTATTATTTTATATTTTGTATTTTCTTGCATATTTTTATTTTTTGTGCTTGCATTCATTTTTTCCAATTGATAAAAAAAATACCCAAAAATATTTTCTTTATTTTTTTGCATTTTATTATATTTTTATTATATTTTTTTTGCATAATAAATGGTTTATTAAGGTTTTATACTTTATTTTCTTAAATAAAACTTGTAAATAATTTGAAAATACTATACATTTTATTTTATTATTTTTTCACATAAAAATAATTATTTCCATACATATTTTATTTTTTAAACATTTGTACATAATATTATTATTTTTCTTAAACAAAAATGGACAAATAAATATTAGAAAACAATATTTTCTATTAAATCAAAATTAGGGTTTCCCCTTTCAAAAATAATAACATTATTTTTTCTTATTTTTAAGACTTAGATAATTTTATTTTCTCATACATAAAGCAATTACAAAACATTTTTTGCATATTTACATTTTATTGCATATTTAAATAATTGTTTATTTATTTATTGTACAACAAATTCAATTGAGTTGTAATAGTGAATTAGGGTTTTATTTCGTGCAAATATCCCCATTCAAAAACTTGTATCCCCCCTCCCATAATATTGTGGTAATAGTTTAGATTTACTTTACGCAATTTATCGCATTATATGCATGCTTACTAAATTAGGGTTTGTATGATAAGACAAAAATCAAAACAAATAGCATGACTTAATACAAGACAAAATGCATGAAAAATGACAACACATTGCACACAAGCACCTCTAGGGTTTCATCCACTTGGTTGCCTTAAAATAAATGGCCATGATATGTGTTGTACCCCAAAATTTGCCCTCCCATATTTCTCAAAATATTCCAAGAAAAATTCACAAGTCCAACCCGGCGCGTCATATTCAGGTATTCTTTCGCCAAGATATCTCTGATAACATATTCTCAAATTCAGGTTCGGCTCAAGAGATAATTCTTTAAAGAAGGTATCTGAATGTGCGAGTTTTCTTGAAGAAATATGGTGAAAAAGTGTGCTGAAAGTGCAGTTTTTACGCGCTAAAAAATTCATAACTTGAAGATCGTGACTCGTTTTGAACCCGTTCCGGTGGCCAAAATTCCGTCTTGACATTATCTACGTTTTCATCTCTCACGGCTGGAAGCCAATTTCGATCAGAAGGTCTTCAAAAATGTGGATTTATCAAGTATTTTCGTGCAGAAAATTTGTGACAGAAGTTTATTTGCGTCATGTTCAAAAAATCATAACTTGGTCGATTTTCATCGTATCGAGCTGGTTCTGGTGCCAAAATTTCACAAATTGAGTTGGCTACATTTTCACAGAAGGTATTGAGTTCAAACGGTATTCAAAAGGCCTTCTTTTTTTGCTCAGAGTGCGTGACACGCTGAAAATCCTGAATGCTGAATATTATTTCATCTGAGCCGAAACTTCGAAAATTCATAACTCGGTCAATTTTTATCGGATTGGACTCATATTTTTACACAAGGTTACTGACTCATAGATCTACAACTTTGCTTCAAAAGTCGAGACCAAATTATGCACCGATCAATACCAGTTTTTTATTGAAGAACGTGTCAGAGTCGACACTGGAGCCCAAAATAAGTTTGTCTGAGCTGAAACTTCAAAAATTCATAACTAATTCACTGTTTATCCGATTGAGTCGATTTTCGGACAGGAGTTAGTTCTCGATGTCGGCTACATTTTGTTTTCACATTTCAACTTCAAAAAATGCACTTAAGTCCCTGCGATTTAGCCTGGAAAGTGACGAATTCAAGTGAATATTGGAGGCCCAATTGCACATTCAAAGCCCATTTTCTTTACCCTAATTTCCACTATATAATCATCTTCTTGTCACACAAACCAAGGGAAAAAAAAAGAAAAAAAGAGGGAAGGAAAAAAGAGAGAAAAAACCTTGCCACAACACTGTTGGAATATCAAACTCTTTCAAGAACCCTAAAACCTTGAAATCCTTATTACAAATCCCTTTCTCACTACAAACAAAGCCATCTCAGTTACAAACCAACATCTTATTACTTCTTCAGTAAGGGTAAGGCTGGCTTGATCTCCATGATCCAAAGGGCATAAAAGCATTCATGTCACTACTTTTCCAGTAAGGGTAAGGTTGATTTGATCTCCATGATCAAAAAGGTATAATCATTCATACATGCCATATTGCGCCTAAACATTAAATTTCTTCATATATTGGCTTTATTTGCATTTTATGATTTTATTTGATGTGTTTGTGAGATTCAACACTGCAGATTTAGACAGGATCTCAGGCACGTTCATTAAGGAACGTTGAGGCCAAAAGCCAAATGGCCAAAAGCCAAAAGCCAAATGGTCAGACTAGAAAAACTTATGCATGACACCAATACATGGCGAAGCAGACATTAAGCCAGACATTAAAGGAACGTTGAAGCCAGAACACAAATGGCCAAAAGCCAAAAGCCAAATGGCCAAAGTAGAACAACTTATGCATGAAACCCAATCCAATGGCCAAAGAATGCAGACCACGGTACTCAGGAGTCAATACTTCAAAAAAACCTCCCCTTGGGCCAGACACCCCCTATGGTTTGCTCAATTTTTAATTTTTATTTGTTTTTCCTTTTTATTCTTTTAATTGTTTTTTAATTGTTTTCTTTTAATTCCATAAAATAATTTTCATAATAAATATAAAATACAGAAAAATCAAAAAAAATGTTTATTTTATTAATATTAATTTCACTATTATTATTTTTGTAAATAAACTTTAAACAATTAATTAGATTAATTTAGGTTTCAAAACTTTAATATTTTTCTTAATAAATTAAATATGTAGAAATTAGGTTTTTTAACTTTTTCATCATTTTTTTTAATAAATAATTTTCTCATCATTATTATTATTATTAATTACTAATTTATTTTGTAAATAAACATGTACATAAATTCTTTAGTAAATTAAGTTAAACTTTAACATTTTTCTCAAATAATTAAAAATAACTTAGAATTAGGGTTTCTTTTAATTTTAATTTTAATTTTCTTATTTCATAAATACAAAAAAACCTAAAAAACACTTCTTTTATTTTAATAAATAATTAATTAATTTTTAATTTCAATTTAACTTCAAAAGGGTCCAACGCCCTCGTTTCCAATCTTATTTCAATTCGCGCGTTTTATTTCGTTTCTTTTAAATATTTATGTAATTCTCCCAAAGTCATGTAACTCGGACATTTTATATTTCTCGCACTTTAGTTCTTTATTTATTTTCTGTCAAATCGGGTTCTGGAAATTTTGGCGATGTGGACCCGCGCCTTTGTAATAGTTTAGGAACTTTTAATTTCCGCATCTTTTTAACTGTTAAATAAATGCATGCAAGAATGAATGACAAAAAAATAAAAACAAACGCATAGATCACCCATAACCTGACAAGACAAAAATAAATGAATCTGACACACAAATCACACACCACCCCTAGGGTACGCCTCACTGTTGCCTTGCCTCGAAAGGTGATCGTCGAGTAGAGGATGTCTTAGTAAGTCCTCATGATCCGGGAACCTGGCATGAGGGTAGCTTCTAAGGTGTCTTCCCATTGCTCTGGTGATCACCATGTCTCGAACCTCGAATTGACCCGAACACCTCCAACGGTGGTGCTACCTACCTCTCAATGGTGGGATGGCACTATTTTAAAGGACATCTACACAGACGAATTCCTTAGGGTAGGTAGGTTCTCGTAGATACTTGCTCTAATTTCAAAAACAAATCAAAAATACTTTTCACACCGACACATTTTCAAAAGCTTTCGAAAGCAATTTTTCAAACACTCTTGAGGACCGATACAAGAGTCGAACTGAAATTTTCAAAGAAACTTTTTAAAACCCACAGTTGAAAAGCAAACAAACCATTTTTGAAAACACAAATGAGCAAGTATCTAAGAGCCCATGGATAACCATGGATAGAAATGGTGCTAACACCTTCCCTTTCTATAATCTACCTCCCGAACCGAGAGCAATCTCTATAAGGAATTTTTCTGTGCTTTTGTCCTTTCCATTTGGAGAAAATAAAAGACGGTGGCGACTCTTGCTTCTGTGACATTTCGCGAACCAGCGTTAAACAGTCAGTTCCAGATCCACCGATCACAGAACTGGCGACTCTGCTGGGGATTCTTTATAAAGTGAGGTGTACCTTAGGGATAGTTCATAACTGTGTTTTCAATTGTTTTCTTTGCTTGCTTTATTATTGTGGGACTTGCTTGGGAGTTCTATAGATCCTAAACCCGGATCTGGGGGATACCTTCTTAGAAAGTAGCAACAAGGCTGTGAGGGAACTGTGCGGGGTATACCGACATGGTTGAAACAGTCTGCTACGTTGATGTGGCACTTTGGTGTGTACCGGTAACCCTTGAGTTCAGTCAAGGAGAGTACGGGGCCTCCGCATGGTGTCATGAAGCATCAACAGACCTTAGGAACCTTAATTGAACTATCTTGGCCTCTTTAGGGTAGTGAGATAACTGACTTTGGTGCAGTCCGAGGTTGGTTGATACTCGATACTACACTCAATTGAGGGTTGCTTTCCTGGAATATTTCGGTCGCCAGTTCAGTGGCTAAATCGAAACGATGAACAATGAAAGCAATCCTGTGATATTGGGACCCTTAGAACCCGGTTACTTCTAATAGGACAGGTTGAGCCCACCAACTTCAAGAGGGTAGTACCCCAAACTTCATGCTGGCCTAAACTCTAAGGGCTTTCTCTTGTGTGCCTTCAAACTTGGATTACTTGCATGCTTGTTATCTGACATCTGAACTTCTTGCAGGTTTTGTTTATAGTCCTTAACTAGGACTCATAACAGGGTTTACTGAATTTCCTGCAGGTTTTGTTCATAGTCCTTAACTAGGACTCATAACAAGGCTTACTAAGTTTCTTGCAGGTTTTTGTTTTAGTCCTTAACTAGGACTCATCACAGGTTTTACCAAGTTTCTTGCAGGTTTTGGTTTGCAGTCCTTAATTGGGACTCATAACAGGGTCACCTACATTACCCCATGCATAGCATAACATCATACCATTGCATACATCTTAACCCATTTCAAGGATCTCAAGGGCTTGTGATGCAGGTCATGGTGAATCAACTAGCCCAGCAAGGGGCAAAGAGGATTTATTTTCCTCTAGCCAAGGTAGTCAGGGGCTATGACCCACTTGATATGGTGAGCTCTGACTCCTGAATAAAGTTCCCCTAACCAAGGTTGTTTGGAAATCAGAACTAGACATGATGACTAAAGTCAGGGGCTATGACCCACTGGATATGGTGAGCCTTTGACCCTTAGAAGAAAGACTCTCAACAAATATGAAGTTTCTTCCAATCAAGCTACCGGATCCAAATGCTAACAAATTTCCTTGTTTACCCCGCGAGGTCCTTGAAAACATTGCATGCATGTCATACTCATCATTACATAACAGGTATCCTTGTTGCAGGTCACTTACCTTTCTCGCTGTTTATTTCAGCAATGGCTTACCCACAAGATAACCAGGACTTTCTTGCTCAAGAGACTCGGTTCGGGGAAATCCTCCTGAATCTATCCAAGGGGCAGGGGGAGCTAAGGACACTTCTCATGGAGACCTTTGTCAGGAACAGTGCTGAGGATGAAAAGCTGGAACACCTACAAGCTGAGGTGGATGCATTGAGGGTCCAGATGCTGGGGCAGGTGACTGCCATTCAAGGGTTAGCTCAAAGACAAGATGAGCTCTGGTTTCTCGTCAACCAACTGCTTCAGGGTAACCAACCGGGGCAAAAGTCTAAGGGTAAAAATCCAGTCATCGTTCAACCACCTTTGAGACGAGGAGGTAAGGGGAGAGCTCCTCAAATGGCTCCAGTGTCACAAATTCAGCATCAACCTCACCGGCTTCAGCCAGACAAGTCCAGGAGGCAATTCACCCCGCTCAACATGTCGCTGTTTCAAGATTTACAACGCCTGTTGAGATTAAATTTGATCACATTAAGGGCTCATCCCCAGAACCCCAACACAGCACATCCTACTTATGATCCCAATAAAAGGTGTGCCTACCATTCTGCCTGTCCAGGACATGATACAAATGAGTGTTGGGCTCTGAAGAACAAGATCCAGGACCTGATTGATGAAGGAGCACTGGAGTTCACACAAGATGGTCAGGCTGAATTTTTCTACCATCCCTCCAAGGCTCACCATTTGAAGTGACAAGCCCTGAGATGAAAAGACTTTTGTTCATTCGAATGTTCAAGTTGTGTTGTTCTTTAATTGTTTAGACATTTACTCATGTTAAACATTGTTATTTCATTAATGCATCGCATATGTCTGTTTTGAAGCAATATATTCGTATTCACTATATGCAAATTATTTTCATATTTTTTCTGATGATCAACTCTTAATTAATAATTCTAAGCCTCTTGAGGGAGGATGACGAAAACGATACCACGATCCTTACAGTATGCTTTTGAACCGACCCCGCTGATGAGGTACAGGCATTGTTTCAAATCCTAAACACTGGAGTTATAAGGAAGAGAATCCCTCGTCAACCCCTCTGAGCCAAAGAAGCAGGAGTTTTTCTTTTCGAAATTTAAAAACCCTTAATCATAACCTGGGGCAGGGTAGTTCTCTCAGTTGATCCAAGTGCATAACGAATGGCACCAAAGAGGTCCTTACAAAAACAAAGAAAGACAGTGATGGTTCCGAATAATCAATAAAGAAAGGCAGTCATTATCTCAAAAAATAAAAAACCCAAGAAGTCAAAACCTATAAAAGGGACTTATGAAACTGGGGCATCCCGCTGACTGTAATTCCAAAAAGAAACAGTTCAGGCAAAAAAAACAGGGATAACGAAATCAAAAAGAAAGAGGTCCTACGAACCCTCAACAAAAAAAGAAATGACTGCCCATTCAAAATAAATCATCAATATCCGAACCATCATTGGAACATCAGAGCAAAGACTCGAACCAAGGTCTAACGTATGATCAATTGAGTTTAGGTCTGGAGAACATCACGAAGAGCGGGTGGGTACAAATAAAATTTGAGCCTTTATCCTTTGTTTCTTAAACCGTGAACCAGGCCACGTTATAACCCTTAAAAGTCCTAGCTGAAGCATGGGTTAGTTCGAAAGCATACTGTGACGAAAGGTACCCTGACTCCTGAAGGCCTACAGTAAATACAGAGTTGACATCACGTTTTACAAACATTCATTTGTTTTATGAAAAAGGATGCATTTTCAAAATCTTCAAGACAGACATAGGCTTTGCATTTCTAATATAACTCTGTTTGCATATGACTTTTTGTTTGAACAGCAGGAAAATTCGCACGATGAATACCCAGTGAACAAAAGCCCTTTCAATCAAGGGGCCGGTATAATCATGGCCTATTATCTGGGGCAATCCAATCAAGATTCGGAGAATCTCTCAAAAGTCAAATAGCCTGGGGCAAATCTCCGCCTGAGTCACTTGGGGCATCCCAACAACGAATCTTGTCTGATCAAACACCTTCTAATGGCATGGCAAAACACTTCTAACAGGGGCACCTCCCTACATCCTGAAAGCATGGACATAGTCGGAAAAAATACTACGCATCATCAAAGACCCGCTAGGTTGACATACCTAGGCAAAAATAAGGGCTTCCCGGCGAACCAAAAGGGTTCGGGCAAAATGAAGGGATGAAATGAAAAATCTGTACACCCGGCAAGTCGAAAACCTGAAAAGGCGGCTTGGGCAAAAAGGGTATCCCGGTGGACTGAAAATCCGAAAGGGCGGTCCAGGAAAAAGTTAGGGATCAAAGCGTACGACTATGTCCCGTCATCTTGTCACCTGCCTACCAGAAGAAGGGTTGTCCACCAACAAATATCAGCGCCTCACAGGTCTTCCTCTCATACCTCAGAGACAGGGGCAATAAAGAGTTGTCCAAGCGATCTAATTATTCTGCCCTCCAAGGTATCAAGGTAGGTTCATGCCGAAGAACATAACCAGGCATCTTAATTCCCCAGAGAGTGGGCCAACAAGTCAGTGCACTCTCGCCAAGCAAAGCTACTATCAAACTTAAGGAAAGTTGGGTATCCTCCCGCAGATCTCAACATTCCCCAGCAATGTATGGATATTCTTAACAAGCATCCCCGGCAGTCTTGGTCTAAAGATTGTTCCCCGACGGTCTATCAAATATTCACTGGAGTCACTTCCCCGATACAGTTCAAAACTTCCCCAAGAGAGTCCAATTCGGTTCCCCAGGAAAGTTGGAATTCATATCCCCAAGCAGTAAGCTTATCCCCAGTATATTCTGGAAGCTTATCCCCTAGCAGAGCACGAACGCGTCTCCCGGCTTTATTCAAAGAGTTATTTCCTTAACAGGATATAACTGGGCTATCCTCAGCCAAAAGCCACGGAAAGAGCGTCGTCGACAAAGTCTTCCTATCCCCAGCAAACTATTATCAACACTCAGCAAAGTATCTCTCTCCCCACAGAGTATTGCTTCCCAGCATGGTCGCTAGAGTATCTTTTCTCCCCGCAGAATCTTCCATTTTCCAAGTTTATTCCCCAACGGAGTCATCTTCTCCTACCGGTATTCTTGCAGCTATCATCCCCAGTGGAGGCAAAATCTATTTTTTAACATCAGCCCAGGATACGACTTCCCGGCACCCGTCAAGGGTTCACTTTCCTAGACAAAAACATACATAAAACATCACATACATCATTATAACATGCATAGACACATCATATCATACAAGTCTCATTTATATTGAGAACATCATTGCTTGATCCATATCATGCATTGCATATGACTGACCTTTACCTTTCAGGAAAGATGCAGTTTAAAGTCTCAATCACATTTCAAGACCTAGACCGGTTCAGTTAAATCGACCCTAAGATTTTCCTGATGCTTATCCAGTCAAAGGCCTTCTCTGGTTCAGTCAGATCGACCCTAAGATCTCCCTGATGCTTATCCAGTTGAAGATATTCCAAGACCTTGTCCGGTTCAGTTAAATCGACCCTAAGATTTTCCTGATGCTTATCCAGTCTAAGGCCTTCTCTGGTTCAGTCAGATCGACCCTAAGATCTCCCTGATTCTTATCCAGTTGAAGATATTCCAAGACCTTGTCCGGTTCAGTTAAATCGACCCCAAGATTTTCCTGATTCTTACCCAGTCAAAGGCCTTCTCTGGTTCAGTCAGATCGACCCTAAGATCTCCCTGATTCTTGTCCAGTTGAAGATTTCAAGACCTTGTCCGGTTCAGTTAAATCGACCCTAAGATTTTCCTGATTCTTATCCAGTCAAAGGCCTTCTCTGGTTCAGTCAGATCGACCCTAAGATCTCCCTGATGCTTATCCAGTTGAAGATATTCCAAGACCTTGTCTGGTTCAGCTAAATCGACCCTAAGATTTTCCTGATTCTTATCCAGTCAAAGGCCTCCTCTGGTTCAGTCAGATCGACCCTAAGATCTCCCTGATTCTTATCCCAGTAGAAGACACCCAAGATTTTCTCAACGAGCGTTGTTGAAGTTAAAGTCATCCAAGGTTCTCTTAACATTCATGCTAAGGCAGTAACCATCCCTAGTTCATTCATCGCCGTTTGAAGCTCCAGACTCAACTCCTGCAACCAGTCAGGACATATCTATACCAAGCATCTGAAAACCAGCTCCTGCAACGTGTCAGGTACTCATTTGTTCTTTTGCAGGTATGCAGGTTCTCGCTAAGGAATCTCCTACGCGATCAACATCCAGATGACATCTATAAGCCCATCATCCTATCCAGCAACCTCTAAATGGCATCTATAAGCCCATTCCCACCACACTGCCACTATGTGAGCGCAAATTTCTGGGCACTCTAGTGTTCAATCATCTTCTACCCTCAGATTACGAAAGGCACGTCAGCCAATCTGCATCCTCAGGTCTAAGAAGATTGAACAGGGGCAACTGTTGTACCCCAAAATTTGCCCTCCCATATTTCTCAAAATATTCCAAGAAAAATTCACAAGTCCAACCCGGCGCGTCATATTCAGGTATTCTTTCGCCAAGATATCTCTGATAACATATTCTCAAATTCAGGTTCGGCTCAAGAGATAATTCTTTAAAGAAGGTATCTGAATGTGCGAGTTTTCTTGAAGAAATATGGTGAAAAAGTGTGCTGAAAGTGCAGTTTTTACGCGCTAAAAAATTCATAACTTGAAGATCGTGACTCGTTTTGAACCCGTTCCGGTGGCCAAAATTCCGTCTTGACATTATCTACGTTTTCATCTCTCACGGCTGGAAGCCAATTTCGATCAGAAGGTCTTCAAAAATGTGGATTTATCAAGTATTTTCGTGCAGAAAATTTGTGACAGAAGTTTATTTGCGTCATGTTCAAAAAATCATAACTTGGTCGATTTTCATCGTATCGAGCTGGTTCTGGTGCCAAAATTTCACAAATTGAGTTGGCTACATTTTCACAGAAGGTATTGAGTTCAAACGGTATTCAAAAGGCCTTCGTTTTTTGCTCAGAGTGCGTGACACGCTGAAAATCCTGAATGCTGAATATTATTTCATCTGAGCCGAAACTTCGAAAATTCATAACTCGGTCAATTTTTATCGGATTGGACTCATATTTTTACACAAGGTTACTGACTCATAGATCTACAACTTTGCTTCAAAAGTCGAGACCAAATTATGCACCGATCAATACCAGTTTTTTATTGAAGAACGTGTCAGAGTCGACACTGGAGCCCAAAATAAGTTTGTCTGAGCTGAAACTTCAAAAATTCATAACTAATTCACCGTTTATCCGATTGAGTCGATTTTCGGACAGGAGTTAGTTCTCGATGTCGGCTACATTTTGTTTTCACATTTCAACTTCAAAAAATGCACTTAAGTCCCTGCGATTTAGCCTGGAAAGTGACGAATTCAAGTGAATATTGGAGGCCCAATTGCACATTCAAAGCCCATTTTCTTTACCCTAATTTCCACTATATAATCATCTTCTTGTCACACAAACCAAGGGAAAAAAAAAAAGAAAAAAAGAGGGAAGGAAAAAAGAGAGAAAAAACCTTGCCACAACACTGTTGGAATATCAAACTCTTTCAAGAACCCTAAAACCTTGAAATCCTTATTACAAATCCCTCTCTCACTACAAACAAAGCCATCTCAGTTACAAACCAACATCTTATTACTTCTTCAGTAAGGGTAAGGCTGGCTTGATCTCCATGATCCAAAGGGCATAAAAGCATTCATGTCACTACTTTTCCAGTAAGGGTAAGGTTGATTTGATCTCCATGATCAAAAAGGTATAATCATTCATACATGCCATATTGCGCCTAAACATTAAATTTCTTCATATATTGGCTTTATTTGCATTTTATGATTTTATTTGATGTGTTTGTGAGATTCAACACTGCAGATTTAGACAGGATCCCAGGCAGGTTCATTAAGGAACGTTGAGGCCAAAAGCCAAATGGCCAAAAGCCAAAAGCCAAATGGCCAGACTAGAAAAACTTATGCATGACACCAATACATGGCGAAGCAGACATTAAGCCAGACATTAAAGGAACGTTGAAGCCAGAACACAAATGGCCAAAAGCCAAAAGCCAAAAGCCAAATGGCCAAAGTAGAACAACTTATGCATGAAACTCAATCCAATGGCCAAAGAATGCAGACCACGGTACTCAGGAGTCAATACTTCAAAAAAACCTCCCCTTGGGCCAGACACCCCCTATGGTTTGCTCAATTTTTAATTTTTATTTGTTTTTCCTTTTTATTCTTTTAATTGTTTTTTTAATTGTTTTCTTTTAATTCCATAAAATAATTTTCATAATAAATATAAAATACAGAAAAATCAAAAAAAATGTTTATTTTATTAATATTAATTTCACTATTATTATTTTTGTAAATAAACTTTAAACAATTAATTAGATTAATTTAGGTTTCAAAACTTTAATATTTTTCTTAATAAATTAAATATGTAGAAATTAGGTTTTTTAACTTTTTCATCATTTTTTTTAATAAATAATTTTCTCATCATTATTATTATTATTAATTACTAATTTATTTTGTAAATAAACATGTACATAAATTCTTTAGTAAATTAAGTTAAACTTTAACATTTTTCTCAAATAATTAAAAATAACTTAGAATTAGGGTTTCTTTTAATTTTAATTTTAATTTTCTTATTTCATAAATACAAAAAAACCTAAAAAACACTTCTTTTATTTTAATAAATAATTAATTAATTTTTAATTTCAATTTAACTTCAAAAGGGTCCAACGCCCTCGTTTCCAATCTTATTTCAATTCGCGCGTTTTATTTCGTTTCTTTTAAATATTTATGTAATTCTCCCAAAGTCATGTAACTCGAACATTTTATATTTCTCGCACTTTAGTTCTTTATTTATTTTCTGTCAAATCGGGTTCTGGAAATTTTGGCGATGTGGACCCGCGCCTTTGTAATAGTTTAGGAACTTTTAATTTCCGCATCTTTTTAACTGTTAAATAAATGCATGCAAGAATGAATGACAAAAAAATAAAAACAAACGCATAGATCACCCATAACCTGACAAGACAAAAATAAATGAATCTGACACACAAATCACACACCACCCCTAGGGTACGCCTCACTGTTGCCTTGCCTCGAAAGGTGATCGTCGAGTAGAGGATGTCTTAGTAAGTCCTCATGATCCGGGAACCTGGCATGAGGGTAGCTTCTAAGGTGTCTTCCCATTGCTCTGGTGATCACCATGTCTCGAACCTCGAATTGACCCGAACACCTCCAACGGTGGTGCTACCTACCTCTCAATGGTGGGATGGCACTATTTTAAAGGACATCTACACAGACGAATTCCTTAGGGTAGGTAGGTTCTCGTAGATACTTGCTCTAATTTCAAAAACAAATCAAAAATACTTTTCACACCGACACATTTTCAAAAGCTTTCGAAAGCAATTTTTCAAACACTCTTGAGGACCGATACAAGAGTCGAACTGAAATTTTCAAAGAAACTTTTTAAAACCCACAGTTGAAAAGCAAACAAACCATTTTTGAAAACACAAATGAGCAAGTATCTAAGAGCCCATGGATAACCATGGATAGAAATGGTGCTAACACCTTCCCTTTCTATAATCTACCTCCCGAACCGAGAGCAATCTCTATAAGGAATTTTTCTGTGCTTTTGTCCTTTCCATTTGGAGAAAATAAAAGACGGTGGCGACTCTTGCTTCCGTGACATTTCGCGAACCAGCGTTAAACAGTCAGTTCCAGATCCACCGATCACAATATGCATGCAAGGTATCTTGGCAAAATAATACAAACAAAAGATCATAGTCCCTCGATGACGCTATCAAAAGGTTGCCTAAACAAATGATCTTAGTCCCTCAAAATGCTAAAGATACTTGGCAACATTGTTATCATGGTCATACGATGACTCACGCTCGTCCCGTTTAACATCCAAAGATAGGGTTGTTTACCAAATGCAATGGTAAATCAACAATGTCAAAGGAATAAAAATGTACAAGAAAGACTTTTGAGTAGGTAGATACGCTTCTATTTACTTGATCAATTTGCAAACAATCCTTGCTATTTTCAAAAACAAACACACACACATTTCAAAACATTTTCAAACAACTTTCAAAATATTGGAACATTTTTCAAAAGACAAACATCTTTGTATACATTCTTACGAACGAGAATCATTACAAAGATCGTCAAAATGATGGCCTCTTTTCAAAATACTTTCAAAACCACACAAAGCACTATTTCAAACAATTGGAAAAGCAAAGCAAGTGATCTAAACAAGTAACTAAGAGCCCATGGAAAACCATGGATGAGAAGGGTGCTAGCACCTTCCCTTTTCATAATATACCCCCCGAACTCAAGAAAACATCTCAAAGGTCTTTCTTGTTCTTTTTTACCTTTCCTTTTGGATAAAATAAAAGTCGGTGGCGACTCTTGCTAAACCGAAACATTTGCAAACACAAACGCAAAACCTCAAGTCATTTCTCCCACCGTATCACACATGTCATTAGGTCAAAATGATGAAAATGGACTCTTGAGATCATGCCTTAAACCAATTGACCATTTGCTAGGTCAAAAACCAGAAATTGCCCTTTCCCAGTCAAAACCCTAATTTTGACCATTTTGCCCTTTTGGGGATTTGATCAAATTTCTTGAGGAATTATGGTCCAAATTTGATCAAATGATACATATGGGTTTAAAATGTTGATTTGGATAAAAAATTATGAGTTTTAACTGTAAATTAGCCATGGTTGACTTTTTCCCTAATACAGCTGATTTTTTAGGTCAACTATTCAATTGACTGATCAAAAGTGTGATCCAAGGCTTGAAACTTAACATGAGTAATCTTAGGGGTCCATAGTGGTCCATGAAAGTCATATGAAGCATTGATAGTTCAAAAATCCTTGTGCAAACTCAAACCCTAATTTAAGTCATCAGTGCCTAAGGAGGTGTCTTGAGCTGATCAAACCCTAATGCAGTCTTGAGCCCAAGGAGATCTTGTGAGCAAATTCTTGATAAGTGAGAGGGTAAATTTTGGGGTACAACAGGATCGATTTGACCAAGAAATATACATGAACAAAGTAGCAAAAGTTGGCTCTGAAACTGGACTTCTGTAGATCAATATGGGTTACAATTCTTGAAGGTAAGAGTATGGTTAGCTTCAGAGAAGTTCAATGAAGCTAACTGAATGGAGCTTTTGGTGTTTTGGAGTGAGAAAGTAAGAAATCGGAAATTCAAATTCAAAGTTCGCGTGGGATCTGAATAGGGGTCAATTGGATATTAAAAGCTTAAGAGAATGAGTGAAATATAACCCTTTATTTATAGGGAAGCAAATGGGATGCTCAAGCGTGTGGAATGATGAAGTTTGGAGAGAATTCGTGTGAAGTTGCAAGCATGGAAAGTGTGACTCATGTTTTGTTCAAAACTCAGCCAAAACTTGCGTTTCAAGGTGCTAATCACTTCTAGGAGATTGTTAAACATGATTAGAAGTAAAAACACGCAAAAATTTAGTGATTAGAAGTTGAATTGTGCATTTCAAATTCTGACTTGGAGGGAAAAAAAATTAGTACCAAGTGGCTGTCTTTGAACCCATGGTGTGCACGATTTAGGGAACCTTGGGACTTGATTCTTGACGCATTGGAAAGATGAGGTAACATTACAATGTGCAAAGAGTGAGATCCATAGATGCTTGAGCTAAAAGTTATTATGAGTCAAAGTTGAGAAAAAGATGTTGACTTTCCTCAAAAATTTGAGCTTTGATAAATGATTCTATCTTGAAGTAGACTTCCCAAAGAGAATTTTGAAACTTTAATCACTCAAAAATACCAAGTATTGAAAAAGTTATGGCCTTGTGAAATTGGTGAAAACTCATGAGATGACCTATAATCTTTTGCAATCTTAGGGAATCTTCCATCCATTTTCAAGCTTTTCACATAAAATAAGAGTTAAAGTTCACATCCTTAAGATCATTATGGGAAATTAATGGGATCAAGGAGATAAAATTTGTCCAAGTTATGATCTTTTGAAGTCACATAAGAGAATTTGATGGCATATCTAGAGGACATGTAATCTTTCTTCATCATTAGGCATCTTCCACATAAAATTTTCTTGAAACTTTTGAAGTTATTTGTTGATAACCCTTTAAAGAGAAGCATTTCTTTTGAATCACTAAAAAATACCAAAAGATGAGCAAGATATAACCCTTAGAAGCTCAAAACCCTAGCTCCTAGAGCAACAAAATACCTTGGAAACCCCTTTCAACTTTGATAAAATTTCTTGCATAAATACTTTTGTCATGTGAATAGAAGTTGTTGAAGATGATAATGATAAACCAAAGCAACCATAACCACTTCCAAATGTTAAGACTTGGGGGAATTATGAACTTGTGATCAATGAATCAAGAACTTGTTCAATTAGGTCAAACCTCTTCAATCAACTTTTGCATCCTTTGACTTTCTTTAACAAATTGAGGTATGATGAATCATAGTATACCTCATCATGATGTTTCTTTGAAGTACTCTAAATGATGAATCTTGAATCTCAATGAAGCTTTATTGAAGCAGGCATGGAAATAAACTCTTACACCTATGAATCACCTGATGAGATGGGTTATGCCTTCACCTATAGGATCATCAATTAGAGAAAACATTCATTATATTTGTTAGTTAAAATTTAATCAATACAAAACATAGATGATCACATTATACAAATCAAGGTGCTTGGTGATTCTCATAAGTAAACCTAGTGTGATCTTGTTGTAATTGGGTTAATATGAGATGATAAAAGAATCTTGGGGTACAACATAATCCAACACGGAGAACCTATCTTCATCCTAGTTTAGATATTTGGTAAATACTTATTTTATCTCATTTTATTCCATATGACTAAATTTCATTGTGTTAGCTATCTAATGCTTCGTACGACACCTCAATCTGAGTCCTAAAACTCGAGTTACGACTCTTTTAAGAAAATCCAACATAGCCAATCGAATCTGAACACTATTGCCCGATGATATACCTCCATCTCCTGGTGATACTTCCATCGCCACTTGCTTTGTGTGGATACGCTAGGAGCGTTTCACTCCAATAGCGTCACTTTTTTCTTCCCTTCATCGCTCCCATTTTGCCTAGCGACGGCCAGACGACAACACCATCGCCTCACGGTGCTTCTCCATCACCCTACGACACAACGCGAACAGGGTTTTCCTGATGTGACTTCCTGCATACAAACCAGTCCCAATCTTGCAATTTCTGCATATTATAGGTCCTAAAACATCATCTAATCACAAGGTTTTCATCAAATCAAAACAATCCAATGTATTCTACATTATGGGTACAATTTTTTAACAATTCAAGATCATAAAACACTGTTTAATTCATCTTATCATCACATATTCATCACAACCAAAACCCATCATAATCTCCATTTATCTAAACCTTAAATCGATTATAATAATCAAGATAAACACCCATTATCTTGATATTATTGCTATAAATCAAATCCTATTCACGCTCTACCAGGATTCCTATGCTTCTTCTTACCACTTTGTGTCCTAGGTCTCTTTCCCCACAATGTTCTTGCAATTCTACGATCACACAGAATGATCGTATAAACTCTCCCAACTTTTCCTTAGACCCCTAATAATGAACTTCCCGTCATGTCCTTACTTATCCTTCACTAATGACCATCTTACCCCTATTTTCTCTACACCACCATTTTATTTATTTAAATCCAAATAATTCTAAATAATTACTTCTAACATCTAAATAATTCCGAAATATTTATCTAAATCCTAAACACCTCTTATTATCCCATTGTTCACCTCTACCCCATCAAATACCACAAAATAATCATTATAAACATCATACTCATCAAGTTATCGCTATTGCATTGCAAATGCATCATGAAGACTCATCATAAATTGCCACAAGGAGTCACACAAAGTACCAAAATATCATACATACCAAACACTTCACAGTGACTCATATATTCATGCTAAATTAATTAAATAATAATTAATCTAGAATTTGGGGTGTTACATTGAGCACAAAGTTAGGATTATTGTCGTTTAATTTTTTGAGACTGACATAAAGTTCAATCTTCCTTTGTCATTCTACAGTAGTTATCAAGTTCTCTGGATTAGGGAAGAAACTAGTGGAAACTTGAGTGAAAAAATATGGTATTGGAAACATGCACATTAAATGTTTGTCCAATTCCTGAATTGTTTTGTTTGTGGAGTTCTTACACGTGGATCTAGGCCTCTGTGATAATGAGGCAATGTCTTTGAAGTGCTCGAGTGTTGTTATGGAACCAAGGCCATATCTAGAATGAGGGAATGCGGCCAAATCTCATTTTTGTTCACTTTTCTTCGAAGTGTTCGTCTATCTACAGTCTTAAATGTTTCAAAATCCTCGCACCTTCTTTCATTTTTTAACTCCATCTCTTTATTGCAAAGTCCTTTCTAGAGCTCTGGTGTTTCAACTTCCTTATATCTCGAAGCTCGTAGGTATCTTAAGGTAACCATATTCCCCTTTCCAATTTCAATTATTTCTGATTGCTTTCTAGGTAAGGCTTCCATGGGGAACACAAGTTCCTTGGTCACGAACATGGTGAGTGGTGATGAACTTAGTGGCCATTCCTCTCGAATTAGGGACAAAAGTGATAGATTTAGTATGTTAGGATCATGGTCATGGATGTTATAAAAGTTGGGGGTTTCGTTGGTGATAGGTGTGAAACCATGTTTTGTTGGGTATTAAAAGAAGTGATCAAAGCTAAATATGATCATTGTGGTTTATCTTGGATAATGTGATTTTGATGATGAAAGTAAAAGGAGTTTTTGATACAACTTATATGACAATTGGAAGATGCAACATTTGAGTCAAGCAAGCATGGCAAATAGTTAGAGAGACAAGTATATGAATTAGGGTTTGGTGATCACTGCAAACATTCTCAAATGATGGCATTCAACTTGAAAATATCTCAAACCTCATCTCCAAGAAGATTCAAGCAAGTTCTCATATGATTGGATTATTTGGCGAGTCTTGAATATTTAAAGTGTGAAAGAGAGGAAGTGTGAAAGCTCACCAGTTACGTTTGAGGTAATAGTGTTTTGTAAAAACACAAGGGAATTCTCGTAAAGTAAAATGGATAAATCAGACACACACACACACACACACGCACACCCACACACACTCACTCTCTCTCTCTCTCTCTCTCTCTCTCTCTCTCTCTCACACACACACACACACACACACACTCACACACACACACACAACATATTTTAAAGTCCTTATTTCTCAAAACAAATAACCCAAAATCCTAAGCCTAGCCAGTTGATTTCGGAACTATCATAAAAGTTTGGATAACACTTTGAACTGTCTAATCGATTGTACCTTTACCCATTCGATTTGGTAAGTATAAAAGTTGTCCATAAAATATTAAGACAATATATTAATAAAGGCTAACCTATTTGTATCCAATCTTTCCATTTTTAACATTTATAATTTATTAATTTTAGGCTTCCAATCGATTGGGACAAGTAGCCAATCTATTGGCAAATTATTTTTGGCCCATGTATCTTTCCTTTCTTGTGCAAACCTCAATCCTATAAATAGAAGTCTCTCCCTTCATTTTTTCACCTCCACAAATGTGAGCCTTCTATCTAACTCGGCTAACTCTAAAATAATTTTCCACTTTCTCTCATTTTAATTTAGCCTTAGCGCTATAAGAAAGTCTTTGTGTTTGGTGAGGAAGTTTGTATTCTGAAAATGGCGTTATTGTAAATCCACCAAGGGGTGTTTCTCTGTTGGTTGAATAATTTATCCTTTAAGGAGTGTTTGTTTGGGTTCAAAAGTTAAACCCATTAAATACTTTGTTTGGGGATTTAGGTCCTTAAGTCACAGTTTCGGTTCGTAAGTTCGGGATGTGCTAAAAGCTTATTTTGGTTTGACATTAGCCTAATTCAAAATCTCAACTCGGTTAGTGAGTTAAGCCTGGTTAAAAGCTAACTTTGGTTTGAGATAAGTCGGGTTAAAAATATTATCTTGGTTTGTGGTTAGCCTGGTTAAAACCTCCATTTAATTTTTGAGTTCAGCCTGGTTAAAAGCTCATCTTGGTTTTAGATAAGTCTATTGAGAATCTCAGTTTACATTGGGGACGTCCTACTTCAATTCTGTGGTGAAAGAAGACTAACCACTTCTCTTTGAAAGTTCGTGTTTGGAAGAAAGACTATCCACTTCTCTCTGTTTTTCGATGTTTGTTTGTAAGTTATCTTGAAACTTCATTTTCCCTTGTATAAGGGGGTTCAAGAGTTTAACTTACTAAAATCTCTTAAGCATTACTAGCAAATTTCAAGATCAAATATTGGGGACAAAATTAAGTCTTCTTTATTGAACCTGTATAACTCTCTGATGTTATTTCTCTTACCCTTAAAACTTTATTTTTTGCATAATTACTTTCTGCTACTATTTCTAAAAACCCTTTTAAAAATGGTTTTAAACTCTGAAAATAATAATGATATATTTTCAAACTTTCATTTTCCTAAAGCCCTTAACTAACCCCTTTTTGTAAGTGAATGCTCAAGTCCAAAAAGTGGTATTAGAGCCTAACTCTGTTCAAATACTAATTATTTCAGGATGAAGATGATTTCTAACACATTTTCAAACAATAGATCTTTCCTAAACACAACTCCACCATTTAATGGTGATAAATTTGAACTATGGAAATATATTTTTATTCAAAGTATTGATGTTGAATTGTGGGAAAATCTAGTTAACAACGGGTTTATCCTTACTCCCCAAATAGATGGAGAAGTAGTAAATAAACTTGATTTTCTTTGGAATGTAAAGGAAAAGATAAAATTCAAAATTGATTTCAAAACCAAGAAAGTTCTATTAATGTCTTTAGATAATAGTAAACTCCTTTGTGTTTATAATTGCAAAACCTCCAAGGAGATGTGGGATACTCTTGAAATAATATATGGAGTCTCTCCAAGTATCGAACAAGAGGAAATGATCACACAAGGAAAAGAAGATGAAAGCGTCATTGAAAAATGTTTATCCAAATTTACAAATGTTAGAAATTATATTGGAACAAATTTTTCTAACAAATATCCAAGAGTTAAAAATTGGAAATCTGATCCCATGTTTAAATCAATAGATGAAATGAGGAAAATCAAAAAGGGATGAAATCATAGAAAAGTTTAACAAACTAGTTCGATTACATAAAGATGAAGGATTAAGATATCAAACAGTAGAATCCTCAATAACTTCATCAAACTCCCCTCAATAACTCATATGCTTCTTCTTACCACTTTGTGCCCTAGGTCTATTTCCCCACGGCGTTCTTACAATTCTATGATCGCAAAAAATGATCATATAAACTCTCCCAACTTTTCCTTATATCAAATTGCCCTCTTAGACCCCTAATAATGAAATTCCCATCATGTCCTCACTTATCCTTCACTAATGACCATCTTACCCTTATTTTCTCTACACCACCATTCTATTTATTGAAATCCAAATAATTCTAAATAATTACTATTAACATCTAAATAATTATGAAATATTTATCTAAATCCTAAACACCTCTTATTATCCCATTGTTCAACTCTATCCCATCAAATACCACAAAATCATCATTATAAACATCATACTCATCAAGTCATCACTATTGCATCTCAAATGCATCATGAATACTCATCATAAATTGTTACAAGGAGTCACATAAAGTACCAAAATATCATACATACCATAAACTTTATAATGACTCATATATTCATGCTAAATTAATTAAATAATAATTAATCTAGAATTTGGGGTGTTACATCGACCACAAATTTAAGATTATTGTCGTTTAATTTTTTGATACTAACATAGAGTTCAATCTGCCTTTTTCATTCTGCATTAGTTATCAAGTTCTCTAGATTAGGGAGGAAACTAGCGGCGACTTGAGTGAAAAAACATGGTATTAGAAACATGCACATTAAATGTTTTTCCAATTCTTGAAATGTTTTGTTTGTGGAGTTCTTACACGTGGATCTAGGCCTCTGTGATAATGAGGCATTGGCTTTGAAGTGCTCGAGTGCCATTATGGAACCAAGGCCATATCTAGATTGAGGGAATATGGCCAAATCTCATTTTTGTTCACTTTGCTTCGAAGTGTTCGTCTATCTTCAATCTTAAATGTTTCAAAATCCTCGCACCTTCTTTCACTTTTCAATTTCATCTCTCTATTGCAAAGTCTTTCCTAGGGATCTGGTGATTCAACTTCCTTATATCTCGGAGCTCGTAGATATCTTAAGATAACCAAATTCCCCTTTCCAATCTCAATTGTTTCTGATTGCTTTCTAGGTAAGGCTTCCATGGGGAACACGGGTGCCTTGGTCACGAACATGGTGAGTGGTGATAAACATAGTGACCATTCCTCTCGAATTGGGGACAAAAGTGATAGATTCAGTAGGTTAGGATCATGGTCATGGATGTTACAAAAGTTGGGGGTTTCATTGGTGATAGGTGTGAAACCATGTTTTGTTAGGTATTAAAATAAGTAATCAAAGCTAAAGATGATCATCGTGGTTTATCTTGGATAATGTCATTTTGATGATGAAAGAAAAGGAGTTTTTGATACAACTTATATGACAATTGGAAGATGCAACATTTGAGTCAAGCAAGTGTGACAAATAGTTAGAGAGACAAGTATATGAATTGGGGTTTGGTGATCACTGTAAACATTCTCAGATGATGGCATTCAACTTGAAAATATCTCAAGCATCATCTCCAAGAATATTTAAGCAAGTTCTCATATGATTGGATTATTTGGCGAGTCTTGAATCTTTAAAATTTGAAAGAGAGGAAGTGTGAAAGCTGACCAGTTGCGTTTGAGGTAAGAGTGTTTTGTAAAAATACAAGGGGATTCGTGAAAGTAAAATGGATAAATCACACACACAAACACACACACACACACACACACACACACACACACACACACGCACGCGCGCACACACACACACACACACACATACAAAAACATGTTTTAAAGTACTTATTTCTCAAAACAAATAACCAAAAAGCCCGAGCCTATCCAATTGATTCAGAAACTATCATAAAAGTTTGGACAACACTTTGAATTGTCCAATCAATTGTACCTTTACCCATTCGATTAGGTAAGTATAAAAGTTGTCCATAAAAGATTAAGACAATATATTAATAAAGGAAAACATATTTGTATCCATTCTTTCCTTTTTGAACATTTATAATTGATTAATTTTGGGCTTTCAAGTTATTGGGACAAGTAGCTAATCTATTGGGAAATTAATTTTGGCCCATGTATCTTTCCTTTCTTGTGCAAACCTCAAGCCTATAAATATAAGTCTCTCCCTTCATTATTTCACCTCCACAAATATGAGATTTCTATCTCACCCGGCTATCTCTAAAATATTTTTCCACTTTCTCTCACTTTAATTTAGATGTAACGCTACAAGAAAGTCTCTGTGTTTGGCGAGGAAGTTTGTATTATGAAATTGGCGTTATTGTAAATCCACCAAGGAGTGTTTCTATATTTGTTGAATAATTTATCCTTTAAGGAGTGTTTGTTTGGGTTTAAAGTTTAAACACATTAAAAAATTTGTTTGGGGATTTAGGTCCTTAAGTCACTGTTTCAGTTCGTAAGTCCGGGATATGCTAAAAGCTTATTTTGGTTTGACATTAGCCCGAATCAAAATCTCAACTCGGTTAGTGAGTTAAGCCTAGTTAAAAACTAACTTTGGTTTGAGATAAGTCAGGTTAACTTTGTTTGTGGTTAGCTTGGTTAAAACCACGGTTTAATTTTTGAGTTCAGCCTGGTTAAAAGCTCATCTTGGTTTGAGATGAGTCTATTGAGAATCTCGGTTTACATTGGGGACGACCTACTTCAAGTTTGTGGTGAAAGAAGACTAACCACTTTTCTTCGAAAGTTCATGTTAGGAAGGAAAGTTATTCACTTCTCTTCATTGTTCAATATTTTTTTGTAAGTTTTCCTGAAAATTCATTTTCCCTTGTATAGGGGGTTCAAGAGTTTAACTTACTAAAATCTCTTACGCATTACTATAAAATCTCAAGATCAAATATTGGGGACAAAATTAAGTCTTCTTTACTAAACCTGTATAATTCTCTGATGTTATTTCTCTTACCCTTAAATCTTTATTTTTTGCATAATTACTTTCTGCTACTATTTCTAAAAACCCTTTTAAAAATGGTTTTAAACTCTGAAAATAATAACGATATATTTTCAAACTTTCATTTTCCTAAAAACCTTAACTCACCCTCTTTTGTAAGTGAAGGCTCAAGTCTAGCAAGTGGTATCAGAGCCTAACTCTGTTCCAAGACTAATTATTTCAGAAAGAAGATGATTTCTAACACCTTTTCAAACAATAGATCTTTCCTAAACACAACTCCACCATTTAATGGTGATAGATTTGAACTATGGAAATCTATTTTTATTAAAAGTATTAATATTGAATTGTGGGAAAATCTAGTTAACAACAGGTTTATCCCTACTCCCCAAATAGATGGAGAAGTAGTAAATAAACTTGATTTTCTTTGGAACGTAAAGGAAAAGATAAAATTCAAAATTGATTTCAAAACCAAGAAATTTCTATTAATGTCTTTATATAATAGTAAACTCCTTTGTTTTTATAATTGTAAAACCACCAAGGAGACATGGGATACTCTTGAAATGAGATATGGAGTCTCTCCAAGTATCGAACAAGAGGTAATGATCACACAAGGCAAAGAAGATGAAAGCATCATTTATAAATGTTTATCCAAATTTACAAATGCTTGAAATTATATTGGAAGAATTGTTTCTAACAAATATCTAAGAGTTAAAAATTGGAAATCTTATCCAATCTTTAAATCAATAGATGAAAGTGTTTATAAATTTCAGGAAAATCAAAGAAGGATGAAATCATAGAAAAGTTTAACGAACTAGTTCGATTACTTAAAGATGAAGGCTTAAGATATCAAACTGTAGAATCCTCAATAACTTCATCAAATTCCCATCAGAGAACTCCTATAGTTTCCTTTGAAAAACATACTCAGTATTTAAAAAATCATCAGAGGTTTCAATATCAAATGAAGGAACTTCATCTGTGAGAGGAAATGAAGAAAAAGTATCATCCAGTGGTATATTGAAAACAAGAGAAAACCAAGCCCCATAAATGAAGTATAGTCAACCTCAGGGAGAACCATGGAAGAATCTTCTCCCAACAAAGAAAATAAAGTCTTGTTGAAAGTATCTCATGAGGAAGATGACCATGAGATAACAAAGTCATCTTACAAGTAGTTGTTTAAAATAAGTGCAAGTTAATTGAAGAAAATGATAAGATTCAAAAATGAAATTTAGACCTTAAGGAGTATCTAGAGTTTCTTGGAAAAGTGATAAAATAATTACGTTATAAATGACTAAAATTAGAAACTCAACAAAAATTTGTGAGGCTTATGTCTCATTGAAAAAGGAAGTGATAGATCTGCATGAAGCCATATGTAAATTTACTAAAAGAAAATAAAACCTTGACTTGATCTTATAAAGTCAAAAGCATTCCTTAAATAAAATTGGACTAGAATTTAAACTCGATAGAGGACCTAGTAAATGATTAAATCATAAGAAATCAAACACACATGTTTATAAGTGATTTTATTGTAATAGATTAGGTCACTTAGAATGTTTTTGTTTCGATAAATTGAAAAGGTTTAAAGATAGTAATCATAGACCTTCTAGTGCAACTAATGCACTTGGGCCTAAGAAACAAAAAACAATTATTCATTTATCTATAATCATTTTATTAATGGCGAAGTAGTAGATAAATTAGATTTTTATTGGACCACCGAAGAAAAGAGAAAGTTTGAAATTGATTTTAAAACAACAAAACTTTTGGGTTATGTATTTAATTGAAAATCAATTTCTTTATATACTTGATTGTAAATCCCCAAAGGAAATGTAGACCACTCTTGAAATGATCTATGGAGTATCTCCAAGCTTAAAACTTTAAAATGACACAACAATAGTACCACTTAGAAGTATTATACACGTGTGTGTGTTATGCCTTTGATGTTGCCTTTTATATATGACTAAAGACTTTGTATCATGGCAGGTATTATCCTTGCCAATCACTTGGTCATTGGGAAATAAGTCATTGAAATTTTAATAACCAACTGAGATCCTTATCCATTCATTTCTTATTTTGGTCATTATCATTTTATTCCTCTACTAACACATATTTATGTCATACCCCAAATTTTCCCGCCCCGATGCTACGGTCAAAATTATTTTCAAACTTCGGTTTAAAATTCTTTTGATTTATTACACTAATATTTCAGGGTTTTATAAATATTCGTTCTCAAAGTCTATTTAAAAATATAATAATTTATTTCAAATTATTTGTATTTTTTTAAAATATAACAAACACTTGCTTATCTCCATATACTTTTAATTGCATTTCTATTTTGAATAAACAATAAAGCATAATTGGTAAAGAATGAAGCTTGCAAGTATGAGGTCATGGGTTTGAATTTCACTTGGTGTACTTTGGATATTTTTTGTTTATTTATTATTAACTATTTATATTTTTAACCATGAAAAATCATTTTTTAATTAATTAAATATTATTTTCATTTTATAATCAAGACATTTTTAAAAATGATTATTTATTTAATTTTATGCACTTTTACCAAAATTGAGTGCAATAATTATAATAAATATAAAAAATATTGTCTTTTCTAATTAATTGGTTCTTTTTGGTCAAATGGTGTCATTCTATGTCATACTCAATCTCTAATTGGTTAGCTTATTGACCAATAAAATTTTGATTGTCCAATCAAGTTTATTTCCTAATTTGTTGACTTAATTATCACTATAAATAGGTTACTCTTTCACACTATTAGGACATCAACAATCTCTTACAACTTCTCTACACAGACAAATCCCAAATTGATTTTCTTTGCACCGAGGAATATCAACACTTAAACCCCTAAGCCTCCATCAAACCCAAAAAACTCTCCATAGAGAAAAAATGGAGGAATTCAAGAGGATAGAAAAAGAGATAGGGGTGCTTAAAGAAAATAGCATTTTTACGCTTTGCTCACCAGAGAACTGCTCCTCTTAGTAGGTCAGTCTTTTATCCCTCAATTATAACTTTTATGCTCGATCTTATTATTTGTTCGATGGTTTGTCTGATGCAATTTAATTCTTTTTATATATTTTATTTTTAATTAGTTTTAATATTGAGATTTATTTATTTAGTTTTGTTACTCCAGTCCGTAATTAAATTTATTTGGCGTTAGTATCTAGTTTTTTCTGATTAATTTTGTTTCGTTATAACAACTAGTTTCTCACTTTTTACAAAAAGAATTTAAAAAAAAGGGGGAAAAGATTTTTTAATTTTAATTGTTATTGTTTTAAAATTAAAGAAGAATAAAATTTTTGTATAACAGATGATGCACACAATAACTACAAACATTACTACCATTGAACTTTAACCATTAACACCGACATCAGCAAGTTCACTTAGCACCTTCATTATCATGCTAATTCACACAACAATTAGAAGCGTCTCTTATAACTACTGTGTGGTTCTTTTTGTATTTTTTTAATTTAATTTTTAACTTATTAATTTATGTTAGATAAATTAGGATTAATGTAAACTTTGGGCTAATTTAGCCCTATTCCTATAAAACTCCTATGTTCCAATTATACATTAATTTCAGTTATTTGAATAATCAATTTAATTCTAATTAATCTAATCATTTTTAACTAATTGAATTATTTTGAATTAATCAGTTTAATTCTACACTTATTTATTAAAAATACAAAAAACAATAAAATTATAAAATATATAACAAATCAAATATAAAGTAATAAAAATACAAATTATTTCACTTATATATAAATTAAACACCATTGGTAAATTTAATCAATTCAATATTCTACAAAAATATTAAATCCACGCAACTCACCAATAATTCCATCCGCGAGCAACATGTGGCTAATATCTAGCCACATGAAGAGGGAGATTATATCATACTTCCTCCGCAACCTTCATGACGAGCATCACATGATCAATATTTGGCCACGTGATTAGGAGACTATATCGGACTCCACCCGCTATGTATCTTACAGTATTCGATCTAATCAACTTCAAAACAACTAATCAACAACAAATCATTTTTTTTCTAATAACACAATAAAATCAATATTATTTTCAAAAAAATGATTAAATAGCATCACTTTCAAAATTAACTGCAAACTACGTCTATGCTCAATCGATTTTCAACCCAGACAATGTTCAAGGATAATTCGAAAGCAATTCTACCAATCCTATAAAAATAACACCAACAAACTCTATGAACTACGAAATTGGACTCTGATTCCTGATAAGACGATACATAGGCATACGACTAAAATTTTGGCGAGTTCCCTTAATAAAATATTAAAACCCTATTTCTAAATATTATGCTTCTAAACCTAGTATCCTTGCAAACAAGGTAGATGAGGGGTGCCTAACACGTTCCCTTTGTCTAAAACTGAGTCCAAACCTAGAATCTCTAACTTTGATAGGGTTATCCTTTATATTCCCTTCCTTAGGATAAAAATTAAGGGTGACGACTCTCAATTTAAAACCAATTACAACAGCTGGCGACTCTGCTGGGGACTTAACCTTAGGGTTAGAACCCTATCTTTAGGATTTAGGATTTTTTTAGGGTTCTTTATTTTATTATTTCTTTATATTTATTTATTTATTTATTTTGGTTTATTTATTTGTCTGTATATCTTTATTATAATATTTATTCATGGTGGAATTTTATTATTTCAAAAAATTATTTTCAAAACCCTTAGAAAGAAGGTTCGTCTATTAGCCAAGGGGATACATCAACCCTATGAGTTTATGTGATGACTTCACTTAGAGTCGATGGAATTCTGAAAAAGGAATACTTATCAAGAGACATCCTCTTGGGGTGTAGGACTTTGGAATGACACTTATGACTCTTTGTATAACCCTTAACCAAAATCTCATGGTGAGACCTTTCATGACCTAGAGACAGAAGTTTCGGTCTATAAAGAGGATCCACTTAAGGGAGGCCCTTGTGCCTTTCCCTCTAGTTTAATCCATGATACCCTTATGTAAGCCACCTTATGGGGAGGGTAGAATATATGTAGGCCAAAACTAGGGACCTACAAACTAAGAATACCTTTTATAATCTCATTTCCACTATCCCTAAACCCGTAAGGGTTACCTTCTGACTATTATAATCCCTAGCCTATAGGGATTTCCCTTATTTGTTACAATCCCTAGCCTGTAGGGATCCTATTTTGTCTGTCGTTGTCCTTAGGGTCTAAGGATCTTGACCTCCATAGGTTAATAGGGAACCTTCCCAAAAAGGACGTCCTCGCTAACGCACGCCATGTGGCATATATCAGGCCATGAGATTTGGTAATCGTGGACCGATCACCATGTGCTCTCTTCTATGCTATTCCTTTAAGTCTGACTTTCACCTTAACTATCCATTAGTCTGTCATGATTCCTAGCCTGTAGGAATTCACGTCCCTTTGTTACAATCCCTAGTATGTAGGGATCTCTATTCGTATTTTTTTCATTCCCGTAATCTTTAAGGAGGTCCTATCTGTCTCAAATCCCTGAGTCAATGTAGGATATCCTTATTCCCATGTCTATCATTATCTCTGTCCTTAAGGATTTCCTGCATGTCTCAATCTCTGAGTCAGTGTAGGATATCACCATCATACTACGTCCGTCTCGCGTTGCATATCCATGAAACTTTTTTTTGCATACCCTTAAAGCCAAAAATATTTTTGTATACCCATGCATTCACATACATTCATACATTTTCATCCCATGCATTTTGACCTTTGCCCTTATCCAACTTTTACCCATATGGTAGCTGATTTCTTGGTACCCGTAAACGAACTTAAGAAAGTATGAAATTGTGAAAGGAGGAGGTTAAGAATTGGAAATTAAATGGAGCTTGGTCCTACAAATATTATTATGGAGAAAAGGAATCCCTTCACCATGACAGCTACAGGCCTACACAATGCCTCAAATGCCACTACCATTAGGTGATTCCTCTACATCAAAAGCGACTCCCCTATCAACAAAATTGATATGTCCAAGAAGAGTCCAGGGTCACCCCCATGTTCTGACAAGTCCAAGAGCTACGAAGCATCTCCTAAAATCAGTGGATCAACAAAAAAGGCTCATCTCTAGGATCATTGGACTTTATCAATTTCAATTTGTAATTTCCAAGTTGCTAAGTTGTATTTGGTGTAAATTTTTATCTTCTGATTAGTAATACTAATAAAATGAGCATGCATGTTTTGAAATCAATCCATTCATATTCACTCTTCCATCATTTTCCATAAATATCAACTATTCACTTCCATCTTCCATTTCACAACTTTAACAAACTTTAAGAGAGAATTTTGTAAACTAAATAACTGAATTTTGCTAAATATATGCTTTCAATGGTAAGACCTAGTTGACAATGTAAGGAGTTAATAAGTAGTCAACCCCCTCGAGCCAAGAGTTGGAGTTTTGTTATATTTCCTAAAAATAAAAAACCTTAATTTTAACCAGGGGCCTGATAGATTTCAATTAATTCAACAATGCATTCAAATCCCAGGAGAATCGGTACGTCTAAGTAAAGGCCCAAGCATATCTCCTTCCTTGATACATCATTGAGGAAACAATATAATCAAAGATTCAAACACATCATCTTCCTTGTGTATATCAACAAAGATTGAGGAAGCAATCAATGGAGATAAAGTTCACAACATCTTCTCCCTCAGTACACCCGTCAAGATTGAGGAAACAAGAAAGATAAAGTTCACAATGTCTTCCTCCTCACTTACACCATACCGCATCAAGGGAGCAATAAAGGTGAAGCTTACACCAATCATCATGGCAGTCACAAATGTTCAAAACCAAAAAAAAAATAAAAATAAAATAACAGAGCCCTCTAAGTCAAGTAAAAATAAAAAAACTTGACTTAGACAAAAATTAGGGATTGAAAACAAATAAATTGGAGAAAAATCTTGTGATTGCTATCTCAAGAATCATCAAGGCTCCTCATCAATGCTTGGATCTTATCAATTATTTTCATTGGTTCTTGGATCTTATCAAATCTTTTCATTGGTTCTTGGATCTTATCAATGCTTCTCATCAGTGCTTGAACTTTGTCTACGCCTCTCATCATTTGCGCGACTACGAAATTTCTCTTGGAGATTGAACACATATATTACATTAATTGGATTTAGAACTATAGAACATCAATGAGAATGGGGTGTACTAAATAAATTTTGAGCCTTATATTTTTCGTTTCTTAAACCACGAACCAAGGCCATGTTATAACCTTCAAAAGTCCTAACTGAAGCGAGGTTAACTATTAAAGCATACTCGGAAAAATTTGTGTTCAACTGACTCATATGTTTGTTAAAATTATTGCTAACCAATTTGCTTCTTTGAATATCTATGTCTAATCATCCATTTCTATTCAAAATTCGATTTCAAAACATGCATGTGCATCAAACATAATTACTTTTCAAAATATACAATTTTATCTACAAACCAATACTTAGCATCAAGGAGATCTCAAAATTGGTTTAATCAAAAGCAATCCTTTCCAAGAACTCCTAACCAGGGACAAAGCATCTAAAGAAGAACCCTATAATCATAAGCAAAACTATTGATCGTAGGGGCATATCACATGAATATCTTATTGACTAGGGGGGTCATTATGAGATTCAATCAACTTGGATCACATTTCAAAGCACCAATCAGGGGCATGCCTTTCGAAGGAGCATTCCTTAATCAAGTCATATCACAAAATGGTATGACTCAGTTTTATCTTCTCAACACACTTCTCAAGGCTCTAATAATCAAGGGGAAACCTTTCAAGACTCAAATGTTGGGACAATGCATATTAGGTCCATCTTACGACCCGTAGGGTCCAAGTTCCTCTCAAGCAATTCCAAGTACAAACTTTTCAAAGGTTCAAATCTTTGGGCAATTTATATAAAGTACATGGTGGGGACCAAGTTCTTTATAAGGGTACTTCCTCTAGATCCTAGATATTAGGGGGCATATTTTTCAAAATTCGAATATTGGGGGCAAAACACTGTGAGACTCAATCGATAGGAGATTGATTCAAAAAGCAGTTCATCAAAGGGCATAGTGTTTCAAAACTCAAGATAATGGGGTCATTCATATTATGATCAAATTATCTCCAAGCTCATATCCAAGAGAAGCTCCTCCAAGACCTATTGGGGCAAGATATTCCATAAAACGGTAAGCTCTCTGCTTACTATAACAATCACCAGTGGATCCTTCTCCTACATTAGCAATCTTCGAGTTCAAATCGAGTATCGGGAAATCACATTAACATCATGCTCTGTGATCGTGAGATAAGCAACCTTGTTTCATGAGCAACCTTTACGCTTTAATCATTCATGACCCATCACAGGGGCACCAGTCAAAAGCATATGAGTCTGCATAAATCATTATCATGCATTCATTAGGTCAATTCGATCCAGAGTCAAGCTCTACCTATCATCACATCCATCCTAATTCTGAAAACATGGTTCTAACAAAGAGCCCAATCTCACTTGGCGTCTAACCTTAAGCACAATTCTCATTGGCACCTCAAAATTCCAACATCCATTGATGCATATGCAAGTCACTCATTAAATGCATCAATCAATCATTACATTTTATGCATCAATCAAAATATACACGCATAGCATAAAACATGTTTCATGTGAAGACAATCATCATTGTCAATCAAGTAATATGTTATACATGGAATCTCGACAGTAGATTCCCATGGTTAATCTCGGCAGATGATTTTCCAGAATACCTCGGTAGAAGGTAGTTCACAACAGAATCTCGATAGTAGATTCTCATGGTTAATCTTGGTAGATGATTTTCCAGAAGACCTCGGCAGAAGGTAGTTCACAACAGAATCTCGACAGTAGATTCTCCTAGATAATCTCGGTAGTTAATTATCCAGAAGACATCGGCAAAAGGTAGTTCATAATTGAATATCGACAGTAGATTCTCCTGGCTGATCTCGGTAGTTGATTATCCAGAAAACCTCGGCAGAGGTAGTTCACAATTGAATCTCGGCAGTAGATTTTCCTGGATGATCTTAGCAGTTGATTATCCAGAAAACCTCGGCAGAAGGTAGTTCACAATTGAATCTCAGCAGTAGATTCTCCTGGTTGATATCGACATATGATTTTCCAGTAGACCTCGGCAGAAGGTAGCTCATAATAGAATCTCAGTAGTAGATTCTCCTGGTTAATCTCGGCTGATGATTTTCCAGAAGACCTCGATAGAAGGTAGTTGCTTAACCGAATCTCGATAGTAGATTTCCCGTTAAGAGCCTCACATCATGCATGACGTACACATAACCATATCAAATGATCAAGGACATTCACAACATTTGGTTCATTAAACATACGAAAACATCAAAGTTTATTTTGGTTAGAAAAACACCGAAAGAAATCAACGTCTACGTCCACGCCTAGGCCTGCACCTGCAATATAATCATCTATGACACGCTGACACTGTTCACAATTCTTTATCAAATTCAAATCGAGTTAAAGATATAACAATTAGCAACATACATCATTGGGAAGTCGGTAACACGAAACCAATGGTTTAAAAGGAGAGAACATTAAAAAATTCCCAACAAGCATTTGGTGCATATTTAAACACTTGGGGCATACACAAAGAACTCGGTACATTTTGGGTTCCATATCAACTTCGGGCATGCATGGCATCTTTCAAAACTACTTTTGTAAAATTACAAACTTTCTTGGGGTCCATCATTCGCAAGCTTATCTGTACGAACTAATTAGTTCAAACTTTAAGCAATTTGGGGTTTATTTCTTCATGTTGATAGTCATGGTTGAGGACGACACATCTGACATCATTAATGAATTTGGGGTTTATTTTCTTCATGTTGATAGTCCTGGTTTAGGATGACACAACCGAGATCGGTGATGAATTTTGGGGTTTATTTTCATCATGTTAATTTTCATGGTTGAGGACGACACAACTGACATCATCATGAATTTGGGGTTTATTTTCTTCATGTTGATAGTCATGGTTGAGGACGACACAACCGACATCAATAATGAATTTGGAGTTTATTTCTTCATGTTGAAAGTAATGGTTGAGGAAGACACAATCGACATCATCGTGAATTTTGGGGTTTATTTCTTCATGTTGATAGTCATGATTGAGGATGACATAACCGACATCATCATGAATTTTGGGGTCTATTTTCTTCATGTTGATTGTCATGGTTAAGGACCATACAACCGATATCATCGTGAGTTCATGGTTTATTTTCTTCATGTTGATAGTCATGATTGAGGATTACACAACATGCATCATCGTGAATTTTGGGGTTTATTTTCTTCATGTTGATAGTCATGGTTGAGGACGACACAACCGTCATCATCGTGAATTTGGGGTTTATTTCATCCTGTTGATAGTCATGGTTGAAGACGACACAATCGACATCATTAGTGAATTTTGGGGTTCATTGCTTCAAAACTAGCATATTTTCATTTGGTTATCGAGTCTTGGTTAAGGGATGACACAACCAACATCGTCTTTCCAAGTTCCAAACATCTGGTTTCAAGCTCGTATTATCTATCCTCTAGGCTATGGTAGGTATACGAAAAATCTATGGCTCATTGTGTTAGTCTCTAAGCAGCAATGTATTATCAAGCTCTATGATTCATCCCCTGGGTTGTGATGAATATACAAAACCTGTGTCACAAACTTACTATATTAGTCTCCAAGCGTTAGTAAGTCAACTTTACAAAACTTGTATTATTTTAACTCCTAGGTTATGGTAAATATACAAAAGAATCTACAAACCCTTAGATACTGACGAGTTATCTACGTCGTCGTACCTAAGTTAAAGCAGAACTTTGGTTCAAACGATGGTAGGATGATACATCATCATATTTGCCTCTTTCTTTATTCAAACGTTGGTAGGATGATACATAATCATCTTTGCCTCTTTGTTTATTCAAACTCTGGTAGGATGATACATCATAATCTTTGCCTATTTCTCGGTGCTCTTGGGTATGCTATATTAGTGTATTCTTATTTAATAAATATTCGGTCTAAATTTTGGGGTCTTCTATTATTTAATATCCCTTCGATTTGAATGTGCGATACCTGCGTATTCTCGCACCATACAAATATAGAGTAATTAAATAGGGGCAGTTGTCATACCCCAAATTTTCCCGCCCCGGTGCTACGATCAAAATTATTTCCAAACTTGGCTTTAAAATTCTTTTGGTTTATTACACTAATATTTCAAGGTTTTATAAATATTCGTTCTCAAAGTCTATTTAAAAATATAATAATTTATTTTAAATTATTTGTATTTTCTTAAAATATAACAAACACTTGCTCATCTCCACATACTTTTAATTGCATTCCTATTTTGAATAAACAAGATAGCACAATTGGTAAATAATGAAGTTTGCAAGTATGAGGTCATGGGTTTAAATCTCACTTGGTGCACTTTTGATATTTTTTGTTTATTTATTACTAACTATTTATATTTTTAACCATTAAAAATCATTTTTTATTAATTAAATATTATTTTTGTTTTATAATTAAGGAATTTTTAAAAATAATTATTTATTTGATTTTATGTACTTTTTACCAAAATTGAGTGCAATAATTATAATAAATATAAAAATATTTCCTTTTCTAATTAATTGGTTCTTATTGGTCAAATGATGTCATTTTATGTCATACTCGATCTCTAATTGGTTAGCTTACTGACCAAGAAAATTTTGATTGGTCATTCAATTTTATTTCTGATTTGTTGACCTAATTATCACTATAAATATGTCACTTTTTCACACTATTAGGACATCAATAATCCCTTACAACTTCTCTACACAGACAAATCCCAAGTTGATTTTCTTCACAGCGAGGAAAATCAACACTTAAACCCCTAAGCCTCCATCAAATCCAAGAAAACTCTCCATAGAGAAAAAAGGGAGGAATTCAAGAGGATGAAAAAGAGAGAGGGGTGCTTAAAGAAAATAGTGTTTTTACGCTTTTCTCACCAGAGAACTGCTCCTCTAAGTAGGCCAGTCTTTTATGCCTCAATTATAACTTTTATGTTTGATCTCATTATTTGTTCGATGGTTTGTCTGATGTAATTTAATTCGTTTTATATATTGAGGTTTATTTATTTAGTTTTGTTACTCCGGCCTGTAGTTAAATTTATTTGGCATTAGTATATAGTTTTTTCTGATTAATTTTTGTTTCGTTATAATAACTAGTTTCTCACTTACAAAAAGAATAAAAAATGGGGGAAAATACTTTTTAATTTTAATTTTTTTTTGGTTTAAAATCAAAGAAAAATAAAATTTTTGTAGAACAAATGATGCGTAGAGTAACTACAAACATTACTACCATTGAACTTTAACCATTAACACTGACATCAACAAATTCACTTAGCACCTCCATTATCATGCTAATTCACACAACAATTAGTAGCGTCTCTTATAACTACGGTGCAGTTCTTTTTTATTTTTTATTTTATTTAATTTTTAACTTATTAATTTATGTTAGATAAATTAGGATTAATGTAAATTTTGGGCTAATTGAGCCATATTCCAATAAAACTCCTATGTTCCAATTATACGCTAATTTCGGTTATTTGAATAATCAGTTTAATTCTAGTTAATCTAATCATTTTTAGCTAATTGAATTATTTTGGATTAATTAGTTTAATTTTACACTTATTTATTAAAAATGAAAAAAACTATAAAATTACAAAATATAAAACAAATCAAATATAAAGTAATAAAAATAATAATCATTTCACTTATATATAAATCAAACACCATTGGTAAATTTAACAAATTCAATATTCTACAAAAATATTAAATCCACGCAACTCACCAAGAATTCTATCTGCGAGCAACACGTGGCCACTTGAAAAGAAAGACTATATCATACTTCCTTCGCATCCTTCATGACGAGCGTCATGTGATCAATATCTGACCACGTGATAAGGAGACTATATCAGACTCCACCCGCTCTGTATCTTACCATATTCGATCAAATCAACTTCAAAATAGCTAACCAACAATAAATCATTTTTTTTCTACTAACAGAATAAAATCAAGATCATTTTCAAAAAAGGATTAAATAACATCACTTTCAAAATTAACTGCGAACTACGTCTACGCTCATCTATTTTCAATCAAGATAAGGTTCAAGGATAATTCGAAAGCAATTCTACGAATCCTATAAAAAAACACCAACAAACTCTACGAACTACTAATTAGGACTCATATTCCTCATAAGAGGATACGTAGTCATACGAATAAAATCATGGCGAGTTCCCCTAAGAAAATATTATAACCCTATTTCTAAATATTATGCTTCTAAACCTAGTATCCTTGCAAACAAGGTAGATGAGGGGTGCCTAACACCTTCCCTTCATCTAAAACCGAGTCCAAACCTAGAATCTCTAACTTTGATAGGGTTATCCTTTCCTTAGGATAAAAGTTAAGGGTAACGAATCTCATTTTAAAACCAGTTACAACAATTTCATGATGTGACCATTGAGAACATTATCAAAGGTGACATAACACAACATGTATTTGTAAATGAAATATGTGTGGTTCGTTCTACTTTAAGGCATAGAAGATTACATGTATTGACATGTCACTCCATACACAATAGGAGAGTGAATTTTTTATGTTTGAAAAGCTCTACTTTAAAACAAACTTATTTGAAAAATTAGATTTTTAAAACATTTTGTAAAACAAATAAATAAATTGGTTGCATAAAGCTAAGAAAAAGAAAAATACTGGAAAACAAAAGAGTTAAAGGAAGATAAATAACACCGGATAATTATACAAGCTCGACCAAGAAGACCTACTCATGTCCCCAAGAGTTATCCTTTAGATTATCCACTAAACTAAGGAAATAAAGTTATCATGCTAAATTCCAATCTAACAGCGAAAAGGCTTATAACGGTTATTCTGCAAATAGAGAATTTTCATGGGTTGATCTCCAACCACGACAGAGTTTTAAGTTTTCAATTCTCCGAACTAAACCAAGGCTTTACATAGGTTGACCACGAAACATACAAATATTTTTACCAGGATGATCTCGAACCTATTAGACTATTACACCAAGTTGAACTCACGAACTAAGAGATACTTTAACCTGAATGATCTCGAACCAATAAACCTTTTAATTAGACTGAGCTCAAGAGTCGTTATGTAGATTTTCACTAATTGATCTTTGCGAACTGTGATACGGTGGTAGAACTGGACTGTTTTAGGAAAATGTTGGTTTGTGTTTGCAAAATGTCGCGGTAAGCAAGAGTCGCCACCGACTTTTATTTTATCCAACTAGAAAGGAAAAAAGCAAAGAAAAATTCCTTTTTTCGAGATTTTGAGTACGGGGGGTAGATTATAGAAAGGGAAGGTATTAGCACCCTTTCTATCTGTAGTTTTCTACGGGCTCTTAGGTACTTGCTCATCATTTTAAAATTGCTTCCATGTTTGTGTGTTTTGAAAAGTTTTTGTTTTACTTCGTTTTAACCCTTGCTTCTATCTTCAAGAGTGTTACAAAGTGTTTTTGAAAACTTTGGTTTGAAAGAGAGTGTAAGTGTGGAAAAATTTGTTTTGAGCAAGTACCTACTAGCATCTACCTACTCGAAAAAGAATGTTTATGTTCTTGTCTCCTTTAGACAACGCTATCCTACTATTAGTGAGTAGGTAGCACCGTCGTTGGAATTGCAAGGGTCAATTCGAAAGGGACGTACAATCACTACAGCAATGTTAGGACGTCTTAGTAATAACCCTAATGTCTTAAGATCATATTTGAGGCAACATTTCCGAGGCAACCGTTTCCGAGGCAACATTTCCAAACGGGACTTTTGATCTTTGTTTAGACAAGAGAGCGACCACTAAAACACCCTATACTTAATGATCGTTTACCGAAGGCAACCGAAGTGAGAGTATACCCTAGGAGTGCGCATGTGCGAGTGATTCAATTTCAAGTTATTATCTTTGCATATTTAGGGTTTGCTAACCATTTTAAATTTAACATACATTCTTGTCATGCAACCCTATTACCATACATCTAGCCGTTAATATTTGCAGAAATTAAAATGCGAGAAATAAAGCTACGCTATTACAAGGCTTCGGGGAGGGGAATTAATTACATAGCCAAAAACCCGCAAAAACGATATATAAATAAAAAGTCCTAATTAAACTATTACATCTCATGAGCAGTTACATCAATATTTACAAAAAGTAAATAAACGCGCGCGATGAATTGAGGACGAGAGAAAATTAGGGGTTTGGCCCCGTCTAAACCTAATTAAAAGAAAAAATATTTTTTGGTTGTTTTTAATTATGTTAAGAAAAGAATAAGGTTTTAAATTACATACAAACCTAATTACTAATTAAATTAAATTTAATAAAAATGATTGATTGACTTATTTTTATATTTTTGTGGTTTTAAGAAAAAGAAAATAAAAATTAAGTTAAACAAATCCTAATTTCTAATTTGTTTTTAATTTATTTACAAAAGAATAAAGTTGCCCTAAAATCTAATTAAACTGATTAAATTAATTTTTGGTAAAAAAACAAAACCTAAATCTAATTTGATGAAAATTGATTTTATAAGTTTTTTGTATAAAAATAATTAAATTTGTGAGAGAAACAATTAATTAAAATAATTAAAAGAAAATATATAAGAAAAAAGAATAAGAACATGGGTCTGGTGATCAGCAATTGGAGGGGGGTGCCAATAAGCAATTCTGGGCCCAAAAATAAAGGTCCACATTTGACTATTCTGATTTAGTGTTGCAAGTTGACCAGGGCGCATCATGGTCCTTCATGTGATGGCCTTTGGGTCCAGATTATGGGTAATCTGATGGTTGAAAGATGATGGTCCATGGTGGTCTTTTGGCCTGTACATGTGCATGATTATACAAGACAAAATATTATGAAATAATATGGGGGACCTGGGATTCGAACCCAGGTCCTATGGCCTTTTCCACACATCTCCTTACCAACTCTACTAGCGCACTTTATTGTTCATCAAATAACAACTAATCATTATATTAAAAACACAAAATAACCAATGTCCGGCGCACGAAATTCAAATGGATGAATCAGGGCTTGCCGCGTCTACTTTCTTCTTCCTCTCTCTGTTGCTAAAAGTCTGAGACTTTTACCTACGGACAAAGTCCGTAGCTATAACCCCTGCAGTTTTCAAAATCTCACACAAGTACAATAAATCAAAACTAATGATGCAGATCAACTCGCCTTGACCTTGTGAACATCATGGCACCTTTCTTTTGGGCCAATTTTACCTGTGCAAGAAAATTCCAAAACGAAACAAGAAACCCTAACAATGGTGGATCTCTGTATAGTTATCAAAAATGCAATTAATTGTTACCATTAGCTTGCAAATGCTTCAAGGACTCAGAATATATAAATGATTCATGCTACAAATGCCAAAATAATGATATTGGATTTCAAAAAGGGAGGGATGTCGTGAAGCACTTACCTCGCATTTTTGGGCACAAAAACACTTACTTTTGAGGTATAGACTCCTTATACACCCAGGAAACGAGTGAGATGGCTTGGGAGTCTTGAAAATGCCTGGAACTATGAAAACATATCACCACTTTTTCTTGATTTTTTGAAGTTTGTTCTTCACTCTACACGCCTCCAACCCTTGTCCTTTTGATCTGAATTTGTCCAATATATATCATTGAGTGAATTAGGTTTACAAATGTGCATCCAATCTTTGTAATTATGAAGATTTGATCCTTGATTCACACTTATATCCAATCTTTCCAAAACAAGAGAAAATCAATCTTTTTGTGTACAAACATGCCTTGCACGATTTGATTCCCTTGCTAGCTGTATAAGAGACCTGAAATATGCACCAAATCTCAAGGTTTAAATGATTTTGATATTTCCATGATTTTATTTTGATTTAATTTGATTTAATTGAAATAAAAATAAAAATAAATTGAAAAAATAAAATAAAGGCAAGTGGGAAGGATCATGGGTCGTGGACCATGTTAAAAACTCAAGACAAGCACAAAACGTTGGGCCCATTTGACAAAAATTGCAATTTGAGGCACTTTTTACTTTTGGCAATTTTGCAAAAAAGTCAACTTCACCCATGCATAACTTCTTCAATTTTGACTCTATGAAGGTGTTCTTGGACTTTTTAGAAAGCTTTAGATGTCCTATAAGCAAAAAATTTGGTCTCATCTCAATTGAGTCTTCCATGTTCATGTATGAAGCTTTGACAAAAAGGTGTTTTTGTTGACTTTTCAAAATGACCTATAATGTCCAAATTCATAACTTCTTGTGAGTGCATATTTTGAACTTGGGAGATGAAGATGTATTGTAGGGAATTTCATCCTCTTCAAAATGAGATTTGGATGGGTAATTCTTAATAAATTATGATAAAGTTATGCTTGGTCAAAGTTGAGTTGACTTTTCCTACAAAACCCTAATTTAGTAACTTTTGGATTTTGATGAATTGTGACCAATCCTTTAGGAATCATGATCAACCCTTGATCAAATGATGAATAATACTTCAAAATGAGGATGTTGACCAAAAATCTTGAAGTTTGACTGTATGTGGGCCACTGTTAACTTTTGCCCTAGCACAGTCGATTTTAAGGCCTTTGAGCAATTGACTGAGCAAACTTTCTCTGTAAGGCTTGAAACTTGACATGAATGATCTTGAAAACATATTAGGACAATAGTGAGCATTTGGGATCCCTTGGACTCAATTATCTTGATGCAAACTGAAACCCTAATTTGAGGTAGACTGCCTTAGGAGAGAGTTTGTCTGGTCAACCTTTGGACTTCCTTGAGCAATTTGAGGACCTCACTTGAAATGTATTGAGAAATATGGGAGGTCAAATTTTGGGGTACAACAGCTGCCCCTGTTCAATCTTCTTAAACCTGAGGATGTAGATTGGCTTGCTTGCCTTTCGTGATCCGAAGGTGGAAGATGATTGAACACTAGAGTGCCCAGAAATTTGCACTCGTATGAAGTGGTACTTGTCTTGTGATGTCTGGAATGGGCTTATAGATGCCATTTGGAGATTGATGACGGAAGATGGGCTTAAAGATGTCATCCGAAGGAGTGTCGCTCGCCTAAGAGATTCCTTAGCGATAACTCACGTTCCTTTTCTTGAGGAAGATTTCGTCGGGGAATGCTGTTCTCTGTCTTGAGAAAAATTGAATTTTAGGAACTTCAGTCGTCCGTTATTCTTCTGGGGAATCATCTCTTGGTCGAAGAGGTGAAAATGAACTATTATCTGGTCGTGATTCAGGCTTCATAGTGATAAGATCGACTACTATCTGGTCGCACTCCAGGCTTTACAGTGACTTATCGGAGAGATGAGATTAAACTTTCTATCCGGTTGTAATCCAGGCTTCGCAATTTCTCCATTCTTATCTGGACGTACTCCAGGCTTCAGAAGGTATGAAGTTGTTATCCGGTCGCATCCAGGCTTCAACTTGAATTTAGGGCACACTAATATCCGGTCGATTTCGGGCTTCTTAGTAATTGGCCGAGTAAACTGCTATTTGGTCAAAATCTAAGCTTTGTAGTGTCTCATACTGTTATTTGGTCGTAATCCTAGGCTTCAGTGTCCTTTACAGCTATCTGGTCGTAATCCAGGCTTCACGATGTTTCATACCATTATCTGGTCGAATCCAGGCTTCATGGTGTCCTGTACTGCTATCTGGTCGATTCCAGGCTTCACAATACCTTACTTCTTATCTGGTCGTATTCCAGGTTTCAGAAGAAATCAAGTGGTTATCCAGTCGCATCCGGGCTTCCATTTGATTTTAAGGCCTACTAATATCTGGTCGATTTCCGGGCTTCATAGTAATTGGCCGGGTAGACTTCTATTTGGTCGAAATCCAAGCTTCGCAGTGTCCCTTACTGTTATCTGGTCGTAATCTAGGCTTCAGTGTCTTTTACCACTATCTGGTCATAATCCAGGCTTCACGATGTATTATACCATTATCTGGTCGAATCTAGGCTTCATGGCGTTTAGAGAAATCAAGATATTATCTGGTCGAATCCGGGCTTCATAACTTGCGTTAAAGATATACCACTATCTGGTCAACTCCAGGCTTCGTAGTATTCTTGGCTGCTATCTGGTCATAATCCAGGCTTCACAATGTCTTCTACTATTATCTGGTCGAGTCCAGGCTTCATGGTGTCTTTGTATTGCTATCTGGTCGTAATCCAGGCTTCACAATAACTTGTTAAGCTGCTATCCAGTCGATTTCCAGGCTTCATGGCTTTGTGTTTAAGATATACCACTATCTGGTCGGTTCCAGACTTCATGGTGTCTTTATATTTCTATCTGGTCGTAATCCAGGCTTCACAACAACTTGCTGGGGATTAAACTACTATCCGGTTGAATCCGGGCTTCATAGCTTGTTTAAAAGATGCCACTATCAGGCTTCGCGGTATTCTGATACTGTTATCCGGTCATTCTCCGGGCTTCACAATATGATGGAGAAATCAAGATACTATCCGGTCGTACCCGGGCTTCATAGCTTGAACTTTGTGAGAATTTGATTATATATTTTCCTGAAAGGTAAAGGGTTAATCGTATGTAATGTCATGATGTATGAAATGTATTGGGCAATGATGTTCTCAAAATAAACGAGATTGTGATGTATGGATATGCAATGTTTTTATGATGTTCTCTAGTTGGGGAAAATAAATCCCGGACTGCTACTGGAGAATATAAAGAGTTTTGTTCGTTGGGGATAACGACTGAAGATGATTTGAGAATAACTTGGCCGGAGAATAATTCTACTGGAGAATAAACTGGCGAGAGAATGGCTTTGTGGGGAAGAGATACTTTGTTAAAGGATCCGCTAATTTGGAGAAATAGCCTCGACTGGGGATGAATTACCGTTGCTGGAGATGATGAACTTTGTCAGGGATAAAGTTTCTGTTTATGGAAGAAATAAACTCCACTGGGGATGGTCTTCCATTTTTGGTGAAAGACGAACTCTGCTTGGGAAGTATTAACACCACTGTATTCTGGTACCTCCTACTCTGCGGGGAGTGTATGCACTTTTAGTATTTTCTCAAGCTGGGTCTATCCGTGTACCTGGTGCATAGAGAAACTGTAAGGCTTGGACATTTCTTATTTGCCCCTGTTCCTGGAACTACGGGTAATTTTCTTTTGTATCGCGTGTAAATATTTATGAGCAACAAATATTTTCAAATGCATATATCAAAAATGAATCATTGGACGTTCTTGCAAAACAAAACAGGAAAAGAAAAACAATTTTTTTGAAATTTGTTGTAAAATGAATTGTATTGATTTTGAAGTTGGCATGTAATGGGCGTTTTTGTACAAGAGGCTGACGTCCAAGTAAGAGAACACCGCCGAATGATAGAATTTATACAATTTGTGAAAAATAAATAAAAACGGCTATGTGAATAATCCCACTGGGTTCCAACTCTGCTATTGCCTTTATATCTTCGAGCATCTCATCACTTTACTACTTGGTTGAAGGTAGATCAGATTGGTTGGCGTCGTCCGAGATTGATAGTCGATACCGAAGTCTGGTTGCAAGATGATCCAACGAGACATAGTGACGCTTTAATCCCTAATTTTTTCCTGGATCGCCCTTTCGGGTTTTCAGTCCACCGGGATACCCTTTTTTGCCCAAGCCGCCTTTTCAGGTTTTCGACTTGCCGGGTGTACAAATTTTTTCATTTTCATCCCTTACTTTTTCCCAAACCCTTTTGGTTCGCCGGGAATCCCTTATTTTTGCCTAGGCCAATCGACCTAGCGGGTCTTTGATTATGCATAGTATTTTTTCACTATGTCTGTATTGACGGAGTGAGGAAGGTCGTCACCATCCATGGTGGTTAAAATCATGGCTCCTCCTGAGAAAATGTTCTTAACCATAAATGGCCCTTCGTACGTAGGGGTCCATTTTCCCCTAGGATCACCTTGCGGCAGTAATATGCGTTTGATCACCAGATCCCTGACTTGATATTCTTGTCGTCTAACTTTCTTGTTAAATGCCTTGATCATCCGCTTTTGATACGTCTGACCATGACAAATAGCAGTAAGTATCTTTTTGTCGATTAAGTTCAGTTGATCAAGCCGGGTCTGGATCCAATCGTCCTCACTCAAACCTGCATACTTCATAATCTGAAGAGAGGGTATCTGGACTTCAATGGGTAAGACGGCCTCCATACCATACACCAAAGAGTAGGGTGTTGCCCCTGTCGAAGTCCGCGCTAAGGTACGGTACCCATGAAGAGCGAATGGTAACATCCCATGCCAGTCTTTGTATGTCACCGTCATCTTCTGCACAATCTTCTTGATGTTCTTATTAGCTGCTTCGACAACCGCATTCATCTTTGGCCAGTAAGGAGAAGAGTTATGATGATGTATCTTGAACTGTTTGCAGAGCTCGGTGATCATCGTATTATTGAGATTTGTACCATTGTCCGTAATGATCCTCTCTGGTACACTGTATCGATATATCAAGTTGTGTCGGATGAACCGCGCCATGACATTCTTGGTTACTGTAGCAAAGGAAGCTGCCTCAACCCACTTCGTTAAATAATCGATAGCTACCAGAATGAAATGATACCCGTTGGACGCAGTAGGTCTGATCTCGCCAATCATATCGATGCCCCACATTTCAAAAGGCTAAGGATCTATCAAAACATTCATAGGAACTGGAGGTACATGCACCTTATCAGCATAGACTTGGCACTTATGACAGGTTCGAGAATGCTGATAACAATTGGCTTCCATACTAGACCAGTAATATCCTGCCCGTAGGATCTTTTTTACCATGGTATATCCACTGGAATGAGTCCCGAAGGTACCTTCATGTAACTCTGCCATAATCCTTTCTGCCTTGTTCTTGTCCACACATCACAGTAAGTTTGAATCATGATTACACTTGTAAAGGATACCATTGCTAATGAAGAATTTCTCCGCGAATCTCCTCAGAAACTTCTTATCATTAACAGATGCACCCTCGGGGTACTCTTGAGCCTCAAGATACCTCTTTACCTCGTGAAACCAGGGTTTATCTGCTACCTCTTCAGTCTCAATATCACAGCAATGTGCGGGTTCGTCCAACCTCTCAATGGTAATCTGGGGAGCTTCATTGTCCCACCTGACTTTGAACATAGATGACATGGTAGCTAGCGTGTCCGCTAACTGATTCTCCTCTCTGGGGAAATGTTCAAAGGTTATCTCCTCAAAGTGTGGAAGCAACGTCAATACATACTCTTTGTAAGGAATAAGATTTGGGTGCTTCATATCCCACTCGCCTTTAATCTGACTGATCACTAGAGCAGAATCTCCGAATACACTTAAGAACTTAATCCTTAGGTCAATAGCAGCTCGAAGACCCATGATACACGCTTCATACTCCGCCATATTGTTGGTGCAATTAAAACATAATCGGGCGGTGAATAGAGTATGACAACCCTCAGGAGATATAATCATAGAGACGGTTCCATTACCCAATGCGTTCGAGGCTCCATAAAAATACATAGACCATCGGGATCCCTCCTCAGGTCCTTCATCCGATCCAGGTTCTTCACAGTTGGTCACCAACATAATGTTCTCATCCGTGAACTCGAAATTCATGGATTGGTAATCATCCACTGCCTGATGCGTCAACTGATCCGCCAACACACTCCCCTTGATTTCTTTTTGGGTTGTGTATTGGATGTCATACTCGGTTAAGATCATCTTCCATCTTGCTATTCTTCCGGAAAAGGCAGGCTTTTCAAAGATATACTTGATTGGGTCCATCTTTGATATCAATAGGGTAGTGTGAGTCAGTATGTACTGCCTCAGCCGACGAGCAGCCCATGCCAAAGCGCAGCAAGTTTTCTTTAGCAGTGAGTATCGGGTCTCAAATTCGGTAAACTTTTTGCTAAGGTAGTAAATAACGTGCTCTTTTTGGCCAGACTCGTCATGCTGCCCCAGCACACACCCCATTAAATTATCCAATACTGTCAAGTATAAAATCAAAGGTCTTCCTTCAACTAGAGGCATCAGAATAGGTGGCTCTTGGAGGTATTCTTTGATCCTTTCGAAAGCGGTCTGACACTCATCATTCCATTTTACCACTTGATCTTTCTTCAGCACCTGAAAGATCAGCTCACAAGTAGCAGTCAAATGTGAAATGAATCGGGAAATGTAATTTAGACGTCCCAAAAAGCCTCTGACTTCCTTTTCCGTGTGGGGAGTCGGCATCTCCTGTATAGCCTTCACCTTAGCAGGATCCACTTGAATACCTTTATCACTAACGACGAAACCCAGCAGCTTACCAGACCTTACCCCGAAGGTGCACTTGTCCGGGTTTAACCTCAGCTTGTACATCTTCAACCTGTCGAACAGTTTCTGGAGGTGGTCAAGGTGTTCTTCCTTAGTATGGGACCTTGCAATCATGTCATCAACGTAAACCTCAATCTCATGGTGAATCATGTCGTGGAACAAAGCGACCATGGCGCGTTGATAAGTTGCCCCAACATTCTTCAACCCGAAAGGCATTACCTTGTAACAGAAAGTGCCCCACTGCGTAACGAAGGTTGTCTTCTCAATATCTTCGGGAGCCATCTTAATCTGATTGTAACCAGAAAAACCGTCCATAAAGGAGAAGATCTTATGATGCGCGGTGTTGTCTACCAAAACTTCGATGTGAGGAAGCGGGAAATCATCCTTGGGGCTCACCCTATTCAGATCCCTATAATCCACACACATCTGTACCTTACCATCCTTCTTAGGCACCGGAACCACGTTGGCAACCCACTGTGGGTAAGAAGTAACAGCTAGAAATCCGGTGTCAAACTGTTTCATGACCTCAGTTTTGATTTTCTCAGACATCTCGGGGCGCATACGACGAACCTTCTGCTTTATCGGAGGACAGTCTTCCTTGGTTGGCAGGCGGTGTACCACAATATCAGTGTCCAACCCAGGCATATCTTTATAAGACCAAGCGAAGATCTCAACATAGTCGCGTAGCATCTGTATTAACCGTTGCTTGACACTAGGCTTCAGATTTGCACCTATCTTGACCTCTTTCTTGTCTTCCTCTGTACCCAAATTCACTGATTCCACTAGCTCTTCATGAGGTTGTATGGCCCTCTCTTCCTGTAGTAACAGTCTAGCAAATTCCCCAGGCACCTCACAATCATCCTCACCTTCATCCTCGGCTTGGTTGATCGGATTTTCGAAGTCATAACTGACAGTAGTAGAGTCGTTATCAATGGGATCCATAGTGGATGTGGATCTGCATTATGATACGTGAGTGTGTGTAAGACAATAGTTGTTTTGATAAACTGTGAGATAGAAAGGAAAAATAAGGAACGCAAAATTTGTAATACAAGAAAACATCCAATGCTTTATTGATGATATATGAAAATGACAGATAATAAGCCCTCACAAACAAAGCCAAGGTGCCTCGGGCAAGGCACCGGGCTATAAAGTTTCAAACTGTCTGTTACAAATCTCAAAACAAAAGTTAATTACTATGTAATAAAAGAAACGAGCATGAAGTCCTTTTTCGTCCAGTTGTTCAATCCACCGTTGGTAGTCGGGTAAATCCAGCTGTCGATATCTGACTCTTCTTCATTATCCTCAATTGCATTCACTCCCTGATTATTGATGTGCAGAGGAGGTCTTCCAATCCGTGCGCGCCGAACAACCCTTTGAGCCTCTGCAGTAAAGCCCAAACCAAACTTGTCAGTATTGTGTGCTAAGTCAGGGAGTTGACCCCAATTTGCACACCCACCTTTCTCAATTACAGCCCTGGCATCCTTGAGGGAAGCCATCTTCATCGGAGGTTCGTCAGCAACAACTTCAGTCGACGCCAAAGTCTGGGGGACTTCTTCAAAGTTATGACACAGGGTTTCTATGAATTCTCCATCCATCTCCACATAGAGAAAGGAATTAAGATGACTCACCATGTACTCCTCTTCTCCTTGCACCGTAACAGTCTTCCCCTTTACTGGATATTTCAACATATGATGGAGCGTAGAAGTCACTGCCCCAGCCTTATGAATCTAAGGGCGACCCAGTAAGTAAGAATAAGATGGTCGGATATCCATCACATAGAAAGTAGATGCAAAAGTCTGAGAGCCCACTTTAACAGGGACGTCCACCTCCCCGTGCACCATCCTTTTTAAACCGTCGAAAGCCCTAACCACAATATTGCTCGGCTTCATAATCAAGCCTTCATAGTCTAGACAGTCTAGTGCTTTCTTTGGTAAAACATTCAATGAGGACCCGGTATCCACCAGTACACGGGCCAAAGTAGTGCCCCTGCACTCGATCGAGACGTATAGAGCATTAATATGATTTCTTCCTTTAGCTGTCGGATTCGCGTCTGAGAAACCCAACCCGTTGTCGGCAGTCAAACTAGTTACGCAGTCTTTAAATTGATCGACAGAAGTCTCCTGCGGCACATGCGCAGTTTTGAGGAAAGCAATTAAAGCATTTGCATGGGCTTCCGAGCACAATAATAAGGATAACATGGAGATTTTCGACGGGGTCTGCCCGAGCTGCTCGACTATGTTGTAGTCACTCTTCTTGATAATCTTCATAATTTCCTCCATCTCCTGCTTATAGGTCTCTACAATGATCTTCTTAGGTGCCTCCGTCCGGGCAGACTCACCTATAACTTCTTTGCCCCGAGTGTCAGATGACTCGGCGACAGGGGTGATAACTGGAGTAAGAGTTGGAATAGTAGCTGATGTACTGGCAGATGGAAAGGCAACAGGCTTTTGAATAATCGAAGGGGAAATCTCAGGAGAAAAGAGTCTTTCGCTTCTGGTGACCTTGCTAGCCCCGAAATATTACTGATATCAACATCAGCTTCTTTAACCTTTAAGTCTTGCTTAACTCCATGGTAATACACATCGGCCCCATAGTGCTAAGGGACAGCTTTATCTGAAGTGTATGGGATAGGACCAGGGATAGTGATGATTAATGGAGCGATTCTTAGAACGGATGTAATCCTAACAGGCTTTCTAGAGGAAGCCTTGGAAGGATTGGCGGAAATGGTTATGATGGCAACATCTTGAATTGGAACCAACAGAATCATAGTCTTCTCGAACAGGATCTCTTTGTTATCCATCAGGCGCTGAACACCTGATTTCAATAAGTGGCAACCAGCAGGAAGAATTGAACACATGTGGCAACCTTCGCCACAGCCCGGAAATAAACTTGCCAACAATAGATTCTTATTAACTATCATCAAAGGAGTAGAAATTTATTCCACAAAGGTCACAAATAAATCATCGTACACAACATTTACTCCATGACCATGCTTGGGCATAGGAGCAGTTATGACGTTGGGTTTCTCTGGAGAGTCAAACTCAATCTCTTTAGCTTAAATCAAATCTTGAACCTTATTCTTCAAGGCCCAACAGTTGTTCGTATCATGACCTAGGCTATCAGAGTGATAGGCACAACGGGCATTCGGGTTATACATCAGAGATGTGGTGCTGGGATTCTTCGGGGCTTCCCTCAGAGTTACCAGGTAGGTCTTCAACAATTGTGGTAGAATTTGTGACAAGGTCATATTAAGCCGAGTGTACTGTCTCTGCGGTCTCTCCATTCTTTGCTGATTGTTGCGTTGTGGGGCAACGGTGGGTCTTGATATTACTACCACATTCACTGCTTGACGGTGTTCAGGTCTGTTTTGGCTCCTCGAGCTGTAAACTACACTAGCTTCTTTCTTACCAGTGAAATACTTCTTTTCTGCACTTGATGAAGTACTTTTATGAATCTTATCACTTCGGATACCAGCTTCTACTCTCTCCCCAGTCAAAATTAATTCAGTAAACCCAGATGACGAACTTCCGATTAGATGATTGAAAAATGGACCAGACAACGTCCCCAGAAACATGTCCACTAACTCCCTATCAGGCAAAGGGGGTTGGACTCTTCTAGCTAGATCTCTCCACTTCTGAGCGTAGTCCTTAAAGCCTTCGCTTGCACCCATAGACATACCCTGAAGCTGAGTACGAGTGGGAGCAAGGTCGGTGTTATACTGGTACTGCTTGTAGAAAGCAGCAGCAAGGTCCTCCCAGTTTCGGACATTAGCCCCTTCCAATTGATAAAACCATTCAAGCTGAGTCCCTGACAGACTGTCTTAAAAGAAATGCACCCACAAATTTCTATCAGCAGTATAGGGTTGTATTTTTTTGACGTACGAGCGAAGATGGAGTTTTGGACAGGATACTCCATCGTACTTAGCAAAAACTGGAGCTTTAAACTTGTGAGGGATCACCACCCCAGATGCTAGTCCCAGATCTCCGAAATCCAAACCAGGGATCTTCTAAATCTCCATAGCACTTAGACGGTCTTCAAGTTGTTTGTACCTATCCTCAGTAGGAGGGTACTGTTCATCATCAAAATCAGTATCATTATCAGAGACCACAGGACTAGGACCCTTTTCTTCCTCTTGATCCTCTCCTCCTTTGGATGAATGAGATAGATCAGCTTCCTGTCGCAACCTATTCCCAAATCTGTGACCCATATTCAGAAGAACCATCTTCTTCTTCTTCTTCTTCTTCTTCTCCTTCGGGATGAGAGTCTTCAAATCCTCTTTCCCTTTAGCCAAGTTCAAGAACATCTCTTGGAATTGGGCATTCTGTGCCTGAAGAGCTTTGATAGCCTGATCGGTAGGTATTTCAGAAGACATAATTGCTGAAATAAACAGCGAAGAAGATGAGAAACCTTTAATGATACCTGTAATGATGTGCATGATAATGGAATTATTTCAAAGACTTTGGGAGATTTAAATTTGTAAAACAAAAAAAAATAAACAAACTTTCTTAGATTAAACTTGTAAAAATGTTTAACAATGCCTTCAAGGCGTTATAAAAGAAATAAACTGAAAACAAATCTAAACTAGAAAAAGAAAAAATCATAAATCCCATGGTCGCTTCCCCTTCGTGCTGACGTAGTCATTGATCGTCCTTTCATTCTCAAGTTGCCTCGTGAGCTTCAGGATCTTTCTTTCTTGCTCATGGTACTTTTCCCGGTAGGTATCCCTTTCCTCTTTCAGCTGAATCCAGGATCTCTTCAATTCCCCAAGATCAGTGGGCATATAGGGATAAAGGACTGTATAAGGCACACCCTCTTCATTGGTAGGCTCCACAATCACTGGCAGCACAGCTTCATAAGGCATCCCAAGCTTCTGGGCTCGAGCTCGGACCCACTGAAGATAAGGTTGCATAAGGAGAGAAGTCTTCGGTCCTAGCTCGTGAGGGCCATACCTGTTCACCATGCCCCAGGCTCGTATAAACCTTCGGTGATGCTCATCAACGTCTCCCTTGTAATCAAAGACAATATCTGTAAGAAGTAGCTCATGAGGACCGTCTCTCCGAGCGCGACCAAACTGTCGTAAATCCAAACAAGGACTGTAGGTTATTCCCCCTCTGATTCCAAGCAACGGGACATTAGGGTATCCCCCACATCGATCAATGACAACAATGCTCTCTATAACCTTAGAACTCCAAAGAATGTCTGTATGGGAAAGGGACATTATCCTTTAAGACCAACCTAAACCTTCCTCATTCTACAATACAGACTTGGAGAGGTGCGAAATAAACCACCTCGCCAGCAGTGGCATGCAACACATGAGGGTCCCTCTTCTACACACAATACGAGTGTAAAGGGCATGCAAGATATCACCCAGAAGAGTAGGTACAGGATTGCGAGACAGGAAGATCTTAATCGCCTTCACATCTATGAAGGAATCTGGATTCAGGAAGAGAACCAAACCATAGATAAGGAGAGCCAAGATGTCTTCAAAAGCTTGAAAGTCCAAATTATCCCAGAACAGTTGAGCTTGATCAATCAAAAAGTTGGCTAAGAAACCTTCAACCCCGCTTCGTGTCTCCTAGTTGGATACTACACCAGCCCTTTTTAGATGCAAAGCTGAAGCAATGTCCTCTGGTCTAGGAGTCTCTTCCAAACCTGTGAAAGGCATCTGCTCAAGGATGGATATGCCCAATAAGTGAGAAAACTCTTCCATAGTAGGAACTAGCTGATAATCCGGGAAAGTGAAGCAATGATGCACCGGATTGAAAAACTTGAAAAGCACACTCATCATCTGCTCATCAAACTTTGAGGTAATCAAACTAAGAAGCTGACCATGTCTCCTAATGAATGAAGAAGTATCAGAAACTCTCGAGGCCAAATCTTTGAGTTGAGCATGTATTTGCACAAAGTTAACTCGGATGGTATTTCTGCGCATAGAAGCCATAATCTGCAAAACAGAACAAAGATAAATCCCCTCGGTCTTTGAAATGGTTAGTATAATGAAGTATGCATGCTATGTTATGATGCATGATGTCATGGTAAAACAAGCAGCAGGTATAGTAGATAACAGACACGGTAAAGTCACACAAGAGCCCTTAAGTTTCAGGCTTGCATGGGGTCTAGGTACTACCCTCTTGAAGTTCAGTTGGTTTCAACCTGTCCTAATAATAGTAACCGGGTTCTAGAGGTTCTCAATATCATTGACCATCCTCCATCGGTCATGGTTTCAGCTCACGCAATATTTTCTTGCAGCCGGAACTATCTCGAGAGTATGGTCTCAATGAGTGTAGTATCGAGTATCAACCAGTTCTCATCTTTACACCGAGGCCGGCTATCTCACTACTTCCTATGGCCAAGTTAGTCAATTATAGGTTCTAAGGTCAGTTGATGCTTAACGACACACATAGCAGCCCTGTATTCTCCTCGTTTCTCCACAAGGGATACCGGTACCAACCAATGTGCCACATCAACGTAGCTACTACTTCAACCGTATCGGTCCATGCTGTACAGTTCCCTCACAGTTTATTGCTACTTACCTAAAAGGTGTTCCCCCAGATTCGGGTTAGGATCTATAGTAACTCCCAATACAAAGCCCTCAAAAGTAAAGCAATCAAATCAAACAAGAGAAGCAATTTATGATGAACTATTCCTAAGGTATACCCCACTTATTAATCCTCAGCAGAGTCGCCAGTTCTGTGATACGGTGGATGAACCGGACTGTTTTAGGAAAATGTTGGTTTGCATTTTGCGTTTGTGTTTGCAAAATGTTGCGGTAAGCAAGAGTCGCTACCGACTTTTATTTTATCCAACTGGAAAGGAAAAAAGCACAGAAAAATTCCTTTTTTCGAGATTTTGAGTACGGGGGGTAGATTATAGAAAGGGAAGGTATTAGCACCCTTTCTATCCGTAGTTTTCTACGGGCTCTTAGGTACTTGCTCATCATTTTAAAATTGCTTCCGTGTTTGTGTGTTTTGAAAAGTTTTTGTTTTACCTCGTTTTAACCCTTGCTTCTGTCTTCAAGAGTGTTACGAAGTATTTTTGAAAACTTTGGTTTGAAATAGAGTGTAAGTGTGGAAAAGTTTTTTTTGAGCAAGTACCTACTAGCATCTACCTACTCGAAAAAGAATTCTTATGTTCTCGTTTCCTTTAGACAATGTTATCCTACTATTAGTGAGTAGGTAGCACCGTTGTTGGAATTGTAAGGGTCAATTCGAAAAGGACGTACAATCACTAAAGCAATGTTAGGACGTCTTAGTAATAACCCTAATGTCTTAAGATTATATTCGAGGCAACATTTCCGAGGCAACCATTTCCGAGGCAACATTTCCGAACGAGACTTTTGATCTTTGTTTAGAAAAGAGAGCGACCATTAAAACACCCTATACTTAATGATTGTTTACCGAAGGCAACCTAAGTGAGAGTATACCCTAGGAGTGCGCATGTGCGAGTGATTCAATTTCAAGTTATTATATTTTCACATTTAGGGTTTGCTAACCATTTTAAATTTAACATACATTCTTTTCATGCAACCCTATTACCATACATCTAACAGTTAATTTTTGCGGAAATTAAAATGCGAGAAATAAAGCTACACTATTACAAGGCTTCGGGGAGGGGAATTAATTACATAGCCAAAAACCCGCAAAAACGATAAATAAATGAAAAGTCCTAATTAAACTATTACATCTCATGAGCAGTTACATCAATATTTGCAAAAAGTAAATAAACGCGCGCGATGAATTGAGGATGAGAGAAAATTAGGGTTTTGACCCCGTCTAAACCTAATTAAAAGAAAAAATATTTTTTGGTTGTTTTTAATTATTTTAAGAAAAGAATAAGGTTTTAAATTAAATACAAACCTAATTACTAATTAAATTAAATTTAAGAAAAATGATTGATTGACTTATTTTTATATTTTTGTGATTTTAAGAAAAAGAAAATAAAAATTAAGTTAAACAAATCCTAATTTCCAATTTGTTTTTAATTTATTTACAAAAGAATTAAAGTTACCCTAAAATCAAATTAAACTAATTAAATTAATTTTTGGTAAAAAAACAAAACTTAAATCTAATTTGATGAAAATTGATTTTATAAGTTTTTTGTATAAAAAGAATTAAATTTGTGAGAGAAACAATTAATTAAAAATAATTAAAAGAAAATATAGAAGAAAAAAGAATAAGAACATGGGCCTGGTGATCAGCAATTGGAGGGGGGGTGCCAATAAGCAATTCTGGGCCCAAAAACAAAGGTCCACGTTTGACTATTCTGATTCAGTGTTGCAAGTTGACCAGGCGCATCATGGTCCTTCATGTGATGGCCTTTGGATCCAGATTGTGGGCAATCTGATGGTTGAAAGATGATGGTATATGGTGGTCTTTTGGCCTGTACATGCGCATGATTATACAAGACAAAATATTATGAAATAATATGGGGGACCTGGGATTCGAACCCAGATCATATGGCCTTTTCCACACATCTCCTTACCAACTCTACTAGCGCACTTTATTGTTAATCAAATAACAACTAATCATTATATTAAAAACACAAAATAACCAATGTCCGGTGCGCGAAATTCAAATGGATGAATCAGGGCTCGTCGCGTCTACTTTCTTCTTCCTCTCTCTGTTGCTAAAAGTCTGAGACTTTTACCTACGGACAAAGTTCGTAGCTATAACCCCTGCAGTTTTCAAAATCTCACACAGGTACAATAAATCAAAACTAATGATACAGATCAACTCGCCTTGATCTTGTGAACATCATGGCACCTTTATTTTAGGCCAATTTTACCTGTGCAAGAAAATCCCAAAACGAAACAAGAAACCCTAACAATGGTGGATTTCTGTATAGTTAGCAAAAATGCAATTAATTATTACCATTAGATTGCAAATGCTTCAAGGACTCAGAATATATAAATGATTCATGCTACAAATGCCAAAATAATGATATTGGATTTCAAAAAGGGAGGGATGCTGTGAAGCACTTACCTCGCGTTTCTGGGCACAAAAACGCTTGCTTTTGATTGGTATAAACTCCTTGTACACCCAGGAAACGAGTGAGATGGCTTGGGAGTCTTGAAAATGCCTGGAACTATGAAAACATATCACCACTTTTTCTTGATTTTTTGAAGTTTGTTCTTCACTCTACACGCCTCCAATCCTTGTCCTTTTGATCTGAATTTGTCCAATATATATCATTGAGTGAATTAGGTTTACAAATGTGCATCCAATCTTTGTAATTATGAAGATTTGATCCTTGATTCACACTTATATCCAATCTTTCCAAAACAAGAGAAAATCAATCTTTTTGTGTACAAACATGCCTTGCACAATTTGATTCCCTTGCTAGCTGTATAAGAGACCTGAAATATGCACCAAATCTCAAGGTTTAAATGATTTTGATATTTCCATGATTTTATTTTGATTTAATTTGATTTAATTGAAATAAAAATAAAAATAAATGGCAAAAATAAAATAAAGGCAAGTGGGAAGGATCATGGGTCGTGGACCATGTTACAAACTCAATACAAGCACAAAAAGTTGGGCCCATTTGACAAAAATTGCAATTTGAGGCACTTTTGACTTTTGGCAATTTTGCAAAAAAGGTCAACTTCACCCATGTATAACTTTTTCAATTTTGACTCTATGAAGGTGTTGTGGACTTTTTAGAAAGCTTGATATGTCCTCTAAGCAACATTTTTGGTCTCATCTCAATTGAGTCTTCCATGTTCATGTATGAAGCTTTGACAAAAAGGTGTTTTTGTTGACTTTTCAAAATGACCTATAATGTCCAAATTCATAACTTCTTGTGAGTGTATACTTTGAACTTGGGAGATGAAGATGGATTGTAGGTAATTTCATCCTATTCAAAATGAGCTTTGGATGGGTCATTCTTAATAAAGTATGAGAAAGTTATGCTTGGTCAAAGTTGAGTTGACTTTTCCTCCAAAACCCTAATTTAGTAACTTTTGGATTTTGATGAATTGTGAGCAATCCTTGAGGAATCATGATCAACCATTGATCAAATGATGAATAATACTTCAAAATGAGAATGTTGACCAAAAATCTTGAAGTTTGACTGTATGTGGGCCACAATCGACTTTTGCCCTAGCACAATCGATTTTCAGGCCTTTGAGCAATTGACTGAGCAAACTTTCTCTGCAACGCTTGAAACTTGACATGAATGATCTTGAAAACATATTAGGACAATAGTGAGAATTTGGGATCCCTTGGACTCAAGTATCTTGATGCAAACTGAAACCCTAATTTGAGGTAGACTGCCTTAGGAGAGAGTTTGTCTAGTCAACCTTTGGACTTCCTTGAGCAATTTGAGGACCTCACTTGAAATGTATTGAGAAATATGGGAGGGCAAATTTTGGGGTACAACACGAACCAAAAGAGATATTTTTCTTCAATGTGGAGCTCATGAACCAAAATGAGACTTCCCAAAATCCCCTAATACAAGCAAGAGCTTTTACTTTAGCTCATAACCAAAATATTAATTTCCTATGGTATAATTAATTACACAAGAGAAAATATACTATTGTTAAATTTACAACTTTTCCCTCATCCAGAACAAATATACTCACTTAGACTCAAGAGCACTCTCGAAGCACTATGGCTATACACGAGAAAAATGAAGATTTAGAGAGATGATAAGAGATATAAAATGAGAAGTTTTTCTCGTTTTCTGCATGTGAACAGTGATTGAGAAGCTCCCTATTTATAGACCAAAGCGTGGGATAAATTTGGAAATAATCCATGGATAAAATGAATACTCTAATCGATTAGGCTAAACAATTATGCAACCAAAATAATTAATTGTTAAGACTCAAAGTGGAAGGTCTTGATATAGAGTCATTACCAATCATTATGATAATGTCCCAATTTATTTTAGACACGACCAAGCATGATCTAATCGATTAGACTCATGGTATAATTTATTATATATTTAGAGAAAGTCCCTAAATGAATTAGACATTCCTCTTATAGATTGGTTAGGCCTAAATTTTTTTTTTGTGATTTAATTAAAAAAAGAGAGGCTTATCAATAGATTTTTTAGTGTGTGTGATTTATTCATACATTTTTCAGAAACATCGTCATGTCTTTAAAGACACTAGTCACTCATACGAACACAACCAAGTGAGCTTTCACACTTCATTTCTTTCATAGTCTTAAGGTTTAATTCTTGGCATCTTTATCTTTGAATTTATAATCATAAAAGAGATTTGAATGTTATTAATGAGTATTTAGATATTTTCATGTTGAATACCATATTTTGAGATTTGAGAGGTTAATGCATTAGTGATTCTTAAAACCTTGAAATCAAAGTCTTCACTTGAAAGTCGTCAGACTAGAATGTTGACTTTAAATACGTGTATTTAACTTGATTCAGGAGGATATCTTGATCAAACATCTAGTTAATATTTGAACATTTGATATATATTTAATCATTGCTTGACTTCAAGTGTTTTCATCATGAAAACCAAGTAGCTACTAGTTGACTTGCAACTTTTCTATCCATAAGCTTAACCATCTTGGATTACTTTATTATACCTATAAGCACATAGATCCATATCCTCTTCCTTTTTTATGATTACAACGCATCTCCCAGGGAGGTGATAAAAGAGAAACAAAAAGATAAAGTTTTGAGTGGTTAAACTCCCCCTCACATGATTAGAGAGTATACTATACTACCTGTGAGAGTATAATTCTCCCCCTTTAACATAATACAAAAAGCGAGAAAATATGCTAGAAAGTATTTGTAAATATTAAATAACATAGTTCACATAGGACACACATATTTAAAGGGAGAACATTGGTTGAATATCATTTCAAAACCAACAAGGGAAAGGGTCAGGAATTATGATGATTCTAGAAAGCAGAATAAATGCAGAAAATTAAACACACTTAATTGCTTAAACTAAAACACGTAAGTGATACTATTCATTTCCATGAATGCGATCAAATCTTGAGGTGTTTCTCTTGACAATATCCATGTACTTTTCCAAGTTCTGAATGTTTAGAGTGTTTTGTTGAGATATTTCCAGAAGTGTCTTGAGGATTATATCATTTGTTGCAGTTGGTTGGCTACATATTTGTCTTCATCCGTTTATTTGTTCCTTAGTATTCCTCGAAATATATGAACCCTCATGCTACTGAGAAAGGAGTAGTTGATCTTGGAGTGAATATGATCCATTTATTCTCCCATTATCTCAACTCCAGTAATAAATGATATCTTGGTGATTAAAGCTTCATTTGGTAACATTGATGTTCAAATTTGCTTATAGTAGATCATCTAAAGAAGCATGTCGTCAACCAAATTTGTTTGAAAATTTTGGGTTAGTAACCATAAAGGGAACAAATCCTCTCTAATGACTACTCCAATATTATTTTTCCTTAGGAAGAGTATCCTTGTGATCAAATAGTGTACCACACGAATCTTGGTGTTTAAGTAGCTTGATTTAATAAGAAGCTTCCTATATTCCATGGGATTCGTGACAAAAGAGATGATAATAGTGGAAAGTTTGATTTTTGAACTTTATTGGCCCATCATAAGTATATGATACACCATAGAAGGAAAGTTAAAACATTTTTCCAAACTAATCTATATGAATGTTAATCTATTTTCCTTTTACAAGTATGTTAATTGATAGATCTTCAAACTTAAGGTTGGTGTATAACTCTCTTTCAAGATTCAGAAACACTCGATTCGATATTTTTATGAATAATTCCAGAAGCTACCCTTGGCAAATGTTCACATATAAATTAAAGTTATTAAGAAAATTTTATTCCATAACAATAAGTCTTAGTACCCTACGGTTGGACATTCCCCTCCTTTTTTGACTTCTCGAGGATGTACCTTCCAAGAACAATATTCTTGAAGAAGAACTTCTAAATGGGAGGCTTTTTGTTGGAGTTATAGACGATGATACTTATGGCATATAGTAAGACTCACAGAAGAATAAGAAATAAGAAATGGAGAGAAAAGGATGATGCAAAAAAGGGGAATAAAATTACCTTTTTATAATATTTCTTCTGAGTGTTTGGGCGTGTAAAAGATCTACAAAATCCTTGAAGATTTGGCCCATAAAATGTTAGAGCAAAAAATTTTCAAAGCAGTCCTTCTAATCGATTATTTGTGAGGCCTAATCATTTATTTAGTGATGATTTTGAAGATTTTGTACGTCCTCCATAAATGCTCTAATTTGATTTGCTTGGAGCCGAAGATACAATCTGATTTCATCTGAAATATGAAATACACAAACATCTAATTATTAGGATAATCGATTATTTACCTTGGTTTTATCCTCCTTGGTATTTTTGGGCCATGGTTTAAGATTCAGCTTTGGCATACTGCTTTTGGCACTGTTTTTCATCCAGGTTACCTCTTTTTCAAAAAAAATGCTAAGAATTTAAACACTTCATTAGAAAACAATAAAACAGTTATTTAAAGGGTTAATTAGATATTTGTGATTTTCCAATCTCTAAAAAGTGAACAATTTTATTCCCAAGTGAACTTGAGAATAACTCCCCCTTTTGAGGGAACGACAAAACACTGTCGTAAATAATTTTCTATAAGTTGTTTTATAAGAGAGTTGGTTTAAAAAACGAGACTAATAATTCCATTAAAAACTTATCATCTCAAATTATTAATATTTTATATGATCATTATAAACATTGAGAAGCATCTTCAATAAGTGTGTTGTTCACGTCTGTTGAAATACACCATCAACAAACATACTAGGATCATAAGCATCAATATCATCAACCTCTATCAAGAAAATCTTGTATACTCAAGGGTATACATCATGCGTTGCATAACTTCATTTTATACACACGAATGCGTCATTTAAAGCTGCAAATTATCCCTATAACACAAATCAGGTTTTAACCTTTGGTACCCAAATATTTTTGGGTCCTTGTGCCTTAGTAGTTTTAAGAGGTATAGGGTTACTAACTTTATATGGAACCATGTTTTGAAGGTTATTATTCAAGGTATCTCTATTAAAGATTAACATGCTTTTGATGATGCAACAAGCCCTTGATGATAACAACTAAAGTCAAGCATAAAGCAGTTAAAGATGCAACCATATCAATAGGGTTTGGTTAATCTGTTTCTCTAATGAAGGAATATAAATGGAATATAACCCAAGCCTTGTCTCAAATTAAATATCAAGCAAGTGTATACAAAAAGTGAAGCATCTGACAAGACTTGAAGTGTGTGTGAAAGCTTGCTCTGATGCGTTAGAGTGAATAACATTGTAAAAGCATAAGGGATTTCTCATAAATTTATACGACTAACCATACACATACTAAAACATCTTTTTAAACTTGTTTTTATCAAGAAAATATTTTTTTAAATGTCTTGAAGTGATGCCAGATGATTTGGGAGCTACTGGAAAAGCTCTGGGTAGGTTTTTGGTCTAGCCAATTGATTGGCACTTCACCCAATTCTTTTTTTATTCCAACCTATAGCCTATAAATAGAGGTATCTTCCCACATATTTTCACATTCATAAACATAAGCTTTCATTCCTCACTCTTCACTCTTTTTCTCTAAAATATTTATATTTACTCTCCCTCACTAAAATTTAGTCGTAGCACTTTCGAGAAAGTTGTTTATCAAGTGAGGAATTTGTATTTCTCGAAGGGTAGATTAGTAAATTCACCAAGGATGTTTATTTTTAACCTTAATTTATAGAATTGTCCATTTACAGATTATTTATTTGTGTTTGAAGCTAAACTCGTTATAATCTTAGTTTTGAGGATTTAGTTACTAAGTCATCTATTCGGTTCGAAGGCTCGGCCTATTCAAAAGTATTCATTCGATTCGAGATCATCCTCTAGTTAAAGTATCATATTGGTTTATGGTTATACTGTGTAAAACCTCATTTTGGTTCAAGCTCGGCCTGGTGTTAAAAGCTTGCTACAACTCGAAATCAGCCCGATATAAATCTCCTTGTTTTGTGATTTCAACATAGTATTAAAACTTCACCAAAATTCAATATCGTCTCGTGTACAATCTTGGTTTTAAGGTTGGAAACTAACTCCTCCATGTTTCTTATGGAAAGAAGAATACTTGCTTCAATTCATCATTTTTAAGGAAGACTTGTCGCTTCTCACCGTGTTTGCAATTTGATTGAATTCAACCACAAACTTCATTTTTCCTGTATAAAGAGGTTTAAGAGTTCAACCTACTAAAAGCTCTTAAGTTTATTGGATACTCTCAAGAAAAAAAACATTGGGAGTGGATTATGTCTTTTTCTTTTGACTGAACCTTTATAACTTTGGTGTTTTATTTCTATCCCTTAACTCTTTAATCCCTACATTTTATTTTCTGTTGCTAATTTATAAAACATTTTCCAAAGTTAACTCTAAAACTTTTTCAAAATCAAATTTTCTGAAACACACAATTCACCCCCTCTTGTATGTGAAATCACATGTCCAACACTTTAGACATTCTTAGCTTATCATAAAAAAATAACTCTAGGTAGCCAATCGTATCCCCATAAAAGCATTTATAAATAATGAGATTCAATTTATTCCTATTAAAACCTTTACTATAAGATCTATTAGATTTAAACCCAAATTCAGTTTTATTCAAGGAAGTTCTTTGATTTGATAAAATCAAATCTATTTTTTCTTTCCCCTTAGTAAATTTATTTAGAGTTTTATGTAGATCTCTCACTTCCTTTTTCCCTGTGATACTATTATCATATTTACTAGCTTAGTTTCTAATATTAATAATTTTATATCTTAGCATTTCATTTAGATTTTCTAGGAACTCAATGTATTCTTTAAGATCTAAGTTAGAATTTTCAATCATATCATGTTACTAAATTAACTTAACATTTCATTTAAATAATTTCTTGTATGATAAAGTTGTCACCTAACAACCATCTTCTTTGTGAGAATCTTTCAAGAAAACTTTTATCTTCTTTGTTGGAAGAAGATTCTCCAAACATTCTACAAGTGGTTAATTCTTTTAGATATCTCATTGATGTCGAGTTTTTGAAAATATCGTTCGTTGAGACTTCTTTTTCATTTCTTGTTTTGAAGATTCCACTAGATGAAAATTCTAATTCTTCATATTCACTTTTTGATGAAGTTTGTCCATTTGACATTGAATCTTCCAAGGATCATACATTCACCGATATTATTCTTTCAAATGAGATTATTGTACTTAATTCTTCTTCTTTTTCTTAAAAGGAGTTCTTTGATGAATTTACTAGATATTCTTCTAGGTTTTAGTTCATCACCTCATATTTTGACAATTGAATTAACTCATTGTGTTTCTTGGTGATTTCTTCCTTCTTGGATTTTGTTGAAACTTATAAACATTTCCATCTTTCGACTTAAGAATTCGATCAAATTTCTGATTCTAATTCTTAATTCTTGATATTTGTTAGAGACGAAAGTTCTAACAATATTCCAAACTTTACAAAGTTAGAATACCATATGTTAAATAACTTTCAAATTTATATGGTGTTTTAACTTCCTCCCATTGTGTGCCCATTCTATCTTGTTTGATACTTGTAGATACTTCATAGATTGTGACACCCTAAACCCCAATAAAAACATTTCTTTATAATATAACATACTTTGCAAAATAAGTAATTATAAAATCAAAAGGGTATCACATTAACATAAATAACCTGGAAATTTCTCATAAATGAGTACTTTGATCAAAACATAACGTCAACATAATAATTCCAAAATATGAATCTCGACCCCAATGTCACAATATTAGATTCTTATTACAATTTAAACCTACTAGCCGACTTATGGTTCAACAAAACACAAGCATAAATGAAAACTAATGAAATGACCTTCTACGTCATCTTCTATAAGGTATTGCAAAACTAATGAATTAGCCTTCTCGACTTGAGAAAACTCTGCATATAGATTCACATTGGAAAACATAGAAACAAAAGGGTGAGAATGCGTTCTATAATATTTATAGTATAATAACAATAAAGGGAAACATAATCACAACATGTCATATTTACACAATCCATATCACATTACAAAGAATAATACAACATTACACAGTATGCACATAAATACTTATGAAATGCATTTATCTCCTACTCCAACACATGTGGTACCATCATTAAACTCATAGCTTATTTGCCTGAGTTATAATAGTTTAGGAAGATAAATGAGCTACGTCCCGCACTGCAACACTCTCTAAGACGTTTGTAAGCATGTAATGTCTAGAAGTACATGCGATCTATGTATGCACTATAACACCCTTCACCAAACATTACTTCTAGGAGTCCATGTGAGCTACTCCCATACTATGACACTCTCCTAGACTTTCGTAGATATGCAATTCCTAGAAGTACATGCGAGCTATGTCGTACTACACACTTTCGTAAGACGATACCTACTTTGATATATATGACGCATGATGGAAAAACAAACGTGAATTCCATCTAACCCTCCAAACCATATTGAACACATTAACCTTGATTACCACGTTAGGGAGTTCCGTAAGTTTTTTACCATACATTCACTGCCATATTATGGCTTCACATTGGTTCTATCAAACCATGAATAAATATCTCCATATTAGGGCTTCAAAAATATTTTACCAAACGCTGGACTCACGTCTTAAGGGTATTCTCACAATTCATTCATCATTCACAACTTAATTCATAACAAACATCTCATCAAAACATCGGACCTGTGACCTAAAACATACACGACGTTACATAAATATTTATTATTCACAACATTGTTAATACATATAATTATGATGAAACATTTACCATAATATAGGCCAATGCGTTATCTTTCTAATGCATATAAATGCACCTCGATTTGAGTTCCTAAACTCAATTTATGAATTTTTGAAAAGTTCCAAGCATGTAGTCAGTTACACAATTCATGTAACCGATTACATGACCATTATGTTTGGTATTTTTGAAATCTAGAAGGGATGTAACCGGTTACACATAGACTTTAACCGGTTATAGGTGCGTTTTATTTTATAAATTTGACTATTTACAAGGGTCGTAACAGGTTACAGACAGGGTGTAGTCGATTACACCCTGCTTACTTTTGAACTTTTAAAGTTATAACCACACCAAAATTCAATTGAAACTCAAGAATCAAGATACACACAAAACCACAGAATATTATACAATATTTCATCATCTAAGTAACACTTTAACATCACCGGTTCATCGCAATACATCATCATTTAATCAACACATTATAATAACATTGAAACAATTGATTCATAGGAAAATCACATTAAAATTCCTTAATTTAACTAAACTATTGAAAATGAGAGAGATATTCATAACCTAGGGTCTATTATTCATCATCTCATAGGAAATTCACATGGAAATTCATACAATTCGGGGTTCAAGGGAAAACCCCACTATCCTAAATGCCAAATCACCAAAGTTATAGAGCAATCTTCACCCCATATCGTACCTTATTAGTGCCAAATTCTTAGTGAATTAGACTTTCTTTTAGTGTTTTGGAGAAGAAGAAGAGACTTTTGAGTGTTAGGGAATTTGCTTTCAAAAGAACATATATTACCTTTTTCTCTCTAATTTTCTCTTTTTATTCTATAATTAAAATTCCAATGATTAATCTCTTTCATTCCTCTTAATGAAATTTTTATTTTTATTTCTTTGACTTTCCCCGCTAATTTCATTCTTTCCAACTTCCTCCTTCGACTAACTCTACCTAATTCTATTTTTTTCTAATTAATTCTCATTATTCATATCCTTTATATTATCAATGATATTAACACTTATAATAATGAAATCATAACACTTTTCTAATTAATTCTCATAATTCATATCCTTGGTATTAACAATAATATTAACACTTAAAATAATGAAATCATAACACAAAAAATTAGATTATAATAAAAATAAAATTTTAATAAAAAAAGACCGCGGGTCCGAGGCGGGCCGACAGTGGCGGTCTACGAACTTGTCCTTACGATTTCAATTTTCTTTAGTTTTCGTGCCAGATGTCTCATTTTTTTGTGTTTCAAAACTTTTATGTTTGTTTCACTGATCCTTAAGATTTTGGGGTTATGCTATTTAGGATTGCATTAAGTCTTATATGTTTTGACAATTAGGAAAATGTAACCTTGTTGATTAAAACAAGACAATTTTACACTAAGTAAGGGTTCAGGCAACCCTAAGGGTAAACTTACAGGGGCCTAGTGAGTAGGTTTAAGAAAATTTTGAATATTGATGGTTAAGGTTTAAGGCGTACCTTTTTTTTAGCCTTATCAAGTAGTGTTGATATGTTTAGGTTCATAATAACCACTGTTATCCATGTCAGGCAGCGTTGACATATTTAGGTTCACAAGAACCAGTTAGAGTTATCAGGCAATGTTTATATGTTTAGGTTCAAAAGAACTAGTGTTAGCCTTAACAGGCAGTGTTAATGTTGGCATAGGAGGTTTGGATAGAGACTTACATTTATTTGTAACATCATGAATCATGTATATATGAGTAAGCTTAGGACTTCGGTCCAGTGTTTAGGACTTCAGTCCAGTATTTAGGATCACTAAATAACATACCTTTGATATCCAGTGATTAGTACCACATGCATGGGAGTAGAGGAGATGGGTATTGCATAATTAATTGTGAGTGCTCCTTCCTATTAGAGATGTTTTATATGATGTCAAAACTAGTACATGTTAGCATTTATGTATATTGGACAATATCATATTAGTATAAATGTGCATATTAGTATTAGGGAACTTAGAAATGGTTTAGAAAAAGCTTTCATGCATTAAAACAGGTTTTTATGTGAAAATATGTTCATGTGTCGACACATACATGTTGTGAATCGACACATGTAATGCATTTTTTAAGGTTGTAGCCTCTGTAACTCATGTGTCGACACATACAACATTTCAGGTTGACACATAGAAGTAAAATTCTTCTATGAGCCGACACATACAATTTTCGTGTCGGCACATGTAACTTAATTTTAAAGCCTGTAGTCTCTGTAATACATGTGATGACACACTGACCTATACAGGTTGGCTCATGCTTCAAATGTGTCGACATATGAACTATAGATATCGTCAAATGCATTAAAAATACTGAAAATTTGCATTTTCTTTAAACTTTTTGCATTCTTTTTTGCGTCCAACTTGCACCCATATATACCTCATACACGCATCATGAAAAAGATGATGAAACCATAAACATACAAATATTTCACTTCATTTTCAAGTTTTATACAGTATGTGTCGACACATGTGTTGAGTTTGTCGACACATGACATGTGCAAGTCGACACATGTGTCAAACAGGTCGGCTCATAACTCATTTCGGGCCATCCTTTCTCATTCCTCATTTTATATTCATTCATGCATTCATATCCAAACATTTTCATCTCCAATTGGGTCTTGATACATTCATCCATTATTAACTCCTCCTCTATAGATCTTAATCTCCTCCACCATTACTCATTCTCGTCTCCATTTTACAACATATCAGTATACCTCTTCATTCCATCTTTTCAAAATTTTCCACTTTTATAAAACCATTACTTTCACATCTTTCAAACCCTTACCATCATATTCGAGTGAAGTTGGAGGATATACATAAGAATGCGTTCAGAACCTGTTATGGTCATTATGAGTATTCAGTTATGCCTTACACTGTTTCTAATGCACCCGGAGTATTCATGGCGTATATGAATAGTATTTTCAGTGCTACTTGGATCAGTTTGTCAAGGTGTTTATAAATTATATCCTAGTATACTCTTAGTTAATCAAAGAGAATGAAAAACATATAAGAGTTGTGTTACAAACTTTAAAGGATAATAAGTTATATGTCAAGCTATCCAAGTGTGAATTTTTGCTAATAGAAGTAATTTTCCTTGGGTATGTGATCTCTAGTGGTGGTAAGCAGTGGATCCGTCTAAAGTAGATGCAGTGTTGCAGTGGGAAACACCTAAGTTGGTTACTGAGTTAAGGATTTTCCTGGGTTTGGTTGGTTATTATAGGAAGTTCATTAAATAATTTTCAAAGTTGGCTTTGCCTTTGACCTAATTGACCCAAAAGGGACAAGCTTATGTTTTGGATGTTTCGTCCGAAGAAAATTTCCAAGAGCTAAAAAGGAAGTTGATGTCAACACCAGTCTTGATTTTACCATACCCGAGTGGATATTGTTTTGTATATTGTGATGCATCCAATATGGGTTTAGGTGGCATGCTTATGTAGAAGAGTCAAGTTGTAGCTTATGCTTCTAGACAACTCATGACTCATAAAAGGAATTATCCTACCAATTATTTGGAATTAGAAGTTGTGGTTTTAGTACTTAAGATTCGGAGAAATTATTTTTATGGTTCGAGATTCTAGGTTTTCAGTGACCATAAGATTCTGAAGTATCTGTTTGATCAGTAGCAGTTAAGAATGAGGCAGAGAAGATGTTTAGAGATTTTGAAGGATTATGGATTTGACTTGAATTACTACCCAGGTAAAGCTAACATGGTAGCTGACACATTAAGTAGGAATTCTTTGCATATGTCGACGCTAACAGTTAGAGAGTTGGATATGATTGAGAAATTTAGAGATCTAAGATTTGTGTGGGAAAGTCACGCTAATAAGCTTGAAGTTGGGTATGTTAAAGTTACTAGCAACGTGCTAGAAGAAATCAAGGAAGGTCAGAAGTTGGATTTGAGACTCATTGACCAATTGGTATTGGTTAATAAAGGGAAATGAATTGACTTCAATGTTGATGAGCAATTTGAATATTCATTAAGTTTGGGACAAAGTTCGTGTACTAGATGTATCAGAGCTTAAAAAGAGAATTTTGGAAGAAGGTCACATGATACATTTGAATATTCATACAGGAACCACAAATATGTATCAAGACCTTAAGAGGATGTTTTGGTGTCTAGGTATGAAGAAAGACATTGCATAATTTATGTACTCTTGCTTGATCTGTCAGAAATTGAAGATCGAACATTAGAACCCGTCTTGATTGATGCAATCTTTGAGTATTCCTAAGTGGAAGTGTTATAATATCTTCATGTTTTTTGTAGTGGTCTTGCCTAAGACAATTAAAAGGAATGATTCAATTTGATTTGTAGTGGATAAGTTGACGAAGGCATCTCATTTTATTCTGATAAAGATCACTTACCCATTGCAGAAGCTAGCCGAGATCTATATAGGTGAGATAGTAAGGTTACATGGAATTCCCTCTAGGATTGTTTCAAATATATATCTGAGGTTCACGTCAAGGTTTTAGGATAGTTTGTAGGCACCCATGGGAACCAAGATGAAATTGAGCTCTTCTTACAATCTACAGATGGATGATCAGACAAAAAGAACTATCCAATCCTAGGAAGATCTGTTAAGAGCTTGTGTTCTAGAGCAAAGAGGTAGTTAGGATAAATATTTTACTCTCATTGAGTTTACCTACAAGAAAAATTTCCATTCTAGTATCAGAATGACATCGTTTTAATCCTTGTATAGAAGGAGGTGTAGGACACTGAAACCACCAGCAGAAAACACAGAGCCGCCACCGAACTTTATTTATCCCGGAGGAAGGGGAAATATCGATAAAACCACAAGGGAATGGATAAGATGGTCTTGCGACCAAGAGAAAGGGTAAGGGAGTCGGTTATGCGAGGGGAAGGTATTAGCACCCCTCACATCCGTTGTACTCAACGGGATCCATTTTGTTTGTTTGTCTTAAAGGGTGTGTTTATCTACAACTATGCTTGCTAAAAGGGAAATGGATGGTTTTTGATTATTGCGTTCGTGAGGGTTTCACGACCCTTTGCCTACGTATCCAATGAAGGAATCAGAACACCGTAGTTCCTCTTAGAAAATGGTTGGTTTGTTTTTGTTTTTTAGTGGGCGACGTTAACGCACGCGTTCTAGCAATAGACACAGCCGATATCGCGGTAGAACGGAGATAACATGCCCTTGGGGGAGTTTTTATTGGTTGAGTGTTTTTGCGAGTTTTAGAATGAATTCAAGTAATGATTAAAAGAGTGTTTTTAGATTTTTGATTTGTGAATGAGAAGTTTTAATTACAAAAGGAAGGGGTTAAGAGGGAGACTAGAAACCTAATTATTTGTTATATATAAGGGTGGACCTAATATTGAGTGTAAAAGGGGAATTATATCCTAAATGTTATGCAATTGGTTTCATCCTAAAGTCTAATTCAATACGAAATGATCAAAAGAAAATTAATGGTTTCCTAGAATCACTTAAGGGAACAGGTTATCGAACAATAAAACAAAACAAAGATAACAGAAATACAAAACTAATATTTTTATGTGATTTTTATTAAGTAAAGAAAATATGACTAAGCAAAATAACAAAAAAAATAATTAACTAAGCTAAAAAGAATTAAAATAAATTTAAAAGGTTATTAACTTGATTTTAAGGCTAAACTATATAGTTATAAAACTAAGAAAATTAAAGAAAGAAAATTAAACTAATTAAAAAAGGTTAAACTAAATAAATAAATGATTAAATAGATGAAAGAAACAAATTAAATTAAACGGATTGTTGGTGCAATGGGTTTCGACAGGTTTGAAGTTTTGTACAGGCTAAGGGGTTTCGACAGGTTTGAAGTTTTGTACAGGCTAAGGGGTTTCGACAGGTTCGAAGTTTTGTACAGGCTGAGGGGTTTCGACAAGTTCGAAGTTTTGTACAGGCTGAGGGGTTTCGACAGGTTCGAAGTTTTGTACAGGCTAAGGGGTTTCGATAGGTTCGAAGTTTTGTACAGGCTGAGGGGTTTCGACAGGTTTGAAGTTTTGTACTGGTTAAGGGGTTTTGACAGGTTCTACGTTTTGTACAGGCTGAGGGGTTTCGACAGGTTTGAAGTTTTTTACAAGTTAAGGGATTTCGACAGTCAGTTAGGTTTTTTACAGGTTGGGGTTTCGACAGGTTTGAAGTTTTGTACAGGATAAGTGATTTCGACAGTCAGTTAGGTTCGAGAGGATATGGATTTGGTGAGGGTTTTTTAAGTGGGTTTCTTGTATGTTTCTGTAAAATTTTGTGTGATTTTTCTGGTTTCTAAATGAGTTTTTTTTTTCTCTGTGAACTTTATATGGATTTCTAGCACTTTATGTTTTAGTTGGTTCAACCATTATTTCAGCCCTGATTTCATGATTATCTCATTGCAAGCTTGGAAAAAAAACAGATACTACATAAATGGTAAAGATCTTACCTGCAACTGCCTTGAAGATGCCAAATAGAAAACCAGATATGAGATTCCAATCAGGTATGATGGTAGACCCGTGCTTGATGCTGATCTTCCTTCTTTATATTTTATTATGCTCTTCTTCTGCTTTTGTGTTTTTTGTGTGTATATGTTGATGTTGTTGTTGCTTCTTTGTTGCATTTTGAATATTGCATAAACAGAGAGATGTAAAAGTGTTGTTGTGTATGGTGATGGTACTCTTACAGTTGAAATATAAAGGATGAGATGATGGGTTTGTGGCCTTGGAGGAAGTTCAGCGAAAGTTTTTCACAGAGATTTTTTACAGTGTTTCTTATGAGTTTTCCTCTTTGTTCTTTTATGTGTTTTTTACTGATGTCTTCTCCCTTTTTCTTTTCTTTGATACCACTGTTATATAGAGGAGGAGGATGAAAAAAAGAGAGGGAAAATGAGTTGAAACTTGGATCAGAACAAACCAAAGCTATAACTCTGTTATTTTGCTTTATCAAACACAGTTTGTATTTATTCTAATTTTGTGTAATCTCTGGACTGTTATGATGCAGGTTTTTCTATTTTGTTTTGGCATCTTACAGCAGGCATTGGAGCAGCAACAACAGGTTTTTGGAGTGTTGTACTTGGCTATTTTGGACTAAAGTACCTTTTATTGAAAAAAAAGGGTACATAGTTTTTTTTGCCAATTTATCCAAGAATGGTATTATCCAATGAATAAACCTTCGAACCCTTAGGAAATGTATCACAAACTTGTGCAAGCCTCTGATTATGTAAATATTTGGAAGCAGCATAGCATTGAAAATGAGATTTGGTCTTGAGTCGAATGCAAGAAAGAGATCGAAACACACTTGTTCGAAGGAAGCCCCTCCCTCAGTCGAAGCTTGTGTCGAAGAAAACATACTGCCAAATCGAAAGCTCGTGCTCGAAGGAAGCATATTTCCCAATCGAAATCTCATGCTCGAAGGAAGCATATTGCCCAATCGAAAGCTCATGCTCGAAGGAAGCATATTGCCCAATTGAAAGCTCATGCTCGAAGGAAGCATATTGCCCAATCGAAGCATGTGGATTGAAACAAACATAAAGGGAGTCATTGCCTTTTTTATTTTTAGCATGAGGGAAGTTCCTGGCTTCTGAATTGAAGGGCGCTTTTTTCAAGGGAAGCAAGAACTTAGTCAAATATTGTATGAAGATACCCCTTGGCTCAAACGAAACTTGTATGAAGCAAAGTATGCAAGAGGCCCTTGGTGCAAGTGGATCGAAGGATGCATAGAGATGGTTACTTTGTCCCATCGAAACTTGTCCAAACGAAGCAAGCATGCAGACAGCAAACTTGTCCAGTCGAAGCAGGCTTGTAGGCAGTAAACTTGTCCAGTCGAAGCAGGCTTGTAGGCAGTAAACTTGTCCAGGTCGAAGTAGGCTTGTAGGCAGTAAACTTGTCCAGTCGAAGGCTTGTATGAAGAGATATTTTATTTATGGATGCTAGCATGAAGGGAAGCCATTGACTTGTGCATTGAAGGCAAGCACAGAGGAAGCCATTTCCTTGTGGGTCAAAAGCAAGCAGGCATAAAGGATGTACTTCTTGTGAATCGAAACAAAGCATGCAGGAGGCTACAACTTTTGTGAATCAAAGAAAGCAAGCCAGAGGACATTGCTTAAACAAAGCTTGCATGAAGAGCCATTATCCAATCGAAGCTTGCATGCAGGAAGCCATAGCTTGGTCGAAGTTTTCATGTAGGAGGTTGCTGCTTGGTGAATCAAAACAAACTTGCAGGAGGCCATTGTTATCTGAATTGAAGCTAGTTGTTTCAAAGGGAAACATTTCCCAGTCGAAGCTAGCAGGGAAGAAGGAGTTAAGTCGAAGCTAGCATGAAAGAAGGAGTTCAATCGAAGCTAGCATGAAGGGAACCCCTGCTTTGTGAATAAAAGAAAACCTGTAGGAAGTCGTTGCCTTCTGAATCAAAGAAAGTTAGTAGAAGGTCAATGCTTTATGAATTGGAGAAAAAACAAATGAAGGAAATAATTTCTTAATCGAAGCTTATGGATCAGAGCTTGCTCTAAGGAAGCCAGATGCTCAATCGAATCCCCTGAATCCAACTTGCTCGAAGAAAGCCATATGCTCAATTGAAACCTCGAAATTCAGCTTGATCGAAGGAAGCCATACGCTCAATCGAAGCCCCTAAATCCAGCTTGCTCGAAGGAAGCCAGATGCTCAATCGAAACCTCTAAATCGAAGCAAACTTGCTCTTCTTCAATTTTGTCAAAAAAACAAATTTATATGCTTTGCTCTTTCAATAGTTTCCTCTTTGACTTGATGCTTGAAAATCCAATATGATCCAATTGTACTTGTGCAGACTTAAACCCTGAGAATTCTTGTGAGAAAGGCCTAATGCCCTGAGCTTTGAACCATCCTCGAGGCAGGCGACAGAAACATCTTCACATAAGCCAAAAACTCGAAACCCTAGCATCTTGACCAGCACACATAGGGAAATAAACCCTAATCCAGGCTCTGATAAAATTGAGCAAGAACCAACCTTGTAACATGATGACAAAATTCGTTCCACGATCCACTAATCGAGAACCAGATGCGCTTCCTTTTTACCTGATAAGAAAACCTCAAAACAAGATTAGACAAAAAGAGGGCGCAGCCCTAATACTTCAAACCAAAGCGCCTGATCCCATGAGATTTGGGATATGCAAATGACTGAATGATAAAATGATGCAAATGGAATGCAAAGTTTGAAGCCAGACAAGAATAAAGAGATAGGGAAAATTTGGGGTACGACAACTGCCCCTATTTAATCGTCTTAAACCTAAATGTGAGATTGGCGTCATCCTTTCGGAAGTTCAAGGTGGAAGATGATTAAATACCAGGACCCAAAATTTGCCCTGGAGATATGGTGTGAGTGTTATTCACTGGTGTGAATGTCTGCTTGGGGAAAGACAAACTGGTCTTCTGGTGGAATGGTCATGATGGATAAAACATGGTTGAAAAAGGGTAGCTCGTACTGGGGTAACGGTGCCAATACAAGGTTTTTTTTTTTAGGGAATGAGTGGTAAAGCGACTGAAAGGATATGGTTGACGATGTCGTGATGACTGAATGTAGAATTACTTGACAAAATGATAACTTAAATGCAATGAGTAGAACTCGATGACGACAGAGGATCTATCAAGCGGTATTTCACGACTCAAAAAGAAAGGTAAAGACAACGGGTAAAGATAGACGTACGATCTATGACCCAAGAGAAAGGTAAAGTGAGGGTAAGACCTACGGGCGACCTACGACCCTAAAATAGATAACGTGAGGGTAAGACCTACGAGCGACCTACGACCCTATGAAAGATAACATGAGGGTAAGTCCAACGAGCGAACTACGACCCTATGAAAGATAACGTGAGGGTAAGACCTACGAGCGACCTACGACCCTAGCAAAAATAACGTGAGAGTAAGACCTACGAGCGACCTACGACCCTATGAAAGATAACGTGAGGGTAAGACCTACGAGCGAACTACGACCCTAGTAAAGATAACGTGAGGGTAAGACCTACGAGCGACCTACGACCCTATGAAAGATGATGTGAGGGTAAGACCTACGAGCGAATTACGACCCTATGAAAGATGATGTGAGGGTAAGACCTACGAGCGACCTACGACCCTATAAAAGATAACGTGAGGGTAAGACCTACGAGTAACCTACGACCCTATAAAAGATGATGTGAGGGTAAGACCTACGAGCGACCTACGACCCTAGCAAAGATAACATGAGGGTAAGACCTACGAGGGGCCTACGACCCTAGCAAAGATAACGTAAGGGTAAGACCTACGAGCGAACTACGACCCTAGAAAAGATAACGTGAGGGTAAGACCTACGAGCGACCTACGACCCTATGAAAGATGACGTGAGTATTGAGAGTTGGGGGGAGTACGACATACTGGCACCATGGTTTATTTTAGTTGGTAATGGAATAACAGATGTTAACTGGGAATTATGAGGGTGAAATTCTTTGTGAGGATGTTTTGTTGATTTGGGATTGATCTGGCTCATGCTTCATATGCATTTGAAGTGTGACATGATGATCCATGGATATGCTATGCGTTTGAGGATGCAATGCAGTATGTCGTGATGATTATTATATGCAAAATGTCAAAAACTTATTGGGATCTGTTGTCTGTCATCTTGAGGTACCAATATGGACTGGTGCTTGAATTTGAGAGAAATGAGTTATATCCTTGTCGAGTTCACTGGGGATTAAATCTTGTTGAGGAGGAGTAGCTTGATCTGACTTTCTTCACCTGTCGGACTGCTTGTGAACGACTGAATAGAGACATGGATCTCATCAATGCCCCAAGTTTCTCAGTGTTGGAGGATCGGGCGCTCAGTCAATTTGTAAGGTGGCGACGAGGATGAAATCTTGGTCAAGGTGACCGTTATGACTTTACTACCTGCCCAGAAGAGCGAACACTTGAACGCCACAAAATTCCCTTGGGATGCCTTCATATCCATGTAATGTAGTGTTTCACATCTTAGCTCGTGATTATTATTGACTTATCATTTTCAATGCAATGCTTAACAAAGAATTTAAATCACAATTCGCATACGAAAAATAAAGTAAGAACCTAACAAAGATTTTTAATGGAAGGGCAAATTTTTATTAATGAGTTTGGCCCGTGAATGGGCATTCGTACATAGAAACAACTCCTAAATGAGGAAGTCGTGGAAAAGAAAAGAAATACAACTAGCAAAATGGCAATAAGAAAATCTCGAATTTCCGTTAAAATTGATGTTGTTATAGTTCTCATATCCCAGGTCGTCCTAGTGTCGTGCTTCCAAAGGATAATAGTTAGATCGAGCCATCCCGCACTAAGAGGGTGTACGTGAAGAATCTTCAGACTGCAGTCTCTCACTTTCTGTCCCTAATTTTTGCCTGGATCGCCCTTTCGAGTTTTCAATCCACCGGGACACCCATTTTTGCCTAAGTCGCCCTTTCGGGTTTTCGACTTAGCGGGTTATTCTCTTTTTTTCTTTTTTAGCCCTAACTTTTGCCTAAGCCGCCCTTTCGGGTTTTCGACTTAGCGGGTCCTTTCATGCGTAGTATTTTTTGACTGAGTCTGAATTAACTAGAAGTGGAACGTCTTCCCCATCCATGTTTGTCAGGATTAGAGCACCTCCTGAGAAAGCTTTCTTCACAATGTACGGTCCCTCATAGTTGGGAGTCCACTTGCCTCTTCGATCAGTGTGGATTGGGAGAATCTTTCTTAAGACCAGGTCACCTGAGTGGAACTCTCGAGGCCGAATCTTCTTGTCAAATGCCCTCTTGAGATGCTGTTGGTATAACTGACCGTGACAAATGGCTGCCAGGCGCTTTTCTTCGATGAGATTGAGTTGGTCGAGTCTCGTTTGAATCCATTCTGCTTCATCAAGTTTAGTATCCATCAGGACCCTTAAGGAAGGAATCTCGACTTCGACTGGGAGCACCGCATCCATACCATAGACTAGTGAAAACAGAGTTGCCCCAGTGGAAGTACGCACCGAAGTTCGATAGCCATGCAGGGAAAATGGCAACATCTCATGCCAATCTTTGTATGTTCTCACCATTTTCTGGACGATCTTCTTTATGTTCTTGTTAGCGGCTTCGACTGCCCCATTCATCTTTGACCGATAGGGTGATGAATTATGGTGCTCTATCTTGAATTCTTCACACATTTCCTTCATCATTTTGTTGTTGAGATTTGACCCGTTATCAGTGATGATCTTGTTAGGGGTTCCATACCGGTATATGATCTCTCTTTTGATAAAACGAGTGACAACTGCTTGGTCACATTTTTGTATGAAGCCGCTTCCACCCACTTGGTGAAGTAGTCAATAGCAACAAGGATAAACCGGTGTCCATTTGAAGCGCTCGGCTCAATGCGTCCAATCATGTTGATGCCTCATATTACAAAGGGCCATGGTGAAGTCATCACATTCAAAGGAGTGGGAGGAACATGTATCTTGTCTGCGTAAACCTGACATTTATGGAACATTTTGGCATATACACAACAGTCACTTTCCATTGTCATCCAGAAATAACCTGCTCGTAGGATTTTCTTGGCCATGGAATGCCCACTGGCATGAGTCCCAAAAGAGCCCTCGTGTATTTCTCGTATAATGGATTCTGCTTCGTGTTTATCCATGCATCTGAGCAGAATCGAATCATAGTTCCTCTTGTACAGAACGTCTCCTGACAATAAAAACTTAGATGCCAACCTTCTGAGAGTCCGCTTATCACAAATCGTAGCACCTTCGGGGTACTCTTGCTTCTCAAGATATCTTTTGATGTCGAAATACCACGGCCTTTCGTCTGACACATCTTTAGTTGTAAGACAATGAGAAGGGAAAATATGTGATGGCTCCTTGTAACGACAGATCCTTATACTGGGTGCATGATTTGGGTAATTGACTTTGAACATTGCTGCTAAAGTGGCCAGAGCGTCTGCCAGTTGATTCGCTTCTCTAGGAATGTGCTCAAAAGTGACTTCATCGAAAGCGGGCAACAACTCAATGATGTAATCCCTGTATGGAACTAAATTAGGGTGCCGTGTATCCCAATCACCCCATACTTGATGTATCACTAAGGCAGAGTCCCCATAAACTTCAAGAATCTTGATCTTCAAATCAATGGCGGCTTCAAGGACCATCACACAAGCTTCGTACTCAGTGACATTATTCGTGCAATCAAAACATAATCTGGCAGTGAAAGGTATATGAGTGTTGTGTGGAGAGGTCAGAACTGCCCCAATACCGTGACCCATAGCATTTGACGCACCATCGAACGTGAGAGTCCATCGCTCCCCTGGTTCAGGTCCTTCATTATCATCAAGTTTCATAATATCCTCGTCTGGAAAGTCAAACTTCATGGGCTGATATTCTTCCAATAGTTGGTGAGCGAGATGATCAGCAAGAATGCTACCTTTGATGGCCTTTTGTGTGACGTACTGGATGTCATACTCGGACAAAAGCATTTGCCACCGAGCCAATCTACCTCTAAGTGCTGGTTTCTCGAAGATGTACTTTATCGGGTCGATCTTAGATATCAGAAGTGTAGAATGTGTCAACATATATTGCCTCAAACGTCGGGCTGCCCACGTAAGAGCACAACAAGTCTTCTCAAGTAAGGAATACCTCGATTCACAATCGGTAAACTTCTTGCTCAAATAGTAAATGGCGTGTTCTTTTCGTCCAGTATCATCATGTTGTCCGAGCACACAACCCATAGATCCTTCAAGCACAGTCAAATACATAATGAGAGGTCTCCCAGGAACTGGTGGTATGAGTATTGGTGGTTCTTGAAGATACCGCTTAATCTTCTCAAAAGCTTCTTGACAACTCTCATCCCAGTGGACATCCTGATTCTTGCGTAACAGTTTAAAGATGGGTTCACAGGTAGCAGTAAGATGGGAAATGAACCTGGCTATGTAATTCAACCTCCCAAGGAAACCTCGCACTTCCTTCTCATTTTTCGGCGCCGGCATATCTTGTATGGCTTTTACTTTGTCTGGATCTACTTCGATTCCTCGTTGACTCGCGATAAAACCAAGTAACTTGCCCGACCGAACCCCAAAGGTGCGCTTGTTCGGATTAAGCCTTAACCTGAACTTTCGCAAACGATCAAACAACTTCTTCAAATGAACCAACTATTCTTCCTCAGTCTGTGACTTTGCAATCATGTCGTCCACATACACCTCGACTTCTTTATTAATCATGTCGTGAAAGAGAGTCACCATATCTCGCTGATATGTCGCACCAGCGTTTTTAAGACCAAAAGGCATGACTCTGTAGAAAAAGGTACCCCAAGGAGTTGTGAAAGTTGTTTTATCCATGTCTTCCGGAGCCATCTTTATCTGATTGTATCCAGAGAAACCATCCATAAAGGAAAACACCGAAGACTGAGAAGTATTATCAACCAATACATCAATATGAGGCAACGGGAAATCATCCTTCGGGCTTGCTCTATTCAAGTCTCGATAGTCAACACACATACGTACCTTGCCATCCTTCTTAGGTATGGGCACAATGTTAGCAATCCAAGGCGGGTAATTTATCACAGACAGGAAACCTGCTTCGAGCTGTTTCTGAACCTCTTCTTTGATCTTCAAGGCCATGTCAGGTCTGGTCCTTCTTGGTTTTTTCTTTACAGGAGGACATTCTGGCTTGAGTGGCAATCTGTGCATTACTATATCACTGTCTAAGTCGGGCATGTCTTCATACGACCAGGCGAAGATGTCAGCATACTCTTGAAGCAATTCAATTAACCCCTTCTTCTCTTTACTTTGCAAGGCGGCCCCTATCTTGACTTCTCTTTTTACCTCTTCAGTACCGAGATTGACAACTTCTGTTTCTTCTTGATACGGCTGGATGACCTTCTCTTCCTGTCTCAAGAGTCTAGCTAGTTCTTCAGGGACTTCAAAATCTTCCCCATTATCTTTGTTAGCATGATCAACTGAACTCTCAAGGATATAAGGAACCATGGCATTATCATTTCCAACGGAGTCCGAGATGGATCTGCATGATCGATGATTTTATGTTTTATTTTTAGAAAGTGCAAAGGAAAATTTAAAGTAAGAAAAGAAAAGTATTGCCATTTTTATTTTGAAAAAGTAAAAGTAAAAGAAAAGACAGAGAACAAAATTGTATGCGAAAGTGCGATTTTTTCATTCAATGTTAAACGAAGATTGAAACATAATGGGCCCCTTCTACAAGCCATCAGTATGCCTTGGGCAGGACATACGACTTAAAATGGAAACAGAAAATTACACATCAAGGAAAACAACTTCAGGGATGTCCATGGCAGTCCAATTGCTGAGCTCCTGGTCTGGCGCAACTTGATAGATAAATCTTGAAATATATTCATCGTCACCTTCAGCATCTGTGGAGAGTACCTGTCCTTCTTTGCTCACATCAGCGCTGACGAACACTTCAGAAATTGGGGGAACCTGCTTCCCTTTGAGAGGAACCCAACCAGCTTGCACAGAGGATGACGGCTGATACCCAAGACCAAAACGATTTTTCTTCTCTGGAACTTCAATCAAATTGCCCCAACTGTCATGGGGAGGTCTAGCTTCTATGAGGGCTTTGGCATCCTTCAAAGAGGCCATGGGTATCCCATACTTCTTACATTCCACGACGGGGACTTTGTCAACAGTAACAATCTCCAGAGCTTGAAAGGGAAACTCTTGTACCTCGCCTTCCACTTCCACATAACGGTAGGTAGTCATATTATTAATCACTTGTCTTCTTCACCGCAAACGACGACAACTTGGTCATTCGCAACAAACTTCAGGCGTTGATGAAGGGTAGATGTCACAGCTCCTGCTACATGAATCCATGGACGACCCAAAAGGCAAGTATAGGATGGACGAATGTCCATAACATAGAATGACAAATAGAAAGTGTAGGGACCAATCTTGACAGGAAAATCAACTTCTCCATCCACCGATCTTCTCGAACCATCAAACGCCCGAACATTTAGAGTGGAGGGCCTCATCATTACTCCGTCCATATTCAGCTTAAACAAGGTAACCTTAGGCATCACATTGAGTGAAGAACCTGTATCCACCAAAACTCGAGATAAAACAGTGTCCAAACACTTCATAGAAACATATAGCGCTTTATTATGGGCTCTGCCTTCAATTGGGAGTTCATCATCGCAGAAACCCAAACAATTTCCCACAACAATATTGGTGACTATTCCTTCAAACTGGGCCACAGAGATGTCTTGTGTAACATGAGCGGAACATAAGGTCTTCAATAAGGCGTTGCGGTGGGCCTCTGAACACAAAAGGAGAGACAAGATGGAAATCTTGGATGGTGTCTAATTGAGCTGGTCCACTATTTTGTAATCACTCCGCTTGAGAATTCTCAAAAGTTGCTCCGCTTCTTGTCCCTCAGAAAGTCCGGGTTGATTATCCATTGCTTGCTTTCCCTTAGCCTTAGCTAGAGCTTCACTGTTAGTTTCCTTAGGAGGTGAGGGTGGAGGAGAAAAGATCTGACCACTGCGAGTCATGTTACTTGTTCCCGCAATGTTGGTAACATTCTTGTCACCTACCGGAGGGCACTCATTCCTCTTTCCATGAATGTAGACTACATTGTACTCCCATGGAATTGCCTTTGAGTCGCTGCTTGTAGGGGGAATAGGAGCTTGAATCATTGTGGGGGTAATAGGAATCTGAATTGTTAAAGGAATACTAGGGGTGGCTGAAAAGCTTCTCGGATAGTAGGGGATTTCCAGAACATCAATTTCTTCTTCTCAGAATACTTTCTCTATCTGTAAGACACCTTCATCGATCAACTGTTGGATGGCCATATTCAACTCAGCACACTCTTCTGGTTAGGAAGAACAGGTTAAGCAGAAGTCATGGAGTTCTTTAGCACTCCATGCTTTAACAAATGTTCTTTGACAGTTTCCAAAGATATCTTAATTTCATCAACCTTCGATACCAAAACCCGTTCATTGACTTCTTCAATAGCATGGACTGTTCCCCCTTGATGGGGAGGCATAGGATTATTTTGGATATTCGGACCAACAGGGTTGAAGTTGATGGATTTCGCATCGATGAGATCTTGAACTTTGCACTTGAAAGCCCTGCAATTTTCAATGGTATGGCCTGGGGCACCAGAATGGAATTTGCAATGAGCATTAGTATCATATCCCCTAGGGAGAGGATTTGGCGGTGGACCGAGTTCGTGCAATTGAACCATTTGGCTAGCAAGTAACTGTGGGAGAAGCTGAGCGTAGGACATGGGAATGAGATCAAACCTTCTTTCAGGGGCTCTCTGTCTTGGAGGAGCTCTTTGTCCTTGGAGATGTTGATTCAGTTGTTGATAAGTTGTAGGAGGTGCAAACTGTTGTTGCGGAACATAATGTGGTTGCGGAGAGAAAGGCTGTTTTTGGGCCATCCAAGGTGCTGGAGTTGTAGCAGCGTATACTTGCGGAACAAATTGGTTGGGAACAGAAGCGGGTGTAGGAAAATAAGGGTCTCGCCCTCTTTCTTCTTGATAAAACCGAAAATGGTTTCCTATTAATGCCTGCATTGTTTTTAGCATTATTAGGAACACCTTGAATCGTTCCGGCCTTAATACATGTCTCAACACGTTCAACAATGATGACCATGTCAGAAAATGAAGTAGAAGTGCTACTGAGCATATGCTGGAGATAAGGGCCTCGTAGAGTACCCATAAACAGATCAATCAACTCACGGTCCAAAAGAGGAGGTTGGACCCTTGCAGCTAGTTCACGCCACCTCTGAGCGTATTCTTTGAAAGATTCTTCAGACTTTTGTACCATCCCCTAGAGCTGAGTACGGCTCGGAGCCATAGCAGTATTGTAATGGTAATGTTTCAGAAAAGAATCGGCAAGCTCTCCCCAAGTACCGACATGGGATCTCCCCAATTGCATATACCAATCCAAGGATGCCCCGGTCAAACTGTCCTAAAAGAAATGCATGAGCAAAGGTTCATTTCCAGCATAGGCCGCCATTTTGCGACAATAGGAACGAAGATGTGTCTCTGGGCAAGAAGTGCCTTTGTACTTGTCAAACTCTGGGACTTTGAACTTGGGAGGAATGACTACCCCAGGCACGAGGCACATTGCAGCAGTGTTGAATCCGGACGCCTTGATTCCTTCCATGGCTCTAAGTCGCTCTTCAAGGGCATGATACATCTTCGCAGTTTCGGAAACCCCGGCAGCAAGATTCACCTAGGGTTCATCGAGATCAATAACGTCATGATGATCGTCGACATTATTCCTAGGAGCACCGGTAGGAGTCTCAACATTAGCATTGTCATTTCTCCCATTAGCAGAAGTGGAAGGTGCAGCAGTAGTAAGCTTGGAAACACTCTGGTGTAGTTCTTCTTGACCCTTAATCACGGCATGCAGAGTTTCCATGAGTTGATCCATGCGGGTACCCATAGTGTCCATATCCCGACGGAGTGCATTCTGATTCTCTTCAAAAAGATCCATTAGCCTTTGCTGGTTGCCTCTGGTATGGTAAGGATGAGGATGAGTCGTCTTTGTTGTTTACTGGATTGAGAAAGGGGACCCCAATGAGTTTTTGTTGTGAAAAAAATGAATGCATGGTCATATGGATGAATGCTTTATCTTCATTTCTAATGAGACCCAAAGACTCCTCTATCCTTTTTTTAAAATTTCCTTTTCTTTTTTTTTGAAAAGCTATATCAACAAGACTTGTCTTTGGATTTCTCTAGATATGAGACATATATACATAATGATGTGATGTTATGGTATGCTATGGCATGAAGTCTCAGCTCCACATATTCTGGATAACGATTGCGTAGTCCGTTGCACAGGCTGAAAGTAACAGGATCAAAAGTTCGACGTCACAGGCATGGAGTCAAAGTAACCACCCACGAGGTATGTACTAGGGGTTTATCACCTGCTGAACAAGGTTCTAAAGAGTTCTCGAAGTCTACGCTCTTCCTTTGGTAATCAGCAATATTCACAGGAAAAACTCGTCCGAGTGCAATATCGCGTGACAACTGCTTCCGGATTAATCCATTACAGTCTCCGCATTGCACCTAAAAGGCCAGGATGGGTTAATGGTTCTACGGCCCTCAGCTTCTCGAGTTCCCAGGTAGAAAGCAACGACGTCTTCCCGATTACTCGGTAAACATCACTACTTTCAAGGGGACCTCCACTGAGTGGGGGATTCTCATGCCTCCATCTTCGGGATTACTCCCTCAAAGTTAACATGACTATACCGCCCGTCCTAATCCTATGTGTAACCCAAGTCCGGGTATAGGACTTATCAAAAGTAAACACCAAACCCAACAACACAATATATCCAGAATATGTGAGTAGCAACAAATATGCAATATATACAAAAGAATAAAATAAATAAAGAGATAAAACAGTAAAGCAAGATAAAGCAAATAAATAAACACCCAAAAAGACAAATAAACAAAACTAGAGAGACTCGCTAAAACTCCCCAGCAGAGTCGCTAGCTGAAACCACCGGCAGAAAACACAGAGCCGCCACCGAACTTTATTTATCCCGAAGGAAGGGGAAATATCGATAAAACCACAAGGGAATGGATAAGATGGTCTTGCGACCAAGAGAAAGGGTAAGGGAGTCGGTTATGCGAGGGGAAGGTATTAGCACCCCTCACATCCGTTGTACTCAACGGGATCCATTTTGTTTGTTTGTCTTAAAGGGTGTGTTTATCTACAACTATGCTTGCTAAAAGGGAAATGGATGGTTTTTGATTATTGCGTTCGTGAGGGTTTCGCGACCCTTTGCCTATGTATCCAATGAAGGAATCAAAACACCATAGTTCCTCTTAGAAAATGGTTGGTTTGTTTGTGTTTTTTAGTGGGCGACGTTAACGCACGCGTTCTAGCAATAGACACGGCCGATATCGCGGTAGAACGGAGAGAACATGCCCTTGGGGGAGTTTTGATTGGTTGAGTGTTTTTGCGAGTTTTAGAATGAATTCAAGTAATGATTAAAAGAGTGTTTTTGGATTTTTGATTTGTGAATGAGAAGTTTTAATTACAAAAGGAAGGGGTTAAGAGGGAGACTAGAAACCTAATTATTTGTTATATACAAGGGTGGACCTAATATTGAGTGTAAAAGGGGAATTATATCCTAAATGTTATGCAATTGGTTTCATCCTAAAGTATAATTCAATACGAAATGATCAAAAGAAAATTAATGGTTTCCTAGAATCACTTAAGGGAACATGTTATCGAACAATAAAACAAAACAAAGATAACAGAAATACAAAACTAATATTTTTATGTGATTTTTATTAAGTAAAGAAAATATGACTAAGCAAAATAACAAAAAAAATAATTAACTAAGCTAAAAAGAATTAAAATAAATTTAAAAGGTTATTAACTTGATTTTAAGGCTAAACTAGATAGTTATAAAACTAAGAAAATTAAAGAAAGAAAATTAAACTAATTAAAAAAGGTTAAACTAAATAAATAAATGATTAAATAGATGAAAGAAACAAATTAAATTAAACGGATTGTTGGTGCAAGGGGTTTCGACAGGTTTGAAGTTTTGTACAGGCTAAGGGGTTTCGACAGGTTTGAAGTTTTGTACAAGCTAAGGGGTTTCGACAGGTTTGAAGTTTTGTACAGGCTGAGGGGTTTCGACAGGTTCGAAGTTTTGTACAGGCTGAGGGGTTTCGACAGGTTCGAAGTTTTGTACAGGGTAAGGGGTTTCGACAGGTTCGAAGTTTTGTAGAGGCTGAGGGGTTTCGACATGTTTGAAGTTTTGTATAGGTTAAGGGGTTTCGAAAGGTTCGAAGTTTTGTACAGGCTGATGGGTTTCGACAGGTTTGAAGTTTTGTACAGGTTAAGGGATTTCGACAGTCAGTTAGGTTTTGTACAGGTTGGGGTTTCGACAGGTTTGAAGTTTTGTACAGGATAAGTGATTTCGACAGTCAGTTAGGTTCGAGAGGATGTGGATTTGGTGAGGGTTTTTTAAGTGGGTTTCTTGTATGTTTCTGTAAAATTTTGTGTGATTTTTATGGTTTCTAAATGAGTTTTTTTTCCTCTGTGAACTTTATGTGGATTTCTAGCACTTTATGTTTTAGTTGGTTCAACCATTATTTCAGCCCTGATTTCATGATTATCTCATTGCAAGCTTGGAAAGAAAAAAAAACAGATACTACATAAATGGTAAAGATCTTACCTGCAACTGCCTTGAAGATGCCAAATAGAAAACCAGAGATGAGATTCCAATCAGGTACGACGGTAGACCCGTGCTTGATGTTGATCTTCCTTCTTTGTATTTTATTATGCTCTTCTTCTGCTTTTGTGTTTTTTGTGTGTATATGTTGATGTTGTTGTTGCTTCTTTGTTGCGTTTTAAATATTGCATAAACAGAGAGATGTAAAAGTGTTGTTGTGTATGGTGATGGTACTCTTACAGTTGAAATATAAAGGATGAGATGATGGGTTTGTGGCCTTGGAGGAAGTTCAGCGAAATTTTTTCACAGAGAGATTTTTTACAGTGTTTCTTCTGAGTTTTCCTCTTTGTTCTTTTATGTGTTTTTTACTGCTGTCTTCTCCCTTTTTCTTTTCGTTGATACCATTGTTATATAGAGGAGGAGGATGAAAAAAAGAGAGGGAAAATGAGTTGAAACTTGGATCAGAACAAACCAAAGCTATAACTCTGTTATTTTGCTTTATCAAACACAGTTTGTATTTATTCTAATTTTGTGTAATCTTTGGACTGTTATGATGCAGGTTTTTCTGTTTTGTTTTGGCATCTTACAGCAGGCATTGGAGCAGCAACAACAGGTTTTTGGAGTGTTGTACTTGGCTATTTTGGACTAAAGTACCTTTTATTGAGAAAAAAGGGTACATAGTTTTTTTTGCCAATTTATCCAAGAATGGTATTATCCAATGAAAAAACCTTCGAACCCTTAGGAAATGTATCACAAACTTGTGCAAGCCTCTGATTATGTAAAGATTTGGAAGCAGCATAGCATTGAAAATGAGATTTGGTCTTGAGTCGAATGCAAGAAAGAGATCGAAACACACTTGTTCGAAGGAAGCCCCTCCCTCAGTCGAAGCTTGTGTCGAAGAAAACATACTGCCAAATCGAAAGCTCATGCTTGAAGGAAGCATATTGCCCAATCGAAATCTCATGCTCTAAGGAAGCATATTCCCCAATCGAAAGCTCATGCTCGAAGGAAGCATATTGCCCAATCGAAAGCTCATGCTCGAAGGAAGCATATTGCCCAATCGAAGCATGTGGATCGAAAAAAACATAAAGGGAGTCATTGCCTTTTGTCTTTTTAGCATGAGGGAAGTTCCTGGCTTCTGAATTGAAGGGTGCTTTTTTCAAGGGAAGCAAGAACTTAGTCAAATATTGTATGAAGATACCCCTTGGCTCAAACGAAACTTGTATGAAGCAAAGTATGCAAGAGGCCCTTGGTGCAAGTGGATCGAAGGATGCATAGAGATGGTTACTTTGTCCCATCGAAACTTGTCCAAACGAAGCAAGCATGCAGACAGCAAACTTGTCCAGTCGAAGCAGGCTTGTAGGCAGTAAACTTGTCCAGTCGAAGCAAGCTTGTAGGCAGTAAACTTGTCCAGGTCGAAGTAGGCTTGTAGGCAGTAAACTTGTCCAGTCGAAGGCTTGCATGAAGAGATATTTTCTTTATGGATGCTAGCATGAAGGGAAGCCATTGACTTGTGCGTTGAAGGCAAGCACAGAGGAAGCCATTTCCTTGTGGGTCAAAAGCAAGCAGGCATAAAGGATGTACTTCTTGTGAATCGAAACAAAGCATGCATGAGGCTAAAACTTTTGTGAATCAAAGAAAGCATGCAAGAGGACATTGCTTAAACAAAGCTTGCACGAAGAGCCATTATAGAATCGAAGCTTGCATGTAGGAAGCCATAGCTTGGTCGAAGTTTTCATGTAGGAGGTTGATGCTTGGTGAATCAAAACAAACTTGCAGGAGGCCATTGTTATCTGAATTGAAGCTAGTTGTTTCAAAGGGAAACATTGCCCAGTCGAAGCTAGCAGGGAAGAAGGAGTTAAGTCGAAGCTAGCATGAAAGAAGGAGTTCAATCGAAGCTAGCATGAAGGGAACCCCTGCTTTGTGAATAAAAGAAAACATGTAGGAAGTCGTTGCCTTCTGAATCAAAGCAAGTCAGTAGAAGGTCAATGCTTTATGAATTGGAGCAAAAACAAATGAAGGAAATAATTTCTTAATCGAAGCTTATGGATCAGAGCTTTCTCTAAGGAAGCCAGATGCTCAATCGAAGCCCCTGAATCCAACTTGCTCGAAGGAAGCCAGATGCTCAATCGAAACCTCGAAATTCAGCTTGATCGAAGGAATCCATACGCTCAATAGAAGCCCCTAAATCCAGCTTGCTCGAAGGAAGCCAGATGCTCAATCGAAACCTCTAAATCGAAGCAAACTTGCTCTTCTTCAATTTTGTCAAAAAAACAAATTTATCTGCTTTGCTCTTTCAATAGTTTCCTCTTTGACTTGATGCTTGAAAATCCAATATGATCCAGTTGTACTTGTGCAGACTTAAACCCTGAGAATTCTTGTGAGAAAGGCCTAATGCCCTGAGCTTTGAACCATCCTCGAGGCAGGCGACAGAAACATCTTCACAGAAGCCAAAAACTCGAAACCCTAGCATCTTGACCAGCACACATAGGGAAATAAACCCTAATCCAGGCTCTGATAAAATTGAGCAAGAACCAACCTTGTAACATGATGACAAAATTCGTTCCACGATCCACTAATCGAGAACCAGATGCGCTTCCTTTTTACCTGATAAGAAAACCTCAAAACAAGATTGGACAAAAAGAGGGCGCAGCCCTAATACTTAAAACCAAAGCGCCTGATCCCATGAGATGTGGAATATGCAAATGACTGAATGATAAAATGATGCAAATGGAATGCAAAGTTTGAAGCCAGACAAGAATAAAGAGATAGGGAAAATTTGGGGTACGACAGACACCCTCATGTTGGTTCAAATATGACGAAAGCACTATACTCGAACCTGAGATAGTTCAAAAGACTACCAAGCACTCGAAAGCTTACTCCTCGCTTTATTGGTCCTTATCAAATCCTTAAAAGATTCAGTGAAGTTTCCTATCAAGTTGCATTACCACCATCCCTCTCAAATATTCATAGTGTCTTTAATGTCTCTCGGCTTCGTAAGTAATTCCCGAATCTTTCTCATGTGATTCAATTGGATAATGTGAAAATAAGAGATAACCTGACTTATGAAACATCACCCTTATGAATTAAAGATTGAGGGGTTAATCACTTGATGGGTAAATAAATCCCTTTGGTTAAGGTTATGTGGGGAGGATTTGTAGAGGGTAGCGCGACGTGGGAGCTAGAGAGCCACATGAAGGAATCATATCCTGAGTTGTTCTCCTCAGATAAACTTTTGAGGACGAAAATTCTACAAGTGAGGGAGAGTTGTAACACCCCGGAAGTTTAATTAACAGTTTTATTCAATTTTTTGGGTATATTTCTTAATTGTTGTGTTATTTTTAGTGTAATAATGAATTAAAATAAGAATGGGGTCATATAAGAAAATAATAGAGATAACTGAAATTGAAGGATTTTACGTAATGATAAATTATGGGGTTAATAGAGTGAATTTTATAAAATGAAGGGAGGTGGATAGAATAATTAAAATTAAGGGAATTTAATTAAAATAAAATAAGTAAATAAAATTAGGGTTTTTGTTTTCTATAAAATGAGGGGAATTATAAGAAACATGTATTAGTGGAGAAAAAGGGAAAAGAGGTTGACCCTAGAAAAGAGAAGGCAAAGTAGGATCTTCCATCACCAAGAATCAAGATGTATGCTTTTTCAAAGTAAGGGGAAGATTATTCTATAATGGGCGTTGAAGCTTAGGGATAAGTAGGGATTCATTTACCCCTTTTTCTTTTCTTTTCTTTTATCGATTGTTGTTCTTGATTCAGGAAGGTTTGTGCAAAACCTCCTTGATTATGTTGTGTGTATTATTTTGATTCTTACTATTATTTGATGAATAAACATGAGTGATTCATGTTATATTTGTTGAAATTTCATTCTTTTCACATAAATTTTTTTGTATAACTGTATGTGTTGATTTTTTAGACTCTGAAAACATTACATTATGAAATAAATCGAATAAGTCAAAAAAGTCGAAATAGTCGAAATAATTCGTTGTAAGCCAAAAATTCGAAAATCGTCAAAAATCTGAAATCACCTCATCAGGAAAAAAATGTCAGCCGTGACATTGAAAAAATCTATCGTAGTGGGGACAAATGTTTGTCATAAAAAAAACAATGTGGGTCGGTGTCGGCTATCTGCAACCTTGTTTGTACGGTTTCAAATTTTTTGGGTTTTTGTGTTTCAGAACTTTTTTGTTCTTTACACTGATCCTTTAGCTTTTGGGGTTATACTTTTTAAGCTTGTATTGAGTCTGAGAGGTTTTGACAATTTGGAAAATGTAACCTTGTTAATTACACTGAGATGATTTTAGAGTTAAGCCAAGGGTTCAGGCAAGCCTAAGGGTAAACTTATAGGGGCAAGGGTTTTGAGAAACCCTTGCCTAGTATTTGATAAATACAAGAGATTTGTTTATTTATGAGAAATTGAATTCATAGTCTCCTCGTGAGAAGGTAACATTGAATATTGATGGTTTAGGTTCAAAGAGAACCAATGTTTTCAGC